>CM062820.1:320618012-321818012 GCA_031772625.1 Pinus tabuliformis
TGAAAATTGCTCGAATTATCCCTTCATGTTAACATGTTGTTTTTCTAGGTTTGAATTTCTGCTAATGCATCTAGAGAGACCATCATTAGCTTTCTCCCACCATCATGTAAGTTGATTGTATGAGAGGGATCGAGGGGCCCTACATTATGCAAGGTAATGCAATTTTCATGAGGGAAAAAAATGAATTAAAATTGTCAGTAGCTACTAAGATCACTTTGAGGAATGCAATTGATGACCTTAGGAAAGTTCCTAAGGTGGATATATGTAATTGTTAATCACATGTGTCATAGACAATGTCAAATATAATACTATTATTAAGAGAAAAAATATGAATTAAAATGAAATGTTTTCCCTTATAATAAAGGATGAAATCACAATGAGCCATGTTAGAGACTATATCAAGGTGTGAGTTAGCAGTAGAAGTACTATCTAAGACTTCATGAATTAGTTATGCTAATTAGGGTTTAGGAATCGCCTGCAACATTATCAAAATCTACTAAAGCAAGTTCCACATAAGAAGACGTGTTCACCTTTTCAACCTCCTCTTAATTTTGTAAGTTAGAATCCCTGCAAGCTTCCCTTTGCTTGATGTCTTTTACATGTTACTTCAAACTGTCTTAGCCAAGTTATTCATAAATGTCATAAACATCCCATATTTCTATATTGTTGTTATGATTGCTATTTCGGATGAACTTAATTATGCCTCTTCTTCCTTTTATCTTATAATGTGGAAAAACAATTTTCTTTATTATTTACTCATAGATATTATATGTATGATTGAAATTGATCATAAGATTTTGAATGTCAAATTAACAATAAAGTAACAATAAAGTTAGCTAAAATTTACTATTTACAATTTACACGTGGAAAAAAACCTCAAACAAAATCATAATAATTCCTAAAATTCAACTTTATTAATTATTTATTTTCTCACTCTCTAGTACCTTCAAAATTTACGAATTCATCTTTAATGTAAATCTATTAAATATTTTCAAAAATTAAAGACATATATATAAATATAAAATAATATTATTTTATTATTATATTTTTATAATTTTATTTTATTTTTAAATTATATGTGACAATACACCTCACTACTCTCTACACTTTAGGCTAAGCTGGTCAAGGAAATTATAGTGAAAAGAAATTAAGAGAAAGAGACCAATGAAAGTGGTGGATGGCTAGACTGGAACCATTTTATGTAAACCCCTCAAACCATACATAATTTCAATTTTCAAGTAAACCATTAGATTTGATGAGGTGATAGGAACAGAGTCAATGTTACAATTACTACTGCCTTGTTTTCCTTGTTACCCGTGACAAAAGTGTAAAGTATTGACACTATAATATGGAAAGATTCCTCTCCTCCACGAAGTTAGGAAGCATCACGCGGTTACAAGCTTATATGGAAATCGATGTTAAATATAAATACATCAAGTTTTGCATTAACAAAGACACGTAAACGATTTATTGATGCACTAATTTTAAGTATATGTTAATATTAATATTAATATTAATATTAATATTAAAATAAAAATAAAAATAAAAATTAATTAATGATTTAATGATTTAAAAAAATTATAGTTGAATTTTTAATATTTAAAATTTGGTTTTTTTAATTATATATTACAAATTTTATGTGACAATATTTAATAATAATATTTCAGTGTTGATGGATAGTGAAGTTTCTTAAACCCTTCTATGTTAATTATTGGTCTTTTTTAAGTAAGTTGTAAATTCATTTTTTTTTGGGTCTATTAAGATTAAGCTCTCTATTCTAAGTAAGTTATTTCATTCACTCTTAGTCATAAATAAAATATTTAGATATCTATATCATCTAATATAATTTCAATCTACATTAACTAATTTATATTGGAAAAAAATAATTACGTAATAAAAATATTAACTAATTAAAATAAAAATATCAAGTATTTGTTAATAAGAAAAATAAGAGAGATAGGTAATCCATTCAATTTATAATATAAAATTAATATATGATATTTAAAAATATTTATAATAATAAAAGAATTCTATGTGGGTCATCAATAAAATATTTTAATCTATAAAATATTGATGTATGCTTAAAAAATATATTAATGACCAAAAGAAAAATTAATGTAGAAAATATAGTCCATAGATAAAATGTTTCAATGGACATGTCATGTAAAATATTTTAATGTCAATTATGCATATATTAAATATTGTTTAAAAAAGTATGTGTATATATGTCATATAGAGCAATTGAAAGAAGAAAAAAACTTATGGTTAAAATTTTTGTAGTATTATTTCACATTTTAGTCTTTTATAGGTATATTTAATTTTGTCAATTTTCTTTAAACTTCAACAAAGATTTTTGTACTTACAAGTTTAAGTTATATACTCTCTACACACAAATACAATTTAAACAATGAAAAATTGCACAATTTATATGTATATATATAGAGGGAACCACTATAGATTCATTGGGATCAAAATATGACTAAATGAGAGAGGGATGCAATTTGTTTTTCAAATTTTGTACTCAAAAAATTTCACCTAAAAAGATTTGGTACCTTGTGACACATACTAAATATATAGAGGGAACCACTATAGATTCACTGGGATCTAGGAATGAATAAGAGAAAGACGCAATTTGTTTTTCAAATTTTGTACTCAAAAAATTTTCACCTAAAAAAATTTGATACCTTGTGACACATACTAGATTTGTGCTTAAGATGAATTTATACAAGTAGTAAATTGTTCTCTACAACAAATATTCTTATATAAATGAAATAAGCTATCATTTAACAAATTTTATATCAAATCCAACTTAATACTTACATTTTATACTTTATTGATATAGACATCAAAAAAACATCACGAAACTATCGTACTTTATTGACATAGACATCACCAAACTATCAAAATTTATATAGACAATCAACCATCCAGTAAATTGCACAATAAAGACTTCGATGAAGCCTTTAATGACCCTCGCCAAACTTGAAGGACCAACATCACGATTGTCTATGCTTTGTCAAAGACTCTTTGCACTGAGACACCCTTTCTCCTCTTCTTTCTATAGAATTGCAATGTTGATTTTTACACACGGACGTCGTCCTTCTAACTTGTCCATTTCATATGGACTTGCAGCTTCTTTGTTGCATCCTGTTAACCAACTTATCCATTCAACTGGTAATGTAGTACGATGCAAATCAATTTTCAACTTTTCCAACCACCATTCTTTTAAAGTGCCATCTGAATCCTCTATACCCTATTTAGGTGAGGTAGCGATTGTCTAACTGGTCAAACCCAACCTTGGTACTAAGGTGGAACAAACACACCATCCTTGATACCAACTTTGCCATTGCTTTGCCTCTCAAGTCCTCCCTCGGTTGATTAGGAAGTACCAAGGTGGAACGAACACACCATCCTTGATACCAACTTCACCATTGTTTGGTTGATTTGGTATTTTGTTTGGCTGTAGTATAAGCAGATTGTTTTTGGTCTTTTGTTTAAATTATGGAAATTCTCGCAAGATTTTAATAAAATCTGGTATAGATTTTTGTAAATTCAAGTTATAGTTGTTAAACTTCAAGACTTTGGGTGCTTAGCAATTTTTGATGGTACTGAATCTATTTCCCTATGTTGCATGAGTTTCTGGAACATGGGAATGTTGGGAACTTGGGTATGGGTGTCGGAAATGGCTAGAGGTTTCCCCAAAATTTACAGGAAACGACTAATCGGGAAAGGTAATATCATATAATAAAAAAAAGTAAAAATAAAAAATATATATATATATATAATTATATAATAATCAAAATTAATATTAAACCAAAATATTAAAATATTAAAATCAATTTAAATATATAATCTCTCTTATATATAAATATATTCTCTGGGTGTCTCTCTTCTTGAGTCTCCCACTTTTATATATATATAATATTAAAATGTCAAGTTCATTATCAGTTCTCTGACACATGACCGATATTTGAAACAATCTGCCTTAAAAATACAAATGAACAATTTTACCTATGTTTCTCTAGTTATTCTTATGAGAAAAAGTAAAGCGCCTCTAATCATTAAGCATTGACTGCCACATACAATATGCACACAATCTTCTACAATACATATACATAAACAAAAAAATAAATATTCATCAGCATGACATCCCAGATATCGCCCTTAACCCATCAAGAGATTGCTCCAGTTTCTCAATTAAGGATATCAGTGTTAACGATGTCTTTGGCCTTTATTCCTGTGAAGGTTTCAACAAAGCCTCATGTATATTTGTCTACATGCTTTGTATTCCCCAACACTAGGGAACGCAGGAACTCCAAAAAAAACAGTCTTCAAAGCTCCCGGAACTTTCCCAAGCTCCCATTGCAGCTCCCACAGAAAAGGGAACGTTCCCGTAGAGTTCCAAAGCTTCCGGGAGCGCGAGAACCACTGGAACAGGTTTCCCACCTCTAGGGAGCGGTTCCTATGTAACAGAGCTATTTCCACTCTAAAAATATAATTTAAACACTGTAAATTTTTTTGACTTTTTTTAACAGAAACCTACCACTTTTGAATGGTCTTTGCAATGGTCACTGGTTTCAAAATTCTGGGCAATGGTCTTTGAATGCAGACTGGAGGGCAAGGTCACAATAATAACGGGTGGAGCATTTGGCATCAGAGAAGCCATTGATTGGCTCTTCACAAAGTAAGGAGCCAAAGTCATAATCGCAGACGTTGCCGACACAATTAGGAAAAAGCTGGTTGAATCCCTTTCTCCTCCCGCAATTTTCGTGCACTGTGATGTGACCAATGAACAAGACGTGGGCTCAATGGTAGATTTGGCTGTAGAGAAACATGCTCAACTGGTTATAATGTAAACTTCTGATAGTAAGAAAGAAAATCCAAGGTTCCTATTTTGACGAATTGGGGAGATGGATGGCGAGCGTAGGTTTCGACCCGGGAACCCTAGGCCTCTGGCCTAGGTGATGCAGTAGCTGCAGGAATGACACGCAGGTACGGGGTTTGCAGCGCTGGCGGACCCATCGAGCTTGTTTTCTCTCGTTGGGCATCCGGTTTAGGAGACAGCTGGGATTAAAAAGTCTTTTGTTCAGACTGGCGAAGTTTCTATCACGGTTTGGGGTTTGTGGAGAGCGGTTTTTCTGGAGGTTATACCCGTGATTTTTTCGTGGTGTTATGCTGTTTCGGTCTTTTGGCAAAGCCAGTTTCCTTTGTCTGCAGGCGGTTTTCAGCGCTATTCCCGGGTAACGGTTGCGAGGAGGTGTCGCTATTACGGGGTTTTGTGCGTTTTTTACCATGGTAATTGCAAACGAGTCGGTGGAACTTGACCCAACACCTGAAGACATTCTCTCGGTGTGGGGAAAGGAGATTAATGAGCAGAATCTCAGTGAGTTCCTTAGGAAAGATGACAGTCATGGGTCTGCCTCGTTCTCGGCAGGTGTTTCGCGAGCCTCTAAAATTGCAAAAGGACTGTTGGACGAGAGTTGGGACCTCTCTGGCGGTCTGGGCATTAACGGCAAGGGCTCTGAGGAGGAAAACCCTCAAGCAAATCTAAGCGCTTGGGGTGTCAAGGGTTTCGCCCCATCTGTTGGTAAGTCTTTATCTCCCTCAAAAATCTTTTGCCCGACTGGCGGCCTTGAAGATATCATCAGCTCAGCTCAAAATATAGGGATTTGGAGGCCTGTAGGGGGTATTCAAACATCAGGGAATGAGGTCGGCGGTAATTCCCATCTGTCGGCAGTTAACAGAGTCCTTTTCTCAAAAGACTCCTCTCAGAGGCTAGCAGGGTCGGAGGGTTTATCTACCGGTGCTGGAAGGTCGGCAAAGCAGGGGCTTGGTACAAAATCCCTCGATGCAGATAAGGAGGTAGAGGAGGGTTTCTCGATTGAAGGAGATGTGGGCAGCCCGATTGAAGGGCTGATAGAAACCCCACCCAGCAATGGGGTTGATCAATCAGCAGGCATTGAAGATGGGACGCAAAGGGAAGTAGGAGACCAAAACCCTGATTTCGGAGCCAAGGGTGCGGAGTCGGAGGCGCGGAAGACAGGGGAGAAAAGAAAGAAGGCCAAACCTCTGAAGAAGAAGCGTTATGCGAACTTGGTTCTTGGCATGGATGTGCAGGTGGAGGAAGTTCTGGATGTGGCAGAGGTCACTCTTGTAGGCAGAATCAGAGGACGGCCTGTCTCAGGCAAATCTCTTAGGCAATGGGCGGAGAGTCAGTGGCTGGATACCCCAGCTTCTTCTTTCAAAACCAATTTGCTGGTAAAAGGTTGGTTCATGGCTAGCTTTGATAGTAAGGAGGCTCTGGAATGGGTCGAGGGGAAGAATTGGGAGTTCGGGAACTGGCCTGTTTTCTTTAAAAGATGGTCCCCTCTTTTCGACGCCTCCAAAGAAAAGGTCGAAGAATTTCCTGTTTGGGTTAGGGCTCCAAATTTGCCCCCCTTTCTCTGGGAGGACTTTGTTTTCAAATCTATAGGGAATCTTTTGGGTACTTTTCTGGATGCTGATAGATCGTATCTCCATACCTATGAAAAAGTTGTGGCAAGGATTCTAGTGAGGCTCAATCCGACGGATGGCTTGGCAGAATCAATAACATTACAGTACAAGGAGTATGTCATTGAACAGCCACTGGATTATGAACTCCTTCCTTTTCGCTGCCACCGTTGCCACGAGTATGGGCATCTGGTGAGGGATTGCCCGTTGGGAAGGAGAAGAAGGAGGACTCAAAGCAGAGAAGAGGAGAGGGAGGGGTCTTGGAGGCATGATGTGAATCCGATGGCGGGGTCTGCTCCAAATGGAATTTCTTCAGAAGAGCTCTTACATCAGTCAGCGGAGGAGAAGCCTCAGGAGGACGGTACCCCGGAGCGCCCCTCAGAGGTCCAACCGAACCTGGATCCGCCTCCTGCTGATCCGGCCATCGTTGCTGAAGTTGAATTACCCGGTATGCAGTCCTCTCCATCCATTCCTGTTTTAAATTCTGAATCTATCGTCGGGAGTAGTCCTCTGTTAAAAAATTGTAATGATGTCATGCAAAAAATAGAAAATCTTTCAACCGATATGCCCTCCATTCTGAACTGTGAGGATTTCCCCCCGTTGGGTCAGGGTGCTGGGTCTTCCTCTGTTGCCCGCCACTATAACCTTAGATCCCTCAGTAAGAAGCCGGTTGGTTCGAATGAGATTATGGAATCTGTAGGTGGGTTAGGGGCTGAGACTTCTAAGAGTTTATCTAAAAAAGGTAGAGGTCGAAAATCCCTTCTTTCAAAAGCTCAAGTTAAAGCAATTTATGATGTAGCTGATGGAAAACAAATGTCAATTCCTGGGGCGCTTAGAGCAGCAAAAACCCCTGAGGTGGTTAAAAAATGATTTGTTTTTCTTGGAATTGCAGGGGTTTAGCCAGTAAACCCAAAAAATTGGCTTTAAAGGACCTTGTCTCGCGTCATAACCCGGATATTGTTTTCCTTCAAGAAACCTTGGGCAAAAGTGCTGATATTGAATCTGCCCTTCGCTCTCTCTTACCGGGCTGGGTCTTCATAGCTATTGATGCCTCCGGTCATTCGGGAGGCCTGGCTATGGGTTTTAAGGAAGGAAGACTGAAGTTGTTAAATTTTTGGGGCCTATCAAATGTCCTGGGTTTGGAGGTTGTTTCACCTGATTTTGATATTCCTCTGCTGTTTGTTAATGTCTACGGCCCCTGTCAGGGTAGGGTTTCTTTTTGGAACGACCTCCTCTCAAAGGGCCTGATAAAGGATAAAAATCTAATAATTGGGGGAGATCTTAATTTTTCTCTGGGGATCGCCGAAGCTTGGGGGCCTCTTGCGAGGGAGGATCCTCTGACAGATTTCTTCTCAAATGCCCTCCTCTCTCACAAGTTGATTGATGTAAATATCATAAAAGCTAAACCTACCTGGAGGAACAGAAGAACGGGGGAGGATAGAATTGCAAAAAGATTGGATCGGTTTCTCATCAGTGAAAGGTTGGCTTCCAATATTCCTTTGTTCAGGCAATGGGTGGGTGAAGGGGGAAACTCGAACCATTTTCCCATTCTGTTGGAAATCTCCAAACCTCCTCCAAAGCCGGCTGCTCCTTTCAAATTTAACGCCTCTTGGCTACAGGAGGACTCTTTCATTAAACTCTTCAATGATACTTGGAGGCATTCGGGTTTGGGGCAAGCGGAGAATAAAGGAGCCTGATTCATGGATAATCTAAAAAGACTCAAGAAAGCAGCCATCGAATGGGCATCAGCTAGGAGGAAAAAGCAAAGTGAAGAGTTAGTAAGTATTGATGAGGCTCTTGGGGTTCTTGAAGACCCAGAGACTGATGCTTATGCATCTCAGGAATCAAAAGAAAGAATTCTGGCTGTGGAAAAGAGTAGAGCTAAGATTTTATTGGATAGAGAAGAGGAGTGGAGACTGAAAAGCAGAGCTATCTGGTTGAAAGCGGGGGATGAAAATACAAAATTTTTTCACAATTATGCAAAGGGCCGGAGAAATGCAAATACTATATGGAAGCTGAGGGACTCTGAAGGCAGAGAGGCCTCATCTTTTGAAGAGTTATCAAATATGGGAAAGAACCACTTCCAATCCCTCTTCTCTGACCCTGGGGGGATCTCTTTACCTGAAGTAATCAGAACTGCCCAAGCTTTCCCCCGTTTTGTGGAGGAGGAAGATGCAGAAGATCTTTTTAGAGAAGTGACAAAGGAAGAAGTAGAAAGTATAATAAAATCTATGGCGAAAGATAAAAGTCTGGGGCCCGATGGTTGGACCATAGAACTGTTCTCCCACTTTTTTGAATCTATTGGAGCAGAACTCACTGAAGTAGTGGAGGAATCTAGGGTGAAAGGAGAAATCTATGGCCCGTTTAATTCTACTTTCATAGCCCTTATTCCAAAAAAAGAAGACCCGGTTTCTTTTGAAGATTTCAGGCCTATTTCGCTGTGCAATACCATCTACAAGATCATTGCAAAAATCATTGCGGTCCGCCTGAAACCTATTTTGTCCTCCTGTATTTCAAAGGAACAATTTGGATTCCTGGATGGTTGCCAAATTCATGAAGCTATCGGGGTAGCTCAGGAAACTATACACAGTATCAGGCAAGCAAGCAAAAAGGGGGCAGTGCTCAAAATTGATCTTTCCAAAGCCTATGATAGGGTCAGCTGGACGTATTTAAGGATGCTCTTGACCCATCTAGGCTTTCAGGTGGGTTTTATAAATTGGATCATGGGATGCATCACAAACGTAAATTTTGTTGTTCTGATAAATGGCGTTGCCTCTCAATTTTTCAAAAGCCAAAGAGGTCTGCGTCAAGGTTGTCCGCTCTCCCCTCTGCTATTTCTCCTAGCAGCAGAAGGACTAAGTATACTGATTTCAAAGGCCAAGAGCTCAGGTTTGATTAAAGGTTTGGAAGTTGCTGTTAACCTGTTCATTACTCATCTACTTTTTGTCGATGATATTCTTTTGTTTTCAAATGGGAACTTAAATGAAATAAAAGAGATTAAACTCATTCTTGATCAGTTCCTGAAAGCTACAGGGCTACAAATAAATGAAAGGAAGTCTCAATTAGTCTTCGAAGGCTTCGGTAGACAAGAAGAGATCTTGATTGCTTCTCACTTGCCTTTTGGAACCTGTAATATGGAGCAGCCGTTCAAATATCTTGGGTTTTGGCTAAAACCATCCTCTTACAGAAAGCAAGACTGGAATTGGCTGATAGCGAAGATTGAACAAAAAATATCCCATTGGAGCTTCAAATGGCTATCGCGGGCAGGTAGACTTACACTGGTAAATTCGGTTCTTCAGGCTATCCCGGTCTTCTGGGCTGCATTGACTTGGATCCCAAAAGGGATTCTTTATAAAATCAAGCAGATCTGCAGCCGGTTTCTGTGGTCTGGGTCTAAAGAGGACACTGTTCTTCCGTGGGTGGCTTGGGATAAGATTGCTAGGCCAAAAGACTGGGGTGGATGGGGCCTGAAAAGACCTTTTGACTTCAGTCAATCCTTGGCAGCTAAATCAGGTTGGAGAATTATTAACTCAGAGAATCTCTGGACTAGGGTGGTTAAGAGGAAGTACATTGACCCTACTCCTCTTGAAGACTGGATTAGGTGCCCTCACAAAAGAGGAAGGAAATGTTCTGTTATTTGGAAAGCCACCACAGAGGCTTTTAAGGTAGTTGAACAAGGTCTGGCTTGGCGGGTTGGAAATGGTGAATGTTTGAGGATTGGCAGGGACCCGTGGGTAGGATGCAGTGAAGGTTTTGCTCTATCTCCTGAATTACTCAATCATCTGGATGAAAAAGGAATAAAAAGCCTAAACCAGATAGCAAATATGGATCAATCATCTATATGGGGGCAGGCTTGGAAGACTGTAGATGATCTAGGCATATATCTCATTTGGAGGAATGAATGGCAGCTTTTTCTTCAGGAGCTTAGAAGATCAAATGTTAGAATAAAGGACAGGCTGGATTCTTTGGTTTGGGCACATGCCGAGACAGGGCTATATTCTCCAAAGGCTGGGTACAATTTTTTGATGAAGAAAAAAGGTTGGGATCCTTCTGTCTGGTGGGCAAAGCCTCTGTTTAAACTGAAGTGTCCTAAAAAAGCTAGGATCTTTTTTTGGTGTGCTTTAAAAAACAAGATCCCTACTTGGGAAATTCTTCAATCCCGGTTTAAACAGGGGCCTGGTAGATGCCCTTTATGCTTTGCTGATTCAGAATCCATCTCACATCTGTTCCTCGCATGCCCTTTTACAAAGCAAGTCTGGATTGAAGCGGAAAAGCTCTTGAACGCCAAAGTTAGGTGGGAGGGGGATGTTATGTCCACAGCCTGGGAATATTGGTGGAACCATTTTCACGAGAAGAATCTGAGGAATTTGCCTCCCATCATCTGTTGGGGCATATGGATTGCCAGGAACCGAAGTATTTTTAGAGAAATTTCGACCCCAGCGGCAGCTATTGCTATTCAAAGCAATGCCATTCTTGCCAGCATCCCTGAGCCGGATGGTCCTGTAAAAAATGATCAGAGGAAGGAACTTCGTCTTAGAGATGGGATACCGTGGGCTTTCTTTGATGGGGCAGCCCAAAATAATATCACAGGAGCGGGGATTTGTATTCATCTTAGTGCTGCTCATTCGTTAAAAGCCTCATTGGGTCTTGGGATGGGAACAAATAACTTTGCAGAACTCTCAGCCTTAAAACTTCTTCTTTGCTGGCTCATCCACAAAAATATCCTTGCAGTTCAGATTTTTGGAGATTCGATGAATGTTGTTAATTGGGTCATTGGAAAATATAGATGCCAACATTATATGTTGATGCCTTTATTAGAAGAAATCCAATCTTTAAAATTGCAGTTTAATGTATTTTCTATTGATCACATCGACAGGGACAGCAATGAGGAGGCAGACCGCCTTTCTAAAGAGGGTATGCAGCAAGCTGTGGGCACATGGAGAGTAACAGAATAGCTTCAGGATCAGATCCGTGTGTCAGATCTCCCTCCAAACATATAATGTTTTTTGGTCTTTACTTATATGCACTAGTTTTATCAGTGTTTTTATTATGAAAACAGTGGCATAGGAAAACTGGTTTTTATATACAACTATGCTCTGTTTTGATAGAGCAGTTTGTGAACTGTGTTACTGTTATGTGTTTTCTGGGTTGTTTTCCTCATGAAATGAGACCCAGGAGACATCTTGGTTTTCAGTTCCTTTTTGGTTTGGCTGTACAGGCCTGGTATAGGAGTCCTAGAGATTTCTGTAGATATGCTGATGCTCTTACTGAGAGGAGTTTTCGCTCTGTCTCATGCATTTTTTTGCTGAATGTTTACTCATATACTATGTAACTTTTTTATTCCTTATAAAAAAGTTCGATTTTTTTCCTTGGAAAAAAAAAAAACTGGTTATAATGTTTATCAACATAGGGAATAATAGCTCCAGGAAAAGCATAGAAGAGTATGACATGGATCAATTCGATCGAGTGATTAGGGTAAATGTGAGAGGAGTGATGGTGGGCATGAAGCACACTGCCCACGCGATGATTCCATGGAAGAAGGGCACCATAATCAACACTGCCAAAATTACAAGTGTTATAGGAGGACTTTGTCCATACGACTACACCACCTCCAAGCATTCAGTGATAGCGCTGACAAAGGACGGTGCAGCTGAGCTTGGGAAATATGGGATCCGAGTCAATGTTGTGTCTCCTTATGGACTTCCCACAGATATTACAATTGGGTATTTCAAGAAGGAAGGCTATCCCTACATTTTCGAGAGAAGTGGGTAAGCACATTATGGCTGACTTCTGCACCAGAATTGCCAACTTAGAAGGAATGGTTCTTACAGCAGAAGATGTTTCAGAGGCAAGTCTGTACTTGGCAAGTGATGAGTCTAAATATGTGAGCAGGCATAACCTCGTTGTCGATGGAGGAATCAGTGTTGTTAATCACTCCTAGGGAACCTACCGATGATAACTGAATGCTACTAATTATGAATGAAATTAGCTCAGTCGAGTTGTAGTCCTTGTTAGGATTCCAAGGAACTCTCCTAGGTTGTAGCTCGAAGATGCCTAGTAACATATAAATTCAACTATTGTTGAAGGTTTAATGGAAGAAATGATGGCTTGGTTCAAGCCAGATAACCATTTCTATTTTATTTCACTCCAGACATGCGTGAACACCCTCAGACTACAAGGCTTTAGACCACCAATGCTCACAAATTTATATGTTAGGTGAATGTGGAGAATACTAACCACACTAGGAGATGCACAAGACCATGTGATGGTCGGGTGCAACTAGTAAAGAAACCTATAAATCTAATATACTAATGCAAAGACAGGATGATAGCTCTCCTGCATTAGATAGAAGGAAACCTGGGCAACCTATTCAATGATGCATACAAGATTCTAACACAGAGATAACATGATAGTTATCTAGTCCTAAACATTAAGAGATCAAGAACACAGCATATCAGGTACAAGCTTGGAATAGAGGAAAATGAAAGTGAGCGATTAACAGCAAAAGAAGCTTGTATTAGCTGAAAATGAAGACGAGATGCTGCAAGTGACAAAATATCTACAGTCTCCAGAAGTTGAACCTTACATCAATTTCCAACCTTGATTACGTCTTTCTCTTTGATATTTATACATTTACATTACAAGGGCACTTGGCCATTTAGGTATGGAGGGGTCACAATTGACCACCAACTGCATTTAACTACCTGATGGAGTCTCTGAATGTGTTTGCTTTCTTCAGTGGATGAATCCGATCTATTTAGGTGCTATGGTGTCCTTTTAGGCAGTTGGAGTGCTCATACCAATGGAGTCCATGATTGATAAATTTAGTTACAGAGTCATGCTTGTCATTTTCTCTTTTCGGCCATGCTTTCTGTTAAATATGGTGGTTGGGAGTCTAACTGTGACTGATGATGGCGGAGCTGGTCATCTCCTTCTTCGGGCAACGGAATGGTCAGAGGATGTGGAATGCATGAGCACGTGGATGATTTGGGTGAATGGGAAGAATAGTCATTGGATCGAGGAAATGGACGTCGGAGATAGCTCAGTGGAGGCTATCGGCTGAGGTGAGAGAGAGGTGAGTTAGGACCATTAGATCTTCATCAGACAGATCGGACGGTCATCTGTCGACGGAGCTACACAGAAGTTTAATGGGTGGGACGGATTGATCGGGTGGTAAATGGTAATCATCGCACCACTTTCGGGCGTTAAGCGGTAAATGTCCGGGGTCGCGCGATTCCATTCAGCGATTGACACGTAGCGACGGATGAGAGAGAAAAACTACTCTCGTCACACGCTATCATTCGATTAAGTTGCTGGCATGCTAAGAGAGAAGACCGTTAGATCTTAGCAGGGACAATCTGATAGCAGAGAGTGGTGAAGTGGGTCACCTTCATTGGGTGTGACGAGAACCGTTGGACCGGTGGGATGTTCAACTGTGGGGATGAGGTGCGATGAGTTATGTAGGTGCGAAGACATATGGTGGGGTCTTATGGTAGGTTCAGGGTTTTGCGCTTGTGGCTAAAGCCAAAGGCGGGTTAATCTGTCAGGTTTAGGAGAAAAATAGAGGAATGGAGGTGGCAGAGAGAAAGCGGGGTAGAAGGAAAAGGGAAGATGACCAATGAGAGGCCCCTTTGAAGACACCATCATATAGACCAAGATTTCCTTTGTCCTTAGAAAATCAGCGTTACATAGCAGAGCTAACACTGGCTCCTTCTAGGGATGAAATCCTCCCTGTGAGTTTTCAAGAACTGTAGACCACTACCTTTCATACAAAACAAGATCCGCAATAATTCCTAGTGCTCCATTGGGCATGGAGTCTAATTAATCCTACACTAAAACTTGTAAAAGGAACATGTTTACAATGGTGAGGCCTGAAGGCCTTAAACAACAAAAACTTTGAAAAACCACCCATTGATTGGGCCATCAAAAAAAGTTTCTCCTTCCATACTTTACAGCATGAAAGTGTTGTTCCCCTGGATCTGAGCAATGACAAAAGGTCCAGTCCACAAAGCATCCAAATTCCCTTGATTGCCTTTCTTTTCCTTCAGTGCATCCCTGATTTGATGCACTTCAGCCAAGTCACTAGTCCTCTTTGTCATGTCATTTTCCTCATTCTGCCCTTCCTATAAGAACTTGGCCACGGGGAGGGTTAGCTGGATTGGGAATACAACCTCAGTGCCATATACCAGCTTGAATGAAGAATTCCCTGTGGATTTCTTGGTGGTCACCCTGTCAGCCCACAATGCAAACTTCAGTTTGGAATCCCAGTTCCTTTTGTTGTCTTCCAGCAGCTTTTTGATTATCCTTATTAGGCTCTTGTTGGATGATTCTGCTAGACCGTTACCTTGAGGGTAATATGAATTGGAATGAACTAGCTTAATGTCCATTGAGTCACACATGTCCACCAACTCTTTAGCCCTGAAGGTTGCTACAATGTATGTAACCAATTTGTGTGGACAGCCAAACCTGGTAAAAATGTTTTCTATCAAGAACTTCATGACCACATGGTGATCAACTTTCCTAGCAGGGATGGCTTCAATCCATTTAGTGAAGTAGTTAGTGGCTACTAAGATCCATCTGTGCTAGCCACTGGAATGTGGATTAATTTCCCCTATGAAATCCAAGCCCCACTGCTAGAAAGGGCCACTGGCATATACTGGCTTCAAGGGTAAGGATTTCAACTGCTGCTTTCCTTCAAACCTCTGGCATTTGTCACAATATTTTACAAATGAAAAGACATCAGAAAACAGAGTGGGCCAATAATACCCAGCTCTGAGGATCTTATGGGTTGTAATTTTCCAATAGTTATGTCCTCCACATATATTGGAATGAAACTGATGCATGACCTCCATAAATTGTTCTTTGTCCAAACATCTTAAAAGGATTCCACATGGATCCCTCCAATACAACAAGTTTTCATGGATACAGAACTTGGCTGCCCTAAGCTTAATAGTCCTGGCTTGGCTTGAACTTAGGCCTGGAGGAACTTCTAGCTTTAGCAAGAATTGATCCATTGTAGAGTACCATTCATAAGAAGCTAGATTCTCAACCAAATACTGGTTCTGTCCTCTCTCAATTGTTTCTTCCCCTATCCATCTGTCATTTGAGCTTGTACTTATCCAATTCATGTCCAGCATCCTACAATTTTCTTTAGCCATCAACTTGGCAAGGCCTTGACCTCTGACAAGCTTGGTGGGCTTTAATTCCATGTTGAATTCAATAAGATTTGCAATCCATTTAGCTCTTCTTCCATCAACATTTGGCTGCATTATAACATCCCTTACTGAAGCAGAGGGCACATATGAAATTACCTTGGAATGCAGGATGTCTATTCTGAAAGCTTTCAAGGACTTGATCAGGGCATGAGTCTATTTTTATATAATATCATACCTTAGTTCAACATCCCTCAAGGTTTTGCTGAAAAAAGCCACTGGATACTCTGAACCCTCCTCATCTCTCTGCAATAAGACTGCTGCAAGGGTGTCACCAGAAGTAAAGGAGAAGATATGGAACTCCTTGCTATAGACTGGGCTGATCAAAGTGGGAGCCTCCATAATAGCTCTTTTGATGGCTTCAAAAGATCTTCTTGCTGCATTAGTCCATTTGATTTCTGATCCCTTTTTCAACATGGAGGTGATGTGCTTTACCAATTTTGCAAAATTAGGAATAAACCTCCTTACAAAATTTATTTTTCCCAAAAAGGATTGGATGTCCTTTTTTGATCTTGGGACAGACAAAGTCTGTATTGATTTTACTCTTTTTGGGTCAATTTTGACACCTACAGCAGAAACAATGTGTCCTAATAGCTCGCCCTATTCTAGAGCAAATTGTGATTTCTTAGAATTTACTGATATCCCAAACCTTCTGCACTTCAGAAACACCTTCTTCAAATGTTTCAAATGGCCTTGATGGCTGCTGGAGTATATTGTTATATCATACAGGTAGACAATGACGAACTTATCCTTCTCTCCTACAAATGCTATATCCATAGATGTCTTGAAGGTATCTCCAGCGTTCATCAGTCCAAAGGGCATCTACAGAACATGAATGTGCCCCAAGGAGTAGTGAAAGTAGTCTTTTCTTGATCATCTGGATGTACAACAACTTGGTTATATCCTGAAAATCCATCCAGGAAAGACATCACTTTGGCTCCTGAGACTTTCTGTAGCAAATGCTCCATTTTTGGCAAGGCATAGTTGTCTTTGTTAGAGAATTTGTTCAGGTTCTTGAAATCAACACAAAACCTGATTTCTCCACTTTTCTTCCTCACCACTACCAAGTTGGCTACCCACTTTGAATATCTCAGAGGGACTATGATTTTGGCAGCCAACAATTTCTTGATTTCTTTTTCAATCAGAGGGAGGAGCGAAGGGTTTATGGGTCTCAACTTCTGTTTGAAAGGAATGGTGTCTTTCTCCAAGGGGATCTTATGATGGATGATCTTTTTGTCATAAGTTTTGAGGTCATTGTATTCCCAGGAAAAGACATCAAAAAATTGCTTCATTAAGGTGAAGTACTCAGAACTTTGGGCAGCAGACAAATGGGTGGACAGATTTATATAGTTTGGATGATCTGGACTCCCTATGTTATGCTTATGGACTGCAAACTGATCTTCATTTTGGGAAACCTTATGAGGCACATCATTATGGTCAAACAGCTTTTCTAGGGGCACTAGCCCTTTAGGTATATGATTTCTAGGTAGTTGTACAATACTGTCTTGGCCAATTTTATTCCTTAGCTAGGACTGGGGACATTCCTCCAAGGTTTCATTCTCTTGATCAATTTGCATTTCAGAGAATTCATCAATGACTTGCAGAAACCTATTTACTTCATCATCATCCTCAAAAAATTTCCAATGCTGGACATTATTAGGCAAGGATGGTCTATATTTTATCTGGACTGCATAAACCAATTTAGGGGGCATGGGAGGGATGAACATGCTAGCAGACACAGTAAGGGAATCAGCAAGCTGATTTTTGACTATAGGGATATATGAGATACAAAACCTATTAAAAAAATCATTGAGTCTCCATACCTCAAATTTCTAGGCTTTCAGCCTTGGGTGCCTTGCTTGGAACGTGTTGTTCACTTGCTGAATGATGAGATCAGCATCTCCAAACACCTTGATGTCTCTGATTCCCATGTCTTTGGCAGCGTTTAAGCCCAAAATAAGAGCTTCATACTCTACTATGTTGTTGGTGACCTGAAAAGTCAGCTTAAAAGACAGATGTCTACTTTCTTGTTTTGGAGACACCAGCACCACTCTTGATCCTACAGTTTCCTTTGAACATGCTCCATCAAAGAACATATCCCAATCTTGTGTTCCTTCCTCTTCCATGGCATGGCATATTGTTTTCTTGAGCTGCACCGAGCCCTCCTAGGATTCTTTAATTTGGAGAATACATGCCCCAAAGTCAGTGTCCACAACGTAAATGGGATGATTAGTGGGATTCTTCTCATCGCTAATAATATAGGGCAGCTGAGCTTCCCTGTACAATATTTTTCTTTCTCCTCCAAAAACTGGGACAGTGGCATAAGATAAGTCATTTTGTAATGTCCCCCCCAACCTCTTAATCCACCCTCTGGAAAGTAGCATACCAAACTTAGGGGGGACATCTGCTACCACAATATTAATCATCATGCTTTTCATGGGCAGCTGAGTTAGGGTGATATCTAAGTCTTTGACTAATCCCAGACATTTCACCTTCCTTGAATCAAAGGAGAACAAGTCATGATAAGGTCTGGTGATATCAAGGCCTAACTCCTCCATGACAACTTTGGGCATTAGATTATGACTGGCACCTATGTCCAGCAGGCAGTTATGGAGTATTTTGTCATGAATGGTCAAGGAGACATAAAATGATGGAGAATTATCATCAGTAGGATTATTCATTGGACTAAGCACAACTACAGGTTTATCATTTTGTAAATTCACATAATCATTGGATGTTTGTGTGGCTTTCAGCTAAAGGGCATCAAGGATAGGATTCTTAAAGACCTCACTCTTTACAATTTCTATCAGAGGTACAAATATTTTCAACTTTTGGACTTCTGAGTCAAATATGAAAGTGGAAGGGGACTTGTTAGGGCCTCTTACCTCTTGAGCTGGTGCTTTGAGGATGATGAGATTAGTTGCTAATTTTTTCTGTTTGCTACCCTACTACTCTGTGGGGATAACATCTCTTTGAACAAGATTCTCTTTGACATTACTCATTCTTGACCACATATTATATCTTTTCTGGTCTTCAGTCTATAGAATAGCTTCTCTGTCCCACTCTTGGTTGGTCTGGTCCCTAAGTAATGATTCTTCATAGGCAGCTAATGTCAAAAAGGCAACACTGCCCTTGTCTTCCATGCAGTGAATCTCATCCTCTTCATCAAATTGTTCCACCTCCATGACTATGTTCTAGAAAGGAGTATTAACCCTTTGTTCTTCACTAGCCTCTTTGCCCCTCTAAATGATCTGTAGTTGCTCATTTGCTCTTCTGAAAGGATTTGGGTTTCTAGGAGCAAATGTATTAGTCAGTCTTGCTCTCCCAGAACTCTGCTCAACCTTCAGTTTGGATATTTCAGCTGCCAGTGACTCTATCATTTTAGTCATTTTGTCTATTTTAGGCTCTGAAGATGAAGAAGAAGAAGAGGAAGAAGACTCACCTCTCTGCCTCCTTTTATCAGCATGTCCTTTGAGTTTCTCTGCAGCCATGATATTGGATTCCACCTCTAAGGTTGCATATTGCATTTCAGCTAAAGAAGCACATCTTCTTTCTCCTAATAGCAGGTAGAAATCAGAATCAAAGGCATTGGCATAGGTGAGTTTGGCGGATATGGGGGTAGGCTTCACTTCCGCTGGTATCTTGCTATAGATACGATTGAAATATTTATTAAAGTCAGACAATGACTCCCCATTTTCCCTTTTTAGGTTGCCAAACTTAGTATGGTAATATAGCGGGTCTTTCTTATCTCCCCAATGCTTTAAAAACACATCATCTAATGCTTCAATTTCTGCTATAGACCTAGGGGTCAGTTCTTTGAACCACTTTCTAGCCTCTCCATCTAGGCTTTCGACAAATACTCTCATCCACACATCAACTTCACTGATGTCTAGGTTATCAACATAGCAGTAAAAAGACTCAAGGTGTTCTTAAACTATTACTCCCTCTATACCAGTGAACTTAGGCATGTATTTCTGATATTCTCCTGCAGGCATGGTATTCAAAGGGATAGGCAGGACCAAGGGTCCATACCTAGCAGCTATGATTCTTTCCATTTTAGTGGGTGCTTGTGGGCTTGCCATGACTGGGGTAGATGGAAGGGCACTGGCAATTTGAAAGGTAGGGAGCTGAGAAATGACTAACAAGGATAAAGGAATATGATGGACTATAGGGGAGGTTTTCTTTGGACTGAGATCCAAAGGGGAACTTATTGAACAAGGAGCTTTATGAATCTCTGGGATTATTTCTTCACTGGTAATGCTAGGCTCTATATTTTCAAAATGAACATGCTCAGTTACAAGCCTCTCTTGCAGAGATACATAAGATTGTTTAGGCTTACCTGATCCTGATGCTCCTTTTCGTGATATCTTGCTTTGCTTGATAATCTTCTCAGGGTCAGGCACTGGGTCAACTGGTGATTTTTGAGGATTTGTCTGAGTATGTCTCACAAACTGAGCTAGAAATGTGATGTGGGGTCGCCAAAAGGTCAGTTCTCTAGTAGAGCCACCAGATAGATGATTACAACCAGAAATGTGTCCAAGATTTGTCTATCATCAAAGCTAGATCTGTGTCATTCTCCTAGGGAAGCTGAGCTACAATCTCCTCTCCCTGGCAGCGGTGCCAATTATGTTAGGATTCCAAGGAACTCTCCTAGGTTGTAGCTCGGAGATGCCTGGTAACATATAAATTCAACTACTGTTGCAGGTTTAATGGAACGAATGATGGTTTGGTTGAAGCCAGATAACCACTTCTATTTTGTTTCACTCTAGACATGCGTGAACACCCTCAGACTACAAGGCTTTAGACCACCAATGCTCACAAATTTAGATGTTAGGTGAATATGGAGAATACTAGCCACACCAGTAGATGCACAAGACCATGTGATGACCGACTGCAACTAGTAAAGAAACCTGTAAATCTAATCTACTAATGCAAAGACAGGATGATAGCTCTCGTACATTAGATAGAAAGAAACCTAGGAAACCTATTCAGTGATGCGTACAACATTCTAACACAGAGATAAGATGACTATTATCTAGTGCTAACAATCAAGAGAATACAGGAACACAACATATCAAGTACAAGCTTGGAACAGAGGAAAATGAAAGTGAGTGATTAACAACAAAATAAGCTTGTATTAGCTAAAAATGAGGACGAGACGCTACAAGTGACAAAGTATCTACAATCTCCAGAAGTTGAACCTTACATCAAATGCCAATCCTGATTACATATTTCTCCTGGATATTTATAGATTTACATTACAAGGGCACTTGGCCGTTTAGGTATGGAGGGGTCAAAATTGACCACCAACTGCATTTAACTGCCTGATGGAGTCTCTGAACATGTTTGCTTGCTTCAGTGGATGAATCCGATCTGTTCAGGTGTTGCGCTGTCCTTTTAGGCAGTTAGAGTGCTCGTACCAGTGGAGTCCATGATTGATAAATTCAGTTATAGAGTCGTGCTTGTCCTTTTCTCCCTTTGGCCATGCTTTCTGTTAAATATGGTGGTTGGGAGTCTGACTGTGACGGATCATGGAAGAGTTGGTCATCTCGTTCTTCGGGCAACAGAACAGTTAGAGGACGTGGAATGCATGAGCAGGTGGATGATTTGGGTGAATGGGAAGAATAGTCATCGCATCGAGGAAATGGATGGCAGAGATGGCTCGGTGGAGGCTATTGGCCGAGGTGAGAGCAGGGTGAGTTAGGGCCGTTAGATCTTCAGTGGACAAATTGGACGGTCATCGGGCGACGGAGCTACATGGAAGTTTAATAGGCAGGACAGATTGGTCAGGCAGTAAATGGTATTCATCGCACTGCTTTTGGGCGTTAAGCAGTAAATGTGCAGGGTCGTGCGATTCCATTCAGAGATCGACACGTAGCGGTGGATGAGAGAGAAAAGTTGCTCTCATCATGCACTATCATTCGATTAAGTTGCTGGTGCGATAAGAGTGAAGACCGTTAGATCTTGGCAGGGATGATCTGACGGTGAAGAGTGGCAGAGTGGGTCACCTTCATCGGGTGTGATGGGAGCCATTGGATCGGTGGGATGATCAACAGTGGGGATGAGGAACGATGAGTTATGCAGGCGTGAAGACATATGGTGGGGTCTTATGGTAGGTTCAAGGTTTTGTGCTAGGGGCTAAAGCCAAAGGGGAGTTAATCTGTTGGCTTTAGGAGAAAAATACAGTAATGGAGGTGGCAAAAAGAAACAGGGGTAAAAGGAAAAGGGAAGATGACCCATGAGGGGCCCCTTTGAAGACACCATCATACAGACCAAGCTTTCCTCTGTCCTTAGAAAATCAGTGTTGCATAGTAGAGCTAAGAGTCCTACTATATAAATAATCTCGCTTCACCCCTTCTTCATCTCCTGGTTTTGCATTCCCTCTAAAATCATTGTGACTTCTTAGTAACATAGCCCTACGATATAAATAATTGTGGATTATTTCCAT
The DNA here is from genome assembly GCA_031772625.1 of Pinus tabuliformis. Classification (NCBI taxonomy): domain Eukaryota; kingdom Viridiplantae; phylum Streptophyta; class Pinopsida; order Pinales; family Pinaceae; genus Pinus; species Pinus tabuliformis. Next base: position 320,640,162 of record CM062820.1, read on the forward strand.
AGTTAACCCATGTAACTCGATATCGACAGTCTTCCTCATGTTGCATAGCTAACCCTCATAGAGCGAGAGAGGCAACTGAGATGAAAAGAGGTGGGGAAGGGGATGTAGTTACTTTCGTAACTGCATAGCAACATATATGTCGTTGATTTCAAAAACCATTTTGAGTCTTTGATCCTAAAGTTCTCCAAATCAACAAGGTAGAGCAAATCTTAACAACCAACAATACCATACAACTGTATGCATTTGGAAGGTTCAAGACATTATGTCCAAGACATTATGTATATATATGTGTATATATATATATATATATATATATATATATATATATATATATATATATATATATATATATATATATATATATATATGAAGTTAATATTGGCATAAATTAGTTAATATAGATCTTCAAATAGTTTATTTAAATTTCTTGTTGAAATATTTTTGAAAATATAAGATTTAAACATCTTATTCACACATCTTTTTTAATTCTGTTTACTTTACAACATATTCATTTTTTTTAATTATAGCTCACATTATTTTTCTATTTAGAACATAATTTTTATTTTTTATTTTTATTTTAAAGAGCACGGACCGAAGGACAAACTTACATATCCCCTCATATTGGGCTGTAGAATAAGCCTCTAGGCTCAATGAATATTGCTATGATAAACTTCATAATTTGTGTTGTGGAAAAAACCCTATATCCAACCATATTTAGGGAATAGTGTGAAATTCATCATAATCCTTTTTATTACCAATTTCAAGGTCATAAGAGATATGTACAAAAACACCATGATACATCAAATGATGGAGAACCATAATACACCATAATACTGTAAAAACAATAAATAAAACAATAATAAAGTAAAGAAACATATACATTGTTACAAGTAAAATCTAAAAAGTTTAGATTAAACCATTTGCTATCTGGGATCATGGAATCAACTCTTTCTCCAGTGGTGAATTAACTGAGCTAATAATTTTTTAGGGGTACATTACACTATCACTATCAGGTTGTAATGATAAGTAAACATTCAATTGAGAATTATAAAATTTTAGGTTGGTTATCTTCATGATCAATCGTGCTCAAATGTGAAAATGGGATAGAATACTACAACATAAAACAACTTAATTATTGACTTGAAACTTGATGACTTCAGCCCATCATAACCACATCATAACGAAGAAAATTATCAATTATTTTATACTATGGATGAATAACTTGAAAAATCTCATTATTTGGTAAAACAAAAAACGAATGAGGCTACTAGTTCGATGTGCATCTTCTATCGATAATTTTGATGAATATTTGAGTTAAAAAACAATTATCCACTTAAGACTATATAATTATTAATATGTAAAGCCGAAGGACATGTTACAAGGTCACAAAGGAAAGACATCAGAAAATACAAATATTTACGAGAATCAGTAGATGAAGCAGCACTGAACCGCAATTATTCAATTGTAGTACTAGGGTTTTCAGAAACTATAGAAGTTTCATAGGATATCCGAAACCAGTAGATGAAGCAGCAGTGAACCGACATTATTTACATAGTAGTAGTATGACTCTCAGCCAACTTCATTATCAACAAATAGTAGAATTTAGTTATCATCGGAAGGTCCCCCAAGAATGATTAGCAACACTAATTCCTCTATCCACAACAAGGTTATGCCTACTCACATATTTGGACTCATCACTAGCCAGGTATAGACATGCCTCTAAAACATCCTTTACTGTAAGAATCGTTCCCTGTAAGTTGGCAACACTGCTGCAAAAGTTGGCTAGGGCCAGCTTATCCACTTCTTTAGAAAATGAGGAGTCATCGTCTTTCTTCTTGAAGTATCCAAATATAATATCTGAGGGAAATCCATAAGGAGACACGGCATTGACTCGGATCCCATATTTTCCAAGCTCAGCTGCGTTGTTCCTCGTCAGCCCTATCACTGCATGCTTGGAGGCGGTGTAGTAGTATGGACAAAGTCCTCCTATAACAGTTGTAATGCTGGCAGTATTGATTATGGTGCCCTTCTTCCGCGGGATAATCACACGAGCCACCTGCTTCATGCCCGCCATCACTCCTCTCACATTTACCCTAACCACTCAATCAAATTGCTCCATGTCATACTCTACTACGCTTTTACCTGGAGCTATTATTCCTACGTTGTTATACATTATATCCAGTTGACCATGTTTCACCACGACCAAATCCACCGCTGCACGCACATCTTGCTCTTTGGTCACATCACAGTGCACGAAAATTGCGGGAGGAGAAAGGGATTCAGCGAGATTTTTCCCAGCTTGATCGGCGACCTTTGTGATTATGACTTTGGCTCCGTTCTTTGTGAAGAGCCAAACTGTCACGCCCCTACACTGGTGGTACTATTCCAACCGCACTTTAGGAGGTGCGACACCGCCGACCACTTTATTTTTAACAATACTTGTGATCGTGGACTACGCCTACTTTCTATAATTAGATTATTTTTCAACTTTCCTAAGTACACTTTCATTAACACAGCGGAAACATTCATACATCATTCATCATTATTATCTTTTAACATATATGCAAAGCAGATAATAAACTAGGAGGGGCAACTCCCTAAAATATGAGTATGCCCGATAATATCAATACTTCATAAAATATTTAGTTTTATAGTCTTTACAGGAAACCCCAAGTTTCCTTGGTACAAATTTGTCAAGTCGTGCAAGTTGACCTACACTGTTCGGTCCACCCAAACCACCGTTCAGAGTTCCCAAGGATAATTTCGCCCGTCGCACCTCGTTCACCATCACAGTGTTCAACATGTCGTTCAGCCTCGGCTCATTCAGCTGAATGCCCTCACCTCGTTCAAGTAGACCCCCTCACATGCCCTCACCCATTCAGACATTCAGACCAACCTTTCCCGTTCAGACGTTCGGGAGGACACCCTCTCCTGTTCAATCGTTCGGCCCAGCACCCTCACCCGTTCAATCATTCGGCCTCACGCCCTCACCCAAACACCTTCACATGACTTCCCCCAAACGTATTTGAATGACTTCACCCATTCAATCGTTCAACCAAGTGCCCTCACACGCCCTCACCCGAACACCTTCGCACGAATTCGCCCGAATGGTCGTTCAGATAAACACCCTCGGATGCCCTTATCGTTCATTCGTTCGGCCCGATGCTCTTGCACAGTCTCGCCCGAATGCCTTCGCATGACCTGCGGCTCTGTTTTCTACATTTGCTTCAGCTTAGTGCTTCAGCCCAAGAGACCGCTTGCACTTTGCCAAATTTCAGTTCTCTCCAAGTTACCTGCCCTCCAGCTCGCATGAACACTTAGAAATTTCACTTCATGCTTTTTTCCACAATTCCGACACTTTACTTATATGGCGGTTGGGGCGTTGACTCACCAAGCCGACCCACTGTTTCATCCAACTTGCCCCAACTTTGCGTCGGCGCATGATGTGGGTGCCCATGTGTGGGATCTCCCTCACAGATAAACTTTCCACTGCCCAACACTTAGTCATTTTCACAACATGACTATTGCATCGCACGTTTCCTTCATGTGGTTGACTTGTCGCACCATTCGCACACGCCCTCAACTCGTCGTTCAACTGCCTAGCTCGTCGCTTGCTCGTCGTGCGCCCGTGCCTACTCCCGCCGACCCGTCGGTTAAACGTGCCGGCACAGTATGCCTAACTCATGGGCCTGACATACTCCCCCACTATAAATGGTTGTCATCGTCGACAACACCATCATACGACATCACAAAGTGTCATGAGTTCCAACATCCAAAGATGCCCATGCTTCCTGCCTCTGCTCTACAATCGCACAAACCATAAAGGCTCATGTCTCCATAAATTGGAAAGTCTTTTCAATCCATGATCATCAACCACATCCATCGTAATCTCCACATGCTGCCCCACTGCGGAAGGCTGGTACCTCTAACTCAAGCTACATACTCACTGCAACATATCATGTCGACTCCATCATGTATCGTCCTCATGTGAACTGTTGTCATGATACTCCAACACAACTCAAGCATACCTCGATACACTGCTAGCACCCATGACTCAAAATAGTTGGGTAGCTAATCCAACTGTCATGCTCAAACCATGAGAATGAAGCTCCTTATGCCATCATTGATCATTTCTCTCAGCCTCCTGTCACAACATCGATTGGATCAATAATCCATCTCCATCTACGTAAGCCATGCCCAAGTCCATGAAGTCCATCTCGTCTGCGACATGTTGTCCATGATGTTTGGTGCTAATGTGCTACATGAAATCAGCTGCATCTATCCGAACATCATTATCCATATGTGTGTAAAATCCATCTCCTCAAAATGAAGAGATCCTCTCATCAAACCGACTCTCAATGTGGCACATCCAAGTCCACGAAGCAACCTCCATCATATCTGTAATGTGCCATCCCTCAAGTCTACCAAAGAAACAAGTATACACCTATCTCATCATCCATGTGCTGCCCATGATCATAGATCAATCAACTCCCATGTATCAAAAGTGGTTAAGTCTCGGCTCAACCCAAGTGTTGCCACCAAGGCATCATCATCGCTATAACTCCATCACTCCAAAGTGTCTCATATCGGTCCTCCACATCAAGTCACTCTCTCAAGCACACCCATAAATGTACTAAAAAGTATGCACCCCATACTGTATCAAATTCCCTAACCTCAGCTCCTCAATGCCTGAGATCCTCCAAGTCCACCATAATATGAAGTCCCCAAAAGTCACAACCTCATGTCATCATGAGCTCCATGAATCATCTCCAACCAACATCTTAGAAAGCATACATGTCTCGAACCAAAGGTCTCTACAAGATGCCTCAGCTCTCCATGTAGTAGGAATGCTCCATAGTCTGCTCACAAATCCAACCAAGTCCATGGCCTTGTTTTACAAGAGTGCACAACCTCTCCATCGGCTTATAAATAAAACATCTCCATGTCACATCAGCAAATCCACCTCCACAACATCTCTGCCTTGGCACTCCTCATCGGATGCCCATAAGTGACACCTCTACACGTGCTCTTGTGTAATGTCTCTGCATAAGACTACCATGCTCCATGTCTCCAACTCGATGTCCATGACTCAAGTTGCCCATGTTGTCCAACTATGTAGACCCATCACAACAATCGGTCATCCTCACCCAAGTATGCAATTTGGTCTAGTGAATTCGGTCACCAAACCATATCATCATCACATAAGTCTCTCCCACCATGGCTCCCCCACTGAGGTGTCCACCAAGACTTCCTCTTGCCAAGTCTCGGCCATGAGAAGTCCACCCAAGTGTCATCATACCTCAAGTGTGTGCCCTCCTCAAATCTGTCCATGAGTCATGCGAGGCACTTAGCCAATTTCTCCATATTGCTAAATCATGACCCATTCCTACACAATGATCATCACATTCCTCCCTTGTCACGGGCATTTTCACCTTATGCCATAAGGTCACAAACAACCCCAACAAGCTCTGCAACAGTCAATGGTCCTTGCTTCTCCATACAAGGTCTCATTGTAGACATCCTTGGTAAGATCCTCCATCGCATTAGCAACTGACTTTTCCCTTCCCTGCATATGGTCCATCCTCCAAAAGCTCAAATGAAACACAAGTATAAATAGTATTTGCTTCACCATGAGGATCCTCCATGTGAGTCCTCATCCACTAATGTCTGCAAACTACACGATCCTGGTCCAACATGAACGATTTCAAGTTCATCCTTCATCATTGTCATATCTACAACATCGTCAAACATCACGGCTTCCTCTTCTTTGTCATCGCAATCTGCAGCTACATCCTACTTCATTGCCCAACCAAGTCAAAGAAGTTCATCTTCAACATTCCTTTCCAAGACTTCAACTTCACCTCGAATCTGTGGGTTCTCCTCTTTCATCAGCTTCAACCTGTATAAGGTTAGCAAGAGCCTCCCTTCGCATTCTTCCAAACCTGCCATGTCTTGTCATTCAGCTTGGCCCAAGCACAAAGCTTCACCCCTACTAAACCTATCACGAAGTATTACACTTCCTTCGGTAAGCCTGGTTTGACTGAATCAAGCTCTGATACCAACTATCACGAAGTGCAGTGGGATCAGCTTTTCTGCAAATCTGATTCTCTGAATCAGGGCTTTGATACCAACTATCACACCTCTACACTGGTGATACTCTTCCAACCGCACTATAGGAGGTGCAGCACCACCGACCACTTTCTTGTTAACAATACTTGCGATCGTGGACTATGCCTACTTTCTATACTTAGATTATTTTTCAGCTTTCCTAAGTACACTTTCATTAACACAGCAGAAACATCCATAAGTCATTCATCATTATTATCTTTTAACATATATGCAAAACAAATAATAAACTAGGGGGCAGCTCCCTGAAATATGAGTCTGACCGATAATATCAATACTTCATATAATATTCAGTTTTACAGTCTTTGTAGGAAACCCCAAGTTTCCTTGGTACAATATCTGTCAAATCGTGCAAGTCAGCTTGCACCGTTCGATCTACCCGAACCACCGTTTGGAGTGCCCAAGGAGACTTCCACCCATCGCACCTCGTTCATCGTCATACTGTTCAGCACATCGTTCAGCCTTGGCTCATTTAGCCGAACGCCCTCAACTCATTCAAGTGGACGCCCTCACCCATTCAGACATTTAGACCAACCTTACCAATTTAGTCATTCGGGCAGACGCCCTCGTAAGCCCTCACCCATTCAGTCGTTCGGCTTGGCGCCCTCGGATGCCCTCACCTATTCGATCATTCAGCTTGGCACCCTCGCCTAAAAGCCTTCGCATGACTTTGCCCAAACGTCTTTGAACAACTTTTCCTGTTTGGTCCTTAGGCCCGGTGCCCTCGCATGGCCTCGCCAGAATGCCTTTGTGTAACTTCTCCCGAATAGTTGTTCAGACAAAGGCCCTCGGACACCCTCGCCTGTTCAGTCGTTCGGCCTGATGCCCTCACACGCCCTCGCCCGAATGCCTTCGCATGACCTACGGCTCCATTTTCTGTGTTTGCCCCGGCTCAGTGCTTCGGCCCAAGAGTCTACTTGGACTTTGCCAAATTTCAGTCCTCTCCAAGTTAAATCCCCCTCCAACTCGCATGAACACTTGGGAACTTCACTTGATGCTTTTTGCCACCATTCTAATTCTTTACTTATATAGCGTTTGGCCCATAGTTTGGGGCGTTGACTCACCAAGCTGACCCACCATTTCGTCCAACTCGCCCCAACTTCATGTCGGCCCATGGTATGGGCACCCATGTGCTGGACCGCCCCCACATATAAACTTTCCACTGCCCAACACTCAGTCATTTTCACAAGATGACTTTTGCGTCGCATGTTTCCTACGTTTGGTTGGCTCGTCGTACCGTTCGCATGTGCCCTCAACTTGTCGTTCTACTGCCCAGCTCATTGCTTGCCCGTCGTGCGCCTGTGCCAACTCCTGCTGAGCCATCGGTTAAACGTGCCGCCTGACACATCCGACTCGTGGGCCTGACATGAACGATGGCTTCTTCGATGCCATATGCACCTCCCATATTAGTGCAACCTTTTGTCCAACCTGCATTAGAAGATCATTTATTTCATATAAACTTGTTCATATAACATTCAAATATATAAATTTATTTTAAATTAGCGTTTTTCTCTGTGGATATATTTTTATTAAAATTAATAAATTTATATGTTAACAACCTTATTTACTCATTTGAACTAATACAGAGATTAGTTCATATCAATTTATAATAAAATCAATTGCAATTCTCATATATGGTATATGGTGTGAATAGGATATTATTATTTTATTTTCTTTATTTAGATTTAGATTTTATTAACTATAATATATATAACATTTTAATTCAAAATGAAAGAAAAACTTTAATAATTCACTTTAATTTATACTTTAAGCATATTGAAAGACTTTAAGGAGAATTGAACCTATGACTTCAAAATAGCAAGGTACTTGAAAAATGGATCAATTATTCTAATTCTAACTTCGGTTTATTGGTTTTTAATATATATAAATTAATACTATTATTTATATTGCAGTAGACAAGCTCTCTTTTAGAGTAGATCTCTCTTTCTCTCATTGGTAATCAAGCTTCTTCTGAATCCATATAAGTCTGGTTTGAAAAAACTTAATGGTCTATTGCCAACTTAGCAGTGACAAATAGAAGACCCATCACATTTACTTGTGTATACAACACTATCACCTCCAAGTTTGTACAAACCCGGAGTTGATAAAGTAAAGTTGGTAGCCCCGAGAGTTTCAACATTCTTGTTGTAATACTGGTGCTCATCAGGTATGTTAGAAATATATGCTTACCCCCACAACCCCTCCTACCATTCCCCCACCTCCCCCTCCTGACACCTCAAAACTACATGCAAGCATACCATGGTGATGATGACTTCCATTGTAAAGATACCTCATCATATGACAATGAATAAATAGTAATTTAAGGCATCCATGTTGTTTTCTTCACCACAAATCTGCTATATAAAAGCTTAGATTTTGTATGATAGAGAATTTACATGGGACTTATGGGTTTATTACGAATGAATATTGGATATGGCTAGATTTATTTGCCCCATCCTAGACTTTAGCTTTAGCTCCAAGCAAGAGAGGAAAGCTACTATTGGCACTTTCATTTTTCTTAGCTCCATTGGACCATTAGGAAGAGTAGTGGCACATTTCCATCGCAATAGTTGGGATTGTATCTTGTGCAAGAGTAAGGAGGTGTAGAGGGGGATGAACTGATGTGAACATGAGGGAATATAATCCTGGTGTAGCATTATAAATTTGGCCATGTAATGGAAAAAATGGAAGAGGAATTTTAGTGACACATCTAATGGGAAAATTGTACAAACGACATAATATGTGTAGTTGATATTACAAACTACATTCTAGGAATTTGGGACTACGGGAGTGAGCTTAAAACATTCATGGAAATACACTATAGGAAGCACCTAGAGTTGACCATGCAATTAAGGTCTTTGTAGTTGTTTGTTAGAAAATTTAGAACCCATCTAAACCTACCTCACGAAGTTTTCTCATCCCCAACTATTGACCCAAGATCCTTTATGGAACTCTCCCTCTACTGTCATTCATTGGCTCCTAAGAAGTGTATGGATATAATACACTCCTAGAATTAGCAATTGGTGGATGGCATAGGTGAACCTATCCCTATGTTATTGACAAAGTTAAAAACCACCTTGCAAATTTTGTGGCAGAGCCTTAGGCGAAAATGCAAGGCAAAGCTCATAAAAACATGAAGCTTGACAATTTCTATTTTGAATTTAGTATTTTTTTGTCATGTTTTTTCTTACTATTACAATATGTAATTCTTACTAAGCATTTGATAACTAAACTTGGAAAAATGACTTTGCAAGAAATTAAATATTAAACTTTTTAATTTTAGATATACAATAAAAAAACAATCTTTAAAAAATAAAATAAAATAAAATTATCACAATAATCACTAACTAAAATACAATATTTCTTATTATAAAATCTTCATTTCCTATTTCAAAACTTAATTAACTCACTCATAATTTTAATCTACTCATCCCATTATAACATCATTTGCATAATAATTTCTAATCCCATAAAAATTCAAGTTTATTTGTTGTTTCATTTTCTTATACTCTCTTAACCTTCGCATTGTGGTAGTATTCACATTAACAACAGGTTACGTAAATCCATATTTAATCTAAAAAAATATTACACGCAATAAATTTTAAAAATAAAAAATAAAATATATATATATATATATATATATATTTTCAATCTTTACGCGTAACATATCATGTAAATGAAGCTAATAGTTTTTACAAGAATTTGAAACATATTTATAGACATTGGGTGATAGTAAAGTTACCACAAAGAGCCTATATTATCATTATTACGGAACGATCCCTCACATCCCGCCAACATTTTCTTTTTATAGGGGTGGAACCAAGGGGCTACATTATTGGTTATATTAGTAATATTCAAACAAGTTTTTTTATATTATAGGAGTGTTTTGTTTTTATATGAATGGAATAAAAAGTATGTTATTGAGTTTAAAAGTTTATTTTACAGTCCAGTGTTAAGGTGACGTTTTTGTTTTTATATGGGTGGAATCAAGGGGTTACATTATTGGTTATATTAGTAATATTGAAAAAAGTTTTTCATATTATAGGAGTGTTTTGTTTTTATATGAATGGAATAAAAAGTATATTATTGAGCCTAAAAGTTTATTCTACAATCCAGTGTGAAGGTGTCGTGTAAGTATATCCATGCTTAATTTAGAGTTGACACATGTTCTTTTAAAATAAAAATAAAATATTCTCTACATAGAAAAATAATGTCCACTATATTAAAAAAGAAAAAAAATATACTATGCATGTTTAATTAGTTGTCCATAGAACCATATATAATTTCATGTAAAATAAAATATGTGAGTAAGATGTTTGAATCTTATATTTTTCAAAAAACAATGTCTAGTATACTAAAAAAGAAAAAATAATATGCTATGCATGTTTAATTATTGTTCATATAATTTTAAATAATTTCATTTAAGGTAATTAGAAGCAAAAAAAATATATGAGTAAGATGTTTAAACCTTATACTTTTCAAAAATATTTTAAGATGTTATTTAAATAAATCATTTTAAGATCTATGTTAACTAACTTAAGTGAATATTAATTTCATATATATCTATATGTATGGAAGAAAAATTGTTACAAGAAAATATTTTGACGCTGTAATAATAAATTATGTAATGTAGGTTATGAATAAAATATTTCAATATGAATTAATATTAAAGTATACTTTAAAAATATATAGAATTTAAGAATACAATTTAAACAATGATTTTTTTGCATTCTAAAATAAATTTGCACCTGAAGAAATTTGATCCATCTTGGCTAATGTTAGGTGGGAGATAGATTTATGCGGATGTTAGATGAATCTATGGTGGTTATAATATTAACGGAGTTGTTTTTAGTGTGACTTTTTGCACTTTCCAGTGTCGGAATCAGGTGGAAAATTTTGAGGTGAAATCTTCATTTGCTTTATTTAAACTAGTTTTTTTTTATTGTATATATGGATTTAGCATCGTCGAAAACCCCTAGAGCACTTGGATTACACAGGATTACCCATCAAACTTGTGATTTCAATAAATTCTTATGAGATTTTAAAGAAATTAAACGGGAAATGAAAGCTTCCAAAAAACTACACTAATAACAACTTCAATATTAAATTTAAACACGTTACGTTATCATTACGTTATCATTATGAGAAAAAGATTCTCCACATCGTAAGGACAATTTGTTTATATATGCCTCGGACTGAATAGACTTATGAGTGAGTAGTTCTAATTTACAAGAAAATCATTTACAACCACTCAATTATTAGGTCCGAATAGACTTTTGAGTGCTATAGTAATTGCGTGGTTGATTCTCCACATCGTAGGGACAATTTGTTTTTATATGACTGGGACTGAATAGACTTATGAGTGGCCTAATAATTGAGTGGTTCTAATTTACAAGAAATCATTTACAACCATTCAATTATTAAGCCCGAATAGACTTTTGAGCGCTATAGTAATTGAGTGGTTCTATTTTATAACAAAAGAATTTAAACATTTTTGGGGTCATTAGTTCGAGTAGTGGAAATGTTTGTCATATGGGTTTTAAGTCGCAGAGACATGGGTCATTATAATAAGGTTGGAAAGATAGTTATCTTATTAGAATTTGGATGTTTTGATTTTGGGTTAAACCAGACTTTTCAAAAATATCCACTAAATTTTCTTAAGATCCATTAAAATAGGACTAAACGCTTTCAATTTGCAAAATTAAGATAAATGCAATTGGAATGACCGTAAATTGCTCCATGAAAATATTTTAAATGCTATTATGTGAGAGAGATCCGACCATGGAGAATCACATGCTCACAAACTTTTAGACTTTGACATGGTTTGCAACACGCAGCCTTATTACTGGATTAACATTAACGGAGTGACTTGGTTGTGAATAGGGTCTGCTTGCACAATATTTGCAGCTACTTCTCCCTATAATCGCATATCAGGCTTCCCGCATCATCTAATTACCCAAATCTCGTTCGCAACCATGGCTAACATAAGCATTTGGTGTCTATGTTGGCCATCTCAACATCCACAACATCCATGCATAGCCACGGTAATTACAAGAACCGAATCACTCACTCTTTTTCAGCCATCCTTAAGTTGATTGCAGATTCTTGGAATATTTGGGGTAGTCAATCTTTTTGACCACGGCCATGTTCATTAGATTTCCTAATATTCTGGAAATCTACAATGTACTCTTTTTCCAAAGTATCTTTTAAACTCGCTCTTTTGTGAGCTATATTTTAAAATCTACAAAAGTGTATTTAGTTTATGTATTTCTGGATTTCAAGTTATAAAGTATCTTTTAAACTAGCTCTTTTGTGAGCTATATTTTAAAATCTACAAAAGTGTATTTAGTTTATGTATTTCTAGATTTCAAGTTATAGGCTTTTTTTAATTGAGGAAATATATATTATTTTTATTTAGAAGTTTATAGAGGGGTATATAATTCATTGTTTTATATTGAGAGTGTATTTTTTGATTGAGAAAATACATATTTTTAACCATTAAAATTATTATAATTGTATATTTTTAATACTCCGGAGGAAATCAATAAATAAACAATTCTATAAACCATTATAATAAAAAAATTAATATTTATATTAATCTGAGTTTAGAGATATTCTTATTTCTGTATTTATTATAATCATATGATCTGTAGGCCTCTTTTTGTCAAAGTTGTTCAAGACTCTGCTTGAACTAATTGTAACTTTTTTCTCCAATTCACCCTGTCAAGAATCCTCTTTAATAACAGCATTGATCACTCCACAATGCATTTCATTTACCTCATTCATTGAATGAGAGAATATTTCTACATGTTAGGCATTTGTTACACTGAAACCATTGCATCATTTGAGGAAAAGGGTTTAAGTTAATGCAACTAATTTTGTTTTGCGCTATCATGGCTGAGCCACCACTTTCTGTAAAACCTCTAAAAAAAGAACAAAAATCAAGAGTCATGCCCGAGAAAACTACGAAACTCTGGGGTGAGAGGAAGACTTTCACAAAATTCACAAACAAATGAAGGAAAGAAGACAACCCTGAGGGGAATTTCTTTGCAAACATAAGTTACCCAAAATCTTGTTTGACTACATCCAAACCCCCATGAAAATCCTATAAAAAATCTAGAAATGGACCCACATTAACCATTCCAAGCATAATCACAAGGAAAATGAGCTCAAGTTTCTTGTTCCATAACCAAAATATAACTTCATTTTCAAGACCATAAAATGACTTTCCCACAAGATTACTTTCTTTACTCTCCTACACCCACTGTACCCTTACCTTATTTTATATTTCCTAACCATGTCTCGCTACGCCACTGATATGATCTGATCAAGGTTTTGGTCAATGATCTTTGAGTGCAGATTGAACGACTAGGTTGCAGTAGTAACGGGTCGAGCATCTGGCATCAGAGAAGCTATTGTTTGGTTCTTCACAAAACACATAGCCAAAGTCAAAATCGCAAGCATTGCAGATGAAGTCAGCAAAAATCTGGCTGAATCCTTATCCCCTCGGGCAACTTACGTGCATTGCGATGTGAGAAAAGAACAGGACATGAGAGCAGGGGTCAATTTGGCCATGGAGAAGCACGGGAAACTTGATATAATGTATAGCAACACAGGAATAATCGTTGGAGGCAAAAATGCATTAGAGTATGACATGTAGCAATTCGATCTAGTAATGAACATAAGCACTCAGCCCGCGTGATGATCTAGCAGAAGAAGGGCTGCATAATCTCAACTGCTAGCGTTACAAGTATTGTAGGACGATCTTCTCCATTCTGCTACACGGCCTCCAAGCATGTGGTAATAGGCTGCTGAGCTTGGGAAATACGGGATTCGAGTCAACTTTGCCTCTCCTTATGGAATGGCCATGCCTCTTTCAGTTCAATACTTAAAGAAGGGCGATGCCACCTCATATGCTTCAGAAATGGATATGAGTAAGGCGACTATGGAAGCTTTTTGCAACGAGGTCGCCAACTTACAGCGAACGAGTCACAGAGTGGACGGCGTTCCGGAGGCAGGTATGTACCTGGTGAGAGGTTAGGTTAAATATGTGAGTGGGAAATCAAAACTAAAAAGGTCGAAGTATGAAGAATAGATGTGAACCTCTCAAGTGAGGCTGCCTGAATAGGGAGAATGTAAGCACTCTAAAACTTGATTTTATGAGCTAGAAAGCATTTACATTCATATGATTAAAATATTGTTGAGAAGTTTGGTTAATTTTTTCATAAATAAGATCTAGAACTAAATAAGACCTATAATCTCAACAAGACACAACAAACCATTAATAGTAATATCATGAATAACAATTTACATTTCTTTATTATTCCAAGTCTGAGAAATAGTTTTCCTACAATATCAAAGTATAACATAAAAAACATGTTTGTTGGTTTTTGACTTTAACAATTTCATCTTAACCGTTATTACTATTAAATAGTGATGGTGCTTTTTTCTTAATTTGTTTTTCTTTAATTTCATGTTGCAACTAGGCCATGGTCTTCTTCTCATCATTTCCAATACTTCATGAGGTTCATGGGACCCGGATTTGTCTTTAATGCTTGTAAATTCTTCAGTACATTCATAAGTGGGTTGTTGCACTTTGTCATTATATTCATCTATGCCATGTTCAGTGGATTGTTGCCACATTAACTCATATTAATGTTTGATTTCTTCAAGGATCCAATGCATCAAAATGCTTTGAAATTCTTCAAATGGATCAATTTTTGTTTCAATTTCTATGTCATCTGCATCATTCATTGATTCTTCTTTTCTATTGTCTACTAGTGCAACTTTTGTGCAAGCTCCATCAAAATATGGTGTTTCAAGCCATGCATTAATGAATTGTAATTCATCTTCAAAATTTATTGTTTCTTCCTAGTTGTTGCTAATATTTACACACTGAAAAACATTGACGAGATTCACTAAATAATCATAATTTGAGTTATTTACAACTTTGTCTCCTTCTACCAAACCTTCTTACTCAGGCTCATCCAATTTATCTGCAAGCAGAGGTACTCTTCCACTTAACAAATCATATACAAGTTTATTCTCTTGTAGCATTTGTAACAGACCTTCACTTGAAAAAATTTCATCATCATATTTAACTAAAGTTATCAAGGATCCATATAGTGTTTCATATGTTTTTACACATTCATCAAAAAATACTGAATCACAAGGAGTTTCCTTACTATCACATGCTACTATATTATCAGCTAAACACATACTTTCTTCATTAATCATTGTAGTTTCAATATCAATTTCAATTATGATACTTTCAACACAATCACCATTTTCAATAACACCTTCATCAACTTTACCTTTTCCACTCCACTTCATGTTGTACTTTATTTTTTGCATGACATACTTCACCAAATTCATTCAAAATACTATACAAGATGTTTACATCCAATGCTGATATAATAAGAAACAATGCTACTGCACATCTAATCATATCATGGGAATTTATAGAAGTTTCTTGAACAATTTGTCATAAATCTACTGAACCAAGTAATCCTTCAATTTTTATTGCCCAAAGTTTAAAATTTTTACGTGAGAAAGATGGAAAAAATGACATCAATTGTTTCAATATTGCACCGGTTGTTTCAAATTCTTTAGGCTGATTCAGATATATATTTAGATTCATGTCTTCATTATGCATTGGATTTATGGCTGGAAACATTTCATATTTTGCATCTGTGCTTTGATTCTTTCTCCTCAATTGTTTAGTTCTCTCTGAAACTATTTAATTCTCCTTTGCTGGCCCATGGATTCTTTATCGTTACCTTTTCTTATACCAAGTTAAAAACATATTGCTAATGCACCACTTTGCACACAACCTCTTCCTAACACCACCTTCACACTACTTTCTTCCTCTTGTTGGTTGTTGCTGATGAGGCTCATCAATAGGTACATCATAAGGGTCATAATGCCATCCTCCAGCTTTAGAACTATCTCTTTCTCACATTTATTTACAAATTTTATTATATTATGCTTAGTGAGAGGGGTAAATGATGTTTTTCTATGTCATGTGGCATAATATGGTTTAATTGTAGGAAATGGAGCATTTTTGAGATAATTTACATGTAGCGTCTCAGAGTAGACATCAAGGAGATATTCTAGGAGGTTTTCCACCTCCTTAACTCCTTCAATTAGCCCACGATCACCACACTCTATCTCATCATCTCGAGGTCATTGGAAGCCAAGCAAGACGAGGTCATTGGAAGTCAAGAAAGTGCAGTTAATGAAGATCAAGATCAACCAATCTCGAGTTATGGGAGACAAACATTTCTATTTTCTAGGGAGATACTAGTGGCTACCCTCTTGTATAAATAAACATGTAAAAGATCTCATTAGGATTCGAACTTTGTTTTCAACTAGGTAGTTATCAAGCTCAAGCACTTGGCACTATTATTTTTGACTCGTTATGTGATGTATTTGACATTGATGCAATGATAATGAGAAGTTTATTATTTGTTAATCACTAAGTTAGTTCCAGAGGACTAAGGCTCTTGGGTTTGAGCCAAACCCCAGTGGCTTATGTCGCTCTTATGTATTGGTATTTCATTTTAGTTCAGAGTGCTTATTATTTTTTCTGCATTTCATTAGAAAATAACCCCCAAAAATCTTGTGATTGCAACCTCTATCTCATCTCTCCCATGGGAGCATGAATGGAAGGATCTATAATCACAGTCCAAAAATACTATGTTTATGATTTCTTGGAAGAAGGTATATGTTAGTCATCTTGTTTTGCATGTTCTTACTGTAGGTTAGGAGTTGATTCATTGACTGGATTAGAGTTTTTGGCATAGATTAGATGGAATTTAAATTCAACTCATCTTTTCCACTATTAGTTGTTTCATTTTGTCAATGTTAAAAGGGTATATGCATGTGATGTTGCATGATTGTTTAGAACTGCAGGCAAGGGGCCTTTCACCACCTCCATCTTGGACTTCACCCTCTTTTATGAATCCCAAATCATGTCTTCAGAGTTCTATTCTTGAGATCATCCTCTTAGATCACCGTGAGCAGTTATCCTCATGCAAAACATGCCTTCCAAAGGCTCTAAGCTTGGCTAGGGGTGTTGGCCACCTTTCATGCATTTACGTCAACTTCCATCCACTTTTCCATCCCTTTAACCCATCATTCCTACCTCCTAAACCTTCTCGACAACCTTCCTGTAGCAATACAGGGCACCTATAGCAGCCTCCTATAGCAGCCTGTTTCTCCACCTGTTTTGACCTTTGATGCAATTTGGAATTAGTTTAGAAGTAGTTTGACCCCAGATGTGACACCATGATCAAGGGAAACACCTAGGCCACTCTAACCATCATTTTCCTTCACTGCAAAATAGAATAGCATTAGTTTCTTTATCACAGATTTGGCACAAATAGAACATTGATTTATATGCAAGTGTGAGCTAGATAAATGATGCATGAAATATTGAATTATGATTTGGTAGGTTAGCTTCGTGTCTACAAGTAGATTTGGTAGCTAGATGGTTGATTGCAAGATAATGTAGTTCCCTTTCTGCAAATAGTGTAGCTCTTATCTTTTCATGAGTTGATTCAATAACATTTACATGTTGAAGTTCAAAAAAAAAATCATTTTATCATTAGAAGTAGCTTCTAAATTGCACCTTCATTAGTTAGTTTCCCTTCTAATTCAGTACAAAGAATGGTCTTGGAACACTATTGATCAAATTTCCTAGTTGAGGGTGGCATGAGTAGAATCCCATCTACTGTGTATATAGCACTGTCACCTTAAAGTTTGTACGAACCCTAGGTTGATAAATAGAGTTGATGAGCCCTTGAGAGTTGCAACACTCTTGGTGCAATACCAAGGCTCACCAGCTGCTCTACTTTATAACACCATCATCCCCATGACTAACTATACACACATCTCCAATCAATGATTCAATGCAGTAGCAGTACTCATACACTCACCTCACCTAGAAAACAACTCTACACATAACACTCACTTGGAACAACATGTAACAAGCAACTCATGCACTCGTAGCTTGCTTCAACAACCTATTTACCTACTAGCAGACATTAATCAAGTTCACTCAGTTTCAACTATCAAACAATGTATACAATTCCATTGGACACAGTGTCCACATAACTACAGGTTCCACAATTGTTCACACACAATTCTCACATAAGATTCCATGGCATGATGACAACAAGCTCCACAATTTCTTACTCTCCATGCAATATCATGGCTAATTTTATTTTGTAGTGTGAGTCCAAATTTATCGTGAACATCCAGCTACTCGAAAATCATTCATCCGAACAAAATCAGCATGACATACAAATTCACTAAATCGGCAGGGTTCCATTCCGACCCCCAAATGGCTCAAATGGGAATGCAATAGACTAGTGCCCTTTGTGCTTCACATGCACATCACAACAATCTGACTCACAAACTCAACCACAAATATCTTTAGTGCACCACAGTTACCAGACAGTCTTGAAAACACGTTGAGCCACACCACAGGGCTATTCACAGTGACCAGACAGTCTTGACAACAAGCTGAGCCAAACCACAGGGCTCTTCTCATTATAGTACTTGGTTGAGATCTTCCTTGCACAAGCACGCTCACGCACAAGAATTCTCCAACCTCTAATTTCCATGTAGGAAATGTACGAATCTCAATATTGCTTCATCTTGTTGGTCACTCTATGTACGTTTCTTTCATATAAAATAGAGGTTTACCACAGTAGGTTGGTCATTTGTTACAAAGATGACTTAGTTTGTAGCCAGTTTCTCTACCATGACAATAATCATTTCTACTTTCTCCACGGGCATCCAAGCTCAACAATGAAGGACAGTCGCTAATTGTGGATCAACAATGATTTTTGTTGATAGTTGTTGATCCACTACATTAAATTAATATATTTAGCTAACAATTGTTTTTTTGAGTTTTATGGTGAAATGTTTAGGTGCATTTTACAACTTAATATTAAGTGGATAGTGTTTTTTCTAAATAAAAAAAAATATTATTTGTTATAATAAAATAACAAGATTGAATAATTTAAATAGTTTTAATTAAAAATATTATAATTTAATATGAAGAAGATATGGTCAAAACATTTCACTCTGTATATATATATTACAACTCAATATAAGAGATATTTGGTGAAAAAATATCATTTTAACTCTGTACTCATACTCTCTTCCCTAAAAATATACTTCACAAGGAAACTAAGTTTATGCCCATTTTAACCATGGACCAACCACACATCAAATCTCTCTATGTAGAAATATTTTTTTCAAGTTTTATACTTAAAATCTCTCGAAGTACAAATATTTTTTCAAATGTTACACTTGAGAAAAAAAAACATAAAAAAATTGATAGCTCTAGGGGCTTGCTAGATCAATAATTAAATGGAATTATACTATCTAAATGGGGGCTTTTCTGAGTCGTGTTATTTAGAGATCAACCTTATCGATCTATCACATAAATATTCTAAATTGTTGATGTTTTTGGAACTAGCCAATGTGGTTCCATTCATCTCCAAAACAATAAGATGAAGAGAATCTGATCCAATAGAGGGAATAAAAAATGAGAATTGCTACAAGCTCAAAGATAGATCAAAGGTGAGAGACAATAGCCATTAAGAAATAAATAAAATAAAAATAAATGAGTAGATCAAAGATCTAACCCTTGGATAGATGATGATAGTGTGTGCTATTAACATACTACTAGATGTTATGTCACCAGTTCAATTCATGCTCAAACATTATTTTGGGATATGACCATGATGTAGCCTTACGAATGTCAAACATACCAAAAAACAAGTAAATATGTGATAATTTAAATAATACTAGCATTCAATACATACATAAGAATCTGAAATCAAGGAATATAAATTTAGGTTATTAATATTAAGGGATAAATATTAAAAAAACATTAATATAGTTTGATAATTTGAGTAAATTAAATTATTATAATAAAAATAAATAAATATTTAGAAATAATAATAATTTAAATAGAAGAAATATTTATCTATTTATTTTTAAATTATTATGTAATAATTAAACCTCATAATTTCAATTTATTATAATTAAATTATTATTAATAATTCAATATTTAAAGTAAATAAAATCCTAAACAAAAAATATTAAAATTAGGGAAATTAATATTAAAATTTAAAATTTAAATATTAGATTACATTATTATTAAATAAATAGCAAAAACATTTATATTAAATTTAAATCTCAACAAAAAAAAGAAAAAATTAAAATATTATATAATAATAAATACCAGAGGGAGAGAGAGAGAGAGAGAGAGAGAGAGAGAGAGAGAAACTAAACCCTAATGTTGTACCTTGTTATCAATCTTCTAAATTTGACCCGGCAAGACACGATCCAGGCCTCCATGAGAGCGCTGACGCTCTTGAAGTACACCGACATTTCGAATTCCAGGGCCATGCTGCAGCTCTTCGCCGTTATTCCTGAAACCCTCTTTGATATTCCTAAAATAAAGAATTTGCCTAACAATTTGTATATTTAGTCCAATCCCAAATTTCGGTTGTTGTAGTTAAAAATATGTTTGGGCCATTGTTGTTGTATGGTTCTAGTGAGTGTGAAGAAAATTAGGTGGAAAATGAAGACCATCTTAGCCACAGATACAATGGATATCACAGAGCGGGTGAAAGTAGAAGTGAGGGCCAGGCAAATAAAAGTTACTATTACCAGATCTGAGAAGGTCAAGGATGAAGCAGAAGTGAGAGCCATACTCATAAAAGTTATTATTACCGGATCTGAGAAGTTCAAGCATGAAGTAGAGGTGAGGTCTAGATAGATAAAAGTTACTATTACCAGATCTGGGGTAGTCAAGGATGAAGTAGAAGTGAGGGCCAGACAGATAAAAGTTACTATTACCAGATCTGAGAAGGTCAAGGATGAAGTGATTTTGGAGGGAAATGATATTGAACTTGTATCTCGATCTGCTGCTTTGATTAATTAGAAATGTGATGTGAAGAAGAAAAAGGATACTAGAATGTTTTTGGATAGTATTTATGTAAGTGAGAGAGCCAATATTGAAGCTTGAAGGTTGTGCGGTCAGCCATCATTAGACAACAAATTTTCTCCAACACTTGTAAGGATGTGGAGTATCTTACTTGTTTAGGATAGCAAGGGTAGAAAAATGACATTTATTGAAAGTGAAAATTACACTGTGATTGGTTCAGTCAATAGCAAATCCCACGGAAAGCATAAACTTTACATAGTGGATGCTTTTAGAATAGTGAAGCCCATGGGGAAACTAGATACATTCAGTCTTGTGACTAGACATCATATTACACTGTGGAAACTTTTAAGGACAAGCCCACGAGAACCATTTATGAAGTGGGGTCATCTAAGATCGTGATTCTTGGAAATCAGAATCTATTGTACAAGTGTCCATCACATGCTTTTGTGTATATCCTTCTGACTATGATGAGTTTATTCAATACATATTGATGCTTTATTTTTGTCATGACTAGCCATTCATAGTGTCTAGTCATGTACTGGTGTAGAATTCCATGCTCAGAAAGTTGGAGTAGATCTTTTACAATCTTGCATGGATAATGAAAATAGTCTACAATGTTCTGTTCAAAACAAATATTGCACTACATGTGGTAATAAGAGTCATAGTAAACCGAATCGATGGCAGTTTTATTGACACCGTAGCCTTTCTACCATTCTAGCAACCAACCACATTACTGATTTCCTTGCATAGTACTTGTTGCTCCAAATTTTAATTTTGTATAATGAATTTCATCCTTTCCATCAACATTTAAAACGTCCCACCATAATTTCTTATATCCTGAAAAATTATAGATAGTGTCAAGAAAGATTAAATTTGGATCATTTCTGGGCCAAAGTGTAGCATTATTTGTTTTGTTTGGCCAACAATTATTCCTGGTTCTATTTATACAAAAGTATCTATGATAGATTCTATGTCTATCTCCTCCTTCTGACCAAATCATGCTAATTTCATGGAATTCATTTGTCAATGATTCTTCTGCTTGGTGTGGTGTTGCCATGCTTCTGGTGTAAACCATAACATGGATCCATCGACTTCCTTTTGGAAAAACTCTTCTTTCAGGAAGTAGGTGTAGAATATCCATGTGGGCTTGGAGATTATAATCTACCACCTTGGTGTTTTGCAACTGTCATGTTGATCTCCAGTTATCCCAATATTCTGACCAACTTTTATCTTCATGGATAGATCTTAAAACTTCTTGTTGCTAGTTAGGATCCTATTCAATAAAGATTACCATGACTTGATCTGGTTGTTGTATATATTCTCTATTGAGGAAATCGGGCAAGCAATTTGTTAAACCTTTAATATGTTCAACTTCAAAATCAAAATTAGCGAACAGAGCCTGCCATCTGTCAAACATTGCCTCTCCTAGTTTCTTAATGCCTTTTGTCAGCACTTTCTTCAGCGCAGAAGCATCTGTTCTCAATAAGAAATTTTTATTAACTAAATGGATCTCAGATTTATCAATGGAGTTCCAATCAGATTTCACTTCTTTTTCAATTGTGGAATAATTTCTTTCAACTGGGTTCCAAGTCCCAGAAGAAAATTGAACAATTTGTTCTTCACCATCTTTTCTCTGTTTGAGGATACCTCCCCATCCAATGTCACTAGCATCTGATTCAACAATTTTAAAAGCATTGTCATCAGCAACATGTAGAATAGGAAGTGATTTTACCTTGGCCTTAATATTTCTTACAGCCTCTGTGTGGGCTTCAGTCCAAGGTGAAGGATCTTTCTTTAGCCTTTGGTTAAGTAGGCTCCGGTCTTTAGCACAGTCCTAGTAAAAATTGCTGACGTAGTTCAAGTAACCAATAAATCTCTAAAGCTGGGTTTTTTCAGTAATTTTATCTAGAAACTTATCTCCAAATTCCAGAGCATGCTTTTGTAAGGCTATCTGGCCTTTCTGGATAGTATGACCAAGAAATTTAATGGAAGTTTGAAACAATTCAATCTTCTTCTTGCTTAGGACAAGGCCATTCCTCTTGACAACTTGTATAAAAATCTGTACATGTTTAAAATGGTCCTGTACATTCTTAGAAAAAATAAGAATATCATCTATGTACACAAGCAACCAGTCAAAATAGGGCTTGAAGATAGAGTCCATGACCTTTTGAAACTTTGATGGAGCATGCTTCAATCCAAAAGGCATGACGTTCCATTCATAGTGTCCTGCTGGTATGCTGAATGTTGTTTTAAACTTATCCTCTTCTGCAATGGTGACTTGCCAGAATCCTGATTTGAGATCAAATTTGGAGATCTTAGCTCTTGCAATTCTACTTAAAAGATCTCCTTTATGTGGTATAGGATAAGTGTTATCTGCCAGGACAAAATTTAGAGGTTTGTAGTTTATGACCAATCTGGGGATACCTCTAATCTGTTCAAATCTTTTATTTACATAGAAACCATAACAATTCCAAGGGCTGTCAGATTCTCTGATTAGCTTTCTATCCAGTAATTGTTTGATTTCGTTTTTCACAAAGAGCCCTGTATTCCTTATTCATAGGAATAGCTCTACTTTTGCAGGGTTTTCCTACATATTCTGATTTATAGGGAAATTCAATAGAATGTTGCTTTCTATGCCAGAAAGCATTTGGTTCCTCAGAACAACATTCTTTCTCAATTCTTTTTCTGAGATTAGAAATCTTTTTCTGATTTGTAGGATTTTTCAGTTGTTCTTCTACCTGAATTGTAGACTTTAGATCTTTGAGGTCTATCAATTTTGATTCTACCCTGTCCAATTCTTTCATAGCTTGGACCATAGTGGATACTCTGGGATTTGAAACATATGGCATTTCAATCCTTTTAAAGTTGCCATCTGATGTAGGGACAGTGATAAAGTATCTAGCTCTATTCCCTTTAAATCTGATTGATCCATGAGGCTCTACCCCAGCTAGGAAGACATTTCCTAATATACAGTCAACGGGAATGTCTGCTACTGCAAATTTCAGCTTTATGCAATGTCCATCAAATCATAAGGAAGATTTAGGGACTTCATATCTGAGTGTTTTGTTTCCAAGGCCTATAACTTTCCTATTGGCTGAAACCTAGTACTTTGCAAGAATCACTTTGGTATTTAAAATATTTACATCTGCACCTGAATCTATTAGTGTAGTGAATGAAACATTTCATTTTGTATACATATATCTACATGAACATGATGTTGTTGGTATTCTATTGCTAGAATTCTCATTTCTCTAAATGCTGCTGGAAGATCCCTTTTTCCTTCAAAGATTTAAAATTTTTGCTCATTAGAACCTGGTGCATCATGCCAACTATATGTAGTTGTATTTGTAGAGGTATTTTGTGCTAGAGGTTGTTTTCCTTTCTCTAGCTCTTCTACTTTGGACTTTAAAGTAGAGATTTCAGATTTGAGGTGATGGATTTCTCTACTTACCTCCCCCAAAGTGAGTGAATGAACTTTGTCCTACCGTTGGTGTCTTTGAAAATATTTTGTGTTTCGTTCATAGGAGGCATCCACAAAAAGTGGCTTTTTGGAAGTGCTTTGGAAGAATTTGAGGAATGCAACTGGTCAAGGAATGCTTCAAGAAGTCTATTCTTCATTTCTCCTTCTTCCATAGCACAGATTTGTGCTAGAATCTTTAGTTCATCTTCTTCAGATGTTTGAGCCATTAGCACTTTTTCTTTATGTTGTTTCTGCTGGATTGTTGGTGGATCATCATCTGAGGAATCACTGGAATAATCAGAGTCAAAATCATTAGAATAATGACATTGACAATCTTCTGATTCTGAACAGAAACAATTTTGAACATGAATATTTAGCTCTTTAGCTGAAGAACTATAACAAGAGGAACTACAAGATTCAGTGGATGAATCTTCAAGTTGTTGTTGTTGTGCTTGTTCTCTGATTACAAAATTGGGACAATGGTCTGTTCTATGATTCCTTGAACCACATTTTGTGCACAACATATTTGAACAGCTTTCCTCTGAATATTTTGAGGTTGAGATTTCTTGCCTCTATTTTTCTTGGATTCTTCGCCAATTGGACATTTATTTGAAGTATGGCTAGTTTTGCCACACAACCAACAAGTTAACTTATTCCATTTCTCCTGTTTAGAGCTATGGAGATGGATATCCGAAGGCTTGTAATAATGGGTCTTAGGGACATATTTATAATATCCCTTGCGACACCTTGAGGGAGCCTTCTTTTTTTCCTATCTTCTCTAGTTGTCTGTTTCTTTGCTTTCTTTGCCTTCCTTCTGGCTTTTCTTCTCTTGACAAGAGGATCATCAATGTTCAAGCCATATTTGCTGCAAATGGACTTACTGTCAGGCAACCTTGAAAGTTTTTCTAAAGATTTATTTACTTTAGAATTAGTACACAAACTGAGCAGATCTTTAGTTATAATGGAATAAATTTCTCCCCAAGTATCTGTTTCGAATGGTAATTGAAAAACTTCTTGTAGTCTGATAAAATTTACAAATCTCGAAGGGAGGGCTGCAAGGTATACTTGTTTCCAAAGGAGATTCTTAGAATCTTTCACCTCATAGATGTGTTGCATCCAGTCTCTGTGAAAGTATTCAAACTGAGACATCTTATTGCACTTAAGGTTCATTAGAATAACCTCATGCTTATCTGCAATCTCTGTCTCAGACCCACACCAATGTTCAAGAATCATGGAGGTGAGGGCTCCAATCATGTTATTCTGTGGTGTGCCGTCAAAATTGTGGATAATGTCTCCAACTTCATCCTTAAGCAATTCTTTCTCCATTTTATCATGTAAGGCTGGAGATGATTCAATCTCCCACCATCGTAGGAGTGTTCCAGTGAAACATTGAATGATAGTTTTACAAGCTTCAATTTCATTTTTCCCTCTAAGGCACATGAGCTTGTATTCAGTAAACATCATATCTATCATCTGTCTTATTTGACCCACACTTAAATTATCTATATTCCATTCTCTATGAGAGTCTGGAAAGAAGGTGTGTGTCTCTGGAACTTTTCCCTTACCACTCAGATCAGGAGCAGAGTATCTACTGAACTGACTTTCTAGTGGCTCATAGATAGGGAGTATCTGGGATTCTGGTTCTTGGAATAAAGAAGCAATAGAAATTTGTTCTGGAGGATCAGTCTTTTCTTCTGAAGATTTTGCTAAAGACTGAGATGCTTCTTTAGGAAATAAATGAGGAAATCTGTCAACTGGCTTGACAGGATTCTGGATCTGTATATTCCTTTTTCTCAAAAAGGAAGCAGGCACTGGTTTGTCAGATTTAGATATGTGTAACTTATCAAATTTTTCAACTAAATCTGATATGAGCCCCTTTGTAGACTGCATCTGGTCTACAACTTTGTCTTCTACCTCTTCCAATTTATTAAGTGATTCTCTCACATAACTTTTTACAATAGAAGAAGAATAATATACATCATTCAAGCAATTATTTACACTGTTAACTGAAACTTGAAGCTGGTCAAACTGTTCCTTTACAGCAGAAGATTTTGCTGTATCCATTTCCAGTCCCTTAATGCATGTTTTTGTCCAATTTAATTGTTCACTGGATTTCTATATCTTACCATCAATACCTAAAGCATTATCATCTTTCAGGACTAAAGGTATTGCTTTTGCTGAATTCTGTCATTCTCCTAAAATGATGCTTTTATAGGGAGGAAAGGGAGTTTGAGTTTCAACTTTGCTGCCATCTAAAGACGACCAGGAATGTAGTGTGGATGACGATGTTGCAGCATCAGTCATTAAGACATTTTCTAGTTGTCTCCTATTTTTCGAGGCATAAAAAGATATGTAGGAGTTTGTTTCTTCCATGAAATATTTCCATGCTTGAGACATTCTAATATTTTCTTCAGTGGTATGGATAAGACCAAAGTTTTCAGCTTCTGGATGAGTATATAGATCCCAATTTAACATAGATTTCATCCATTGAGCACTTATTTGATGTTTTCTATATCCATATATTAGAGTGAAGAATTTATGCATTTCCATGACTGATGGTTTCTTGCAATCATCTGGAAGTGGACCAAATCTTGATTCAGGAATCAAATCATATGTTTGCTCAAGATAGCCTAGACCATATCTTGGCTTTGCTGGTCACATTTTGCTGAATATCTCTGTCAACCTTGGATCTTCATTTTCCAAAGAAGGTAACTCATGCATCATCAATACATGATCTGACTCATGTGGAAATGGGATGTCAAAACATTTAGGATTTGGACAAGGGTTTATAGCTGTAGAAGGAGGGGCTTCTCCTGTCCTTGGATGATGGTTTTCATGGATGACTAGATCACCAAGGCTACTCAAATTTACAGATGATTTGCATTCTGGACAAACAACTTCTAAGGAAGAAAAATTAACAATTTGAGCAAACTCAAATAATGAAACATGTTTACAAGAATTGGAAACAGAACTGGAACAGGCGGTATCTATACAATGAGGATCTTTGTACAATGGTGAACTTCTGCATGCTTGTTCAATCCTTCTTCGGTCGATAGTAGATCTTCTAGGAAAAGAAAGGATAGCAGAGTATTGGCTTTCTTGAATATCCACAAAGGTTATATTTTTCATAGTAGGCAGCATGGGATTTGAAACAACCCAGTGTTCAGGGAATGTGAGATCTTCCCATCTGATAGTCTGGTGTTCTATCTTCTGGTTTTTGAATTAGTAAGAACAACCACACAAGATTTTGATTCCTTACTGGGTGCATGGAGGACTACTGGATATAGGGTATTCATATGTTTGAAGCATCCTCGTGTCTGAATGGCAATATTATGTCTCTTTCTAGACATATCAAATCCAGTGGTCTGGATTTGTAATTGAAGAATTTTTTCAATTGTTTCATCAAAAACATAAACTGAGAAGTTTGGATAACAATCGAAGTAAACAGGGCCATTTGACAGAGGGGCAAAAATTCCTCCTATCAATGAATCGATATACTTGTTATGAGTTAAATCTCTGACGGTAGCTAGGAAAAAAGTATTCAGACCTTGATGAGTCAGAGCATGAATTCTGATTTTGATACATCCCAGATGAAGATATTGGGTTTTTAATCTTTTTGCCTCGGCTTGGAGTTGTTATGGATTCAAGAGTGGAATAGCTTGTACACACAGAATTTTCTTTAATTTGACTAATAGTCTCTTTTATAGAAATCCTAGTAGTGGCTTTTAGATGAAATACAGATAAATTAGAATGCACTTCTGAGGAATTAATGCTAGGAAGTTGTCATCTTGTAGATGGTTGTGTCTCCTCATACTCTAGTTTGGCTGAATTTAAAACACGACTAGAGGCAGATGCAAACATATCCCGAATGGGATTTTCTTGTGCTAATTCTTTTTCTTCTATTTCTCGGAAAGACACAGATCTTCTGGCTAGATCCTTTTATGTATATAAAGAGTGATGTAAAGAGTCCTAACCTAAACCAAAGAAGGGACACCAAACCGTAAGAAGGTGAGGGAATCCGTGAAGAAGGTCGCCAGAGCGTGAAATACCTGAGTAGGTTTGTGTATGGGTTTGTGTATGGGTTCACGTAAAGAAGAATAAGTGGCAAAGATAGAGAAGAGACTCAGCAAGGCCAGTCAGTTGTGTTGCTGTTGCAAGCTTCAGTGAAGCCCCTGCGTGAAATTGGTATCAGAGCTAGAGAGTTTTGGTTCAGGTTAGTACTCTTTACATCACCCTTTATATACATAAATGGATCCAGCTAGAAGATCTGTGTCTTTCTAAGAAATAGAAGAAAAAGAATCAGCACAAGAAAATCCCCTTTGGGATATGTTTGCATCTGCCTCTAGTCGTGTTTTAAATTCAGCCAAACTAGAGTATGAGGAGACACAGCCATCTGCAAGATGGCAGCTTCCTAGCATTAATGCTTCAGAAGTGTATTCTGATTTATCTGTATTTCATCTAAAAGCCGCTACTAGGATTTCCATAAAAGAGTCTATTAGTCAAATTCAAGAGAATTCTGAGTGTGTACAGTCTATTCCACTCCTAAATCCAAAACAACTCCAAGCCGAGGCAAAAAGATTAAAAACCCAATATCTACATCTGGGATGTATCAGAATCGGAATTCATGCTCTGACTCATCAAGGTCTGAATACTTTTGTCCTAGCCACAGTCAGAGATTTAACTCATAACAAATATACCGATTCATTGATAGGAGGAATTGTTGCCCCTCTGTCAAATGGCCCTGTTTATTTCGATTGTTATCCAAACTTTTCAGTCTATGTTTTTGATGAAACAATCGATAAAATTCTTCAATTACAAATCCAGACCACTGGATTTGATATGTCTAAAAAGAGACATAATATTGCCATTCAGACACGAGGATGCTTCAGACATACGAATACCCTATATCCAGCAGTCCTCCATGCACCCAGTAAGGAATCAAAGTCTAGTGTGGTTGTTCTTACTGATTCAAAAAACCAGAAGATAGAACACTAGACTATCAGATGGGAAGATCTCACATTCCTTGAACACTGGGTTGTTTCAAATCCCGACCCTCCCGCTATGAAAAACATAACCTCTGCGGATATTCAAGAAAGCCAATCCTCTGTTGTCCTTTCTTTTCCTAGAAGATCTACTATTGACCGAAGAAGGATTGAACAAGGCTACAAAAGTTCACCACCGTACAAAGATCCTCATTGTGTAGATACCACCTGTTCCAGTTCTGTTTCCAATTCTTGTAAACATATTTCATTATTTGAGTTCGCCCAAATTGTTAACTTTCCTCCTTATAAGTTGTTTGTCCAGAATGCAAATCATCTGTAAATTTGAGTAGCCTTGCTAATATAGTCATCCATGAAAACCATCATCCAAGGATAGGAGAAGCCCCTCCTTCTACAACTATAAACCCCTGTCCAAATCCTAAATGTTCTGACATCCCATTCCCAGATGAGTCAGATCATGTATTGATGATGCATGAGTTACCTTCTTTGGAAAATGAAGATCCAAGGTTGACAAGTGATATTCAACACAATGTGACCAGGAAAGCCAAGATATGGTCCAGGGTAGCTTGAGCAAACATATGATTTGATTCATGAATCAAGATTTGGTCCACTTCCAAATGATTGCAAGAAACCATCAGTCATGGAAATGCATAAATTCTTCACTCTAAGTATGGATGTAGAAAACATTAAATAAATGCTCAATGGATGAAAGCTACGTTAAATTCAGATCTATATACTCATCCAAAAGCTGAACACTTTGGTTTTATCCATACCACTGAAGAAAAGATTAGAATGTCTCAAGCATGGAAAGATTTCATGGAAGAAACAAACTCCTGGATATCTTTTTATGTCTGGAAAAATAGGAGACAACGAGAAAATGTCTTAATGACTGATGCTGCAACATCTTCATCCACACTACATTCCTGGTCAGCTTTAGATGGCAGCAAAGTTGAAACTCAAACTCCCTTTCCTCCCTATAAAAGCATCATTTTAGGAGAAGGACAGAATTCAACAAAAGCAATACCTTCAGTCCTGAAAGATGATAATGCTTTAGGTATTGATGGTAGGATATAGAAAGCCAGTGAACAATTAAAGTGGACAAATACAACCATCAGGGGACTGGAAATGGATACAGCAAAATCTTCTGCTATAAAGGAACAATTTAACTAGCTTCAAGTTTTAGTTAAGAGTGTAAATAATTACTTGAATGATGTACAATATTCTTCTTCTATTGTAAAAATCTATGTGAGAGAATCACTTAATAAATTGGAAGAGGTAGAAGACAAATTTGTATACCAGATGCAGTCTACAAATGGGCTCATATCAGATTTAGTTGAAAAATTTGATAAGTTACACATATCTAAATCTGACAAACCAGTGCCTACTTCCTTTTTGAGAAAAAGGAATATACAGATCTAGAATCCTGTCAAGCTGTTGTGGCTAGCAACAACCCCCCTTCTTATTTAGTTTTATTACTAATACTAAATAAGTGGGGACCCTTATTCAAAAAAATTTAAAAATAAATTAGTGCTTGTATTCCCTTTTGGAATAAAGCCTACTATCATAAACTTAGGAGAATACCTAAAAAATCTAAAAAGACTTGTGTTTTATGATAAAGTTTGAACAAAACCATTCCCTTAATAAAAAGTGTCGCATCACAAAAAGGTAATGGATGCTTCCTACAAGCGAGATCCTAAGATTGCGAAATCACGATGCGAAATCACGCATCAAAAGACCCTCATCGCATCGCATGCCTCAAATATCACTTAATCTTAAATGCCTCAAACTGCCGATATGCGATAGCGCATCTCGCAAATTGCATTTCGCAGAAAACACATTTTAATGGATGATTGCCGCATGCAACGAGTATGCAATATTGTGATCTGCGATACTATGAAGAAAATTGGAAAATCACCTTATCATAGATCTACTGGGCTCTTTGTTCGAGAAAAATCTTTTTCCATAAACCGATGCCCAGTTATGTGCGTTAATGATAATTAATGAGTTAATTGGAAATCATTAATGAAATATGGTTTTGATCTGATCGAAGTGCCATTTCACGTAGGGTGATATATTTTATATGTTTTCGGAATTTAAAGCTTTCCCGTCACCTTTTTCTTATTTTTACTCTTGCCTCATTTGTAAACTGTAGGAGTGAAGAGCAGAGAAGTGTAGATAGCATTGTTTAGAATATTAAGGGAAAGAAGGGTAAAGCTCCGAGTTGTGAAGATAAAGAGATGATGCCCTTATACACAGACACCACCTGTAACAAATATGTCAGTATTACTACTTGGGAAGGCATGTAAAGTCTACTCGAGGAAGAAAATCCTAGGGTAATGGATGTTACAACTGCTGCTAGCTCACACGGGTCATCTGAGGCGTCTATTACAAAACCAGCATGTTCATTCTTGCACCGGATAGTGGCGAGGCCTAAAATTCTTCCATACACTGACATGG
Organism: Pinus tabuliformis; assembly: GCA_031772625.1. Taxonomy (NCBI): domain Eukaryota; kingdom Viridiplantae; phylum Streptophyta; class Pinopsida; order Pinales; family Pinaceae; genus Pinus; species Pinus tabuliformis. Next base: position 320,672,176 of record CM062820.1, read on the forward strand.
TCAAATGGATACTGGATAGTGCTGATATCACGAATAGAAAATTTAAGACTCAGGGTCAAGGACTCATTGGCTTGTTCACTCCACAAGATTTGAGGCTCATGTATCATTTACCAGAGCCACATGCGACTTATAACAAACAGTTCATGGAGAAGTTCACTAAAGAAAATGTTGATTTGCCTGAATGCACCAAGGACTGGTTAAGAAGTGATGAACCACTAAAAACGAATAAGCATGGTATGTATAGTACTGGTTCTCTCACCTCCCCATATTGCTTTGCTGCTGCTATGCTCTGTAGACTTTTTGGAAAGCCAGACGTTAACAAATTTTCATTTGAATGGCTGCCATTATTGGATTCTGCCACTAATGCTACTATTTTGGATTGGGATAAGATATTGTCCGATAATTTAGCCACAACCATTTTGAATTACCGGTCCAAAAGAACTACCGCTCAGAGGATTTATCCCCCTTTCTACTTATCTGCTTATGTGATGGATGCAATCTATTATATTTCCAAGTTTCCTCTAATGGGCTAGAAATGGACTACTCAAGAACCCTTACCCATTCATATTTGTCACAAAGAATTATGGGATTCCAAGTTCATTCCGTATTTCTACAAGATTTGTCATGGAATCATGCTACCTCTGTACAAAATGTTGTATGATAAAGACCCTCCAAGATTTTCTCCCGAAGCGGAGGTCGATATGCTCCCTGTCACGAGATGGTTCAGAGAAGAACTTTTCACATATGTCAGCATATTCAGAAGTCTCACTTCCCCTCATGTCCTACATTTATATGTTCCTGATAAACTACTGGCATGAGAGATTGCTTATCAAACCTACGGAGAAGGAGGTATGAGTAAAGATTTGAAGGACAAGAAAAAGGCCATTTGGCGGCAATTTCTTATGGCCTGTGGGGCCTTTTCACTATTTGATTTAGGTCATGCATTCAAAGAAGTAAACAACATGTTATGTTTACGATTGTTCAAATTTCCAGGAATACCATTCAACCCTTCTGATATCGTTAAGAATTTCACTACCGCAGTCAAAATAAAAGTGTTTTCTAAAGAATATGATCTTTTTGATGATATGTTTCAACAAAAAAGTACACTTAAAGAAGTTTTTCATTCAACCCAAATGCGATTTCCTATAGCAGAATTTCAAGAGTTCAAAATGTACAGAGAAAGGAGGTTAGCTAATATCCCTTTAGATAAATTACGCTTGGAACCCGTGAGGGAACCAACTCCCAGTATCAGCCTCAGTGGAAGTTCAAGCACAAACAAGTCTAAATCTAAGTCTAGGAGAGAAATGTTAGAACACTCCAGGAGGTCCTAAAGTGACCATAATAAAAGAGAAGGGTCAGTAAGAGATACTGCCTAGTCTAAGGAGCACCCAAAACAACAAGTTTTTACCTCTCCACAGGTAAATCTTCCCCCTCTCATCGTCCAACCACCACCAATCAAAACTGATCTAGATAAACAATTGGAGACATTCAATGACTTAATAAATACTGAAGGACAAAGCATAAAGACACCTGAAAGTTATTTACAGATAGTGAATGATATAGTCAGAAAGACAATCGGCAATGTTCTAGAAATGGAACATATTCCCATTACCCCATCTTCTGAAATTATGCTCAAAATAGAGGAAATTCCTCCTCTTGATTTATTTTATAGTCCGCAACATAACGCGGTAGTGAGAAGACAAAGAAAGAAGAGGAAATTGGAAAGAATGCTCTCTTATTATGCAGAGCAATTAGACATCCTTTGGCAAGATCCTACCACTGATCCTATTGAAAATCTCACTAAATTATCTCAGATCGTAGGAGCATATGCTTGTGAGACCGTTGATAAAGCATCTGAGGTACAAAAAATACTGAAAGAAAAAGAAGATCAACTACAAGTTTTGTAGCAATAGCTACAACAAGCCAACGCCAACAACGAAGCACAGAAACAGCTTGAAAGACTACAGTAGGAATTTCAACAAATGCAGCTAGGATACCAGAATAGTTTGGCTGAAAGAGAAAAATAGTTACAAGTTATGGAAGAGATGCATAAGGATGATCCTAAGCTTACAGAATTCATCACAGAATCCATTTCCTTAAATGATCAACTACTGTAGCAGTAAGAAAAATTGTGCCAAAGAATATCACAATGGAGCTCTTATTGCAAAATAAGTGATAGGATTACTAATCAAGGCATGGACTTGCAACATGATTATGATTTAATTGATAAAAGAGTTACTGAATATTTGGCTTGGTGGGAATCAGAAGAAGGAAAAAATGCAAGCGCACCCATAATAAATGAAACCCACAAAGAAATGCTCTTTAACAAGTGGGATGCATAGATCAGGAAAGCAGAACAATTGATAGAAGAAGCAGCCACAACAGCAAATAATATCATTGACTGGATCAATGAAAATTTACACAGGGAAAATCTAATATCACAGACCACTCCAGGATATCTACTAAATGTACATCATCTACAGAAGAGCTGGAGACAGAAGGCTCAAGAAAAATCAGAGTCCATCAAAAGGTTAACCAAGTTGAATTGGGATTCTTACTGGACGTACATGGTAAAACCACACAGCTAGTGCGTGACTCTCAAATGTATCATTAATTCTGCCGAGAAGATGGTGCCAACTCTTGCCAATTCCATTTTCGCAGGATAGCTAAAGACGGAAGTCGACCAGCCAACTCTCCTTAAGCAAATGTTGAATGCTTGCGACTAAAAGGAACAGATACATAGATAGTTAGTTGTTAGTTTTAACTTTAGATTCAGTTTTAGTTCTAGTTTTTCTTTACTTTTGCCTAAAATGAGGACGATCATTTAAACCAAATCCTACGTTTTTGTAATAAATTATTTTTAGATTTAGCTAGTAGTATTTAAACCCTTCTCATGCATTTAGAGAAGGGTCCTGAAATTTGTCAAAAATTTGTCCTCAGAACATGAAATTTTGCACCCTCCGAGGAGGTTTTGATGAATGAATGGAACATGATTTATTGATATCTGTGTTTAATATTTGCTATTGATGCTGCACTTTTGTACTCTTAGTAGATGTTGAATTAAGAAGAGATAGATCATTATTGCTGGAGCTCATGAGTAGAACTCGTTATAAATGGTACTTTTATCTCTTGACAAATTCGACTTATTTGCTATGGTGATATTCATGTTCAATTATTTATGTATGAATGCTTAACTGCTTGAGTTATCATTTGGCACTTCTGTACAGTGATAGCGACTTATTTATGCTTAATATATGAGTGACTTATTATGCGATATGTTTTTCACAACTTTTCGGCTAACTTTTTATATGAAACAGTTCATCTTTATTGAATTCTTTTCTTATAGCGATTGAATGATCTTTATTACCAATTGCTGTAGAAACTATTTTAGATCACATAATTGAAAGATCAAATCCTGGGGTAGTTTTAGAATTAGATATTTATATTTATTAGGATACAATTGCATGTTGTTAACTTAGAATTAGAATAAAAACATTTTACTTAGAAGTTATTAGAAAGGAAATATCAATTCTTAACACACACGCACATAAATTGGGAAACTGGTCCCATATCTGCAGTCGGACCCACCACACCAAATGGAAAAGGAGCTGCTAACCAAGGTCTGGACCAGGTGGGTATCCCCCTTATTGTAGACCTAATTTTCGGGGCTTCAACATATTTGGCGCTAGAAGGAGGGCCCCCGAACTATGAATGGAAAGTAAATCTAAATCTAAATACCATTCTAAGAGTAAATCGCCCTCACCATCTCCCTCGACTTCTCCATCGCATTTAGAATCTTTAAATCTTGAGCGAGAAGTCGATAGAATAGCAACCACTGCCACAAACCCGAATATTTCAGAGAAATCTACTATTGAACCTCCTGAAGTTGAATCTTTGATCCATAAACTTCAGCAATTTTCAATATCTCCTCAAAAATCTAAAAAATCTCAAGGTAGTGTGACTTCGCAATATAACTGGTGAGCTCCAGTATTGTAGCAATAATGCTACAACTCCTGGGGCTTCCTGTCTCTCATTTTATCAACCCGGTAGTTCGTACAAACTTGGAAGCGACGGTGCTATATGCACAAGTACTAGCTCTTGTCGCAGCTGTCACTTGGTCAGCTGGCACAAGTCCGCTAGGGCTCAAGCCAACTTCTATAGGCTCTCAGAAGAAGCTTGCTAATTGATGGACGAAAGCTATTCTCAAAGGAAAACTACTCTACTTGACAAAATGGACTGAAAGCAAATCAAAGCATGCAAACCTAGGAAACCCTAATTTAACTAGTCTAACCTCTACAATGCAAAAAAGGTGAATGAAACTTCTATCAATGCTGTTGTTACCTCTAATAAGTGCAAATGCATGGATCTAAACTACTTGCATCATGAAAGATATGTTTTTGTATTTTTCCTTTAAGTGTGTGGAATGATTGTGATCTTGTGCTAACTAGGGTTCGGTTGTGCAGATGGGATGGAGAAGGAAGGAAAGCGTGGGACAGGTTGGGGAGGCTAGGAGAGGTCCCTAGGGATCCTTAGCATCCATCCACAGAGGTTCCTCACATTCAGAAGCTCGGCAACCGAGTGAGTGGTCTCCTACAGGAAGTCTGCAGGGGATCCTACAGGATACTCTGGTTTCGACAGGATGTCTACAACAGCTACAGGATGACCTACCGTGAGTGTTTGGCGTGATGGAGGGGTGATGAAATGGTAGGGGGAGATGTGTAAGGTAGGAATGAGGCTGGTGATGGCTGTAGAAGTGGAGGAATAGGATAGGGAGTGAATGTAGGGAGTAGGTTGGAAGATAGAGGGCTAGGTCAACGAAAGGGCTAGAGAATGGAAGTACGTGAGGAGTGAAAGACATTGGGAGATAACAGAGCGGAGCAGAGGTCAAAGATGTGTTTGCATGCGTGATCAAGATGGAGGACGAAGTAATGGAACGAGAGAAAGCAGTGTAAATGGAACAAATGCTTGTGACTATCACCAAACCGAAAATGCATTAACTTAGACTACCTGTGCTTATAAATTCAATGAACAGCAATCTAAACGCGAAGGAGAATGTGCATGAAGCTGTGGTAAAGGAGTGTGGTGCAGGTGTGAATCATGTGGAAGCATCTAACATAACGTGACTGTGTTTGCAGCAATCATGGAATAAAGAAATGCGTATTTTTGGTGGTTAGTCATGGACTGCACTCCAATCCCAGATGAGATGGCAGTGAGCCTTAACAACCTTTTTGTTGGAGCTCCAATAGATTGTATCTATCCTCTTCTAACCTAAGCAACTGTAAACCAATTCACCATAAGCAAATCCTATCTAAACTCATGAAAACAACTAAATTAGCAACCTGTAATTCGAATTGCATGTGAAAAGGAAAACTCAAAGTGCTGAAACGAAATGGAAACAACACTACAGCAGAGGGGATCTATGGCTCTCAGGTTGGGCCCTAACCTGAGAGCTATAGTCTCCTTAAGAAAACTCAGAGCTAGATCAAAATCTGCCTTCTTTATTCATAATCTGATGTTATGCCAAATTGGCTTACAAAAAGGAACAAAAACTGAGCTCTAGCTCGTACTTTCCAATTACAAGAGTAATGCCAAGGTTCAAAAAGCTTCTCTACAAGGCTACGGCCTCAGTATTTATGCAAAAACAACTATCCAACAGGTGTCCTTGATTTTAGGAGCTCGGCTGTCCAACTAGAGTTCAACTGCAGATCCTGTAGGACGGTCATAATTGCTGTTCCTGTAGAGCAGTTTATAACTGCTGTTCCTGTAGAACAGCTGGCTGCTTCTAAGCTCGGAGGGAAGATGGATTGGAGCTCGGAGTTCTTGGTGGGAATCACAAGGAATGTCCCCAAGACCGTGGACATCCTCTCCTAAAAACCAGCAGTGCCACCTCATTGCCTCCTTGTCTCCTTTTCACGTGGTCTTTTCTCCCTTTTAATGCAAAAAACCTGAAATCATAATGCATTAGTCACGTAGATAAAGTGTCTACCCTTATTCCTACAAACAACACGAATAAACTAAGAAATGCATGCATAAGCAGTAAAAAGTGAATGGTTTGAGCAAATAGAATAGGCCAAAATGAGCCCGAATTGTACCAAAATTGGGGCTCATCATCACCCCCCAGCTGAACCATTTGCTCATCCTTGAGCAACCTTGCCCTGGCTCCTCGTCTTTGGCCGAGAACTAGAGCCCGGAGCATGCTTTTCCTTCCCTGATTTTGGTGGTGCTGCCTTCTCTGCCGAGGGTGGCGCTTCTTCTTTTCTCGTTTTTGGCGGCCCTGCCTTTGCTGCCCCTGGTGGTGACGAAGGTGATGCTTCCTTCCCCTTTCCTATTTCCTTGAGCCGGGCTTCGGAAGGCGACTGGCCTATCCTTCGTGTCCAGGAAGTTATTTTTGGGCTCCCCTTTTCGGGGGTGGCTGAAGTTTTAGAAGGGGTTCTTGCACTGGATGAAGTAGGGACGTCCCCTGAAGTGGTTTGGCTGCTGGGTGGAGGCTGTGGCTTGCCCATGGTCATCCTCTTGCTTCTCCTGGCTTCAGATTGTAGAGGAGTCTCCCTCTCTCTTTTCTCCTTCGGTTTCGGAGGTGTACTGAGGGCAGCCAGCGCCGCTGCAGCCTTCTTTTCGAGAATGCCAGCCCTCTCTTTTTTGCGTTTTGCTCTCTCAGAGCTCCTAGTAGAGGGTCCCTCCTTTTCAGATTTCGGGCTTCCTGTGGAAACCTGTGGTTGCACTTTCGGGCTTCCTGTAGAAGCCTTTTCTCCAACGATTTCCGGGCTTCCTATAGAAGCCTGTTCTCCAACGATTTTCGGGCTTCCTGTAGAAGCCTTGGTCTTTGCTTTTGGGCTTCCTGTAGAAGCCTTCTTTTCAATGATTTTTGGGCTTCCTGTAGAAGCCTGAGTTTGTGTTGTCGGGCTTCCTGTAGAAGCCTGTTTTTGCTTCCCTGTAGACACAGGGGTCTTCACTTCCGCTTGCTTGCCTGCTTGAACTTTGCTTTTTGCTTTGGGTGTAGGTGCTGTTGAGGTGCTTGGGCTGACGTGGACCACCTCTGCTTTGTCCATTCTGCTCTTCATCCTCTTTTCCCTTGCTGACGGGGGTAGGTGTGCCACCTTTTTCTTGGCCTTTCTTTTCCTCATGCTCCTTCCTTTGTTCTTCGACCACTGCTTCGTGTTCCTCACTGCTAGAGGAACCCATTTCTTCGACCAGCATTTTAATATCCCCGTCTTTGGTCAGATTGCGAAAGGATTCCCATGAGAGGGGTACCTTATATGAGTGCAATGCGTCCTCCACAAGCAGTTTTATTAACCCATGATGGGCTATCTGATCAGGGATGCCCTGTCTTAGCTTTGTAGCACACTTCATTAGGGACTGCAGTAAAAAGTAAGGAATGCTCAGTCTCTGCTCTGCGGGAAGATCAAGCCGATGTCTTAGCTCACTGAGCAGTCGGAAGTGATATGCATATATGATGTTGTAACGCCCCTCACAAGTGATATATTTCATAATGTGCAAACCGACTTCGTTCCAAGGTGGTGACAGGCTGGTCCTCCTCACCCCGTTTTTATCCTCAGAGAATACTTCCTCAGGTGGGAAGAACTCCTTCTTGGCTTGTTGACTCAGCTTTCTCTCATCTTTGTCCCACGGCAGGCCCATAGGAAGTTCTGTGATCCGACTGATGTGTTCTGGGGTGAGTTTGAGGCTTAGACCTCTGAAGGTTACTGTGGCCAGTGTCTGGGACTTAGGCTGCAGAGCCTGCAAGAATTCCTCAGCTACTTCATCATCGTAGCCCTGTAGCTTATCACAAAAAGGCATCCATTGTGCTCTGGTGAAGAGCTCAACCACTGCCGGGTTTCTCCTTAATGTATTTGAATCAGTGGGATCTCATCTTATAAACCCACCCGGCATGATGGACACGGGGGTTTTGACTAAAGGTGAAAAATGGAAAGGAGATTCGGTCTATTCCAGGCAGAGCATGCATACAATTCACAAAACACAGTCTAATGATACTACTATCCTGTAGAAGCGATAGTATAGGCACAACAATCCGATATTTTTATGACCAGACTGTGAATAATGATCTTGCCACCTTTGAAAGCCAATTACGGAAAAAGTTTCAGGGTTACCTTTTTTCTGCCACCTTTTCTTACGTGAGGAATTCCTCTTCCTGTAGAACCGCGTTCCTGTAGAGACTGCTTCCTGTAGGACTGCGTTCCTGTAGAAGCCACGCGCAATTCTCGGGGAGGACTGTAGTTGGCCGCGCTCACTGTGTGCTTGACCAGCGTTCTGGTAGCCAACAACTCGGCGTATCAAAATGCAGAAGAAATCAGAATGGCTTAGCCGAGTTGAATTGTTGGATGATAAATGCGTGCGGTTGATTTAGCCGATTGGATTTTGAACCGGCGCAATCCATGGCGTGGGGGATGAGCTGTCCCCGTGGACCGTTGGGCGATGTCATCCATCCCCCGCCTGTGTTCTCACTCACTGCTGCATTCTTTTCCTCAGATTTGCCGCCGCCTTTCCTGTTAAACTCATGCTTCTGACGAGAGTGCTCCCACGTGCATGCCATTCCTTCTCTTTGTCATGTCCGCCACCCAATCACCCAATTACACTTTAACTAGCCGGCGTGGCCAGTCGACTGGCCATACGGCCACTCAACCATTCAATTTTACGCTTTGCAAGCAAATTCAAAGTTAGATTCATGTGATTTGATGGAATGAAGGGGAAGACACTTACCTGCGTGCGGCTGCACACGATTTTTCGATTTTTGGACGACGGGGAGCGGATCTACCTGCTGCATGCGGCGTACACAGACCCGGAAGCTCGTGGTAACCGGATGCCAACGCTGGAGTGGACGGATTTTCTTGCATGCGCCCGCGTTTCATCTCAGATGACGGTGCTGTGAATGGCATCCACTTGAGCAGGTTGAACTGTTACAGGATCCCCGCAAGGGGTCTCGTAACAGTCCTTTCTCCTTGGGTACATGCTGCACGATGGCGGTTCTGATCACGATCCCGGAGCTCTTGATGCCTGTGGTATGAGATCCCATCATTTTTCTATTTGGAAATGGCTTTCTCACGAGAACTCATCGATTTCCTTTGTTTGTGCAGGGACTTGGCCGCATGTCGACATAGGTGGTGGAGCATGGTGACAGCAACGTGCAAGGATGCTTAACAGAGGCTTGCATGCATCCAAACCAAGCCATGGTCGCGAAATCTCCTTTTACGACGAATTCTGGCCGCCCAAAACTCCTACAGGAAGTTTCCTGTAGACACAGAGCTTCCTGTAGAAAGTTCGGCCTTCCTGTAGAGAGTCTGCACTTTCCTGTAGAGAATCTGTGCCTTCCTGTAGAAAAACTGTGCCTTCCTGTAGAAAGGCAGCAGTTTCCTGTAGAAGATTCAAACCATGATAAAATTGCACATACCTTGAAAAACATAAGCATTCTTGGAGGAGGAGCTTGTGAGGTGTCCTGGCTGCATGAGAAGGACCTTTGACTTTGACTTGAGAGGCTTCCTCTCCTCCATAGAACACCTGCAATCTGCATGCAAATTTCACATAATAGCTTATTGATCTTGTTTTTTTTTTTTTTTTTTTTTTTTTGAAAGATAGCAAGGGCGCCTCAATGAGGTTTTCACGCTTACCACCTGCCTTAAGCGCCTCAGAGAGGTTTTCACTCAAGGATCTTTATTTCTTTTTTCTCTTTTTTTGAAAGATAGCAGGGGCGCCTCAGATGAGGTTTTCACCCCTACCACCTGCCTTGGGCGCCTCAGGAAGGTTTTCACCCAAGGATCTTTATTATTTTTTCTTCTTTTTTTTTTTTTTTTTTTTTTTTTTTTTTTTTTAGATTCTTCAGGGTGTGCCCAAAGCAGGGACAGGACCCTTCTCTATGACCAATACTGCTTTCTCCATAGTTTTGATGAACTCTTGTCTGGAGGGAGACCTCCTGTAAATCTTCAATCGATGCCCGTTGACAAGCATGGGGATGGCTTCCTCATCAATGGTCCGGATAAGAACAGATCCATTGTCATGACATTTTTCCACTGAATATGGCCCTAGCCATCTGGTTCTCAGCTTCCCCTTGAAATCTTTGTATCTGGAATCATACAACAAAGCCCAATCTCCCGGCTGAAATTGCTTGTCATGGAGATGCTGGTCATGCCACACCTTCCTCTGAAGTTGAACCACTTCTGAGTGAAGGAGGGCCTGCATGCGGTGCTCATCCAGTCCATTCAGCTGCAATAGCCTTTCTTGTTGTGCATGGCTGAGATCTAGATCCAGCTGAGCTGCCATCCTCAAAGTGTTATACTCAAACTCAATGGACAGCAAAGCTTTCTTCCCATAGACCAGCTCATAAGGTGTGAAGCTGGTGGTGGTCTTCCAAGTGGTGTTGTAAGCCCATGTGGCTTCAACCAGGCGATCTGCCCAGTCCTTTCTGCTGCTGCTCACCACTTTAGTCAAGATCCCTTCTAATGCTCTATTGGTGACTTCCACCTGCCCATTTGCTTGAGGATGATAGGGAGTGGAAGTTCTATGCTTGATCTTGTGATGAGCTAGGAGATCTTCAACCAGGTGGGAGGTGAACTGGCTCCCTTGATCGATGACCAGCTCTCTTGGATAGCCAAACTTATAGAAGATGTTCTCTCTTAGGAACTCGGCCACTTTTTCTTCTGTTGCTGCTTTGATTGCTTTGGTCTCTGCCCACTTCGTCAGGTAGTCAGTGCACACAATGATGTAGGATCTTTGCCTAAAAGAGGGATTGATTGGACCCACAAAGTCCATGCCCCACTTCTCAAATGGTTCAAGAGCCACTTGAGGTTGGAGAGGCATCTCATCCCTTTGGGTCGGTTTCCCCATTCTTTGGCATTGGTCACACTGGCTGACATATCTTCTGACATCTTGATGAAGTGTGGGCCAATAGTAGCCTGCCTGCAGGATCTTGAAGGCAGTTCTCTTTGCTGCAAAATGTCCTCCACAAGGCCCATCATGACAGGTGAGGAGGATGTCAAAGACTTCCTCCTCCCTTACACAACGCCTTAAGATCTGATCGGGGCCAAGCTTGAACAGATTGCCCCCAATCCATGTAAATGAGGCACTCTTTTTGATGATTTTGCTCTTCTCTTTTGAAGAGAGGTGCGGAGGGAACTGAGCTGAAACAAGGCAGTTTGCTATATCAGCAAACCATGGAGAGAGTACTGAGATAGCAAATAGATGCTCATCAGGCATCTGGTCATCCACCGTCCCATCTTCCTCTGCAGACAAATCCAATCTAGACAAGAAGCCAGCAACAACATTTTCTCTCCCTGGTTTATCAACAATGGTTAGATCAAACTGCTGCAATAAAAGTAACCATCTAATAATACCAGCATTCACATCTGGTTTATTCATTAAATATCTAATAGCAGCATGGTCAGTATGTACAAAAGTCTGGTAACCAGTAATATAATGTCGGAACTTGTTCAGTGCATGGACCACAGCTAAGAATTCCTTCTCGGTTACAGTGTAATTCAGCTCTGCTTTGGACAAGTTTTTGCTAACGAAGTAAATGGCATATGGAAGTTTTTGCTCAACTTGTCGTAAGGCTGCACCTATGACTTTGTTCGAGGCATCAGTGTGGATGTGGAAAGGTAGGGCCCAGTTTGGACCTCTCAGGATTGGAGCTGACACTAACTTGTCTTTTAATTCATTCAAACTCTTCTAACAATCGTCAGTCCAATTAAACTCCACATCCTTTGCCAACAGACCGAACAATGGCGAGGCTAGCTTGCTGAAATCTTTAATGAATCTTCGGTAATATCCTGCTAATCCCAAGAAACTCCTAACATCCCTTACCTTTTGTGGAGGTGGAACCTTTTTTATTAGAGCGATTTTGTTAGGATCCACCTGTAACCCTTGGCGAGAGATGGTATGGCCTAGCACAATCCCTTCAGTCATTAGGAATTCACATTTTTCAGGGCTAAGGGACAAGTTCATCTCGATGCACTTGGTTAGGACCTTTCCCAAGTTGGACAATGCTTCCTGGAAGTTAGCCCCATAAGGAGTAAAGTCATCCATATAGATTTCTACTGCATCATGGACCAACTCCGAGAAGATGCTCAAGACAGCTCTCTGGAAGGTAGCAGGAGCATTTCATAGCCCAAAGGGAAGGACACGGTAGGCAAAGGTACCCCAAGGACAAGTGAAGGTGGTCTTATCTTGGTCTTCCGGGCTGATTTGAATCTGGTTGTACCCGCTAAACCCATCCAGGAAAGAGAAGAACTTCTTTCCTGCCAGTCCATCCAACACTTGATCTATGAAAGGCAGAGGGAAATGGTCTTTCTTGGTAGCTTTGTTCAGCTCTCGGTAGTCTACACAGATTCTCCATTTCCCATTTTTCTTGGGAACCAAGACCAGAGGGGACACCCATTCACTATCTGAGATGGGGTAGATGAATCCAGCATCCAACAGTTTCTGCAACTCTTCCTTGACAATGTCCTTAAGGGTTGGATTCATTCTCCTCTGGGGTTGCCTAACTGGTTTACAATCCTCTTTGATGTATATATGATGGGTACAGACCGAGGGATGAACTCCTTTCATCTCCTTATAGCTCCAAGAAAAAGCATCTAAGTGGCTGGCCAATAGGCTACACAACTCCTTCTCCTGGGAAGGAGATAGGGAGGAGCTGATCTTTAATGCTCTCTCAGGGCCGAACTCCACACTTTTGACTCTGGGAGTGACAGGGCTGGTTGTACAAAGGTCCACTAAGGTGCTAGCTTGGGCATCCTCCACCAACTTCTCTAAAGATAGTGCACTGGAAGGTGGATTCTGGATCAGGGTCTCGATCAAATCATCCTCGATAGGAGGGTCTCTTCTAGTGGTATCTAGGGTGCACAGAGGTGCAGAGTACACCTCGTGTTCCTCTCCTTCCTCCAACCAGAGTGGTAAATCATGCTCTAAAGAAGGTTGGGCAGGAGGGTATAGGACTAGCTGCTTGGACATGGGACCATTTTTGATGGTCATGTTTCCTGCCCTACAACTTATGTAAGCATCTGCAGTAGCTAACCAAGGCCTTCCCAAAATGAGAGGGTATCCAGTAAGCTTTGCCTTTGGTTGCAGAACCAGGAAGTCTGCAGGGTATTCCCAAGAGTCAATAGAGACCAAGACATCCTCCACAATCCCTTCGGGAGTCATGGTGGAGCGATCTGCTAATTGCAGTACTGTCGAGGTCTTCCTCAAGGAACCCTGAAGATTGAGTTTAAGCATGGTATCCCTGGTCATCACATTGATGGCCGCCCCCAGATCAATCAAGGTGTGGGGGATAATGGTGCCATTGATGTGAACATCTACTACAGGACTTCCAGGATCTAGGTACTTTGGGCAGATGACTTGTCCTAGCATAAGGTCAGACAGCTGTCCTATGACATTGATAGTTGAGGCATCTTTCTTCCGTCTGCCTGGGTGTTTGAAACACTTCTCCTTAACCAGCTTGTTATATATTGGCACATCCTTGATGGCTTGGAGAAGTGGGATTTTTACACACAACTGCTTGAGCTCACCCAAAAGCTCATCTTCTTCTGGGTTAGGTTGTGTGGTGCCTGTTAGTCTCTCAGGAAAGGGTGGAATAGGCTTTGGTTCACTCTCCTGATGGTTTTCCTCATCCTCTGGGGGAGGAGGTTGGCGATCTGAAGAGTCTTTCCAGATCTAAGATTGATCTCCTGGATCTCCACAACATAGGTAGGGCATGAGGTCTCCCCAGTATATACCTGCTAAGCCTGTCTATTGTTGGGGTTCGGGTTCGGTTGAGCAGGCATCTGAGGTTGCCTTGGAGGAGCAGGAGGTAAAGGCTGAGGTTGAACTAGTGGTGGAGGCAAAATGGCAGGAGGAGTGTTGTATTGGGGCCTCCACCCCGACTAAGGAGCACTCCATTGAGGCTGCGACTAGGTATGTGAGTGATATGGATGAGAAGTAGGTTGAGTAGGGTACTGAGGTGGATAAGACCATGGAGGAGGCATGGACCAAGAAGGATGAGCAGGGGGACCCCAGGAAGGCATGGGAGTCGAGTGGTTGGGGTTGTAATAAGCTTGAGATGCCCCTTGCATCCCCTGCTGATAAGGTCTAGATCCTTGAGGCCTCCTTTGGTTGATGAAGTAGAGAGGTTCAGTGGGGGCTTCGGTTCCTTGGTACATGGATTTAAACCCAGGTAAGGTTGGACACTGATTTGTTGGGTGGTCCTCCTCACAAACGAAACACACTTCAACCGAATGCAATGGACATTCGTTCTTAGGGTGTCTTCTGGTGCACCTAGGACAGAAGACATCCAAGGCTCTCTCAGCTTCTTCTTTCTTCTGCTGGATCCTGAATGTGTCCAGCTGCATGGCAATGGTCTGTCTCACCTCACTCTTAAGATCTTCTAATTGGTTTGTAAACTCATGTTTGGAGAAAGGGACACCAGTGGAGAGGAGATTTCCTCTACCTCGTTTTCTAGCTACCCTGGAATGATTTCGAAACACAGTCTTGATGTCCTCATAAGGCAGTTGGTAAATGTCCCCCCCAGCTAACATGTGAAGGGTGTCTAAGAGATCTTCAGGGACTCCTCGGAGTAGAACCAACTTGAGGGATTCAGGGTCAAGTGTGCACCTGGCCCGTTTATAGCTAAGTTGGAACCTCTCCTCATAATCCTCTAAAGACTCATCATTCCCCATGGTCATTCGAAAGATCTCTCCCTTGGTTTCCTTGGACCTACAATAATCCCTATACTTGGTATTGAACGCTTGCTGCATCTGAGCCCAAGTAGCGATGCTATTCCCAGGTAATCCCATGAACCAGCGTAGTGTTGCATCCTTAAGAGTGGAAGGGAAAAGCTTCAGCTTTTGCTCATCTTCAGTATAGTCATAGGTTCTACAAAGGACAACAAACTCAAACAAGAAGGTATCAGGATCCTCAGTGGTCATTCCATGGAAGTGAGGCAAGGCGGAGGGGCTAATGTTTTTCATTTTCATATCTCCATTGGTCTCTCGGATGGGGAAAGCTCCTTCTATTCTCTCATCTTCTCTCCTATTATCAGCCATGGCTTCAGATGGAGTGGTCTCTAACTCTTCTTCTTCTATAGGGTCTTGGTATATCTCAGGATGTTCACCTATAGGTTCCTCTGGGTCACTGTCACCAAAGAAGAGAGAAGGGTGACTCAGTGATGTGGTGGGGGTGTTTGGTAGGAATTTGCCTGATCTATCTCAGTTCCTACGAGGCATGAAATGGAAAGGACTTTTCTTTTTTGAGTGCTTTTGCTTTTTCTTTGGTACCTGCAAAACTGAAACAAAGTGATCTACAACTAACTATATTGTTCAAATGAGATTGCAGAATTGGAAAGCTAATCTAGGAAAGCAAGAAAAATTACTCTAGGAAAGCAAGAAATATTAGTCTAGGAAAGCAAGAAATATTAATCTAGGAAAGCAAGAAATATTAATCTAGGAAAGCAGGAAATGCTAATCTATGAAAGCAGGAAACACTAAGCTATTTTTGCAGAATGGAAATGAAATAAACTACTGAGCAGAAGTAAGAGTACGAAAGTAGAAGAAAAGAAACAATTACTAATACTCTGACGCTTCCCCGGCAACGGCGCCAAAAAGATGGTGAGCTCCAGTATTGTAGCAATAATGCTACAACTCCTGGGGCTTCCTGTCTCTCATTTTATCAACCCGGTAGTTCGTACAAAATTGGAAGCGACGATGCTATATGCACAAGTACTAGCTCTTGTCGCAGCTGTCACTTGGTCAGCTGGCACAAGTCCGCTAGGGCTCAAGCCAACTTCTATAGGCTCTCAGAAGAAGCTTGCTAATTGATGGACGAAAGCTATTCTCAAAGGAAAACTACTCTACTTGACAAAATGGACTGAAAGCAAATCAAAGCATGCAAACCTAGGAAACCCTAATTTAACTAGTCTAACCTCTACAATGCAAAAAAGGTGAATGAAACTTCTATCAATGCTGCTGTTACCTCTAATAAGTGCAAATGCATGGATCTAAACTACTTGCATCATGAAAGATATGTTTTTGTATTTTTCCTTTAAGTGTGTGGAATGATTGTGATCTTGTGTTAACTAGGGTTTGGTTGTGCAGATGGGATGGAGAAGGAAGGAAAGCGTGGGATAGGTTGGGGAGGCTAGGAGAGGTCCCTAGGGATCCTTAGCATCCATCCACAGAGGTTCCTCACATTCAGAAGCTCGGCAACCGAGTGAGTGGTCTCCTACAGGAAGTCTGCAGGGGATCCTATAGGATACTCTAGTTTCTACAGGATGTCTACCAACAGCTACAGGATGACCTACCGTGAGTGTTTGGCATGATGGAGGGGTGATGAAATGGTAGGGGGAGATGTGTAAGGTAGGAATGAGGCTGGTGATGGCTGTAGAAGTGGAGGAATAGGATAGGGAGTGAATGTAGGGAGTAGGTTGGAAGATAGAGGGCTAGGTCAACGAAAGGGCTAGAGAATGGAAGTACGTGAGGAGTGAAAGACTTTGGGAGATAACAGAGCAGAGCAGAGGTCAAAGATGTGTTTGCATGCGTGATCAAGATGGAGGACGAAGTAATGGAACGAGAGAAAGCAGTGTAAATGGAACAAATGCTTGTGACTATCACCAAACCGAAAATGCATTAACTTAGACTACCTGTGCTTATAAATTCAATGAACAACAATCTAAACACGAAGGAGAATGTGCATGAAGCTGTGGTAAAGGAGTGTGGTGCAGGTGTGAATCATGTGGAAGCATCTAACATAACGTGACTGTGTTTGCAGCAATCATGGAATAAAGAAATGCGTATTTTTGGTGGTTAGTCATGGACTGCACTCCAATCCCAGATGAGATGGCAGTGAGCCTTAACAACCTTTTTGTTGGAGCTCCAATAGATTGTATCTATCCTCTTCTAACCTAAGCAACTGTAAACCAATTCACCATAAGCAAATCCTATCTAAACTCATGAAAACAACTAAATTAGCAACCTGTAATTCGAATTGCATGTGAAAAGGAAAACTCAAAGTGCTGAAACGAAATGGAAACAACACTACAGCAGAGGGGATCTATGGCTCTCAGGTTGGGCCCTAACCTGAGAGCTATAGTCTCCTTAAGAAAACTCAGAGCTAGATCAAAATCTACCTTCTTTATTCATAATCTGATGTTATGCCAAATTGGCTTACAAAAAGGAACAAA
Organism: Pinus tabuliformis; assembly: GCA_031772625.1. Lineage (NCBI taxonomy): Eukaryota > Viridiplantae > Streptophyta > Pinopsida > Pinales > Pinaceae > Pinus > Pinus tabuliformis. The sequence goes on from CM062820.1 coordinate 320,689,334, forward strand.
AACTGAGCTCTAGCTCGTACTTTCCAATTAAAAGAGTAATGCCAAGGTTCAAAAAGCTTCTCTACAAGGCTACGGCCTCAGTATTTATGCAAAAACGACTATCCAACAGGTTTCCTTGATTTTAGGAGCTCGGCTGTCCAACTAGAATTCAACTGCAGATCCTGTAGGACAGTCATAATTGTTGTTCCTGTAGAGCAGTTTATAATTGTTGTTCCTGTAGAACAGCTGGCTGCTTCTAAGCTCGGATGGAAGATGGATTGGAGCTCAGAGTTCTTGGTGGGAATCACGAGGAATGTCCCCAAGACCGTGGACATCCTCTCCTAAAAACCAACAGTGCCACCTCATTGCCTCCTTGTCTCCTTTTCACGTGGTCTTTTCTCCCTTTTAATGCTAAAAACCTGAAATCATAATGCATTAGTCACGTAGATAAAGTGTCTACCCTTATTCCTACAAACAACACGAATAAACTAAGAAATGCATGCATAAGCAGTAAAAAGTGAATGGTTTGAGCAAATAGAATAGGCCAAAATGAGCCCGAATTGTACCAAAATTGGGGCTCATCAATAACCCTTCTCATCCCCTTACCAGATTGCAGAGTGAAACGTTTGGTTTCGAACCAACTGAATTACCTCTACCTACAAGGAAGAGAGCAAGGAAATCACCTAAAGGGTCTGATAGTGAGACCCTTTCGTCATCATCATCCATCTCAACCTCTCCACTGTGAAGTCAACCATCCACTCCTCCACTTCAAATTATCGTCCACCACACCACGGGAACTTTGACATCTCCTTCTCAACCATCTGGAACTATAATATCCTCATCTTCCCAATCATAAGGATTATCTTTTGCACTTTCCTCTATTAGTAGTTCAATGATGGCCCAAACTCCATGGAATAACCCAGGGGCAGTCTTAATGCCTGCACCCTTGAGTCAATTACCAGCCCATCCCGAAAAATGGCTGCCTAAGTTTAATCCTGAAGCAAGCATGCTAGCAGAATAACACATAAACAACTTTATGTTATCCATAAATATCAATGGGGTTACTAATGAAGATGCTATCGTTTGGCTCTTTCCTTGCACTTTGCAAGGAGCAACCGGATCATGGTATTTCTCATTACCATCTAGATCTATCACTAGTTGGGATATTTTCCAAGAACAATTCTTGACTAAGTTCAGTGATGACAGGTCCACTGTGACACTGATCAATGACCTGTCTAACCTTAGGGATGAATCAAGGGAACCTCTCAAATATTTTAACTCGTGTTTTAATAAAATTTTGAACAAAATTCCTACCGCCTCCAAGCCTAGTGAAGAAGTTCGAAGTGAATGGTACATATCTGCTCTACCATCAAACATAGAAATCTTCGTTGATAGAGCTAAAAAAACAAATTTAGCTGACAATATGAAGGAAGCAATAGCGGTAGAGAAATGTATCGTAGCCTTAGAAAAGAAAAACTCCGTTAATGAACATAAATCTAAGAAGGTTACCTTCAAAGAAGATCCAAAGAAAAAACAGTCCAAAGACCCATTTGATTTAGAGGGATTGCAGAAAGTTTTGAAAACCATGTCTAACAAAATGGTTGACATAAAGAAACAAGTAGCATAGACTTCTTCTAAAAATCCTTTTAAGCCTTATAGAAGAAATCCTTCAACTGATTCAAAGCCTCCAAATGCTATTACTAATGCTGAATCAGAAGAAGAAGAGGAAATTTCCAACGAAGAGCCTACTGATGAAGAAGAAGTTGTAGAAGTACAGGGAATGTAGGATTTTATCCTCCCAGACGAAGAGGATCAAGAGGCATCACCATTTAGTACTAGAAGTAGAAATTAGCTCGATACTCCTCAACCTACTCCTAAGCTGAAGAGCTTAAGCTCAATTGATCTAAATTTGAAACTACTTGCAAATTGTTTGCAAGGTATTCAATTCAGAAATATACATGTTTAAAAGATTTCCATGTCTTGCAGAAAGAAAACAAATGAAAGTTTCAGCTGTTCATGACCCATTTAAGCATAGAAGATTTATTTCCTTTTACTGTTTAACACACTAAAATGAATTTGTTCTGCAAAATAAATCAACCACAGATGCAAAAGAAGTTGATAAAGTAGTTCACCCCTCCTGGGCTACGTCTGCTCGGTCCAAAGCTCCCAAATGGACTTGTCCTTGTTTTCATTAAATGCTCAAATTGGATATGCATCTGAATAGAAGCATCTACAGGTGGAATAGATGGTAAAAATGGATTCAGAATGCTTGAATCCTTCAGGATTGACTACTGGTTCACCTCCCTGCAACCCTATACAGTCTTCACAATCATGGGCCCTAGTGGCTCCTAGAACTTTCATGGCTCCAAAACCTCTGCAAATAACCTCAGATTGCTATAAAACCTGCACCAATGGCTTCAGAAGGTCGAAAATACCCAAAATAAAAAAAAAAAAATTCATCCAAAACCACCTTTCCTAGCCAAAGTTATGGCCAATTAAAGTTTTCCTCCAATTATGCCTAGAAACACTCCAGCTAACTTTAGTTGGAGTCCAGTTAGGCCCGCCAAATATGGCGGGCCCGCCAATTTTTCCACTCCTGCCAGAATCTCCTCCAAATGAACTGCAGTTACATTAAATGCTTATGCATGGAGGGCGGTTTATCTCTGATTTCGTGCCCGACGGTTAGGGGGTTGAGCCCACGGTTATGGGCCCATGGTCATATGGGTTGGGGGGCTGGCCCTTAGGGGTTGGCCCCCTTCGGGCCCCACCCAACAGACAGTTCAAAATTTAAAAGACCTTTTTTTCCGCCAATATGACAAATCCGCTCCCATGGCCTAACGGTAAGGCGTTGTATTGTTACAATGGAGGTCGCGGGTTCAAAACTTGTTAGTGCCAAAAAATTTCATATGCGCCCATTTGGATATGCTGACGTCATCCTTGGGCCACGTGGCGGCCTCCAGGCCTGCCATGTGGCATCCTGTGATTGGCTATGCAAAGGGAATATTCCCTAGAATATTCCAAGGAATATTCTGCGGAATATTCCTTTTTTAATTTTTTTTTGAAAAATTAAAATTTTCAATGTTATTGACAAATTCTTCTTTTTGCCATAACTTCCTCATACGGCGACCGTTTTTCAAACCGTTTATGGTGCCGGAATCAGGAAGACGAGCACTTTCCAGTTGTTCAACTTTGAACCAGTTCTGAGCATTTTAAATTTTGAGCATTTTACGACACTTAGGACATGAGCACCTGATCACGCCTCCCCATTAGGAAGCTTTTGGACCCCAAAAGCCTTCAACTACCTGTTAAAGAGGTGAGGGTACAGCTCCCTCACTCTGTCCACCTCCATCCACTTTTCCTTGTTCGGTTTGCTGCCTTTGAAACCAACCCGAACATAATCTACACTGCCCCTCCTTGAAGTGCGTGTCCTTCTGTCAAGGATTGTATCTTCTTTCAACTCATCTAAGAATTTTGGTGAGAAATCTTCTATAGATGGCAGCTGAACAACACTTTCATGATCAGCAATCAAAGGAGGTTCATACAAACGTAAGTTCTCCACATTGACAACAGAATATATTTGCATGTAGGAAGGCAAATCTAATTGAAAAGCATTATTTCCAACCTTCTTGAGGATTTTGAATGGACCATAACGAATAGGCTTCAGCTTTTTACCTTCTCCTTGCATCCTTTCCTTACTAATGTACAGCCATACCTGATCCCCTTCTTGAAACTTGTGATCGACTCTATGCTTGTCGTGTCTTTCCTTGTACTTGCCTTGACTCTTCTCAAGCTGTTCTTGAATTTGCTTATGTATTTTCTGAATTCTTTCAATGAATGAACGAGCTTTGTCAATATCACTATGTCCCTCAATGGCAACATCTTTCTCGAGAATGAAATCAAGAGGTGATTTTGGCAAGTAACCAAAACAAGCTTCAAAAGGTGAGGTGTTTGTGGAAGAGTGCTTGGCACGATTGTAAGCATGTTGTATGTAGTGCAAATGTTCATCCCACAGCTTGGGATGCTTGCTACAATATCCTCTCAAGAGGTACACAATGGTTCTGTTCACAACTTCGGTTTGTCCATCTGTTTGTGGATGGAAAGCAGTACTTTTCTTCAACTTTGTGTCCATCATCTCCCATAGGTTGGACCAAAAATTCCCCACAAATCTGGAATCCCTGTCACTAATAATGGAAGTAGGCAAACCAAAGTGAATCCATACATGATGAAAAAATAATTCAACAGTTTGTTCAGCAGTTATAGTTTTCTTACAAGGCATAAGTATACACATTTTGTTGAAATGATCAACTACTACATATAAATAATCATGTTGCTTTCTAGATTTTGGCAAACCTCCTACAAAATCCATAGAGATGCTCTCCCATGGTCTAGAAGGTACCGGCAAAGGAGTATACAAACCATGCTTCCTATTACTAGGCTTGCTTGTAGCACATAATGAACAACCTCTTATGAACCTTGAAACATAATCTACCATGCGAGGCCAATAAAAATACCTCTGTAGATGTGCAACTGTTTTGCTCTACATGATTCCCTTTACTCAAGTTAGCATACACATCTTTAAAGTCATCATCAGATGCATATTGTTCTATGTAACTATCATGTACAATGGAATCATTCTTAAGTAAAGTAACAGCACCAATAATAGGCCTTGAAAGCATATCAGCAACCTTATTCAAAGTACCTTTCTTGTACCTTATTACCAAATGGAACTGTTGCAAGAAGCTCATCCATCTGAAGTGTCGTGACTGTTGTAACTTTCTTTGTGATTGAAAGTACTGTAAGGGCTGATGATCGGTATGTATAACAGTTTCTTTGCCCATTAAATAGTGTTTCCACTTTTTGACGCTTTGTACCAATGCATACAACTCCTTATCATATGTAGGATAATTTACAACAACACCATTAAAAGTTTCAGAATGAAAAGCAATAGGCTTATCATGCTGTAGAAGAACTGCACCCATGGCATAATCACTAGCATCGGTTTGTATCTCAAATGGTTGTCTCAAATCCGGTAATGCAAGGACCGGAGCTGAACTAATCTTCTCTTTCAAAGATTCGAAAGATTTTTGCTGCTTGCCTCCCCATTGGAAAGCATGCTTCACACTTGTCACTGCATGCATAGGAGATGCTATAGAAGAGAAGTTAGAGATAAACTTCCTCCAATATTGAGCTACACCCAAAAAACTTCTTACCTCTGTTATGGATTTGGGAGTAGGCCAATTCACTATAGCCTCTATTTTAGCAGGATCAATTCTCAAAGCACCTCCTCCTACTATGTGTCCCAAATAAACCAAAGAAGTCTTTCCAAATTCACACTTTGACATTTTAAGAAATAACTGATTCTTCTTCAAAACATCAAGTACTTTCCTAACATGCATGACATGATCTTCTCTAGACTTGCTGAAAATTAAGATGTCATCTAAGTAAACAATAACGAAATCATCAAGAAAAGGACGCAAAACATCATCCATTGCCCGCATGAAAGTTGCAGGTGCATTGCACAAACCAAACGGCATCACAAGCCACTCAAAGAGTCCTTGTTTGGTTTTAAAGGCTGTCTTCCAAATGTCACTTTCTTCAATTCTTACTTGATGATATCCACTGCGCAAGTCTAGCTTAGTGAAGTATCGAGCATCTTTCAGCTGGTCTAGCAAATCATCTATCCTTGGGAGTGGGTAACGATTCTTTACTGTTATCTTGTTCAAGGCCCTGAAATCAACACACATACGCCAAGTGCCATCTTTCTTTGGAATTAATACAATCGGTGACCCACATGGCGAAGTACTTGGCCTTATGAAACCCTTGTCCAACAAGTCCTTGATTTGCTTCTTTATTTCAGCATTCTCCATAATAGACATGCGGTACATGCCTATGTTTGGAAGAGGACAATCTGGATGCAAATGGATTTCATGATGAATCTCCCTCTTAGGAGGCAAACTTGTTGGCTCCTGAAACATCTCATGATATGCATCAACTACATCATATAGATCCGATTTAAGTTTTGCATCAAAATTGTCAAATGACTCATGATTCACATCAACCTTGGGCTTAATCATAAGAAGAACAAAATTCTTACTTGAATTGACCAGCCTTTTTACCTGTCCTGCATTCACCATCGCTATATTTGTTTTCTTGCGATGAGCTCTAACAATGAACTCCTTGCCATCTTTGAAAAGATGATATTTGTTTTCATGGCGATGAAAGATAGCTTTCCTGTCAAACAAGTAAGGACTTCCCAAAACAATTTCTGCTATATCAAAAGGTACCACATCAAGTTCAACTTTGTCAATAAAATGCGCAGTAATTGCAAAGCGCAATGTGCACTTTCTTGAAACTTGTAAGTTTGCATCCTTGCAAATCCATCCAAGTGGATATGGCTTCGGATGTGGAACGATCTCAAGTTTAAGCTGCTTGACCAAGTCCTCTGATATAAGGTTTTCTTGTGACCCACTATCAAAAAGTGTGTCAATTTTAGTATGTTTTGAAATCACCCTCACATGAAACAGTTCAATTCTTTCTTCCTCATTAGGAGCTTGTACATGGCAGTTTGAGGTACTAGTGCTGGCTTGAGTTTCAATTTCTTTTCCCTTCAATTTTTTCAAACCCATGGATGCAATTTTGGTTTCATCACCTGAATCATCCCCTAAATCCTGTGGTGTAGATGTAGTGGCAGCAGTTTTCTGTTTCCCTTTGGATTTGTTAGATTGAGGTCTTTTTTCAGGATATAATTTCCAACAATTTTTCTCCTCATGGCCTGGTTTAGAACAATGTTTACATATCACTTTCTCACTCTCCTGTTTAACAGATGCATTCTTTTTGCCCTTTCCCTTGGAGGTTTTCTCTTTTTTTTGCCCCTTGGGGGGCTTGTTTCTACCCTTTTCAAATGTGTTTTTTCCCCTTGCCTCTAAATGGGTAGCTTGGACACAAACCTCGTCCAAGCTAGTAGGGTTAAACATCAAGATGGTGTGTCTAAGGTAGCTATGCAAGCCACCAATGTATTTCAGCAAGGTTTCCTGGGTCTGTAAATCTACCCCTAACAAGAGAGCTCTTCTCCTGAATTCTTGGGTGTAGTCTTGGACACTCTGACCCTTAGGTTGTCTGAAATTTTGCCAGTTCATAATGGCTTTCTGCATGTGAGCAAGAGAATAAAACTATTTTTTAATGGCTAACAGAAATTCAAGCCATGTTAAGGTAACCTTACCAAATTTCTTGATCTCCTGTTTAGTCTTGGCCTCCCACCAAACCAATGCTGCTCCATCCATTCTCAAAGAAGCCAACTGAATCTTTGTGGCATCATCATGCATATTCTGGATCCCCAACTAAGCTTCCAACTGCCTAATCCAGTTGTCAAGCTTTTCTGCATTCACTTCACCATTAAACATAGGTAATTCAAATTTTAAATCAAGCTTCAAAAAAGGACTTTTTCCAGAGGATCTATGCTTATGCACAGAAGAAGAAGACGAGGATGAAGAGGAAGAAGGTGACAATGGGGGTGGTGGATCACCATTTCCTCCATGTCCTTTCTTAGAATGATCATCATCCTTCTTACCTCCTAAAGAGCCCTCTCCTTCATGTGGATGTTTGGACCCTTCTCCAGCCAAGTTTTCATTTCTTTCTTGGTACAATATCCTCACCATTTCAGTGAGGTCCAAGAAAGCCTTTCTGAAGACTCTTTCTTCTTCTTTTGGATCCATGTCTGCAAGAATTTCTCCTTCATGTGCAGACATTCTTGAAGCTTCCACTGAGACTCTTGAGGGTGAAATTGAAGGTGGAGGTGATGGCTCTCTGGCCTTCCTTGACTGAGGATTCTCTCGTTCTCTAGTCAACTGTCATTCCCCTCTTTTAAGTTTCAACCTGGTAAGCATCAATACTTGCAAGACAGTTAGAAGATCTTTGCACAAAACCTGGCTCTAATACCAACTTGATCTGAATTTCAAACTACTTGTAAATTGTTTGCAAGGTATTCAATTCAGAAATATACATGTTTAAAAGATTTCCATGTCTTGCAGAAAGAAAACAAATGAAAATTTCAGCTGTTCATGACCCATTTAAGCATAGCATATTTATCTCCTTTTATTGTTTAACACACTAAAACGAATTTGTTCTGCAAAATAAATCAACCACAGATGCAAAAGAAGTTGATAAAGCAGTTCACCCCTCTTGGGCTACGTCTGCTGGGTCCAAAGCTCCCAAATGGGCTTGTCCTTGTTTTCATTAAATGCTCAAATTGAATATACAGTTGAATAGAAGCATCTACAGGTGGAATAGATGGTAAAAATGGATTCAAAACACTTGAATCCTTCAGGATTGACTACTGGTTCACCTCCAATGGATACCTGCAACCCTATACAGTCTTCACAATCCTGGGCCCTAGTAGCTCCTAGAACTTTCACGGCTCTAAAACCTCTACAGATGACCACAAATGGCTATAATACCTACACCAATGGATTCAGAAGGTCGAAAATACCCAAAATAAAAAAAAAAATCGTCCAAAACCGCCTTTCCTAGCCAAAGTTATGGCCAATTAAAGTTTTCCTCCAGTTATGCCTAGAAACACTCTAGCTAACTTTAGTTGGAGTCCAGTCCCGCCAGTTTTGGCGCTCCTGCCAGAATCTCCCCCAAACGAACTGCAGTTACATTAAATGCTTATGCATGGAGGGCAGTTTATCTCGGATTTCGTGCCCGGCGGTTAGGGTGTTGAGCCCACGGTTATGGGCCCATGGTCATATGGGTTGGGGGGCTGGCCCCCTTCGGGCCCCGCCCAACAGACAGTTCAAAATTTAAAAGACCCTTTTTTTCCGCCAATATGACAGATCCGCTCCTGTGGCCTAATGGTAAGGCGTTGTATTGTTACAATAGAGGTTGCGGGTTCAAAACTTGTTAGTGCCAAAAAAATTTCATATGCGCCCATTTGGATATGCTGACGTCATCCTTGGGCCACATGGTGGCCTCCGGGCCTGCCACGTGGCATCCTATGATTGGCTATGCAAAGGGAATATTCCAAGGAATATTCTACGGAATATTCCTTTTTAATTTTTTTTTGAAAAATTAAAATTTTCAAGGTTATTGACAAATTCTTCTTTTTGCCATAACTTCCTCATAAGGCGACCATTTTTCGAACCGTTTGTGGCGCCGGAATCAGGAAGACGAGCACTTTATAGTCATTCAAATTTGAATCAGTTCTGAGCATTTTAAATTTTGAGCATTTTACGACACTTAGGACATGAGCACCTGATCATCAATGACTAAGGATAAAGTCGCAGGAAAGAAAAAGTCATCCAAAACGACATAAACGAGCCTAGTCTAAATAGATTCACCAACTCCATCTAAAACATTGGTTGTTTCTGACGAGATGGAATATAATATCATAGAAGACATGAAGAAGACTAGGGCTAACATTACTTTTTATGAATTGAGAAAGTTAAAACATCAACAAAAGCTCCTTTCGAAAGAATTACACGCAGTACCAGTTGCACCTCTACCCACCGTTGTAATCTTGCAAGATTCCCACAAGATGGGAAGACCTCCAAATACTATGACTAGTAAAGTTGATCCTAACGACATCGCTCTAATTGGAGGAAGGTAAAGGTCTCATACTCCGCCATTTCTTCTTACTTATGAAGTTTTCAATAAAAATTTTCATAATTGTTTAGTTGATTCCAGAGCTTCGTCCAATATCTTACCTAAATCAATATGTGCAAAGTTGAACATTCAACCCCAAAAATCTGCATTGCACATAGTTCAGCTGGACCAGTCGCAGGTTGAAGTAATCAGAGAACTAAATCAGGTTACGATAAGGCTGTCATGTAATCCAAAGGTATGTCAAGTTATTGATATTTTAGTTGCAGACATTCCAGAATTCTATGGCGTAATTCTTAGCAGGGATTGGTCTATAAGGCTTCATGGATATTTTGCAACTGATTGGTCGCATATGTGGCTCCCTTACTATGGAAAACCAAATCAAATAAAGGTTGAGTGAGAAAGGCATCAAAAATACATAGTAACATAATTGGAAGGAGAAAATGAACGTGTAGCATACAACAACAATATAATTGGCAACTATTCTGTTGATTCTTTCTTAGGAAATTTCAATGCTCATACTTCACCTTATTTAGAACATTCTGTTTTATCTCAAGTAGAAAACTTTTCTCCAATAGATAGTTATAAATGTGTTAATTTCATAGATAGTCCTATAAATAAATCTTTATTTTGAAAGTTATTTTTTGACGGTTCTAAGTCTAACGATGGAGCAGGAGCAGGATGCGTATTAGTTAGTCTAGAGGGAAACAAAATTATGTTAACTTATAGACTCGAGTTCGATTGTACCAATAATACTGTAGAATATGAGGCTTTAATCCAAGGATTATACAAAGCAATTGGACTAGATATCAAGTACCTACAAGTTTTTGGAGATTCTGAGATTGTAATTAGACAGGTAAGAAATACTATACATTGTCTATTAGGTCATTTAAAGCATTATCAATCTTTAGTACAAGATCTGACTGAAAATTTTATGGCATTCAATATTTCATCAATTCCCAGACTCCAAAATGCTAGTGCTGATCTCTTGGCAAACGTAGCTTCCAAGCTCATTCCCTCAGAAGAGTTTAGCCTGGATAGATTCTCAATTGAATTAATTTTTAGACCCTCGATTCCTGATAACATTACCAATTGGAGAATTTTTAACGATGATCCTGATATTGTAAGCTTCCTCACATCGGAGGGATCTTACAATAATAAGATTATAGATGAAGACCAACATGACAAAAAATTGCAACAAGATAGCACTAATAATTCTATGCCAAAATCAGTAGTCAAATTGGAAGAATTATACGATTTGAAAGAACGATTCAAAAGATCTACCAATTCAAAACTTCAAAGTTCAACTCTAAGCTATGAATTAGTAAATCTAGGAACTTATACCAAGCCACAGAATATCAATCTAGGTCTTGGCTTGGCTCCTGAAGAAAGTTTAGCATACACTCATCTCTTGAAACAATACAAAAGTGTCTTTTCCTGGAACTATGATGAACTTAAGACTTACGACACTTCTATCATTCAGCATACGATCCCAATGATAGACAATGAAAAACTTGTCCAACAAAAGCTTAGGAAAATCCACCCTAATTTGGAAAAGCAGATCAAATCTAAGCTCAATAAGTTATTGAAAGCCAAAATCATATCTCCCATTTGACATTCTAAATGGGTTTCCAATATGGTTGCCATTAGAAAGAAAAACAGAGATATTAGAATTTGCATTGACTTTCGAAATCTTAATAAAGCCTGCCAAAAGGATAATTTTCCTTTATCTCCCATGGAGCAAATATTATAGGCAGTTGCAGGGTCAGAATTAATGTCTTTTTTAGATGGTTTCTCAGGCTACAACCAAGTTTTGGTCCACCCTGATGATCAATTAAAGACTACATTCAGAACCAAATGGGGCACTTATGCATATCAAAAGATGCCCTTTGGTCTGATTAATGCTGGCGCCACATTTCAAAGGGCCATGGACATCGCATTTAAGGGATAAGTAAACAAATTAGTAGTAATCTACTTGGATGATATAACGGTATATCTCAAGAAACGAGGTAATCATCTCAGAGATTTGAAACAGATCTTCCAACGTTACCAAAGGTATGGAATTTCACTTAATCCAAAAAATTCCTTTTTTGCATTAAGTGAAGGAAAACTTCTTGGATTTATAGTGTCAAAATCTGGAATCCATATTGATCCCGACAAAATCAAGGAGATTTCCAAAATACCCTTGCATCACAATAAGAAAGCTATGCAATCCTTCCTTGGCCAAATTAATTTTTTAAAGAGATTTGTTCCCGACTTCTCAAGGATCTATCTCCCTTACAAGCAATGATTAAAAAGAATTCAATCTTTAAATGTGGCCAAGACGAATATGAAGCATTCAATCTAATTAAACAAGCGATTGTAAACGCCCCATCTTTAGCCACTCCAAATTTCTCCGATCCCTTCATTTTATATACATTTGCCTTTGATAGATCATATGTTGCGATACTTACTCAAGCAAATCAAGACAAGACGGAAGCCCCAATTTGCCTTTTCAATTCAAATCTACAAGGGGCTGAATTGAATTATTCTGACATCGAGAAGCAAGCTTACACTGTTTTCAAAATGATAAAACATTTCATACCCTTCTTACTTAAAACCCATACAAAAATTATTGTGCCATTTCCAACGGTAAGAAATCTTTTAGTACAGAAAGATGTGGGTGAAAAGAGAGAAAATTGGGTTACTTCTTTACAAGAAAATGATGTTGAAATTAAACCAGCAAATATTATAAAAGGTCAATGCTTTCGTAAAATGTTGGCTGGAGCATCACTTATTTTCGAAATATCGTCTTTAGAAGTACAAATGTATGAGGTAAGCCTAAACGATCTTGAATCATTATATGCTGGTATCATATTTTATCTAAAGAATGGATATGCTCCTTCAAACCTAGATTATACAAAGAAAAGAGCCCTAAGGTTGAAGGCTAAGCAATATCAGCTTGTAAACGATGTACCTTTTAGGCTGAATTATGATTCTATTCTCCTTCGATGTCTTGAGAAAGCTGAAGCTGAAAAAGTGTTGCAAGAACTCCATGATGGACCAGCAAGTGGACATTATGCTGGAGATACTACAACACATAAAATGTTGTGCACATGATACTATTGGCCTACACTATTTAAAGATGCGCATAGGTATGTAAGGAAATGTCGAGTTTGTCAAACTGCTACTGGAACACAAAAAAAACCATCATTGCCTTTGCCACAAGTCAATATTGATCAACCTTTTGATCAATGGGGATTAGATATAATAGGTGAGATCATTCCTCACTCTTTTAAACAACATAAATATATCCTTATAGCTACAGATTATTTTACTAAATGGGTAGAAGCAGTTCCTCTCAAGACAACTAATGCCGAATACATCATTGATTTCATAGATCAGTTCATATCACCAGGTTTGGTTTACCCTTTGCATTAATGTTTGATAATGCATCGTATTTTTCTGGCAATGCTATGACTGAATTTAGGCTCAAAAGGGGTTTTAAGCTTAAATACTTTGCCAATTATTATCCGCAAGGGAACAGGTTAGCTTAATCAACAAATAAAAACTTAATCAGAATCATTAAGCGAACCATTGATCAAACTCATAAGAATTGTCACAAATCTTTAACATACGCTCTATGGGTAGACCAAATAACGCAGAAAGCCTCAATTGGCACTTCTCCCTTTAATTTGGTTTATGGGAAAGAAGTGGTCCTTCCAACTCATCTAGCGATACTGACTTTGGCCTTAGTTCAATATATTGATGAAACACCAACTTCTTCCTTACAACTAAGGCAGTTGCAAATCCTTAAGCTAGAAAAGCAAAGAGAACAGGCTAAAATAACTCATGCACATCACCAAGCATTAGTAAAATCTTCTTTTGACTCAAACATGATATCTAGAAAAGACTTTCAGATAGGGGATCTAGTTCTAAAATGGGATAAGGCTCATGAGGAAAAGGGCAAACATACGAAATTTCAACGAATGTGGCTTGGCCCTTTCCAAATCGCAGAAATCAGAAGTCCATCTACCTTTATGTTACAGGATTTAATAGGAAAAAGAGAATCTTTACCTGTTAACGGACAAATCCTCAAAAAACACTTTCCATAGGAGATCATTCTTCTATTTTTGTAAATTAGTTTTTCCTTTATTTTGATAATAAAACTAGTTGTAAATGGTTACATTTGGAATTCACGAAAAAAACTAGAATTTCTTTTCAATTTTGTTTTTTCGCTTGTATAAATAGGACTGATTTAGAAAATTGAACGTTATTATTGAAAGATACAGTCAAAGGGCTATAAGCTTGAAAATGATACTAGTTTCAACTTTATAAATTTTGATAAAAAGCGACCTTTAGTTGGAATTTGTTTTATTTCAGTCAAATGAAAAGTATCAATAACAAAACGAAGATTATTTGTAGAAAATATCTTTCCAAAAACTCTACCATTGTTGTCCAGAGCTATTCTTAAGGAAACAATGACTTCCTCCCCACCTAGGGAATTACGAGATTTAGGGAATAATCCAAAGATACACTTTAACTTAAAGAATAAGAGGTCTCATCACGAGCTAACTTATCATGATCATAGATATTATAGCTTGCTGACTTTGCCAAAAATGCATACTACAACAGGGCAATGACTCGAGATGGTTGCAATCAAAAGACAAGGGGTCTGATCACAAGCCAACTTATTTAGCAAAGTTATAAATCAAGTGAGTGGCATTGTCATAATTTGGCTGCCAAACCAAGGCATTGTTCTTTAAGGATTAAAAGAAAATGAAAGCAATAAGTGTGGATATGGATTTCCCTTAGAAAATCGTACATTTCTCCAAGTAGGATACAGGATGATTGTTGGGTAACAGGTAAGCCTGTCGAGGCTATAAATGTCTGCTGGCAGTAGAGGCTCTACCTATGACAAATGAGCATATTCAAAACTGATTTACAGAGAAGCCTTTGTTTTTATCTTTATAAACTAAGTAGTGACTGATGTACATAAAATGACTATCTCTAGGAAGTAAATAACCAAAGCTAACATAGAAGAAATGAATTATCATTGATAGCTGAAAGCATGGTGTACTTTATCTTTCTATAATAAAGTTTCATTTTTTGGAAAATTTTATGTTTTGGAAGTTAAGAAAATTCAAAAGAAAAGAAGAGATAACTAATTCTTCCAAGGGAATTGCCAATTGTTGTGGCTAGCAAGGACCCCCCTTCTTATTTAGTTTTATTACTAATACTAAATAAGTGGGGACACTTATTCAAAAAAAATTAAAAATAAATTAGTGCTTGTATTCCCTTTTTGAATAAAACCTACTATCATAAACTTAGGAGAATACCCGAAAAATCTAAAAAGACATGAGTTTTATGATAAGTTCAAACAAAACCGTTCCCTTAATAAAAAGCGTCGCATCGCAAAAAGGTAATGGATGCCTTCCTACAAGCGAGATCCTCAGATTATGAAATCATGCATCAGAAGACCCTCATCGCATTGCATGCCTCAAACCACCGATATGTGATAACACATCTCGCAAATCACATTTCGCAGAAAACACATTTTAATGGATGATTGCCACACGCAATGAATCTGGGATATTGCGAAGCAAATTGCAAAATCGCCTTATCGAAGATCTACAGGGCTCGTTGTTCAAAAAAATCCTTTCTCCATAAACCGATGCCCAGTTATGCACGTTAATGATAATTAATGAGTTAGTTGGCAATCATTAATGAAATATGGTTTTGATCTGATCGAAGAGCCATTTCACGTAGGGTGATATATTTTATATGTTTTCGGCATTTAAAGCTTTCCCGTCACCTTTTTCTTATCATTACTCTCGCCTCATTTATAAACTGCAGGAGTGAAGAGCAGACAAATGTACATAGCAGTGTTTAGAATATTATGGGAAAGAAGGGTAAAGCTCTGAGTTCTGAAGATAAAGAGATGACGCCCTTATACATAGACATCACCTGTAACAAAGATGTCGGTATTACTACTTGGGAAGGAATGTATAGTCTACTTGAGGAAGAAAATCCCAGGGTAATGGAGGTTACAGCTACTACTGGCTCACAAGGGTCATCTGAGGCGTCTATTACAAAACTAGCATGTTCGTTCTTGCACCAAATAGCGGTGAGGCCTAAAATTCTTCCATACACGGACATGGTCAAATGGGTACTGGATAGTGCTGATATCAGGAATAGACAATTTAAGACTCAGGGTCAAGGACTCATTGGCTCGTTCACTCCACAAGATTTGAGGCTCATGTATCATCTACCAAAGCCACAAACGACTTATAACAAACAGTTCATGGAGAATTTCATTAAAGAAAATGAAGATTTGGCTGAATGCACCAAGGACTGGTCAAGAAGGGACGAACCACTAAAAAAGGATAAGCACGGTATGTATAGTATTGGTTATCTCACCTCCCCATATTGCTTTGCTGCTGCTATGCTCTGTACACTTTTTGGAAAGCCAGACATTAACAAATTTTCACCTGAATGGCTATCGTTATTGGATGCTGCCATTAATGCTACTATTATGGATTGGGCTAAGATATTGTCTAACAATTTAGCCACAGCCATTTTGAAGTACCGGTCCAAAAGAACTACTGCTCAGAGGATTTATCCCCCTTTCTACTTATCTGCTTATGTGATGGATGCAATCTGTTATATTTCCAAGTTTCCTCTAATAGGCTGGAAATGGACTACTCAAGACCCCTTACCCATTCATATTTGTCACAAAGAATTATGGGATTCCAAGTTCATTCTATATTTCTACAATATTTGTCATGGAATCATGCTACCTCTGTACAAAATGTTGTATGATAAAGACCCTCCAAGATTTTCTCCCAAAGAAGAGGTTGATATGCTCCCTATCGCGAGATGGTTTGGAGAAGAACTTTTCACATATGTCAGGGTATTTGGAAGTCTCACTTCCCCTCATGTCCTACCTTTATATGTTCCTGATAAACTACTGGCATGAGAGATTGCTTATCAGAACTGCAGAGAAGGAGGTATGAGTAAACATTTGAAGGACAAGAAAAAGGCCATTTGTCCGCAATTTCTTGTGGCATGTGGGGCCTTTTCACTATTTGATTTAGGCCATGCATTCAAAGAAGTAAACAACATATTATGTTTACGATTGTTCAAATTTCCAGGAAGACCATTTGACCCTTCTGATATCGTTAAGAATTTCACTATTGTAGTCAAAATAAAAGTGTTTTCTAAAGAAGATGATCTTTTTGATGATATGTTTCAACAAAAAAGTAAACTTAAAGAAGTTCTGCATTCGGTCCAAATGGGATTTCCTCCAGCAGAATTTCAAGAGTTCAAAATGTACAGAGAAAGGAGGTTAGCTAATATCCCTTTGGATAAATTACGCTTGGAACCCGTGAGGGAACCAACTCCCAATATCAATCTTAGTGGAAGTTCAAGCACATACAGGTCTAAATCTAAGTCTAGGAGAGAAATGTCAGAACACTCCAAGAGGTCCGAAAGTGACCATAATAAAAGTGAAGGGTCAGTAAGAGATACTGCCCAGTCTAAGGAGCACCCAGAAAAACAGGTTTTGACCTCTCCACAGGTAAATCTCCCCCCTCTCATCATCCAGTCACCACCAATCAGACTTGAGTTGGTTAAAGAATGGGAGACATTCAATGACTTAATCAATATTGAAGGACAGAGCACAAAGACACCTGAAAGTAATGTACAGACAGTGAATGATATAGTCACAGAGACAATCAGCAATGTCCCAGAAATGGAACATATTCCCATTACCCCATCTTCTAAACTTATGTTCAAAATAGAGGAAATTCCTCCTCTTGATGTATTTTATAGTCCGCGGCATAAGGCAGTAGTGAGAAGACAAAGAAAGAAGAGGAAATTGGAAAGTGTGCTCTCTCATGATGCAGAGCAATTAGACATCCTTTGGCAAGATCCCACCACTGATCCTACTGAAAATCTCACTAAATTATCTCAGATCGCAGGAGCATATGCTTCTACGACCATTGATAAAGAATCTAAGGTAGAACAAATACTGAAAGAAAAAGATCAAATACAAGTTTTGCAGCAACAACTACAACAGGCCAGCGCCAACAGCAAAGCATAGAAACATCTTGAAAAACTACAACAGGACTTTCAACAAATGTAGCTTGGATACCATAACAGTTTGGGCAAAAGAGAAAAACATTGACATGTTATGCAAGAGATGCACGAGGATGATCCTAAGCTTACAGAATTTGTCATAGAATCCATTTCCTTAAATGATCAACTACTGCAGCAGTAAGAAACATTGTGCAAAAGAATATCACAATGGAGCTCTTATTGCGAAATAAGGTATAGAATTACTAATCAAGTCGTGGACTTGCGACATGATTATGATTTAATTGATAAAAGAGTTACTGAATATTTCGCTTGGTGGGAATCAGAAGAAGGAAAAAAGGCAAGTGCACCCATAATCAATGAAACCCACAAAGAAATGCTCTTTAACAAGTGGGATCAATAGATCAGGAAAGCAGAACAATCAGCGGAAGAAGCAGCCACAACAGCAAATAATATCATTAAATGCATCAATGAAACTTTGCACAGGGCAAATCTAATATCATAGACCACTCTAGGATATCTACCAAATGTACAACATCTACAGACAAGCTAGAGACAGAAGGCTCAAGAAAAAGCAGAGTCCATCAAAAGGTTAACCAAGTTGAATTGGGATTCTTACTGGACGTACTTGGTAAAACCACACAGCCAGTGCATGACTCTCAAATGTATCATTAATTCTGCCGAGAAGATGGTGCCAGCTCTTGCCAATTCTGTTTTCGCAGGACAACTAAAGACGGAAGTCAGCTAGCTAACTCTCCTCAAGCAAATGTTGAACGCTTGCGACTAAAAGGAACAAATACATAGTTAGTTAGTTGTCAGTTTTAGTTTTAGATTCAGTTTTAGTTTTAGTTTGCTTTATTTTTTCCTAAAATGAGGACAGTCATTTAAACTGAATCCTACATTTTTGTAATAAATTATTTTTAGATTTAGCTAGTAGTATTTAAACCCTTCTCATGCATTTAGAGAAGGGTCCTGAAATTTTTCAAAAACTTGTCCTCAGAACATGCACTTTTGCACCCTCCGAGGAGGTTTCGATGAATGAATGGAACAAGATTTATTGATATCTGAGTTTAATATCTACTACTGATGTTGCATTTTTGTACTCTTAGTAGATGTTGACTTAAGAAGAGATAGATCATTATTGTTGGAGCTCATGAGTAGAACTCGTTATAAATGGTACTTTTATCTCTTAACAAATTCTACTTATGTGTTATGGTGATATTCATGTTTAGTTATTTATGTATGAATGCTTAAATGCTTGAGTTATCATTTGGCACTTTTGTATGGTGATAGCCATTTATTTATGATTAATATATGAGTGACTTATTATGCAATATGTTTTTCAAAACTGTTTGGCTAATTTTTTATACCAAATAGTTCATCTTTATTGAATTCTTTTCTTATAGCGATTGAATGATCCTTATTACCAATTGTTGTAGAAACTATTTTAGATCACATAATTGAAAGATAAAATACGAGGGTAGTTTTAGAATTAGATATTTCTGTTTATTAGGATACAATTGCATTTCGTTAAATTAGACTTAGAATAAAAACATTTTACTTAGAAGTTATTAGAAAGGAAATATCAATTCTCAACACACACACACATAAATTGGGAAACTGGTCCCATATCCCCAGTCGGACCCACTACACCAAATGGAAAAGGATGGGGATGCTTCACATGATCAACCTTAGCCAACATGGGTGCCATGGTGAATCATAGTCACCATGGGAATTAACTTTAATATTGTTCCCACTATGATCAACAACAAACAACATTGCAATGTAACAAACAATAAACAATGTCACAATGTGGTAAACAACAACAAAAGTCATAATGTGGTGAACAACAAACAAACTTACAATGTGATGAACAACAAACATTGTTGTAATTTGATGAACAAGAAATAACATCACAACTTTATGAACAATTAATAATGTCATAATGTGGCAATCAACAATCCACATCACAATATCATGACATTAAAATGTGACAAACAACAAATATTTCAAAGCAAAACATAACAAATGACAATGAAATATGATGAACAACAATGACATTGCAATTTCACAAAAAATAAATTTTGTCTCATTCTAAACTACGTTTACTAGGTTTCCAATTATGTTGGGTTTCTCTAGGGAATCTAGTCAGTGTCTTGCATGTTTAATCTTCGTGTTTATTTTGTTGCATCAAACTAAAGTCATTATTCAAGTCAGAGAAGTGTATTCATATATACAACAAAATAATTTCACACAAGTACACATGCATGGATAGATATTAAATTTAAAACCTAAATTATTTCCTACACTGGAGACCATGTAGGTTTGGTGTTGAACCTTAGCTTTGATATGAAAATTTATAGTAGAAATACCAACATGACCTATTACATGCATGATTTTAGGAGCATCTAGGAAGCCCAAATTACTCTAACCACATCTCCTAAAATTTCTTGACCCAAGGTCTTAAATTTGGAGCAAACAATCAACAAGATTTCACCTCACAATGGTCAAAGGTTTAGCTTCTTTAACGTCGAAGAATAAAATCTATAGTAGAAATTCCAACATGATTTATTTGAATATACATTTAGGAAATCAAACCTCCTTTCATAATATTTCATAAAATTTCATGACCCTAGATTTGAAAATTGGACCAGAGGATCAACATGATTTCCCCTCATTGTACTTCAATTTTCGGCTTTTTGAACCTTCAAGAATAAAATTTATTGTAGAAATTCCCATATGACATGTTTAAAGAAGAATTTAGTAATCCTATCTTCCTCAACCAGTGTTGTTGCAAAATTTAATACATATAAAAAGCTACATCATAATAGTATAACAGTTACAACCATGATAAATTAGCTAAATGATAAATTCATGTACATAAAACTTGTTGAAAGAGAAATAAAATAATCATGCATGTCACTAAAACATCTATGCCAGAAATATCATTAACACATAAATAAATATTTATCTATTGCAACCAACAAAATATTAGAAACTTCAGTAGGGTGAGCCACATTCCACCCTACAATAGTCTCTATTGTGCTGCAATTTTTCTCACAGATGGCTGCCTTTGTGGTAGATTTTTATCTCGTGAGGAGAACTTAACTTAGCAGTATTTCACACACTCAAATTCAGACATAATTTTAACAATAAAAATAAAGGCCATTACCTTCACACACAAGAAAACTTAGCAATCAACCTTTTGATTATTTACCAAGCTCACATTCATAGAAATATCATGCAATTCTACATAACACGAGGTAGTCCTTCTATTTGGTAACTTAATTGACCTTAAATTACTTACATGAATTATCAACTAGGGCTAGTAAACTGATGAAGTGTATGTGCATTGTATGTGCTAGAAGTATCTTATTACTCACACAAATTCTAAATTAAATTGAGTTATTGAGGTGCACATGTCTTCTATGAGTAA
Organism: Pinus tabuliformis; assembly: GCA_031772625.1. Lineage (NCBI taxonomy): Eukaryota > Viridiplantae > Streptophyta > Pinopsida > Pinales > Pinaceae > Pinus > Pinus tabuliformis. The sequence continues at coordinate 320,710,422 of CM062820.1, forward strand.
ATTACTTATTCCTAGAAAATAAGATTAACTCTACAATGATGATCACACTCTCTTGCTTTCAAACAAAACTAGTTTTTCTTATAAAATTCCACACTTTTCCTTGAAATAAAAATATCACACTTATGCATAAATATAAATCAATCCCACAATTTTCATAAATGAAAATTATATACACACTCATTTTCAGAAATGAAAATTACTCTTAATCTCATACTTAAGGAAAATCACACATCTTCATAACACACTTGCAGGAAAATAAAATGAAACAAACTCTCACTTTAAACACACTCACATTTGCTTAAATTAATGATCACACATGTTTGAATTTAACAATTAATTCTGTGAATGAATCTACTATCTCTAATAAAGATGAAATTCTATCTATTTGACTGAAATGTAAAACTATGTCACTATTGCTATGTTCTATCCATGTGCATTCAAAATCTAAATAGTAGAAATGATTAGAAAAATGAACTTGACTCAAATCTAAAAGAAATTGAAAACACAAATACTCAATTGAATAAACAGAAATATATGAAGTTAATTACTAACTGCAAAAATGGAAATCCTTACTATATCGAGGGGGGCCTCCATGAGAAGCAGGCAATCACTACGCTATCGATCAAGCACTTAACCATGCATGAATGCTTACTGAGAAAACAAAATGATTCTTTAAAAATAGAGTATCAATAACAAAATTTTAGTCTTGTTGTCGCGTTGTTACCACTGTTTTCATTTCTACCGAGAGGCATATTTATAGAGCTCATGAAAATTAATTGTTGAGAGCTATACACTTAATCCCTATCAACAAAAACTAAATTTAACTTGAAAAGATAACATCATATAATTCACTCATGATTTTCTATCATCGAAGCAAATCATGAGGCACAAATCTCGTTCTCACTCGCCTGTTGCCAACTACGAGGGTTGACTTCGCCTTTGACCATATTACTAGGACCCATTTCCATCGATCTGGCTCATGACAGTAGGATGAAATCGTTGAGTGCATCAATTTCCACCATATATTTTGCTTCTCAACTAGCACCTTGGAACCTGTCAAACCATGGACTTGGCTGCAAAATCATGTATTAGCTGCAGAATCATTGTAATTGAGTAGTTGAATTAAACATTAAACTAAATAATAAAGAACATTATCATTTTATGAAATAAAAGACAATTGTATACCTACCATGTCATAATTCCTGCAACTTGATGCCCAATGTGTTATTATGAAGATAAAAAATAAATAGATGGGGTGAAAAAGGATGTCAAAAAGAAGCAATTGTGAGGTTCAACGCCTTCTCTGATCTCTTCAATCGATTGACCATCCCCTCTTTAGTTATATATGTGTCACAAACAACCATTACCATTCGAACTAGTCCTCAAATCCATATAGTACAAAGAAAAATAGTTGCAACACATTCATTTCCTATCACCTAAGTTGTAACTCATAGCTCCTAACTAGTCATAAGGTCTAAACTGCTCCTATCACCAATCCTTTTGCAAATTCAAATTTTCCAAGTGAGAGAGGGAGGTGTATGAAAGTGTAATAGAATAGTGAAAAACTAGAATTTTAGGAACCAAGAAGAGGAACCCCTTGATTTCTCCTCCCTCTTATTTTTATAATCACGTATTGACCATTAACCTTCCCAACCATTCATATTCTTAGGAAGACTAACCATCACATCAAAGGAAATATTTTCCTAAGGTATATTTTTCCTCTTAAGTCACGTTTTACCCCTCCCCAAAGTATCATAATTTGTTGGTTTTCTTGTTTCTTTGGCTCTGGAATTTTTATTAAGATAAATAAACATTATATCATATAATATAATTTGACATCATAGCATCAATGTTGGCACCCCAACATTATATGTTCTTAATTACATTAGAAAACTTGGCATAATGATAGTGGTGTCGGAGACTTGCCTTCAAATTTTGGTATATCTAAGGAAATTTGGTGAGCATGGCTGACCTTGTAGTGTTATGGGCTATGGGATAATTTGTAAGTTTTGAAATGTTAGAGAGATTCAATGAAGCAACAAATGATAGGATACATGTAGGGGTACACATATTGATGTGAACTATTTGTGATGAAGGGTTACTTTGAGGTAAATAGGTTCCTAACAAAGTTTCTCCAAGAATAGAATAGCCTAACAACATTGGATGAATTGGTGATCTATGAGGCCAAGGTTGACTAGTTCATGATGCAAGTCCTAACACTCCTCCTACAAAAGGTGGAAGTCCTTGAAGGAATATAGAGCAACACGGTGTTAAGTGATCCCCTATGGTGCCAAAATCAGTGTGTGAATTATGAGAGGGATTTCACAAAAACCAAAGTATCAATACATAAAAAAAAAAGTGAAAACCCAAAGGTTAATTTTCCTTACATGTTGTTTTAATTTTTGAAAAGAACCCAAGTTTTGTCGTCAGGGTTTTTATATGAAAAATCCTAAAAGACGTAATGTCCTTTCACTCAAAAATTCATTGGGCCTTCCAAAATTTTTACAATAGTGGGGTCTTAAGCCACCATAAGAAAACTATCAAAGGTATGAAAAGAGGGTTATAATGAGGAGTACTAGGGCCACATCCTAATGAAACTAGAAATTCTTCTAACAACCATTTAAAATCACCTCTAGGTACAAGTGCTCTGAATCCTACCACCTTTGGTAATATGCCCTAAATTTTGGTCACTAAGTTACCTTCATCTAGTGTGGGTGAGAGAATCTCAGCTTTTGGGTATCAACTGTGGATCCAAAGCCCCTTCTAAAAGTCAACAAACACAAGTACGTATATGATAATCCTTAGTCTAGGCTTTACCCCTTTAACAGGTTTCTTCTCACCATTGGCTTTTTAACACTAGATTATGGAGGATTTTAAAGTTCTCTAAAAGACAACTTTCTATGTTTCAAATGAGAAGGACCAAGGGGGTTACTTGGATGCCTACCCATAGGGTCCTAACTTAGACTATAATTTCTTTTGTGGCTTGATAATGTGGGGGATTAACATGTTTAAGTTACGTCTCTTTTAAGAAGATTTAGGAGTTTGGGATGATGGCCTAAAACACATTTTTACTTTAGGTGCGGAAATCATGAATTTCAAATAGTATAAACTTGATGCTTTAATTCCCATATATCACGATGAGTGAAAGGGGAAGAGAATACTAATCAAAATAACACTAAGTGAAATTCATGTGTGATGTGTGGTGGGTGCAAAAATGTTTAATAAAACATAACAAATGTTTGTGAGATTTTAGAAATGTGGATATCATGTGATTCTTTACTTTCCCACCTAATTAAACTATGTGAATTACACCTCATATGAAAGGAAATTATGTGTGTATAATGTCACACTTACTTTCCATGTTAGAAATGTGTTGTCTTTGATGGAAAAGGATGTCAAAGGTGTTGATAGATGATGGAAAAAGACAAGATGATTGCAAGATGAGCATAGCATGGATGGAGAAGATGCAGTGACTTTGAAGGAATTTCCTATATAGAAGAACACCTTAAAGTCAAAAGGAAACCACTTCTATGGAAAGAGATATGAAGGAGATGTCCAGTGATATGTGGAAGTTAGGAAATGACCTCCAAGATCTGAAGATATTCCAAGTCAAAGGTGACAAACCCTATGGTCAAGGTTGCAACCAAATATAGAGTGGTGGTCTTGGCAAGAGTTATTTTTGGCATATGCCCAAAGATGGCAGAGTGGCTTGAGAAAGGATGGTGAATAAAAACCTTTAAAATACAGGCATACCTAGTGGCAGATTTTCAGCCACGTAATGCCACTGACACATCAACAGAAAAGTCTGGGGTTGAGTGCTTTCAAGGCTTAACACGTTGGACAATCTAAAATGGGTGGTAATTACCATACTACCAATTTCAAGATCAATGGTGGAGATGGAGTACAAACGCCCCCCCTAAAACACAAACAACCTAAGGGGGGGTTAAAAAACCATTAGAGGGATCTGGTTAGGAGATGTTAGTATAATACAGTGTACAAAACGTAGAGGTGGAAGATAGTTATACTGATATGCAACAAGACCAGCAGAGACAAAGACAGGTGGTAGCACAGGTGGAAGTGACATGGTTCGAGTGACATTAGTATGACGATAGCAGCAACATGACCCAATTGGAGCATGATACATGACAGGAATTTCTAGACTTTTCATGTGGCCAAGTGGGCCATCTAAAGGTGACGAGTGGACCACTCACAAGAGGCTACATGGAAAATGTTAGTGCAACCCCCTTATTGTATTGTTGTGCCCATGTAGTCCCCATATTTTTATTATTGTGCCCCTAGAAGACCACTATTATTATTGTTGTGCCCTTACATTATTATTGTTATGCAAACTCTAATTATATTGTGATCCCTTAGACTCCTATATATGTAAAGGAGGTCTTTTCATTTGTATCATCAAAGAAGTGTTCATTTATGTAATGTAAAGGAGGTTTCCCCCTCTAAGAGGCTTATTTTGAATTTTTTGATCTATGTCTTCTTCTATTTTGTGAGTTGGTTGCATAACATTTGGTATCAGAGCTTTGGATTCTAGGGTTTTGCTACTTCAAACAGGTCATCGTGGAATTTTCACTCTAATTGTTTTCCTACGAAGTTTCAGAAGTGGAAATTAAAAATAATTTAAGTTGAAGTATTGGTGAACCTCGTGTATGAATTTTAGATCTTGTCTTGCTATATTTTGGGAGATATGAGCTAAGGAAGTTAGGGTTTTTGCATGCTCCATAATTCCATCTCAAACAGGTAATCGTGGAATTTTCACTATAACGTTTTTTCAATGACAATTGAGAAGTTGAAATTAAAACCCATTTAATACAAAATCGTGCTAAACCTTGTGTAGGAATTTTAGATCTTGGTTCACTACCTTTTTGGAGATAGGATCCAAGGACATTAGGGTTTGTGTAGGCTCCAGCATTCAATCAAAAATAGGTGACCTTGGGAAAATCATCATAACGTTCTCTCTAAACATAAGATTCAACTTTTGTAAAAAGTGAAAGAAAAATAACTTACTGTAGTTTTTTGGGTATCATTTTCATGGTTGAAGGGAAAAACAGTGACACGTGGAACTTCATACAAGTTCACTCTACTAAACTAGTCTATAATCAGGCCATCATGGAGATTAGGCATAACTATTTCTTGAAGAATCCAATCTTGATCAGACCTATGTGTTTGGAAAGAGGACATCAAGGGATACCACAAGGAAAATGTTCAAAACTTGGAGATCCGAGATTACAGAGTTAGAATCGTTAGAAGATCGAGCTCCTAAAAGGAATAAAAAGAGATATGAAGGAGTTTGATGGCAAGGATCTGGTCACTTGTATACTACAGATGGAGCAATATTTTGATCTACATGATGTGAAACTATTAAAAAAGGTATGTATTTCATCTTTATATTCAGAGTCAAATCAGTTTGTATGATATAGAGGGCTTTGTTCTCGTAAACAACTTGTCACTTGGTCAATTTTCACGAAAGACATGATAAAAAATTATGAGGATACAAAGAGAAACACCTTCTTTAGCCAATTGATAAATCTCAAACAAAAGGGTTAAATTGGAGAGCACATTCAGGACTTCCAAAATTTGAATATAAGGGTAAATTATATTCCAAATAAGCAAAGGATTGATGTCTTCATATGGACTTTAAAGGACAACATTCAACATGAGGTTCACCTTAGAGAACCTAATTCATTGGAGAAGGCATTCAGGTTGGCAAGAAAAAATGAAAGCAAAATTATGCCAACAAGGAATCCTACCACTCATAACTATGAATATGGAAGTGTTGTTGCTCATAGCCTTCGACAACCTACAAGGTTGACACCACAATAATTGGAATAAAAAAGAGAAAAAGGGCTTTGTTACAGTTGTGATAGAAAATACAACAAAGGTCATAAGTGTGTTGAGAAGAAATTATATTACATAGATTGTGAAGAGGAGGAAGAAAAGGATCAAGAAACATCAAAAGATGAGGATATACACCAGAAACCAACCCAAGAGAAAGAAGAAATGAATCTGACCATATCTTGTAATGCATTGGCACTCTATGGATATCATCCACCATCCATCACATCATCCTTAAGAGAAACTTCTAGGGTTCAAGCAGTGGAAGATCACATTGAGCATCACAAGTTCTCCAAATCTTAAAGGATAACCTCAATTTGGCCCAGAATCAAATGAAACAACATGCAGATTGACATCACACCAAAAGAATTTTGATGTAGGTGACTCGGTATTTTTACGTCTATAACCATACAAACAAATGTACCTCAAGCAAGCAAGAAGGATAGTAAATTATCACCAAAGTACTATGGTCCTTACAAGGTGTTGCAAAAGATTGGTACTATGGAAAACAAATTGGAGCTTCATGCATATTCCTAAGTGCACCTAATTTTCCATGTTTCATGCTTAAAGAAGGTTATAGGTGACAAGATCCCATTTCAAACAATATTGCCGGAACTTGATGAGGAAGGAAAAATCATATTGGAACCTGAAGCGGTCACAAAAATAAGAACCTAACAACTACAAAATCGATCAATTTCAAAGTATCTCATCAAGTGGAAGAACTTAACCGCTAAAGATTCCACATGGGAGGATGAGAATTTTATATAGAAGCATCCAGAGCTACTCAAGCATTGAGGACAACAATTTTTTAAGGAGAGGGGCATGTTATATCCCTATACTACTAGTGTATCTCCTTATTGTTATTAGTGCAACCCCCTTATTGTATTTTTGTGCTCATGTAGTCCCCATATTATTATTATTGTGCCCCATGGAACCCCACTATTGTTATTGTTGTACCCTTACATTATTATTTTTATATCTGCTCTTATTATATTGTGATCCCTTAGACTCCTATACATAGAAAGGAGGTCTTGTCATTTGTATCATCCAAGAATTATTCATTTTTGTAATGTAAGGGAGGCTTCCCCCTCAAAGAAGCTTATTTTGAAGTCGTTGATCTATCTCTTCTTCTATTTCTGAGTTGGTTGCATAACAGAAAATGTGACGTCGACATGATTTCATGCAGATCAGGCATAGGATGGCTAAGTACTCAAGGATTAAATTTTAGGTCATGTTCTTTGGTAATAATGGCTAAGGGGCCAATGTACAAGGCACTTGGGAAATTTGGTGCTATAATTCCATATTTGGCATTTTTCTAGATTCAGTAATTAGCCAAATTTGGAACTACAGTCAGAAGTCAAACTAAACTCACAGACTGCCTAAAATTAGTAGATTAACTTAGAGATTGAGTTTAAAACCTCATGCAAAGATGGAATTTCAGTTTCACACATGCATAACTCAAGATTAATAGGTTAGACAAGAACTAAAACTTAGTTGGAGTTATAAATAGAATTTAAGGAGGTTAAGCTCATATATTTTTGGAGAGACTGTAGATCAGTGACTAAAGACTTAAGAAAGACATAAATAAGATATTCATGCAACATGAGACTTGAATTTAATTGAATGGTAAAGAAGCTAAATTTAGCAGTCAATCTTCTTTATAAGCATAATTGATTGACCAATTTTTGTAGAGTATTATGGTGTGTGCGAGTTGGGTTTGAGTGATGATGCTAGTGTGAATGGTGGATTTACAAGTAATCAGAGATTGTTGAAGATGTTTTGGTGAGTGTTTGAAGAGATAGATTTAATTGTTTATGTAAGGAATTGGCCTTCTTGATTGGAGTATCAAAATTGTATGAAAGATGAATCATTGACGTCAAGCAAGTTGTGGCTTGCAGATCACGGGTCGTAGTTCCTTCCAGTAGGTTCTGGTAAATATTCAAGAGTTGTATCTCCTTCTAGTAATGTTGGTAAATATTTAGGGGTTGAAGCTCCTTTCAGTTGTAGTTGATAAATCAGGGAGTAGTAGCTTCCTCTTGGTTGTAGCTAGAAAACCCTGTAACAGCAAGTAATATCTTACCTAGTGAAGAATATCTGATTGTTATTTGTGTTGTTTATGTGGTTTGTGTCATGTTCATATGAATTAATTTTTGAAGTGTTTCTTGGTGTCCTAGTATTGTTACGCAAGTAAAAGGAAAATTTTAAAATTCCTACAATACTGATTCACCACCCCTCTCAGTATTGTCCTTGATTCTAACAGTTGGTATCAGAGCCTGGTTGCTTCAAATCATTTTAACAGCTGGAAGAAAGAGCGAGGACCATGGAAAACCAGGAAGGAGGGTTTACCAATAAGGCATCTATGTTCAATGGAAAAAATTATGTATTTTGGAAAGTAAGGATGAAGACCTATATTAAATCACTTGGAGATGATGTATGGGATGTTTTGGAAGAAGAATATCAAAATCTTCTAGTAGTGATTACTAAAAATCAAAATATGGAGTTTGCATGCAATGCTAAAGCTATGAATGCCTTGCTTGTTGGCCTACTTGAATAAAAACTTGTTAAAGTAATGGATTGCACATCTTCCAAAGCTATCTCGGACAAGATGAGTAGCTTCTAGGAAGGTGACAATAATGTAAACAAAGCTAAACTTTAAGGTTTTAGAATGCAATTCAAGTCTTTGAAGATGCATGATGATGAAGATATTGCAAAGTACTTCTTAAGAGTTGATGAGGTTATGAACAACATAGGAGGCCTTGATGAGAAATTAGAAGAATATGTAGTAGTTCAAAAGTTGTTGAGATCTCTTCCTGAGAGATTTAATCCCAAGGTTTCAACCATTGAAGAGATGACCAATCTAAACACTCACTCTAGATCAACTACTAGGCATGCTTACTTCTTATGAGATGAGAATTTCCAATGGCAAGCCTACAACAAAAGAATCATCCTTCAAAGCATATAACAATCCCAAGGAAGAGCATGATGATTCATGTTGTGAATCAGATGAAGAAGAAGCCAAGTTTGTGAGGAAGCTCAGGAAAATATAAAGGTAAGTTACCTTTTAAGTGTTTTAATTGTGGCAAAGTTTGTCACTATGCTTCAAAATGTCCTCAAAAATGACTATGATCCTAGAGAAAAATTTAGGAAAGTATAAAAATATAGGAAGAAGGCTAAGAATAGGAGTCTCTATATCCAAGAAGAAAAATCCTCTGAAAGTGAAGTGAGCCAATCCTCAAATTAGGACAGAGATGAAGAAAGTATAAAAGAATTCATGTTTATGGCTATAGACAATATGGAAGTGGAAACTATTAATTCTAATGAAGAAGATGTTGAAGTGGATTTAGAAGGAGAGCTAGTAAGTGCACTTGAAAATATTTAAAGGTTGAGAAAGAAAAATAAACCTAAGAAGGAGTTACTGATCAAAGAAAAGGTTGAAGTTGTTGAACCATTTCTCTTGGAAATTGAAGAAGGTAAGAAGATTCAAGAATCTTTAAACCAACAATTGAGTGAGAAGAATCAAGCTTGTGAAAGGCTAGAGGGTGAAATTGTTTTGCTGAGAAAAGAATTAGAAAATGAAAAAACTCAGTCGATCTTTAATTAGAAGTTTGGAAAAGGGATTGATAATTTAAATGAGATTTTGGAAGCACAGAGAGTCTCCAAAGATCAAATTGGTCGAGGATTTGAGGTTAAATCTAGCTCAGCAGTAGAATTAAAAGGTAAAAGGTGAATCAACTTTTTACTTGCATCAAAAGAAGTGACTGTGCGGTGGAAAAAATACAAAGACAACATGAAGCCCAATACCCAGTTACAGAATAATCACCAGCAGAAAATTAAGGGGGAGGAATGTTGTCGAGCAAAGGAACAATGCTAGAAAGGCAAATCAAAATACATATAAAGGTCCAACCAAACCAATTATTAGAAGATAGTTTTTGAGGTATGATATATTTTTCTAGGCTATTGTTTTACCTGCACCAATTATGGCCATAAAAGCAACAAATTGTAGAGTGAATTTATCCTATAGGAAACTTAGAGAAAGAAGAAGAAATCAACAACAAAATCAATTAATTAGATAGAGGAATAGCAGGCTTAGGTACAACAATTATTTTTCTCCTTTGAAAAATATGATTCAATGTTATAAATGTCAAAAATTTGGGCATAAAGCAATTGATTACAGACTTAAGGGTAAGACTCCTGAACCCGTTATTGAGTAAATTAGACAAGAGCCAAAGGCCTAGAAATAAAAGGAGACCACAAATTAATGTGATATTGTTTTGCATTCTCAGAATGAACGCAACCACTGGTATGTGGATAGTGGTTGTTCCAGGCACATGTCAGGAGATAGAAGCAAGTCCTTGACATGGAAGTCGGTTGAAAAGGGTAATGGAACCTTTGGTAACAATGCACCTAGTAAGAATGTTGGTAAAGGAGTTGTCAATCTATCAAATGGAAAAGGTAAAGCTAAGAATGTATTATATGATGATGCACTAAAGCATAATATGCTTAGTGTGTCTCAAATGTGTGATCAAGGCTATGATATGATTTTTAAGGCTAAAAATGATCAAATTAAGTCTATAGGCATAGGTGAAATAGTGGTTGAAGCTATGAGAACATACAATAATGTTTATGTTCTAAAAGAGAAAACAAAGAGGCGTTGTTTGTCAAATATTGATGAAAGTTGGTTGTGACATAGGAGACATGGACATCTGAATTTTGATGAGATAGTCAAATTGAGCAAGAAGAATGTTGTCAAGGATTTACCTAGGCTATCAAAACTAGAGAAGACAATTTGCAAGTCTTGTCAATTAGGTAAGAAAACTAGAGTACCATTCAAGTCTATGAAGAGATCATCATCAAATCCACTTCAGATAGTACATATGGACTTATGTGGACCATCAAGAACCCATTCACCCACAAATGAATTGTACTTCATTCTTGTTATTAATGATTTCACCAGGATGACATGGGTTTCTTTTCTCAAAGAAAAATCAGAAGATTTTGAGAATTTCAAATATTTCAAAGTTATGGCTGAAAATGAAACTAATTATAAAATCAAGAGCATAAGATCTAATAATGGAGGTGAATTTACTTCAAAAGAGTTTTATTACTATTATAAGAAGCATGGAATTAAGGGGAAGCTCATAATAGTAGAGACTCCACAATATAATGGTGTAGAAGAAAGAGAAAATAGATCTATTTAGCAACTAGCTAGAGCTATAATTGACGAAAGAAAAGTTTAGCAGATATTTTGGGTTGAAGCCATTCACATAGAAGTGGTGATACTTAACAAGGCTCACTTTATACCAAGCAGTGATAAAACTACCTATGAACTTTTGTATGGTAGACCCACAACAATCAAACATTTTAGGGTTTTGAGTAGTAAGTGTTACATCAAGAGGAATGATGACAAGCTTGGTAAGTTCAATGCAAGTCCCAATGAAGTTATTTTTCTTGGATATTCTCAAAGAAACAAAGGCTATAGATGCTATAATAAAAACACAAAACAAATTGTTGATTGTATTGATGTTAAAGTGGATGAACATGTTGAACTTGAAGTCAGTCAGCTAGCAAATACAAGCTTCCCTAATCCAATAAATTTTGATGACAAGGTTGAAGAGCCACTCTTAGAGGAGGAAAATGAAGAGCCCTCCAGTCATCAAGCCAAAGATCCTTCAAGGTATGTGCAAAAATAATACTCAGTTGATCAAATTGTTGGTGACTTGAATATAGGTGTGCAGGAAAGAAGGAAGTTTCTCAATCCCCCTACACAAGCACATGTAGCTCTATTATCGATGGAGGAACCTAAGGATGTTGCACAAGCTAGTCAAGATGGAAATTTGTTAAAATATATGCATGAAGAATTGGACTAAATTGAGAAAAATCACACATGGGAACTTATTCCAAGACTATAAAACAAGAATGTCATTGGCACTAAGTGGGTCTTCAGGAAGAAGTTGAATGACTATGGTGAAGTGATTAGAAATAAGGAAATATTGGTATGCAAATGTTATGCTCAAATTGAAGGTTTGGATTTTGTTGAAACTTTTTCTCATGTTGCTCGATTAGAGGTAGTTAGAATTTTTTTGGAATTTTCCCATTTTAAGAAATTTAAGATATATCAAATGAATGTCAAATCTACCTTTCTAAATGGAGAGTTGCAGGAAGAAGTTTACATAGAATAGTCAGATGGCTTTCAGTTGAGAGACAAGCCTGATTATGTGTGCAATCTTAAGAAGGCCTTGTATGGTCTCAGGAAAGCCCCTCAGGCTTGGTATTCCTAGCAAATCAATTATTTTCTCAAGTGTGGATTCAAAAGAGTCACAACAGATAGCTTGGGTCATAGTTTCTATGGGTAAACTTGACCAAAGAGTGTGACTTATAAACTCTTCGCAAATATGGGGATGCTTGGGTCATGATTGGTCATGTAATTGAGCATGTAATTTACAAATATTGTAATACAGGTTTGTAGAGGATGCAGGTGTCGATCCATCACTTATGGCTCCGAAGGAAAAAGGTGAAGGAGAAGGAAGTGTGACATGTCAAGACACTTGTGGTGCAGATAATGTAACACAATAGTTGTAGATTATGTTCACCCTTTTGGAGGAGCAAAAGCTTCTTAGTGGGGAGGAATGATCCAAATGGATCCAAAACTGCTCAGAATCTAGGAAAATCTCAAAAATTAAAGTCCACATATTGAAGTGAAACCATGACCATATCGTAGTGTTCGTTGCCCAGATTCCAATAGTGCGAACAACACTCAAATCCGAGTTTGTATGCTCCAGATATTCACAGTCAAAGTTTTGGTCAAACTTAGCCAAGTGGGAGTCTCAATGAGGCAACAAATTGGAAAAGACCCGATGCATAGAATCCAGCCACTGGAATGGGTGAATTTGTCGAATGGTTAATTTGTCCAGTGACTCCTTATTTCGGCAAATTTTAAAAATACTAAGTTGTTATTATAAAAGTAAAAAAAATAAAAGGAAGGCGGGTCAGACCTACCCACCTCACCGGTTTCATATATTACAATAAATATATGTGGCCACTGGGCCGTGACCACCATATATGTAACATATATGGCAAGACTAGTGGGGATCGAACCCACAGCCGGTGGGTCCACTGACCCCACCCAACACGACGGTCTTATCACTTACACCGCCAACCAAACACAAATCACACACATTCAAAACAATGTAACGTTATACGCTGATGCCATTTCAACGGTTATGTGAACCGTCTGCCAAAATGGTTATGCCAATGCATTATATGTAACCTCTTGCCATCCGCCGATTAATCGTTTTCCAAAACTTATATAACTGTTTCCATTTATGTGTTTTAACCGTCGGTTGCAGTACATTTACCACCGACATTTGTATTGTTATAACGCCAAATAATAATGCCAAAAATGGAGCGGGCATGTTTTGAACCCGACCCGACTCCCTTCTAATCCGTTAGATTACCATTGAGATAATGACTCATACATTGTTTTATCCACCTAAAAAATTACTTAAGAGCTCAAACAATTCATTTGATGTCGGGCGAAGGATAGACGAGTGGCAGAACCATGAATCAACAAAGGGGGTGGAACCCTGAACATGGAGAATCTTAAGATGCTGAAAGGATTCCCTTGAGGGCCAAAGGTGCCAGTGACATAATTTGTCAAGCTTATAGTCATTTTTTCACGTTTTCTCACTAGGAGTCCAACCTTGCAGTCAAAATCCCCATATGAGCAGCATAAATGTAGGTGTCCAGCGGCAAGGAATCTTTAGAGAATCTAATGGAATCTTAAAAATTCCCTTGGAAGGTTGACTTTTAACCGAGGCAGAATGTTGCCAACTTTATAGTTATTTTTCATAGAATTTTGCAGGGAGCGCAGTGTTGTACATTGAACCTTCATCCAAGCAGTGGATTTTTTGGCCATCTTCAGGAAGGAATATTTTGGGGAATCTTCAAGATTCCCAAGGGTCCAGAATTTGACAGTGACAGAAAGGGGAAACTTTTATAGTCATTTGACACAATTTTGTGCCACGAGATCAATGGTGCAGTCCATTTCAGCAGTTAAGCTTTGCATTTTTTGACCATCCCCAAAAGTGGACGTATATGATGCAGTTATGTCATGCTTTCTTTTGATTCACTAAGATGATGTTTTTTGTAGTTGAGATCCCTAGTTATCATTATGTTGAGGGATACATTTTTGCCACATCATGTGAGATTTTATTAGCTTGCCATGCTGAAGGAGTACCCATTTCAATGAGAGTTCCTATAGGGATAACATCTCGTGGAGAGACATGCCACTCTTATTGAGGGAATTTGCCTATATGAGTGAGAGTTCCTAAGAATGTCTCGTGGAGAGACCTGCCACTCTGGTTCACTATCCTTGTAATGACAAATAATATGCCATGTACATCATCATCATTTGCAGCATTAATGAAGCTACCTCCCCACTCTTGACACCAGGGCCCGGAGACGTAACCCACACTGGGTGAACTTCGTTATCAATGTGTTATGTGTTCTAGATTTGATGGTTGTCATCAAGTTTCATCTTATTTAAAGCATGCACATGTGGTCGTATTATTCTCTTTCATATGAAATTCTACTAACATCACATAAGTAAAAGATCTTTGTTAAAATCTCGTAGCTGAAGAGATCCAGATCACTTTGCTTGAAAGAATAGAGCTTTTACCAAAGATTTTCAATTTTCCTTGTCATCCTTCCCAAATTTAACTTGGTCACAATCATGAAAGAATTTTTTGTTGAGGTGATCATTTTGGGGTTCACAATGGTATCCAAGAAGATATCCTTTTTTGTGGTCATGGATAGTCATTCCGTAGGGTTCCTAGCATAATATTTCCTTCTCTCTTACATGATCTTACAATTGACCTGGTCAAAAGTAAGTCTAGTGAGGTCGAGTACCTCTTCCTCTGCCTCATCCAGAATGCCCAAATATCTAAGTGGAAGGTGTCCACCAGTAATGGGGGTGGATGGTGGAATATCTAATGGAGTAAGCTCAGCCTACACATCGAACTCTTGGTGTTGTTGTTGTTGTTGGAGATCAAACTCAGCTTTCTTGTTGATCTCTTCTTGTTGTCTCTTCATGTCATCTTCCTCTTGTTCTCTCTTTTCTTCTTTGGATTTCCTCCTTTGTTGTTATTATATCCTTTTCTTCTCTCTCTCTTTTTTCTCTTGTTTCCTTTTGAGTTGTTCCTCCTTCTCATGTTCCTCCTTTTCTTGCCTTTTATTTTATTCTGCTTCTTGTCATTTCTTCTTTTCTACTTCTTCTCGTTTCTTCTCTTCTGCTTCCCATATCCTTCATTCCTCTTCTTATTTTCTCAGTTGTTCTTCCTTTTCCTTCTTTTTCTTCCTTTCATATTCCTTCCACTGTCATCGGGGATCGTCAGACTACTTGTCTCCTGAATTCTATGACTGCTTGAGTTATTATTCCCTCTTCCTCCTCATTTCTTGCTTCTACTTAGCCAGGGTCACATTTATTTCTTCCAGGGTCTTAGTGTCTTCATCTTCCCCTTGCTCATCTGAAGGGTCTTCCCATTCATGACCTTTGTGATTTTTTTATATCCCTCCTATTTTTTGTTGGTCCTTTTTCCTTTTGAGTGAGGCTAACATAGCTTGTAGGTTTATGTTTTCTTGTGACTTCTCAACCTGCTCGTCCTCCTTTTCCTATTGGTCACTTGTACCTAGTTCTCTAGAAGCATTACTCCAATTCCTTAATTTATCCTCATGGAAATGTTTGTTGTGTATGTATGACCAATTAAAGCCTACTTTCTTCCAGTGTGTTGCTACCATCCCCTTGGGGTCATACCTACGGTGACTCAACTTCACAAAATGGAATCCATATATTTCCTCAGCTTCTACTTCTACTTCCTTAAATATCCCAATGGTATAGGCCCCAATAGTGAAGGGAAATGCAAGCCAAAGTTTTTTCTTACATCTTCTCAGTGTTTTGGAGAACCCTATAGTCATCTAGTAACACATTTCTTGCAAAAACAACTTGGCTATCACAAACCTTGGGAGAGCATGAGGCTGCTTGTATGAGCTAAAGATGTGGATGAAGGTGCCCTCTTGAATAGGGAACCAGTATTCCACTCTGATGATTTTCTCTTTGGCCCTCTTGGATATACAAGGGGGCCTCCGCCCCAATGAGTAACTGATACAAAGGAGGGATGAATGATTCATAGGTGGACTCATGCATACCTTTATAGCCTCAGTCCCGAAAGATCTTGTAATGAAGATGCATGGGGTCTTCCACATCTGATGTCTAATTGAAGATCCAACCATCAAAATGGTACCTTGCACACACTGCGTCTAATAGATATGTTGCCATATAGAATTCTGATGGCTGGTTTTTCTTTGTATTCCTTGCTACCTGTTTGTTTGTTGGTCTTAAGTGATGAAGCAAGAATGCTTTCCTAGTTAAAGATAGTGCCCCTGGTAGCAAAAGTGTACATAATAGGTACCCAAGTTTCGATAAAGGTATCAATATCTAGCTTACCATACAACTGGTTCATCATTGCAGCCATGGGTTGGTATATCTTCCTCAGTCCCCCTGTCCTGTAATCGTAATCAACCTTCGCCCAAAATTTAGGGGGGCCTTATCACCATGATCTTACGATGTCTTTACTCACTACTAGGAACTTTGACAAAAACCTAGTATTGAAGGTATCCTAATTTTTTGAAAACTTGTAATAGGAAGAAATATATGTGGAAGAAATAGTGGAAACGGCTTCACCTGTGTGGCTTCTTATCACCAAATGAGTTGTATCAATATTCTGTAATATCTAGTAAATGGTCTTTGCACATGAGAAGGCAGGTGGGTGTGGGGCCACTTTGTGAAGCCAGGACATTTTGATGTTGATGTACATTCTGAAGTCTCCCTGATCTTAAGGGATGTTCTTCTTAGAGAATTTAGAATACATGTCAAACCATGATAATTTGGTGGTGTTATTAACATTTCATGTTGTATCCTGGTAGATAGGTGGCGGTGATCCTTCAGACACTTCCTAGGTATTTCTCTCAGCATTCTTATGGGAGGACTTAGCTACTGGAGGCACCATCTCTCTAAAGAAAGATGAGATTGATATGCAATCTAGATTGTCATCACCTGGCATTTCAAACAAATATTCCCAGGATGAGAGTGACAACATGAATTATGTAAATTTAAAGGGAGGTTTCTAGGCCACAACACACAGGAGGTCAAAACAATTAGATTATCAATGGTGTGACATGTTCCTCTGGGTTGCTTAGCAGAAAAATATGAGGCTTGAAATGGGAATTTGGGCTTAAATGGACCCTGGAAAAACTAAATAACTGAGAGAAAAGGGGAATGGGCCTCAGGTTAGGCTTGGTGCTTGGGAAATTAAGAAGCTAAATGGGGAGAACACAAAGTGGAAGGGTTTCAGGAAAAAATGGGTTCAAGAATTGCTGAAGGGCAGATAAAAATCCCACTAGCAGGGAAGGCACGGGGTTGGTATATAGAGCATGTTTGAAATTAATTAACAGAGCAACGAAATAAAACAATTATTGCAGAAACACAAATACAAAAATGCATAAAACAATAGAGACAAAGATATATGTGGCCCACCCAACAAAATGAAAAGATACAACCTACAACAGATTTCGCTCTCACATAACTTCCTCCCTCTCTCGTTAAGTATAATCATACAAAACCGCAATATAATTCCCTCATATAAATCGAGGGTTTCCTTCTAGGGAAAAAAACCCTAAATTAACATAACTTCTACCGTCATATCATCCACCTAATGAACGACCCCAATTCACAACTAAATTACAATATTTTATAAGGAAAATTTTCATCTATTTTTATCTTAGAGGGCGCTTCCCCCGAACTCCCTCTATGGTTGGGGGCTCATAAAATTCATTTTCACCCCTGCTGGACACCCTTGATGATGATTAAACAGGTGGCATTTTCACCCCGTTAGGAATAGGGATCCAACACGACTGAAACAAAAAACCTTTGAACAATCAGGAAGATAATCAGGCTCCACACCCAATAGAGCAGGACAAATGGTAATAACAAATGATTATTAGGGAAGAGGAAGAGAAACCTACCTAGTGGGAGTCGCGCACCTTGCCCAGTTGCCTAGTCTCTCTGTCGCTTGAGTGCTCTAGTCAATTTGGACAAATGAGCAATAGGGCGAGTGACTTAAATAGAAAATGGTCACACATGTGGGGCTTGGAGAGGTCGAAAAGTCACATGTCAATCTAGGTTGCAAAGTCAGTGTCGAAGTTACTTGCGACCCAGCAACCTAAAAGTTAGAAGTCACAGATTCGCATGACATGAGGGGTCATAAAATTTGAGTTCAGGGATGAGACAATGTTGCAACCTGGTGACCTATAAACTATAGGTCGCATAGTTACAAGCCAGTAGGAATAAAAAAATTCAAAGTTAGACGCTTAAATATCACACAACCTTATGACCCTGCACCAGTGATAATCTAACTTTGGAAAAGGGAGATCGCATGTCACTATTTTCAACTTAATTAAAGACCATTTTATGTGACCAGCAACTTAGGGGAAAGATAAACTTTAAGGCTTGCAAACTTAGATTTTTTAGAGGGGTTGAAGTGAACTGGTTGTACCGATAGGATGTGGAGACATACTTAATATGTAGATGGAGGATAATGCTGAGTCAAGGGGGGCTCCAAAATTTTGAAAGGGAAAAATTTTTGGGGGTTGTTGTAGCGGCTACAATAGGTCGCTAATCAACCTTTACTTCCCTACATGGCTTGCTTAAGCCTCCATGATTTTAACCAACTCATCAATACTCCCCTTCTCCATGACCATAATTGGCCTCCAATGCCAACAAAAATTCCCTCAGACATCCCCAAATTTGAAGAGAATCCTGGAGAAGACCCTACCAACCATGTTCACTCTTTCCATATTTCGTGCTCTTCCACCTCCATCGTCGAGGACTCCATTCATCTTTACCTCTGGTAATGCACTCTAACTAGAGTTGATGCCAAGTGGTATGTCAACCAACCACATGCCTCTCATTCCACCTTTGTGACTCTTTCCAACACCTTCCTATCATATTTCTGATTATCTCTTTGCTATGAAAATGGTACCAAACTTTTGACTTCCTTTAGTCAAACCTCTATAACTCTCATTTCTGACCATGTATAAGAATGGCACAGAAGGAGGATTATTTGTAAAGCACCTGAGATCGAGGACCATATCTACATGGACTAGTTTTTGAGAACTCCCTTTGCCCCCATAGGTAAATATGTCACCTCACACTTTCCTCAAACTGAGGAAGAATCTCTCCAGATAGAACTGAAATATGATTTGATTTACGCCAAGTCACATTTTGTTTATACCGTCCTTCCTGATTTACCTAGACTTGGTGTTGCTTCTGGATGAGGGGCATCTCATGTCACCGATGGTATCCTTGGAACAATTTATTACCCTCATTCATCACCATATTCTCAACCTCCTATGATTTATGGTTAACCTCAAGGGGGGGGCTAGTTCCACCTTTGCGTGTCAACTCTTACCAAGGTACGATTACGTCATACACATTTTCCCAATCGCATCAGATAATTCTAGGGCCAGCTGTTTCTCAACCTAGTTTCCAAAATGTTACCACAAACCCCTATTATTCATATGCATTGTCTCGTTCTCCATCCCCAATGGCACCTGCACATCAACCTTCCATGCCTCAACCATCTTTACCACAACAAAAACTACCTCCACAGAGTCAAGTGTATGCTCAACAAAGTGTTACCATTTAACCCAACCCGAAACTGAGGAATAATGGGAAAGGTAACCAGAATCAACCATATCATAGCAATCAAGGCAACCAAGATAGAAAAACTAATTCCTATAAGGGTGATCAGTCCAATCCCGCAACCCAGCAATAGGGCATGATGCGTGAGTAGAACAAGGTACTTAGGACCAATAGAGCTTGTGCTTGTTGTGGGACTTATGGCCATTACACTCATGAGGTTCCCCTTCTCCCTTAGATTTTTCAGGCATGGGAAGCTCAAGAAGTTGCCTCTCGAGGTGAGAATCCTATCGCTCAACCTCGTCCTCCTTCCAGGCAGCCGACAGATCTTACTAACCCATTCCCTCACCAAGGATATGTAGCCACCCAAGCTGGCCAAAATCCTCCACCTACTTCTCCTTCACAATGAGGGAATGAAAATTATCAAATTCTCTTGATGAGTTCCAAAGATATCAACATCTAAACTTGGTCCTAGTAGTATGAAAATCCTCCTGATAACTCATCGACCTATTCTCAACCTAAAGTTTCCACTGAGTCCCTTTCATCACCAAATAGTACCTTACATATTCCTCGGCCTAAGGTAGAGGTTCACCATAATATCCCCAAATGACAATTACATAGAAATGTTGTTAATTCTTGAGCCACCCACACTTATAGTATATTACATGACTTGGCACTATCTCTTGCCACCATGTAAACGCTGGAAGTCATCTAGGCATGCCCATCCCAAAGGAAATCTCTACTATCTTCTTTGGACCTTATGGATCCTTTTAATGATCATATGATCATCTTTGACATTGATAAAGTGGATCATCCCCCTCTTCCCTCCTATGTCTCTTTTCAGATACCAGTCTTTATAAAAAATGTCATTGTTCAATAATGTATAGTTGATGAAGGCGAATCCACTTGTGTGATGGCCGCAAGTGTCTGGAAGAAACATGGTTCCCCTGACCTGTCACCATCAACCATCACTCTTTGTGCATGAAATGGTCATCCCTCATAGCCTCTTGGTATATATCGAAATTGTCCCATAGCTATTGCTAGCAAGTAGGCCATGATCGATATCAATGTTATAGATGACCCTTTCGATTATAACCTCTTGCTTGGTCATAACTTCATGTATACCATGTCAGTTGTCACATCTTTTGTTCTCCATAATATCTGCTTTCCCCATAATGGAAAGATCATCACTATCGATCAACTAATTTTCTACGACCCTCAATACCAAACTTCTCAAAATATCATTTCGTCAATGATGGGAAACAAGGACACCAGTACCTTCACCGATGTTTCCCATGTATTCTATAAAGATTCCATGTTGTTTAGGGCTTATTATGGCCCACCACCTATTTCATTTGAACTTAGCTCTTCAAGTGTTTGCATTCTTCAGGTGTCATGAGTTGCCACCAAACAATCCAGTACATCTCCCTAACAACCAGCTTCTTAGCAATCCACTACTCAAGACTCAAATGGTCCTTCAGAAAGAATTCATCCAGGCCATTTCCATTGAGGTGGTGTTCCTCCAAGTCATCCTCCCTCAAGAGGATCCCATCCTAGTCATTACCCCTTTAATCAGATACGCTTCTTATTCCTGCCAACAGACATATTTTCTACTCTTGTAATGGCTATGTTGAGTCTTCTTAACATGGATTTGTGGATCCCAGTTTGGTATATCGATCCTCCTACAAACACCCCTTCTGACCACCTAAAACCTTACATGGATTTGAATCCTTCGCAACCAATTGCTACCAACCCCACCTTTTCTTCAGGTCCACAACAACCTCAACAGACAGTTGCTTCTGTTGCAAAATCATCTGGTGAGGGGGGAAAATACAAGGCAACCTAAGCAACAACCACTCCTGCTAAACCATAGAAGCCTACTCGTCCATGTGCTTTGTGTGATGTTCATGGTCATGCCACTAATAATTGCCCTGATATTTCTTATGTTAAGAGCATGGTTTTATAAATATGGTATTCAACCCAACCCTAATATCCCAAAGGTGCAAGTCACCTTACCTGAGTCTGCCAAGAAGAATAAATCGTTATGCACAAAACACCATTATCGTTTGTGCGATACGTATGGACATTATTCTCATTATTTTCCTCGTCTCAAATATTTTCACGATACACTCCATGTACTTCATCAACTAGATTCTACTTTTAGTGACTCTCCTTCTCCTTTATCTACGGGTCCTTGTACCAATTCTTCCCCAATACAGGAGGCTTCTAAACCCACTATTGTCATTCCCCCTCCTAATGCCAAAATGATGAACAATTCAACATCTATCCTCTACCTGTCATCATCCATGGGATCGACTTATTCAGACTCCTTAGGAATTTCGAATTGTGTTTCTTTAGAACCATCCTCTAAAGACACTTTGGTCTCAAGATTGGTGGATTCTACATCCACTAGTCATTCATCTCCTCTTCCTAATGATGTATATGTGAACCTTCTCTCCCATAGTGATGTCGTAGGTTGTCCACCATCATCAACTAGCCTACCTTCCTCCCACCCCTCCCCCCCATCTTTCATTATGATGAAGACATCATGGAAGCCATGACCACCCTCATTATCCTTGGGATGATATATGTCATCATGCATATTTCCTTCTGCAACAATCACATGATCAATATGTTGTGGAGTCTAAAGACTTCACCCACGCGGAAGTTGAGTGGTTTTAAAATCCTACTCCTGCAACAGATGCTTTCGAAGAAGGTAATATGGCGAACATTTTACTTACCGTTAAGATTAACATCTCAAACAAACCAATATTTAAAGAAAATATCATGTTGGGGGCACAATGCACCCCAGAAGAAATTGAAGCTTACACTATGTTATTCAAATAATTTTGTGATGTTTTCACTTGGTATTATTCTGAGATTCTCGAACTTGATCCCACCATTGTTGAACATCTTATAGACACTTGGATAGATGCCATTCATGTCCATAAGAAATAAAGGCATCTTCATCATTCCAAGCATGATGCAATTAAAGTTGAAATCGATAAGCTCAGGTAGGCCAGATTCATTTACCCAGTAGAGTATACATCATGGGTTTCCAACACTGTTTCTGTTTTGAAAAAACAAGGTACCATTAATGTATACACAATTTTTTTATATCTAAACTAAGCTTGTCCTAAAGATAGCTTCCCCACACCTTTCATCAACCAAATCATTGATGAGTGTGCATGGCATGAGGGCCTTTCCTTCATGGATGGATTCTCAACCAAATTCATATCTGCTTTGGAGGTCAACATAAAACCACTCTTACTAGTCTGTGGGGAAATTTTTCCTATAAGGTCATCCCTTTTGGCCTAAAGAATGTTGTCGCCACTTTTCAAAGTTGAATGTCATATTATTTCCATGACCTAGCTCATAGTATCCTTGTGTATCTCAAGAATCTCACCACTCATTCCAAGCTTCGGTTGCAACACATTGATGATTTCCATACCATCTTCCTATGATGTCACGAGTATAACATTCACCTTAATCCTCTTAAGTGTGTCTTTTTCATTCCCATCGGCCAGATTTTGGGCTTCATTGTGTCCAAAGATGGCATCTGCAATGACCCTTTCAAAGTTCAAGCCATTCTTGAACTTCTTCCTCCTCACAACCTTCACTAGTTGCAGAGCCTTCAAGGAAAAGCCAATGTTTTACGTAGATTCGTCCATCACCTTACCGTTTTCTTCTAGGTTGATAGAAATACACCATGTACGATGGGTTTTTAAATATTAAAACCTGCTTTCACCTTAGGAAATAATTTAGTGAACCATTTTCCTAAATTATTCCTCATTAAAATCTGAAAACCCCATGAGAATAATTAAATAAATCATTATTTATTTAATATTCCATAATTATCCCTTATTTCTCTCATGACATAATTATTAAATCATTATTTAGTAATGATTTCTAATTCATATTTGACTTTATCCCCATAAAGTAATTAATAAATCATTTTTATTTATTTATTAATTACTTTGGCCACTTTCTAAATAAAGATATTTGATCATTTAAAATAATCTTTCCCTCTCTAAAATATAATAAAATATTCCTAATTGATAGATCTTGATTTAGTCCAACCTTTTTTATTATTATCCTAAATGTAGATCTATCCTAATATTTTATTATACATAGATGGGTTTTCTCCTCATTCTTCGCCATGAACATACTCATCATCCTCATTATTGTCCTCTGAGATTTGAGCTGCCATTTTTAGTTCAAGCCACCACCACTTCCTTTTTCCTATGGCATACATTCTAAAAGAGATAACTAAAGCTATAGCTGAAGCACGGGGTATCAAACAAACCTTCCCATGAAGGGGTATTTGTAGATCCAAGTATACATATTGTCCTCACGGGGTGTATTCAATTCAATTTAATAATAATATAAATTTCTTCTATTTCCATTGGGTTTTTGACGTAATATCTCTTGCTATATGTTCTTTGGTATTTGCACACTATCTTTTTTGTAGGTTTTCTAAATAATGTTTTACAGGTTTGAAGCATACTAGCAACCATTTTTTGTGTTAGGGTTATTTTTCACCAATGGCTTAAGGGAAGGATTTTCGTAGGCTTGCTAGAAAACTTCATACTAACAATTCAACCACTACAAAATAGATTGATTTTAGAAACTATCACTCAATTGTTTGTAAAAGTCATGATTCTTTAGTCCAACTATATTGCTAGAAAACACTTTAATACCATGATTACTTGCATATCCTACAATATCAAATTTTTCCAAACTCAAAATATTATGGCCTTTTCACCAAATATAATATGAGAGAATTGAAATCTTTCTCAAATATTCAATCTCTACCACATGTCATTTTTATGTCAGAATCACTAATAATATTCTATTCATTATACATATTTGCATGAAAAACACTTTCTTGCACATGCATAAATAAAAGTAAAAGTCATCTCCAAAACTAATCTTTTACTTTTACATGCATCATCAATTACTTAACCATGACTACTTAATACATGCAACACCTTAACTACTATCTACAAAACCATACTTTTAATGCATTTAATCAAAATGCAAAACCATGGGAATAAATTTTCACAACCATGGTATTGTTTCCTAGTTATTTTTCTTTTTGCAAAACATGGGTAAAAATCTACTTGCTTCTTCTAATACCAAACCATTCATGTTATTACCCATGTAACAACATATGTAAATAATATGAAACATGTCCATATTTTTTTCCTACACATCAAATGCATCATATAAATGCATACATTTATAAATCTCATTATTTATCAATATTCCAAATGCATTCAATTGTAAAAGTATGGTTATTTATGGTTGGCAATGTAAAATCCTCTCCCTTTCTAAAACCATCTTCATATTATTTCTATGAATGAAAATCAGATGCATTAACCATTGTAGGGCCATAACTATTCTATTATCACATATGCATTGGTATTACATTGTCAGAGGTCAATAATTGTAAACTTATTGTTGTATTGACCTATTGTGAATGTATTTACC
The DNA here is from genome assembly GCA_031772625.1 of Pinus tabuliformis. Taxonomy (NCBI): domain Eukaryota; kingdom Viridiplantae; phylum Streptophyta; class Pinopsida; order Pinales; family Pinaceae; genus Pinus; species Pinus tabuliformis. Next base: position 320,735,518 of record CM062820.1, read on the forward strand.
ATTGCAAAACCACATTTATACATATAATATCCATTGCAATCCACATGCAAATAATATATAATACATAACATGCACACCCATATAATGTTTTACCATGCAAAGGTTAGGATGTGTGTATTAGTGCGTTCAGTTTTATCCACCTCTAGATATGAACATACCCAACAAGTTATTGTTTCAACCATAATAGTCAAAAGATCCTTGAAACCATCTTGAGATAGTAATAATTAATATCTATCAGTGTGTAGGTATTTTTCAAACCCTCGACACGAAGAAAACATGTCACTTTCAAGATGTAGACACACACTCCTCCACACTCTTCCTACTCTAGATGATAAGGGAAGCATGATTGGGATCGATATATGATGGATTGTGAGTGGAAATAAATTGGACGTTTTCATAAGAAACATGTGTTGCTACCTTCTTTATTCCAAGAATACTTATTTAAACCAAGGTGTAATGTATTCTTCTCTACAAAAAATGAGCCTCTGTCTCCCTATCCATAATTAAGAGGATAGTAATAACTCTAAGAATTTTTTGATCTATGATGTTAGAATATGTGCCACTTGTTATGGCTCCGTTTGATAGCTTGACACTGTATTTTTACCTGTGATTTTAGAATCTGTGCCACTTGTTATGGCTTCGTTTGATAGCTTGACACTCTATTTCAAAATTTGCAAGATTCCAACCTTCCACTAATAGAGAGATAAGGGAATATTTGTATACAAAATCTCCTTTGAATGGATCTGTAGATGGTGACTTTGCTTCACCACTTGTTTGACTTCCATAAAAAGAAAAGACACACAAAGCAACAATTACAACAAAAAAATTGCATGTAGACATAATCAAGCCATAGAAAGAATCACATGTAATCATATGTTAATGAGAATATATCTTTTACACATCCCATATATTTATTGAATCCAAAGCATTTTTGGTGATCGATCTAGTAATTCCAAAACCCACAATTGATTCTTGGCACCAATTATTTTAGAGCACGCTCATATATTAATCAATAATATTTTCTTCATGTTAATAAAATCATAAATGCCAATGTTTCCAAAATTAGTATGCCGATTCTAGATGTATTACATCGAGTATGTTTTCAAACACGACATTTGTAGAACACATGTCCATAGGCTAAGAAGATTCCAAAAACGAAAAAGAGACAACCTATAGGCTAAAAGGATAGTCATTTTCTGAGCTTCAATGTTCATAAGATGAAGAAGAAGATAACAAAGATATCCATCATATTCAATCAGATGCCAAAATGGATGGGGACCCCGCAACACAGTCAAAGAATGTCATCCTTCTTCAAAAGGGTCCTGAACCTAAAAGTCATCAAGCTCCATATGGGAATGGGGACACAAAATGAATTCATTATTGGTTAACTGTTCTTGATAAAAAGTAGCATCATTGATTTTAATTGTTGGATTCATCATACTAGTGGTTGCTTCAATGGAACCTTCACTATCATTAGCAAGCTTTGTTGCTGGATTCACCAAATCTTCATCCACTTGTGCATGTGCACAGTGGGATTCACCATCATGTGTGTGCTCTTTCTCTACAACTAGTAATAAACCTTCATCATTGTCATCCACTTTGAAGTGGGATTCACCAAAATATTCATCTTGTTGTAGATCTGTTGCTATAGATCCACTTTCATATTCATCTTGAATGCTCTCCCTTACACCAAAATTCCTCTCAAGGGTTCCCCAGGCCTCATTGGTTGTCTTTGCATCTACAATGAGGGGAAGAATACTATCATCAACACATTCTTTTATGCATTTCAATGTGAAGGCATTGTTTCACCTTCTTCTTTCAAAATATTTGAAAAAGGTCTCTAACATCTCCTATTGCCACTTTGACCTTCTCAACCTTTTTGATTTTCCCATTTGTTGAGCATTGGCTGACTGCAGATTAACAATAAAATTGATATGCAGACCTAGCAGTTGCCTACAATAAAAAATACCTTTGTGGTGGCTTCTTTGTTGTTAAGTTTCTACAATGAAATGGGTCTACAAATTCTCTACAAGAGCGACTCTTTCACAAAACCTTTTGCACATCCCTCTTCTATTGTTTCTATTAAAAACATTTTTTTAATGCTCATAACTCATTTAAGCAATGTACTTTCCTTCCCTTTCAAATAAGCCTCAAACAACTCTTGTTGTTGCTTCGACATTATAAGCCTCTTGGACTTTCCCATTTCTACCAAATCTTTGCTTCACATTCAGATTGAAGACTGTAGGTGAGGTACAATGCTCTAAAAACATCATCCATTAAATATGTATGCACTTTTGTTTTCTTGAAAAAGAATAATCTTGTTCCTTTTTCTTTAAAAGGGCCACAACTTTTTGTTTGAAATGAGCTCTTTTATTTTTGGAAAACAAATCTAGTGCCAATGGAGTGACTGTAGAAACCTCATCCTCATAATTGTCGACATAGGCACATGCGACTCATCAAGAAAATTTTTGTTTTATAAGTTTTTTCCATTCATTGCACATTCTCTCTTTGCATGATTGTAATGAACCAAAAAAATTGACTTTGTATTCCTTGGCCGTGTGGCTCGGTTAGAACAAATTTCTTCGTGCTTCATTTTTTTTTAATTGGAGGTTGTGGTTCTTTGAGGTTGTGTTGAAGCCGTTGGCCTTAGACCTTTGACTGATGACTTTCATTCGCCCCTTTTTTGAAATGAACTTATATAACAAAGCCTTGTATGAAAACTAACAGGTTATGGAGGAGAGGTGTAAGTGCGTGATGGGAAATGTTGCTCAATAAACTTCTTTGGGGGCATTATCATGCTTTGATTAACCCTCCGGGATGCATTAATGTGAATCTGCTCACGGAAGAAAGAAAAAGAAAAAGAAAAATCCGACTTTGACTAATGGATCCATCAACAGTCCACTTCGCCCTAGCTTCTACACCTCCTCTAGTTCTTGATCTTTATTGTTGTCAAGGAGTCTTACGTAGAACAAGCTCTCATACCATGTCAAAAATGAAAAACGTGGAGTAGAGATGCTCTTCTCAATATTATCAACAGTTAAATAGATTACATAGGATACATCACCAATAAATCAATGACTCAGACTAAACTCTAACTAATTGTGACACTTGGATGAACAGTTATGACACCTAGCAAGTACTTGGAATTAGTTTTTCCAACATCTTGTCCCACAAACAAGAGGCTCTTATACACCAATTTAGTGACTCGCTTGGTAGTGACCTTAGAATTGCATAACAATAATAATAATAATAATAATAATAAATGTCGTTGATATATGCCTATTGTTTTATATCAACCACATTTACTAATATAATTATGCATATATTTGATATATACCTCTCCTCTACTTTTATTAATATAAATGTGCTAATTATATAATTTTTCAATATATTACTCTACTTACAAAGAAAACATTTCATGTAAATGCAAATATTTTTTACATAAATTTCAAACACGCTTATATAGATTGGGTGATTAGTAATAAAGTTGTTATGTTATCATTATTATATTACTATTACGGAAAGATTCCTCATATCCCATGAACATTTTGTTTTTAAACGGGTGAGACTAAGGGGCTGCATTTTTGGTTATATTATTATTTCCAGGGAAAGATTCCACACACCATACGAGCATTTTGTTTTTTTATGGGTGGGACCAATGGGGCTGCATTATCATAGTGCTGAAAGATTCCCCACAACGAGTTTTTGTTTTTGGATGGTTGGGACCGACCGGATAGACTATTGAGTGCAATAAAATGCGTGATTTCAGCACCATATAATTTTTAAAATGTTAAATTCAAATGTCATCGCAATGAAAGTAAGTTGCTTTGTGAAAATATTTTAATATTTTGAATTTAATAACAGTTAACCCCATCACAACAATTTTTCTGCACTACCTTCACCTATTTAGTGAGAAGGATCCGATCAGGGAGAACCACATGCTTACAAACTTTTAGATTTTGACATGGTTGGCAGCACGCAGACTTACCAGTGCATTGACATTGATGGAGTGGCTTGGTTGTGAATAGCCCCTGCTTGCACAATATCTGCAGCTACTTCTCCCTGTAATCACAGATCAGTCTTCCTGCATCATCTAATTCCCCAAATCTCGTTCCCAACCATGGCTAACGAACAGGCTGAAGCATTTGGTGCCTGTGATGATGGCAATCTCAACATCCATCCAGAGCCACGGTAATCAAACGAACAAAATCGCTCACTCCTTTTGCAACCTATCTTTTGAAGTCACTTCTTTTGCAAGCTATCTTTTAAAGTATACAGAGGTGTATTTACTTTATCTATTTCTAGATTTCAAGTTCTCATTTCTTAGAGAAATATATACTAATTTTATTTTGAAGGGTACAAAGCTGTATATATTTGACTTGTTTTAGATTTGACCTTGTAATTTCTTAAAAAGAAACCCAGGTTTTTAATCATTCACGTTGTACATTTTTTATATTTGAGATATATCAATTTTTATTTTAACATTGTAATTTGTTTTTAATCATTTACAGTGTACATTTTCGATACTTTCGATATTGAGATATATTATTTTTATTTTAAAATTTATAAAAGTGTATACACTTTACTGGTTTTAGATTTGATATTATAATTTTGAAGGAGAAATATATGCTTTTAACCATTAAAATTATTTAAAGATATATTATTTTTATTTTAAAATTTATAAAAATATATACACTTTATTGGTTTTAGATTTGATATTATAATTTTTGAAAAAAAAATATATGTTTTTAACCATTCAGATTATTCAAATAGTATATTTTTGATATTTGAAAGGCAAATTGTAGTTTTTTAAGAAAATATATACAGAAATATATACACTTCACTTATTTTAATTTTGACATTGTAATTTCCTAAGAAGAAATCTCTGTTTTTAATCAGTCCGATGGTAATTTTTGATACTCGAGAGGCTATTAAATAAGCAATGCAAATTTGACATTGTAATTTCCTGAATAGAAACCTATGTTTTTAATCAGTCCGATGGTAATTTACTAATTTTTGATACTCGAGAGGCTATTAAATAAGCAATGCTGGAAAACATTCCGAATGTTGATATTATTTATATTAATCTGAGTTTAAATATATTCTTGGGTATTTAATATGATCCGTTGGCCTCTTTTTGCCCAAGTTTTCAGATCAATCACATGCCTTCCAATGTCAATTGTTCAAGACTCTCTGCTTGAACTAGCTGTAATTTTTTCTCCAATTCACCCTATCAACAATCCTGTTTAATACAAGCATTAATAACTCCACAATGCATCTCATTTACCTCTTTTTAGAGATTATCTCTACATGTTAGGCATCTGTTACACTCAAACCATGCCACCTTTTAAGGAAAATGGTTTAAGGTAATCCAACTAATTCAGTTGTGGGCTATCCAGCCACCACCTTCCTTAAAACCTCTAAAAAACAAAAATCAAGAGCCATGCCTGAGAAAAATAGGAAACTCTGGAGTGAGAGAAAGAGTCACAAAAATCAGAAACAAAAAGAAGGAAAGATTTTTTTTGCAAACTTCAGTTACCCAATATCTTGTTCAGCTACCTCCAAACCCCAATGAAAATCCTATAAAAATTCTAGAAGGGACTACTTCCTTTGATAATGAACCCACATTAACCATTTCATGGAGAATGAGTAGGATAAGGAGCTTAAGTTTCTTTTTCCATAATCAAAATCTAGCTTCATTTTGAAGACCTTGAAATGGATTTCCCCCAACATTACTCTCCTACAACCACTGTACCCATGCGTTATTTCATATTTCCTAACCAAGTCTCGCTAAGCCACTGATCTGGTCTGATAAAGATTTTGGTGAATGATTTTTGAATGCAGATTGAACGGCAAGGTTGCAATAATAACTGGCGGGGCAATGGGTATTGGCGAAGCCATTGTTCGGCTCTTCACAAAGCACGGAGCCAAAGTCATAATCGCAGACATTGCAGACGAAGTTGGGAGCAAGCTGGCCGATTCTCTTTCCCCCGAGGCCACTTACGTGCACTGCGATGTGAGCAAAGAAGAGGACATGAGCGCAGCGGTGGATTTGGCCATGGAGAAGCACGGGCAGCTCGATATCATGTATAACAACGCAGGAACAATCGTTGCAGGTAAAAGTGTAGCAGAGTATGACATGGAGCAATTCGATCGAGTGATGAAGATAAATGTGAGAGGAGTGATGCTGGGCATTAAATACGCTGCCCGCGTGATGATCCCGCGGAAGAAGGGCTGCATAATCTCTACTGCTAGCATTGCAGGTATGGTAGGAGGATTTGCTCCATACTCATACACGGCGTCCAAGCATGCAATAATAGGGCTGACAAAGAACGGCGCAGCTGAGCTGGGCAAATACGGGATCCGCGTCAACGTTGTGTCTCCTTATGGATTGGCCACTCCTCTTTCAGTTCAGTACTTGAAGGAAGGCGATGCCGCCTCATCTGCTTCAGAAATGGATACTCTTAAGGTGGCTGTGGAAGCCTTCTGCAGCAGTGTCGCCAACTTAGAGGGAGCGATTCTTACAGTGGAGGATGTTGCGGCGGCAGGTCTGTACTTGGCGAGCGATGAGGCTAAATATGTTAGCGGCCATAACCTTGTAGTTGACGGCGGAATCACCGTTGTTAATCACTCGTGGAGAACCTATCGCTGATACTTTAATTTATTTGTCAATAAGGTTAGCTGAGAGTCGGAGAAGCTACCGCTAATGCTTCGTTGGTATTTGTCAATAAAGTTAGCCAACGGTCGTAGTCCTGAAAGATAAATAATGCCGGTTCTGCTGACTGTAGATTGTAAGGGTGGATTCTTTTTCTAGGATTTTGTTGGATTTTTGCATTAGGTTGCTGACCTTTTTCTGCTTTTTAGGTTGGAAATCGGCTTGTGACCATTTTAATTTTATCGAGATGTGTGATTCCACCGTCTCTTTTAAAATAAAAGTATTTTCTAAATAAAAAATAATATTTGCTATAATAAAAAAATTAAATAATTTGATAATTTTAACTATAGATGTGAGACCCCAATTATTTGGCTGAACTCTCTGCTCGCACTTTCTACCATAAAAATATAGCTGCTATCAAATTAAGTTATATAACTAGGGTCTCAATGAGGGTCTTGTCACTGAGTATAGGTACACGATGAGGTTTGTTTATGCCCTCATCAAGGCCAACGTTGGAGGTGACAAGACCAGCGTTTAGATCCTAGCTTTTTGGGCGAAAAGAAGGTGAGAAATGTGGAATTGCTCGGAGTGTTACTATTACCGATAAGAGAACGTTAAGGATGAAGTGATTTTGGAGGGAAATGGCATTGTTGCTTCGATTAGTTAGTCAGAAATGTGATGGAAATGTGATGGAAGAAGAAGAATTTTCTGAACTTAATTAGAAATGTGATGTGAGAAAGGTGGAATTGCTACATGGTGTTACTATTATCAGATCTGAGAATGTTAGGGATGAAGTGATTTTGGAGGGAAGTGGTATTGAACTTGTATCTTGATTTATTGTTTTGATTAATTAGAAATGTGATGGGAAGAAGAAGAATTTCTGAAGTTAATTAGAAATGTGATGTGAAGAAGAATTTTCTGAAATTTTTGGATGGTATGTATATGAGTGGTTAATTACAAATGTGATGTGAAGAAGAAGAATATTTTAAAGTTTTTGGATGGTATTTATGTGAGTGAGAAAGTCAATATTGATGTTTGAAGGTTTATCATCATTAGACAACAAAATTTCTACATCACTTTTAGAGATGTGGAGTAGCGTATTTTCTTAAACTAGCAAAGTGAGCTTTATTGTTCATGGTACCTTTGAATGGTGCATCTAAAGGTAATCCGGGGCCTACAAGATATGGGGAATAATTCTGAACCATATTGGGTTGCCCCTCTGCATCTACTTAAGCATGACTGGTATTAGTAGAAAAATGTTGCGGAAAAAATGGGTCTTTGTATGGGTCTAGAATATGCCCATGTGCAAGGCTTCTCTAAGATTTTGGTGGAAGGCTACATATACCCCAAAATATCTAGAATGGTACCCACATTCACAAGGTTTCTTCAAGCTAGAAATTGGAATCCCTCTAGGAACATCTCTCCTCTATTATCTCTTATATTCCTTCTCTAATTCCTGGGAATGCTTAAAGAATTGGGAAAAAAATTGTAGACTTGTTATTTGGAATCCTCTACACAACTCGCGTCAACATGGAACCTCCTACACGATTCTCTTACAAAGGTTTCTTGTTAGTAATTAGCTCTAAAGGATTTTCTATCCCTGAATGGGGTGACTAATGAGGCAAAGGGGGGGAGAGGGTTAGATGCCACCACCCCACCAAGAAAATGAGTTAGGGTATATGGCAACCTACCCCTAATGATGTTAAATGTAGCATCAGATGAGTTGTAAAGGAAATTAACTATGATGGGAAGGAGAGAGTGACAAACTGTGGTTGGGCGAAATGATCGACTTATTCATGTGATGTTAGAGGTGGGTATTACCTTGCCTAATATGTTAAATTCATGGCAAAGAATGTTGGTCCCCTAGATGCAAGCAGTGAAAGAAAGTGGTGGAGGAAGAGCTAGTCTTGTTGGTGACAATGGCGAACTGGTTGCGAGAATATAGTAATCATGCAGGATCTTATAGAAAAATTCTCTAGACATGTAGGGAGAATAAAAATGTGACTTGAATATTTGTAGCAACTCTTAGATGTGATGGCTTGATGAAAAGTTTGAGCTTGTACTAGGTGCTCCATATGATGGAGTATATAATGTATGTTCCTGTATCTATTTTTGTAACATCTAAATGGCATGTCATTATAAAACTCAAAGAGACATGCTTACCGTTTTATCATGTGTTGATCCAAAACAAATTGTGAATGCTTTCAAACTAAAGTCCCCATCATACAGGACCTTTTACTGATGCATATTTGCATATGAAATCATGACCAATGCAATTTTTTTTAAACAACACAGCAACAAACCATCAATAGGAAGCAAGAAAAAAATGACCATGGACAACCATAACACAATGATATGATAACAGATTTCATCCAGCGTGGACTACGTCCCTGGGATCGGTGTCAAAATTGGGGAGGTTGCTTCATTAGTCGTTGTAAGAAGATGATGAGTCCATGATGCAATCATCTCTGTCAATACAAGGATGAAACCCCCTTATCTAGAGTGACATGTCCCTCCTAGGAGAAGTTCTTCTACAAGAACTCTCATAAGAAGTTCTCCTTAATACAACATGAAAAAGGAATAATCTATCACTTAAAGTAGCATACAATGGTCCTCTCACAAGATGGCATACATGGATCTCGGATTCAAATCATCATCTCAAATGAACACATGGAAAAAATACACCTTATACCTCCAAGTCTGGGGATGGCCTGAAAATCAGCTACTCAGATGAAGAAACAACATGCACCATTGTGTTCCATGTGAAAAAATGTAAAATTTGAGTATAAACACGACCCCTTTCTACCTCGGTCAAATCTAGGCTCCCCAAGAATCTCAAAGATTCCTCAAATATTCTCTTCTGAGGGTTGACTGAAAATCGATGGCTCAAATGAAGAAACTGACCATGTCAGTATGCTTCACGTGAAAAATCGAGTTAGATGAGTATAAATTTTACTTGGTTCTAAAACTATCAATTTTGGGCCTCATGGAATTTAAAAGATTCCTTACAGAGTCTTACGTCAAGGTTCCACCTTCAAGGTTCCATTCTCAACATTTTGCCTCTTGAAAATCTGTTGCTCAGATCGGAAAATAGATAGCACCATCAAATTCATGGCAAAATTTTGGTTCAAATGAGTATAAAGTTGAAATATTTCTTACATTGTCAAAAAACAGCCCCTCTGGAATCTCCAAGATTCCTTAAAGAATCTGCATAAGAATATTTTGTGGAATATTCCTTTCAACCTCCGATGGTCAGTGAATGAAATGATGCAAGTTTAAATAAATCTAGACAGAAATCCTAACGAGGCCGTTGGGAGAACTAGTTGGTGGGTGCCCGTGTTAAGTAATTTCTTATGAGGGGTTGTGGGGTCAAAACTAGATGCTCTTGTTTTAACACCTGATTTGTGTTTTAATGGTGGCTCATTTGAATTGAAATGGTGGGTTTAGGTATGGGGTGCCCTAGGGGGTGGGTCGGCCAGCTGGCTAGGAGGGTTCAAATCCCATCAACCCCGGTGTTGAGCCATTTACATGCTAGTGTCATTGGCCTACATATAATATATATTTAGTGAAAGGGTTGATGGGGTTTCGTCGCCCGCCAATCCTAATTTTTACGTCAATAAGTATTTCTCTCTTGGCTTCAAGTGGGCAGACACTGTTCACCTAGCCAATCAGAGGCCTTTATTTTCGTTGTCCTGCATCCAATTAAAAATTGCCACGTGGACAGACTAAACGATGACATGCCTCAAATGATGTCGAAGTCGTTGAGGCAGGTTATCATGGGGTTACAAAAGGAAGAATCAACATCGTTAATGGGGAAGGCATGGACATCATTGTTGGATTTCGCATGCTTGAATCCCCGAAGGAACCATGGGATGATAAACCTTAAATTCATAAACTAATTCATATTGGATACTCCTACAATCCATCGAGACGATCATAGGGCACAAAGATGTTGAGAACTTTGGAGCAGCCATTGATGTTTCCAAAAGCTTTGTGATAATCCAAGAGATCGTCAGGCATATCTCTAGTGTCCCCTATAATGTGTCTGACTCAATAAGTGAGCATGCCTGTTTTGTAAATTCACCATAATTTAACACATTCATGATCAAATTTTCAGTCATTCATTGATTTTATGATTGAACTATCAGATAATCTACATCTATAGTCTGATTAAGCTCAAGCTAAAAATATTATTACTTAAAATATTTCTAATCAAGCTTTAGATACCAATATACACTAATTGAAATTAAATCTTTTAAATGAGACTAGCAGTGTATAGGACTGACTTTCACAATAAATATATTATAAATATGCTACAACTCCTTAATTTTTTTTGTACAATTTTGTCTTTAAAAGAATTATGCACGAAATTAAATCTTTTAGATGAGACCACCACTATACAAAACTATGAATATTTAAATTTTTCCACAAAGTTGTGTTTAAAAAAAATCTGCATTAATATATACATTGAAACATAATCATACATAGATCTAATCATACACAGATCTATGTTATGAATCTTTAAATTTTTTCTCAAAGGTTTCTTTATGCATGAATATTTAATTTGAAACACAATCATACTCAGATCTACCTATTCATGTCCAGACCTCCATTAATGCTGAGTAACATTTTCAAAACTGAAAACTCACTTTTTTCAATATGAATACCCAAGAACCTCCACCTAGGGTAAGGCATAAAAATTCCTAAGAATTTGAACCACCATATCCATTTTATTCGACTTAGATATTCATTTTGAGGAAATGGATGTAACAGAAGCTCCAGAATATTGGTATGAAGTGATACGAGAGAAGATAGCAATTCAAGCTTTGATCAGAGCGAGGTACAATCTTTGTGTCATTCAAGTAACATATATAAATATTAATTGAGAAGTTGTGTGGTTGGTTGATATCATCACGTTCTTGTGAGCGATAAATCTAGGAGGTGCCCAAAGAATGGGTGGAACAAAGGGTAAGTGTGAAATCCTCACGTCATTGAACGATATCCACTGGTTCAAATTACCACCATATTCGTGGTATCTTCTTAACCATTTTCATTTTCTTCAAAAATAGTATTTTATGTTCCGATGAATATGGATTAATTTCCATAATAATTAAAATTAAATTAAATTAATTTCTTATTCGGAATATCTTCTTAATCATTTTTTATTTTTTTTGGTTCATGATATCTTTTTATCATTTTCATTTTATTAAAAAATATGGTAATGTATTAATTCTAACGAATATGGCTTAATTTTCCTAATGATTAAATACCTTCCATAATGTACATGGATTTTGTATTTAAAGAGTTTATTTCTATCTTCATAAGGACATTTATAACATATTATAGAATAATTTATTTTGATTTTATTATGATATATTTTCTATATAATTAAGAGATGTTGGTAAATATATTTTTTCGTCAATATTTGTTTCTCTGCAAGGTTGGGGTAAGCAGAAATTGTTCTCCCCAATCAATTGTAGACGATCATTTTTATTTTCTTGTTGCAATCAAATCTAACACGTGTCTCTCATTATCCCCACAATTTGTTGCATGATTGAGTCTTATGAAGTCCAAAACTTACCAACCATCTACACTTGTCACTCTCATAAATACCCTTTCGACTATGGGATGTAGGAAGAGTGGTGGAACAATGTCATTGAAGATGACACTCCGAAGGTTGAGCTAATGACTAATGTTTGATCCCCTCACCTTAGAGCACATCTCCACATTTTTTTGTTATAAATAAAACATAAGGTTCAATAGTTTTGTGTCTCAATGTAGGTCGACAAAAGGGTGACTAACAAACTCGTTCACAAGCACACTTACATTCCTCCTTTTGTTCAACTTTTTGTTGCATGTTTTATATTCTTTATGCTAAGAGGGCATCCAAGTTTATATCCTTGCCAATAGTTGTGGCTTCACTTGAACATATTGAGAAGGGATTTTGTTTTAAATAGGGCAATCAACTTTCAAAATACATTGAATGGGTATTATATCATTTAGTGTAGTGGCATGGTTACAAATTTTTATTATACATGTCAAAAAGTTACAAAGTGAAAGTATAAGAGCTAAATCCTTTCCAATAACAAGAAGAACACATGCAACATTACAAATGATCAGTAAAAGGAGACACATGCTAAATAGAAAATAAGGTGCATTGGAATATCGTGGCACTTGTAAGGCTTTATGCGACATGCTAGGACTCTAATTTCCCAATAAATTGTACTAACATTATAAAAATTAATATTATGGATGGGGAGGTTATTGATAATTCCACCACTGGTCCAAAAACAAGGATTTATCTTTGTTATCTAATCAATGTCTAGAAAAATAAATTACAACTAATTTATATATAATGATTTTTTTAAACCAATGAAGGTGGTCAACTAGGACCTAGTGGATGCTTAGATCTATAATGATCTCATTACAATTGACCATGCCATTAACTCGTATAATAACATTGCAATTGACCATGACATTAACTTGTATGATAAGATTGCAATTGACCATGCCATTAACTCGTATGATAACATATAATAAGAGAGGAAATATGAAAAATGACATTTTTTTACGTGAATTTCCAGAACTTCAATCCTATTGGAGTGGTGGAATCCTATTACATAGAATCATATCTAGGTTTGCTTACACTTTTAGTGTTACAATAACTAAAAAAAGTATAAAAAATTAAGGATGGAGGAACAAATTATACTCTAATCATTATATAACAAATAACAATTTTCATCCAAAAAAAATACAATTTTGAAGAGAGAATATATCCGAAATAAAAATAACAATTTTTACCCAACATACATTTTTAAAGAGAAGAGCCATTGGACATTTTCGTCTATTCACAACCTATGTAGAATACTACATCTTCCATGCTTTTTGGTCGAGAATTCTTTGATAGCTTCCCATGTTTCCCAAACATTACATGCTCATGGTTGAGGTATATTTTGTACTCGCAACAACTCTTCCGCAATCGATACATTATTGACCACAATGTTTCCTCAACCAATGTGTGTAAGATGTGTCTTACTTCAACATTGAAACATTTTTTCATATACACAGACCTTATAGTATTGAGAGGCTTGATTTCTACAAAATCATTTTTTGCTTTAAGAATTGTAAATAGATTGTGAGTTTCTAAAATAGTGATTTTATACATGAACCATGAACCATTAGTGTTGAGGGAATTTATTGATTCTCTTAGATATTATTTATATTAAAACCTATTACAAGTTTATTTAATTGATTCTTTTCGATCTTATTTATATTAAAATATATTGCAAGTTTTAATTCTTTTAAATCCTATTTATATTAAAATATAGTACAAGTTCCTTAGGGGTGGCAGGAGTAAGGGGTTGGGTGATTCTTTAGCTTGAAAAAAAAAATTGAAAATACTTATTCCTATCGTCTTGATCATGCTACTAATAATCAAGTAGAAGCATACACTTTATTGCAAGGGCTCAATTAAGAGGTTTGATGGGCATTAGCAATATGATCATCATGGGAGATTCTATGATTATTCTTCAGTGCTTTATGGGATGATCTTTCCCATGAACCTCAATCTCAGATAAATCTCAAGAAAAATTTACTCTCTCTATAAAAGGGTCTCTATTCTCTTAGCTTATCATATTCTGAGATCCAACTATACGAAGACTGATGAAATCACTGAGAATGGAACAAATGAAATCAAAGGACATCTTATAGTTAATGGAACCATAGACCATTTATTTATTTCTTAATCATTTTTTTGTATTATATAAAAGTTAGATTATTTGATAAACACATGGCACAAACACTCTCTTCTAACAAATCATTGTTAAGAGACTATGGCCAAGGATGCTTTTAAGGTTTTCTTCTCCACTGATGCAACTTCTACAGAAAATGAGGATTTCCATGAGTTGATGCTCAATAATATTTCTTATGCCTTTTCTTATCATTCATTGATTATCAAAGATTTGAAGATTCTTTTATTGTAAAGAATATTAGCTAATTCTATAGGTCTTGTAACTATGTATGAATGTTTTTTTTAATTGTGTTTAAATCAACATAGTATATACAATACAAGTCGATGCTTCGAGTGAGGTCAATGGATAAATTCTTATAAGTTAACATGTGAACATTTGTAAAATTATTTTCTTAGGGTTTTGGGAATCCTTAATTCCTAAATAGGTTCAAGGGTGTGGATTTAACCATTGGAGTGGAATTAACTACTCTCGATTAATGCAGATCTCCTGCTCATGTTTATCATTAGATTCGATTTTTTGTTTGATTTTCGTAGGAACTTTTCTCTGCTATAGCATGATACTTCCACTTTTGGTTTATCATTAGCTTTAGTTATTCATGGTGTATAAGGCTAGATCTTTTCTCATAATTACTTGTTATCTATTGTGTAAAGTTAAATAAATTGATACTAAATACTCTTATAACATTGGTATTGAAAACTCGTATGACACATTTGTTCTATGTTGGTTGAATGATGGTGCAAGGGTGTATACATATGAGTGAGAGTGTGCATTGATCTTAGTTTTTCAACTCAACCTATGAAAAACCCATATAAATCTATATTTTGTGCTAACCCACAATAAAATCCTCCTTGTAAATTTGAATAACCATTCCTTCATTAATAGAAGCAACATCAAATAAAAAATAAATTTTCCATATCAGGTTCCTTCAAATGACATATGTAAATATGCTACAAAATTGTTTCTTAAAAATAAGATTATGAAATAGAATAGTGGGCACCATGATACCTGGAGATCAATTTGACTGAGTAAGTGCTTCATTTCTTACTATTTAAATATGATGAAGCATTTTTGGATTTCAGAAGAGCCATATCACCTAATATTTTAATTCTTTTAAAGGACTAGTATATAAATGTCATATTCATCCAACCACCTTTTCACAAAGATGCTAATGTAATATTTCTTAAAAGGAACGCCTGACTTAGTTTCCCCAATCACAGAGTTCTTCACAAGTACTTTCACAACATTCAATGATACAACAATTCTAATCTTTAATCTGATTTTTTCTCATCTTCACAACAACTTATTAATAAAAGTCATGTCTCCCAATTTCCAGCGATATCTAGTTGATAGACACCTAATAATCTCCATGCTCATAATTTATTTCATACCATTTTTGAAAGCTTGAAAGAATTTGAACTCCTTTGTCATATACCTTATGTCTAGAAGGATTGTCATTGCTTTGGGACATTTATGTTCGTGTAACTTTCTTCTTAAATTTAAACTCTTGTTACATTCTTTAGAAGATATATAGAAACTCAAATTTTCATTGTATTTCATTGTTTATGTATTTCTCTTAATCATTCCCTTCCACATTCCCCACTCCTCCTATCAGTGTTCCTTTGCACCTCTTGGTGCAATTGCTAGATAATTGTTATTGGCTTTTACAAACAAAGTGTTAAAAAGACATCAATCGATTTTTAGGGGTCGTTGGAAATTTTAAACATACAACAATTTGGTCAGTTCTGACAATCGTGTAGTGCCAAAATGTCGTTTAGTTAGTGGCTGCAAAATTTAGCCAGTCCACCAGTTTTAGCTGTGCTCGAAATTTAGTTGGTGCCTTGCTAAATTTAGTTAGTCCGGCCAAGTTGACCAAAACTTTGACTCTGAATATCTTGAGTATAAGAAGTCGGATTTGAGTTTCGTTTGTGCTATTCAAATCAGGATGATGAGATCTATATTTTGGTCCCCTTTTTGATGAAATTAGAATACTTTTATTTTTGAGTCTTTCGAGAGCCACCTAGATCATGTGTCCCTAATGTCTTAGATAACATGTCTAGTATAGTGAAATATCCTCTACTATGTATTTACTTTATAGTAGGATTTGACCATATTGAATGTAGACTCTAGCAGGTGAAGTTTTACATTTAGGAGGAGTTCATCAAGAAATTATATGCACTATGCATATAAAAGATATCCTATTAGATCGATGCTTACAATGACTAATTACCCATGCATTCTCATAGATGGCCATTCCCTTATATGGACTTTAATAGTTTGGTAATATTTGCATGGCTGAGGTCTGAAGTGTAAATGCCAAGATGGACTAGAAATAGATATTATTGATCAAGGGGTTCTTGAATTCATAATGAAACATTTGTTGCAAAGGAGTAAATGATGAAAAAATTTATTAGCAAGGATTAAGACAGGTAATCATTTTAACAACCCTTTAAACACATGATTTTCTAATTGTGATTAAGACTTATGATGTTGAAAATGGCTAGCATGGATATCTTAAAAAAATTATTTGATGTAATATGCATTCATTTAATATATTTCTGAAACCTAAAAAGAGAGTATCTAACATGTATCTCGCTGCATCAGACAAAGATGTAAGGGACAATTGGAAAGTTTCATAATTATCCTAAATTTAATTTCCATTTTTTCCTATTTACTATATTTTAGATTTGGTAATTGAATTACCCAATTTCCAATAATTATGAGAAGAAACGGGAATGGTATTGAATTTCACCATAGGTACATTGGAAATTGACCTAATTTGAGACTTTAAATTGACCACATAGTCCAAATCTAGGACCTTGAATTCTCATACAAGTAGATTGTGGTGTGATGTGAATGAGCAATGGTTACAGAGAATTATGGCATGGTTAGGAACATAGAGAACAAAGAAGTGCATGCAAACTAGAAAAACCCATGGAAAGAAACAAAGACATACAAGGGTTCAAGTGTTGTGACTCTAAATAGAAGGTCACGTAAACCCTTTTTGAAACACAACAACCCACATGGCACTATGAATTACCTAATTTGGATAAAATTCAAATTTGAAAGACTTTAGTTTGAGCTAGATGTTCAAGATAATTTCTTATTAATTTATCCAAACTAAGCATGAATGCCACTAAGAATAGGAAAGTAACAAGGAATTGTTGGATTAGAGATAAACTCCTATTTTTCCTAAGTAGGCCCATTATGGAATTATTGAGAGCGTTAACAAGCCCTGTCTCAATAGTTGAAAGGAAACATATTGATTTTGTGTGTGAAAGAGAGTGGCCTGCAGGGCCTTTACCACAACTTAAACCTTTTTAATCCATAAGTGAGTCTTCCTCTTAAGGCATCATATTTGTGTCAAGGTTGGCCAACTACAAGAAAAAATGTAGTGTATCTAAACCCATAGTTTGATGTAATGTGGCTCTCCCTTCTTGACTATTTGGAAAAGTTTAAGTGACATAGATAAGTGTATTTATTCATCGTTAATAAAATGATCCTACTTGCCCAAGCTTCATAAATATTTTCATGTTTAGCTATTGAATGTATATGAATGATGAACTTGAAGTATTGCTTAAGTATGCTTGAGTACTAGCTATGAATATTTATGAGAATGAACTCTATATGTAGAAGTAATCCTTAAAGTATGTTATCCTATAATATTTTTGAAGTATCTTGTGTTGTGGAAAAATAAATAAAAATGGTGTAATAAACTATATGGATCCTTCATCTACTTTTTCAATTGCATGGCCTAGTGTAGTCTAATTGTGGGACACAACAATTATGTTATATCCACATTTAGTGATAAGAAGTCTTGACGTTATTTTCTTATCGGGGACCTTGCTTTCTCAAGAGATAAGACAAAATGTTGGCTTCTCTATTTATAAGATTTTGGAATTTCATGTGTGAGGTTTGTAGTTCCAAAGGAGTGAGTAGAGTCTCATTCAAGTGGGTGAAGTTATGGATTTGACCATGGCGCATCTCTTTGTGTTCTTTAGAGAAATGGTTTAGTTGGGGATAATATTTCAGAATTTTTTTAATACACTATTGAAGGCTTGTTGACCTTCAAATTCTTTTGGGTAAGTCTTTGACCTATAAAAATCCATTTCAATCTTTTCAAATGTACTTGAAAGCTCAGTGAATATTAAGAAATTTGAGAATTGGGATTTTGGTTGCAACCCCATGGCCTGACATGAGACATGACCATGGAAAAATGGAAAGGGCTGAAAGGAAAATAAATCCAAAATCTATCAAGTATCCAAATCTGTCAAGTTTCACAAATTGGGCATCAAGATCTATCAAGTGTCAAAGATCAAGCATCGACCTCTATCAAGGGGTGAAATCTGGGACTTTGGGAAATTTTAAAGTGTTTACCAAGAAACTCAAATATAGATGCTAGAAAATAAAATCATGTGGACATTATGTGGAATCCATCTAAACACTCCTAATCCTTACAGGTAAGGGAGTGATGAAATGAAATGATGACATATCACACCAAGATATCACAAATCCAAGTTATAGAGCTTGGATTTGGATGAAATTTTTGTAGTTGTAAGGATCTCAATGAGAAAAAGATGATGATTATCTCATAAAATAATTTTATGATCGCTGAAAGAAGAAGAATTTTGATAACCCACTTCTATAAAGTAATCTTAGAGGCTAGGTGTAAACACCCTATCCCCTCAAAAATATTTAAGGGGGATAGGTGTTGTTACAATCATCAAGGGAGAGTGTTGATATACGTAGCTCCTACTTATCTTAAGTTTCATCATATTTGTGGCTATTGTCATTACTGGTCATGATTAGTGGAGTGTCTCTATAGAGAGTTTGTTTTCCAGTATAAGACACTCGATATATCTTGGACTCAGTAGCTTATCTTGAATAATATGCTTCCTATATTGATGTAGGGTTAAGGTATTGTATCAATCGTGTGATATATTTATTTGTAACATTATCAATGTTAAAATGAATACTCAAGTACATATATGTACCCATTTCTACCCTCTCATACTCTCCCATTCTCTACATGAGAAACCATATCAAATACAACTTTAAATAATTTTCCCAATCAACCATATCACATTGACAAGCTTTGAGACTTTTGAAAATGGAACATGTCCAATGATGGAAGCATGGAAGCCTATAACCCTTGTTTCCTTCTAAGTCATTAGAAAATGCCTACACCCAACATTAATTAAAGCTTAGGTTTGTAATAAAATTGGTCTTATATTTAAATGAGGATAGGGTTTCTATAGAGTTCAAGAGCGTAAAATCAAGGTGATACCACTGTCATAACGAGCATCCCAAAAGCTTTTAACGTCAACATTACAACCATCTACTTCAAAGTGTAAATGGATAAACTCTAACATCTAGTGTGTAGAGTAGTGTAAATGGATAAAATCTAACATCTAATGTGTAGAGTTGATGTAGGCATGCCGGCTACAACCCCATCCAAAACCAAATGCCAATAATATTTCAAATAATTACGTTGATATAAAATAAAATAATAACAATAACAATAACAATAACAACTAAGAATTGAAATTACTTCATGACTAGATTAAGATATTAAAGTTGTTATAATAAATAAACATTAAACACTATTTAAGTCAATTATTAAATTATCCTTAGAAACTCTTTTTTAAATGGATTCAGGAAGAAAATTTGTTTCTTTCAAAGAGCTTCAATAAGAATACGACTTTAATATGGCAAATATTTTTCATTCTACATCTTCTAGAGAATTAAACTCTGCAGAATTAGAAATAGTTGAAAGTCAGCCTTCAGCTCGTTGGGCTTTACCATCTATAAATTTGTCCACTGTATATTTAAATCTATCTGTCTTTCATATTAAAGCAGTCACTAGAGTAACTGTAAAAGAATGTTTGTCTCAAATTCAAGAAAATGCTAAGTCTATCTAGACTATTCCTCTCTTAGACCTGAAGAAGCTTCAAGAAGAAGCTAGAAGACATGGCACTCAATATCTGCATCTTGGTTGTATAAGAGTAGGTATAACTTCCCTCACTCACAAAGGGTTAAATACATATGTGTTGGCCACTATTAGGGATCTCACACATAACAAATATACAGATTCATTAATCGGGGGTATTGTTTCTCCCTTGTCAAATGGCCCTGTTTGGTTTGACTATCATCCGAACTTTTCTGTCTATGTGTTCGATGAAAGTATAAAATATATCCTACAATTGCAAATCAAAACATTTGGTTTTGATATGAAGAGAAAAAGAACAAATATTGCAATTCACACTAGAGGGTGTTTTAGACACACCAACACATTGTACCCAACAATACTACATGCTCCCAACCAAGAATCCAAATCAAGAACTCTTGCGATTACTGATGCCCATAACCAGAAAATAGAGGATTGGAAAATCAAATGGGAAGACTTGAGTTTTCTTGAAAACTGGGTCATAGATCTCCCTCAGTCACCAAAAATCCAAAATATTACGACTGCACAAATTCAAGAAGGGTCCTCTTCTGCTACCCTATCTTTTCCTCAAAGATCAATTATCGACCATCAGAAAGAGGCTTGCCATGCCCATCAGCCAAAATCAAGTCCTCACCTTTTCCAACCTTCCACTTCTATAGTTGTATATAATTCATATCCTAATTGTTTACATGTCGCTTTGTTTGAACTAGCACAAATTTTGCATTTCTCTGACCTTGAAGTTAAATGTCATAGATGTGGTTCAGCAGTCTGCTTAAAATCACTTGTAGATTTAGTCCTCCATAAAAATCATAATCTAGCCATAGGAGAAGCTCCACCAACCACTATTACTAACTCATGCCCAAATCCCAAATTTTCTGACATTCCTTTTATGGCACCATCCTAATGATCCATGAACTTCCCACTCTAGGAAACGAAGACTCAAGGCTTACTGAAATGTTCAGTATGATGTGTCCCTCGGGAATGCCTAGATATGGACTGCGATATATTGAACGACTTGGTAGTGTAATTCCACAATCCAAATTTGAAAATGATATCCCTGAATACTGCAGAAAGCCTTCTATTCCATAAATGTATAAGTTCTTTTCTTTAATGGATGGATGTCCAAAATACAAAATTGATCCCGAATGGATGAAAATAATGTTAAACTGGGATTTATATAGTCATCCTTATTCAAAGGAATTTGATATAAGCACACCAGGTGATGAGAAAAGAAATCTATCTTTACAATGGAAACAATACATGGAAGATATATATTCATGGATTTCATTTTACAGTTGGAAAGAAATGGAAGAAGGGCAATAATTTTACATCGCAAATGCATAGGTATCTTCTACACAAAAACATTCATGGACCAGCCATGATAGCACCAAGGTAGACACTACCACCACTTTTCCACCTTTCATAGGAATATGGTTAGGTGAGTTTAGTAATGCAGTAAAATATATTCCTTTGGTCCCCAAAGATGAATCCACACTTGGTATTGATGGAAGAATACAGAAAGCCATCGAGTAGATAAATTGGAAAAATACTTCACTTAAAGGATTAGAAATGAACATGATCAAAACTCAGGACCATAAGGACTATTTTGATTCCTTACATGTTTCTGTAAAAGATCTAAATAATAATATGAACAATGTAAATTATTTTGTTTCTGTTTTGAAAGGATTCGTTAGAGAATCCTCTGTTCGAATAGACAACATAGAAAAGAAAGTAGAATTGAATTCAAAACTACTAACAATCTTATGGGATAATTAGCTGAGAAATTTGAAAACCTTTCCATAGCACCCAAAGATAAGGGCATTCCTACCCAAAGATAAGGGCATTCCTTCTTCTATGCTTTTTAGCCACCTTGTAAATATCCAACATACTGTTAAGCAAGTAGAAAAATATCCCTTTTTATTCCCAAAAGAGAAACCAGAATTAATTGAGCAATCTCTCGACAGTTCACCAAAAGTATCCTACTCATTGTTCTAAGAAGATTTCACTAAAATAAAACATCGTGAGTCCTATGGAAAGCATTTACTTCCCATCTATGAGCCCCTCTAAATCTAGTTTTCCAGATATCTAGCCCCTGACCTAGTTGATAAGGGTAAACTTCCAAGAACTTATACCTTTCAGACTAGCTCTTATAAAAAATGGAACATTGACAATCTCAACACTGGCCAAATGAGGCAAATGATTGATCAAATGTTTATTGAATATAAACCTATGTGTATGCAGGGAAAAATACCAGTCGAAGCCCATAAAACAATCATACAATGTTTTATGGTACATTGCAAAGATGGTGGGATGTTGAATCATCTCCGGCACTTATTACATAAATGGAAGCAGAAGTAGTTAAGGACGAAGAAAGTGAAATCATATACAATGAAGATGGTACTCCAAAAGTAATATGATAGGAGCTCTCACCTCCTTCATTATTGAGCACTAGTGTGGAGCCACAATTGAGATTGCTAACAAGCATGAGATGGTGCGGATGAACTTCAAGTGTAAAAAAATGTCCCAATATGAAGACTTTCATCGTGATTGGACACAATGAATTTATGAAGTAAAATAAATCCAAAATGCATTATGGAAGGAGATCTATCTTGCTGCTCTACCTTCTAAATTCGTTGAGTATATCCAAAGGCAAGAAGTCTTCCAAAATTCGTTTGAAGCATGCACTTGGGGTGAAATTTATTGCAACATCACCAAAGCATTAGTAGGACTTTGCACTAGAATGAGGGTTAACAAATCAATGCAAAAGTTGTCAAGAGTACCAGACAATAAATTAATTTGCAGTAAGTATGATCTTGAAGTTGATGATCCAATTGTTCAGAGAAGAAAGAGTAAGAAAATAAGTAAAAGGGCCCAAAGGCAATCTACAAAAAATTCAAAGGTCCGTGTTTATAGATCAAACCATCACAAGGAAGGATCTTAAAGACATGTCCCTAAAACTCATTATGATGAACCAAAAGATATCCATCTTAAAACACAAAGACATGATGGAATATCATTTTGGTTACATGGCCAAAAGGGACATAAAGCAAATAAATGTCATAAAGGTAAAGAATCTATGATGAATAGAGGCAAGAAATCACAAGAAGCTCTATCACGAAGGTTCCAGAAAGAAACAAGGAGGTCTCCTAGAATCACCTTCAAAGAAGAGG
Source organism: Pinus tabuliformis (assembly GCA_031772625.1). Lineage (NCBI taxonomy): Eukaryota > Viridiplantae > Streptophyta > Pinopsida > Pinales > Pinaceae > Pinus > Pinus tabuliformis. The sequence continues at coordinate 320,759,038 of CM062820.1, forward strand.
TGCATGTAATGAAAAATCATTGCTCTAACACTATAGAAACAACAAGCACTACCTCCTATAATTCTGATTCGAGCATTGGGCATGTAAATATACAACAATGTGAATGTACAAAATTTGAAGATTGCAACTGCAATAATACAAAGTTAGAATCAATCCTCAATTTAGAAAAAGAGACTGAACTCAGGGCAAATAAGGAAAAAAAAAAAATCTGTATGGCACACGCCATTGAAGATGATGAATCAAAGGTCCTATCCAGCATCAAAATGTTGGCAGAAGGAGAAATGAAAGAAAAGTTGTTAGATACTTTTCTACAAACAATGTACAAAGAACAGGGCAGTAGTAGTTCAAAAAAAAATCAGGCTAAAGCCCTTTTTGTAAATGCTTCTTATGAATCTTTTCAAAGAAACAAGGAGCATAGGTCCTTTACCTTGGGAGAAGTTAGCACGGAAATATACCATATCAAAAAATAAGTTGGTGGCCTAAAAGAACAGATCTCTCGGATAGAAAAAAAGAAGGAACCTATTAAGAATGCTAATGTAGAGATCTACAAAGACAAATCTTATTCTGGAATGGGATTTGGAGAAATGAAAATAATGACAATCCAATATAAGCAACATCATGTATTGTTGACCATCGATATCCAAGGCGAAAGTTCACTTTAAGGACGTTGATTGATTTAGGCATGCATATCAATGTTATTAACAAAAATATTGTCCCATCTAAATACTGAAAGGTGGCTACACAACAAGTAATTGGGGTTGGAACTCAGACTTTCAGGTATGAAGTTCTTGTTGCCACCATCTGTTTTGAAAAATATTGTATGAAGTTAAAATTTGCAGTAGGAGAAATTCCCATAGACTTCATATTGGGGAATGTGTTTCTAGCAACAATGGAACCCCATGGTTCAACCATATTGCCTAATGGCAAAGCATAATTTTTCATTTCAGATCCAAATCATCAAGGATTTCTAGAAACACTGACCTTACCATATATTTCTACTCCTAGAATTTCCATAATGGTATAGACAATGTAGGGAGTAGAATTGTGAAAGAAATTGATTGGTGATCTGAAAGAATTTAAATCTTCAATTAGAATCAAAGAACAACTCCAAATTCATAGAGTCATATAGAAAATTACAGAGCTAAGAAAGCACCTAGAGATTGAGTGTTGTTCAGAAAACCCAAAGGCTTTCTAGCACAAGAAGCAACACACAGTAGAATTGCCTTTCAAAGAAAGATATGAAGGAAAACATTGGAAGAGTAGAGAAATTCCCATGAACAGAGACTATAGAAATATTTGCCAAAAATATATCTCCAGTCTTCTGCAAAGAGGACTCATCTGAGAATCTAGCAGTCTGTGGAACTAGTATGGATTTTACGTAAATAAGCATTCAGAACAGATTAGAGGAGTGTCCAAACTTGTTATAAATTATAAACCTATAAACTCTGTTTTAGCAGATGATACTTATCCTATTCCACATAAAGGAAGCTTAATTGCAAAAATTACAGGAGCCAAAGTATTTCAAAATTCGACATGAAGTGTGGTTTTTGGCAAGTTGCTATCAAGGAAGAGTATAGATTCAAAATTGCTTTAAGCATTCCAGCAAGGCACTATGAATGGAATGTAATGCCTTTTGGACTAAAGCATGCTCCATCTAAGTTCCAAAGGGTAATGGATCAAATATTCAAGCCCGATTTTGAATGGCTAATCGTGTACATAAATGATGTGTTAATTTTATCCAACACCATAGATGAACATTTCAGGCATGTCCATACTTTCGCTCAAGATGTGAAAAGAAGTGGTTTAGTTTTAAGTAAAAAGAAGATGGAATTGCTCCAAACCAAAATCAATTTTCTAGGACATACAATAGAACATGGCCTGATAACTTTGCAAAATCATGCTCTATATTTTGCTAATAAGTTTCCAGATGTAATCACAGACAAAACATAGCAGTAGAGGTTCCTTGGTTGCTTGAATTATGTTATTAATTTTTATAAAGGATGTGCACTAGACCACAAGATGCTTAACCAAATATTGAAAAATGAGCCATAACCATGGATAGATGATCACACTAAAGTTGTCCAGAAAATCAAAAGCAAAGTCCATACATTGCCAATCCTCTATTTGGCAGATGAAGATCTCCCCAAAATTGTTGAGAGTGATTCTAGCAACCTTGGATGGAGAGGAATACTAAAGCAAGTCAAAGAAGGGACCGAGAAAATTGTACAATTTGCCTAAGTTACATCGAACCCAGTAGAGCAAAACTACTCCACTATCGAAAAATAGGTAAAAGTTGCCTGGAACTGTATAGAAAATTTTGATATACACCTTGTACATAAACAATTTTTGCTTGGAACTGATGCTTAGTCTTGAAAAAGGTACCAACTAAAGAAATAAAGAAGCTCAATGAAGCGAAGTTTTCCAAATGGCAGGCACTATTTGCAAATTTTGATTTTGAGGTTGAACATATCAAAGGAGAACAAAACTGCTTGTTTGACTTCGTAAGCAGAGAATATATGGAACATAATGACCAGTTGATGGTTAGAGTAATCGAATGGAATACAAACACTCAGTAAGAATAACTATGAAACATTTTAGATGACACTCCTTGGCCATTATACACAAAACAATAGAAGCCAACATGGCAACTCAGAAACACCAAGGTCATGGATGCCAACTTGCAGCCCCACACAGACTTACAACATCTAGTGCCTGAAAGGAAGATCCATCCAAAATCCAGAAAATGGATTCATGACATGATCTACAAAATATCTATACTAGCAGCAAATCTTATAGAGGAAGTTTTATATGAAAGCTTCAAAGGTATGAGTGTAATTTGGACTGAAGGAAGTGATAGGACAAAGGTGTATCATAAAAATTACACTATAAACAGGAAACGAGACACAAAACATTCTCAAAATACATGTGGCCACAAAAAGATCCATAAATATAATTTCCAGATACCATCTACAATTTCAAAGGCTACATTAATCTATGGTGGGAGCTTCTATGCCGAGATGACAAAATAGAAATCCACTACACCATTTTAAAATGTGGGCCAACATTTGTTAATCAACTTTTATGGCAACTAGAATCAATGAAAACTTGGTGGATGTGGTTCAGATTCAATAACATTGCTATGGATCCTAGATATTTTTGAAAATTAGGCTCAAAGAGAATGCATGACATGTGCTCAAAATTCTCATGATTGTTACCACTACTGTTGTAAAACCATAGCAGGTCTAAATTCATACTCAGGTGATTGGATAATGAAGACCTTTATGAGTGGACACTTCCAATGGATTGTGTTAACCAAAATCAAACATCAAATTGTCTTGGGCAAACCAATGATTGTTAGAAGAATTTACTCAAAGGCTTGGGACACCTGTGGAGCATATGATCATCTAGCACTTGGGAGATTCCCTGGTACAAACGCACTAGGGAAATAACTAAATATTCACGGGTTCATGTGGGCTCCCGATATAAAGCATCCACAGTGTACAAAAAATTCTTGTCTCTTGACTATGGCAGAGACCGGGTCTTCTTTCTTGAGATTCCCGACAAAAATCTCCCATATCTGTATAAAGAAATTATAGCTTTCGTGGGATTCTCTTAAATCTCCACTTTGTATAGTTGTCTTGTACTATTTCGAGACTCGGAGCACTTCTCTAACTTTCGGTTTAATTTGATCCACATCTTGGAATTATTGTACAAAAAGTTATGGTCTACCGGGTTGTTGAAATGTTGTCCCCTTCTCATCCTATATAAGGAGAGGAGTAAGGCTCATTTGGACATCTAAGTTTGGAGAGAGTTGATTCTGATTCTTAGAGAAATTTCTAGCTTTGTGTATTTTGAGTCTAAGAGCTATCTCCCTGCTTTGCATCTGCAAACACTCCGTTCGATCCTATTGCATCATGGAGCAAGATCTCTTTAGAGTCGAGTTTGGAAGCCTGCGCATCAAGGCCTAAAATCCTTGGTGAGAACCTGAAGTCACTGAACTCTATAGGTAGAGTCTTTAAATTTTTATATCTTCTTCAAAGACAAATCTATGTCGGGCGAGGAAGCTTCCAAATCTCATCTAGAGAAATTTCTGCTTAAGAGATGATATAATTGGGGAAATGCCCGTCAATCTCTAGATTGAAAAAATTGAAGATTTTCAAAAATGTAATCATTTCTGAAATCAATAGAAAGAAATATTTCCACATTTGATTTACCCATCTATGTCATAACTTTGAGTAATACTTTTTCTTTATGAGTATTGAGTTGTTTCTAAGTAAAAAACATTCATATTCTGTGAGAGGAGAGGTTCGTCGAGTGTCTAGGGACGTCTGCTCGCTGAGGCAAGGAGGTCGTTGAAGAGAATTAATACATGATGACACAGAGGTTCATGTATCACGACAGGAAAAAAATAGATTTTGAATCAGCAAGCTTGAGAACTATGAAAAGGAAGTAATAAAAATAAAGTAATATTCAATAAATAAGTTAAAAAGATACTAAATGAAATTAATTATTAAGTGAATAATGATATGCGACTCAAATACTAATCACCATGTAAGTCAATTATTGGCCGGTTGTTTAGAAAGATACGTAATGAAATTAATTATTAACTGACTCATTATATGTCAATCAAATACTAAGCACCATGTAAGTCAATTATTGGCCGGTTGCTTAGAAAGATACTTAATGAAATTAATTATTAACTGACTCATTATAGGTCAATCAAATACTAAGCACCATGTAAGTCAATTATTGGCCGGTTGTATTTATACTTTGTCTGCTGGGATAAAAATAAAATAATACCAGTGTATTTACATCTTGTCTGTTGAATAAAGATAAGTAATATTCGAATAAAGAAACTGACTGAGAAGACGTAGACCAAACTAGTTATTGAATAAAAATAAAGAAATATTCAATAAAAAACCGACTGAGAAGATATAAACCAAACTAATTATTAACTTTCTTCCTGAAACTTGATATTTATCATCACAACGGACAAATCATTAACTTACATGACGCTTAATATTTTGACTGTAATAACATAATTAGATGGCAAATTGATGTCTGCCGGACGATTAAAATAACTGGGATTAGTACTATGCCTTCTTTTCTTTATTATCTGGAAAGAGTCGTCACCTTTCTGCAACTACTAAAATCCAAGGAAGAGTCACATTACCACAAAACTTTTATGGATTTTGACATGCTTACATGCAAAGATTTCTCAGGTTCCTGTAATTATAGGGATTCTATAAAGCAGAGCCATATCATTACAAACTTTTATTGATTGATGTTGACATGGTTGGAACCTAGCAGACTTGTGAGTGCATTACTGAAATCCAAGGAAAAATCACATTATCATAAAACTTTTATGGATTTTGACATGCTTACATGCAAAGATTGCTCAAGTTCCTGTAACTACAGGGATCCCATAAAGGAGAGCCACATCATTACAAACTTTTATTGATTTATGTTGACATGGTTGGGACCTGGCAGACTTGTGAGTGCATCACTGAAATCCAAGGAAGAATCACATTATCACAAAACTTTTATGGATTTTGACATGCTTACATGCAAAGATTCCTCAAGTTCCTGTAACTACAGGGATCCCATAAAGGAGAGCCACATCATTACAAACTTTTATTGATTGATGTTGACATGGTTGGGACCAAGCAGACTTATGAGTGCATTACTGAAATCCAAAGAAGAATCTCATTATCACAAAACTTTTATGGATTTTGACATGCTTACATGCAAAGATTCCTCAAGTTATCCTGTAACTACAGGGATCCCATAAAGTAGAGCCACATCGTTACAACTTTTATTGATTGATGTTGACATGGTTGAGACCTAGCAGACTTGTGAGTGCCTTACTATTAATGCACTACTGGTTCTGTTGTGACTACTTCTAAGGTCCCCGGTAAGAAGTCCCATTAAACATAGACTTCGTTGCCTTAGTTCTTACTGTTGTGAGGACTTCTAAGGTCCCCGGTAAGAAGTCCCATTAAACATAGACTTCGTTGCCTTAGTTCTTTAAATAAGTTTTGTAGCTTTCAATAAAGTTTAACTATATGTAATAATATATTGATAAACTTAATTGCTTTTAAATGTTTGTTTATTATTTTGTTTTATTAAATTTAAAATAGATAAATTTTAATTAATTAAAAATAATCTAAATTATATTGCTGTGGGTGATAATGATTAATGTTTAATCAAATTAAAATAATTTTTCAGATGTTAAGAGATTATTTAATATTTTAATTTTATGCTGAAAAAATTGTGTTAGGTTTGTTGACTTTCAAGGTCAACAAGGTTGGCAGTATGGCAAACATTTAGATTTAGTGTGAATATAATTTAGATAATTTAAGAAAAAAAGTTTTTCATTTTCAACTTTCTTACTTTTGCAAAGTTGATAGAATTTTTCAACCTATAGTGTTTTCTAGCCAAACATCTAATTGTAATATGAAGTTCCTAATTTTTTTTAGTTTATTAAAGTTTATTTCTTTCTTTAAATGAAAGAAGACAAAGATATTTTTTATTTTTTTATTTTAGAGATTTGGTTTCATCAACTACTTATGCAAGTTTTCCTTAAATTTTGATGTAATAATATTTCAATATTATATTTGTTCTACAAAATGATCTCCTCCTTTATCCTCCAAAGGTATGCCTGCCTCTAAGTGTATACCGAAGGTGGTTGTTTTGGCTAGAAGGAATTTTAGGAAACCTTTTTTTCTCCATGTTATTTAATTCTAGCCTATACATAAAATACCTAGTCAAAGTCATGCTTTCAATGGGTGAAAGGGGATCTTCAACCATGAGATTATGCTAAGGGTATTCCTTTAATCTTTAGATTGTAAGTTATGAACTTCATTTGGATCACTTCCCATTGCAACCCCAAACTTCACATCTATATAAAGTAAGAGTAGTTTCTTTTATTCCATATTCCAAGATCTATGAACTTAGAATTGTTTTCAAGCCCATAATAAGCTTTCATCCTCGTTTTATTATTTTCCCAATGCTATAATTTTAGTTGAAACTACGATACATATTTATTCCAAAATATTTGTATGATGAACTACCTCCAAATTCTTGTTGTCATATATTAAAATATTATATATGGCTCTCATTATCATATATGAAAGCATTATATATGATCTGTTGGGATTTAATAATTATGACTTCCGTTGAACATCCTTTACATAAAGGAGAAGAGAGTTATGATTATATTAGCGATCATAGGCCAACATAATCTTCATCTTCCAACCACTTTTCTAACTTAAAAATACAAAATCTATTTAAATATTAATATTATATTTAAATAAATATTAAAGAAAAAATACATTAATAGTTAAAAAATTATAAATTAAGATAAATTATTAGATATCATTTTTGGGATTTAACTGCGTTAAGTAAGTCATTCATCTATGACCATTTCCATGAGAGGTCGTTGTAACTGACTAATTTCTCATGATTTTTCAATAGTCCACTTAGCACTCATTGTGTCACAGGGGTGAAGAAGGGGGATTGAAACTAGTGAAATGAATCACATAGGGTCAAACATCACTTCCGGGGCTTAGTAAGTCATTCATCTATGACCATTTCCATGAGAGGTCGTTGTAATTGACTAATTTCTCATGATTTTTCAATAGTCCACTTAACACTCATTGCATCACAGGGGTGAAGAAGTGGGATTGAAACTAGTGAAATGAATCACATAGGGTCAAACATTACTTCCGAGGCTTAGTAAGTCATTCATCTATGACCATTTCCATGAGAGGTTGTTGTAACTGACTAATTTCTCATGATTTTTCAATAGTCCACTTAGCACTCATTGTGTTGGGTGATGCTCACAAGGGGTGAAGAAGTGGGATTGAAACTAGTGAAATTAATCACATAGGGTCAAACATCACTTCCAGGGCTTGCACCCAGTAACCAAGACTTCCCGGGAGGTCACCCATCCCAGATCGCCTTTGGCTCAAGCGCGCTTAACTGTGGAGTTTTCCCCACAATCAAGCCCACTTAGCTTGCTACCCCATTTGCAAAACCTTAGCAAGTATTGCGCCTCATGAACCATTCAAGTAGAGTTCCCTTCACTCTTTTGAATTAAGTATTGGGGGTTTTTGCAGTGCATTATATTAGATATCATTTTTGGGATTCAACTACGTTAAGTAAGTCATCCATCTATGACCATTTCCATTGGAGGTAGTCGTAACTGACTAATTTCTCATGATTTTTCAATAGTCCACTTAGCACTCATTGTGTCGGATGATCTTGATAAATTATGTTTTTTATTATTTAATATATTTTTAAATTTTAAATTTTACATTTTAAAAAATAAATGTTAGACTATTATCTAAAATGTCAAATTTAATTATTATTTTAATTATTTTCTTAAGATATCTTTTACGTTTTTGAATGTTTTTTAAGTTTTCTTTCTAAAATATAATTTATTTATTTTATTAATCTCATATTATTTATATTAATGTCTTATTATTATAATTAATAAAAGTGATATAATTTTTAAGCTTCGAATATTACTTTAATATTTATTATTTTCACATATTTTTGTGTTTTATATTCTGTAAAAGTTTTTTTTGTTTATTTAAAATAATTTATATATTATTTTATTATTATATATTATTGGAAGTAATGCTTCTATATCATGTCTAGTTGTTATTATGAGTCAGAAGGAGTGAGTCTAGATGTTGTTATTTCCTACGTATGAGTTGTAGTCGTGATCTACATGGATCAAAATCATTTAATTATGTCTTATATATTTGTATTTGTTATGATCAATAAAGAAATCAATAGGTGATTGGTTGTGGGTTTAATCTCTCTGCTCTTGAGTAACCAATATCGTTATTCTATGCTCTTTCTCATTTTTTCTAACTTTTATAATAATATGAGTTTTAATGTATTTTGAGTATGATTATTACGTTTTTAAAAGTTACAAAAATATGCAAGTGTATGTTCTTTAGTATAAATATATATTTTTTCTAATTTTAATCTTTTTAAATGTAGGATGTATATATATATATATATATAAAATATGCAAGTGTATGTTTTTTTAGTATAAATATATATTTTTTCTAATTTTAATCTTTTTAAATGTAGGATATATATATATATATATATATATATATATATATATATATATATATATATATATATATATATATATATATATATATATATCCTGTGTGGTTCACAAACACCCGCGGTCACTAGGTAGCTGCTACATCGACGGTAAGAACTGGGTTGATCGACCCCGAAGGGGATCCTGCCCCTCGGCCAATAACTAGAAATATATATTTTTTCTAATTTTAATCTTTTTAAATGTAGGATGTATATATATATATATATATATATATATCCTTTGTGGTTCACAAACACCCGCGGTCACTAGGTAGCCGCTACATCGACGGTAAGAACTGGGTTGATCGACCCCGAAGGGGATCCTGCCCCTCGGCCAATAGCTAGACCTGACCCCAAGGACTTTCGGGGAGAATTGATCCTGTGACCTCCCGATCGGCGAGGCACTGATTTGACCAGTTGAGCTAACCCTTATATTATTAAGATATTGTTATTATTTAAATCTGTTTAATTTTGGATTTATTAATTATGAAGAGGGATCAAATTTCTCAAGATGTAAAATTTTTTCAAGTGCAAAATTATTAAAAAGGTTCACACCTTAAAAGATTTGATCCTTTGAAACCTGCAAACGATCTCGTTCAAATTGATGAACTTTCTCCGCCATTTCCCTTTCGTGTAGGGTTATAATGCTTGATTTTGGACTTTTGTGATCCATACTGATTTTGATAAATTCTTTCAGATTAATCACATCGTGATTTTTTGATCCAGTTTTCGAACCATCTAACACTTCATAGAATTAAGATGGATCTGGACCTGGTTATATATGTGTGTGTGTGGAACCATGTTATTTGAATCAAAAGGTGAATTACAAAAGAGTCTTTAAATATGCTATATTACATAACAAGATTATTCTCAAAACTATGAATTGTTAAAAATTGGAGCCCAAAATCTTTACGACCTTAACAATATTCATAAATATAGTTTATTGTATTTTTCTTTTCAGTTTAAATAATTTCACCTCTCCAATTTTATGATTTGTTTACTTTTTAAATAACATAACATTACAATATATTTTCCATAGTAAACATTTAAACACAATTAATTTATAAATTTTAATAAAGAAAAAATTGACCATTATATTTTATTATAATTTTTTATAATAAATTATACATATTTATATATTTTTTCATTATTATTATTTTAATATATATATATATATATATATATAATTAAAAATTATAGTAAAAAAATCTTTCAATTAAAATTGGGAATAATCACACATTAAACTTGGAAATTATTATAAAATGATAACAAAATCCTTCTCCTTCAAACAAAAATGCTTCAAATTATCGAAGGTCCAAAAGAACACCCAAAGGTACTGTTTTGAAACACATGCTAAAACGAACAAATAAAAGTAAGCCGACTTGAAAACAGTGTAGTAGCACGTGGATGTAGGAAAGCATTGAATTCGGGATACCAAGATGAGCAGCTATCCGATGCAAGTTTATCCGCATGACGGTTTTTTAATAGAAACATGGATAACTCCACATTAATGCAAGTGCATCGAATTCTGGCTGCAAAATATTGACTCCGGAATCTCGTATGGGGAACTTTTGGCAACCCAATTATGAATCCTTTCTTGGATAAGACCGATAACACCAATGTGACCTTTAAACACTGGCACTCTTCCTAATATTAGAGATTTTTGGACCCTGCGTGTTGCATCAACAAAGACACTTAAAAATGGTATCAGATTCACTCCATGTTGCCCTTTAAGCCATTGTAGTCATTTTGTTAGGCATTTGTCTTTCTCTGGTCATGGATGGCTTTGATTTGAAATTGTATTCGCAAATTAGAAAAATGCATTGCTTTAAGCGAAACAATGATATGACATTTACTTTATGATTTGTGTAACCATGACTTTAAAAATACTTTGCAGTGTAGCGTGTAGCGCTATAAGTGGAGTTATGGCTTGGCAAGAGCTAACGAGCATACTATAGGGCATTAAATGCTCGGCTACATTCGCCCCGGTTAGCTCTTTAACACGCGGGCGCGTATTTTTTATTTATTTATTGCCCCGCGCGTGTGTTAAAGAGCTAACGGGGGCACATGTAGCCGGGCATTTAATGCCCTATAGTATGCCTGTTAGCTCTTGCCTTATGGCTTGGCATTGTAGCGTGTAGCGCTATAAGTGGGGTTGAACGAGAACCGGAATGGGCTTAGGAACCCGCCTTTTATGGCTCGACTTAAGACGATATAACAACCAATTTAAAGTAATATAAGGACATGGATTTGCTTTCCTGTATAATGTGCTTCCCATGGTTAATATATTTGTTTGTGTTAATTGTGTTTGCATTACAAAGATAAAACTGTGAAAACACTGATTTTTAGGATATATATGTGTTTGTTAGGGTTGAATATAGTGTATTGTTAATATGAATTTTAATAGATAAGATTTATAATATTGGGTTTATTATTAGAGTTTATAATATATATTTAATAATAGGGTTTATAATAATGGGTTTCATATTTTTGATAGTTGTAATGATATTAATATTAACATGTGTTTTAGGGTTTTAATGTTAACTGAAATTTACTCACATAGTTGAATACCTAACATATGCTTAGTTATATAATTATTATAACTATATAATAATTAATATTAATGTCAATATTAATATTAAATCTATACCATACGACAGAGGGTAAAAAATGTGTCTTCTAGGCTTTTGTTGAGCTGCAATGATGAGCAGGGTGCCATCGTCTTGCTCAAATTCATCTCGGGTGACCTCAATGCCTCAGGTCAAGGGGTATGTAAGATTTTATCTACTAATAGTGATTCTTATGGACATTCATGGTATATCCCTACAATGTTGCAGTTGTTCATCCAATGTGGAGGATGAAAGGAGATAAAGAATGAGGGGCTCGGCCTTGAAGAAGACTCATTTGTACAAGCTCGCTCTAAGTCTAGCGCTGCATTTAAAATCAACCCAAGGACAATAAAAAAATTTATTGTTGGAGGACCCACTTTTTTGGTGTGCGTGAAGAGGGAATACCTAACAAGTATCCCATTTTTTCTCTCCCTAACATTGGTTTTCTTCTTTTGTGTAATGTTTTTTCTTGGATATATTTTGTTTTCTCAACTTGTGTGGTTTTGGGGCCTACACTAGTGCTATGGAAGGGTTTTCCTCATGCTCATCCACCTTATGGAATATCCCCCCTCCCTTAGTTTGAGCAAACAAAAAATAATACGTTTCAGATATTTATCAAAAATATCAATGGAAATCCCTCTTCTTCCTTAACCAAAATTTCAACCACTATGTGTTCTCTAAAGCAGACTATTAAAGATATATGACACATGCCAATAATATTTCAATGTATGAAATTGGAAGGGAAGGTCTTCTAAGATCCCTCTAGTCCAAAGACTACAATATCATTAAGAACTTGACCATTGTTATGAAGTAAGGGTTACATGGGGGTGCTCGTTATGCAAAGATATCTAATGAAACTTTTGTCTCTTTTAGGGAAGTTATGCAAGGGAAGGTTTCAACCCCAACATATCAAATCCAAAATATTCCAAGATCCTATATAGTAGATCAAATGGAGAAAGCTCCATCAATGGAGATCAATATATCAAAGATATGTTCCCTCTTTTCCCTTCTACATTCTAATACTATCATTTGAATATTTAATGGCTTTTTATTTCAATGGGTTTTCACTTCTTGGACACCAACCTGTGACATTTATTTATGTTCCAAAGGTTTCTTCATAGTCCAATTTGGTTCTCAGAAGGACTTGGATTTTGTTTTAAATGAAGGGCCATGGTTTTGGTGAAGAGTTGGTTTATTCATCAATCCATGGTTCCATGAGTTTAATACCACAACTATGGTGGTATCAACTATGTCGGTATTAGTGAGGCTTATAAACCTTCATCTTCCTTTATGGCATCACAAAGGTATTGAGGATATTGGAAATACTCTAGGATTTTTTAAAAAATGGACCTAAAAAGAATAGAGAAACGCTTCTTCACCTTCTCTACAATTTATGTGGAGATAGACCTTGACAAAGGGATACTAGATCATATAACGTTGAAACACAAATAATCTAGTGCTCCCAAGTTTTAAATTATGAGAATACATCATTCTAATGTCAAGTGTCACAACCCTCCATATATCTCGTCGAAGATATACAAGATTGAATTTTTTTACAATTTTTACCAGTGTGCAACATTTCCGGATGACTTATCACATACTCCTTAATAAATAATAAAATGGTATAATCAAGATTATTAAGTGAAGTAACCATAGAATAGAAATTGAGAATTGCATAAATAAATAATCATTAGAGAAAATTGTTACCACAATGCAGTCTACTGTATCTTTACATCATTCGCATCATTAAATTAATGCGGGCTTATGATGATTGATTTAATTTCCAATGTCATGCTAGGTAAGAATATTATCAATATAACCAAATAGGAAAGCACATAAATGAAAATTGATATAACCCTGGAAAGCTCGAAGGGAAAAACTAGCAAACAATTATTTTATTAAATGCTTCATGAGAAAATTCATCCCTCACACAATGGCATCAAGGGAGTCCATCCCTTGTCAATTGTTGAATTTTATAAAAGAAACCCAATATTTTAATTTAGGCATTATTAGCGAGAGGCCCATACATTATACATGTTGACATGTTTTTCAAACACATTACCCAACAATTCTTAAAAGGTAATATATTTGTGGCTTGGTTGTTTGCTGCAACAACTTTTTCCCTTTAACAATATCCCTCAGTAAGCCAATTTCCCAATGTAACCTCCATTTGATGATTTTTCACTCTGCATCTAACAATAGTTATATATAATGACCTCATAACCTACAATAATATTAGCTATAATGCATCGTTCATGTTATCAACCAAGAAATTATCATCTAGCTATTTCCTACTAAGTTGATCGAAATACATCATGTAGGATGGGTTTTTACACATTAAAACTTACTTTCACCTTAGTAAATAATTTAGTGAACCATTTTCCTAAATTATTTCTCATTAAAATCTAAAAATCCCATGAGAATAATTGAATAAGTCATTATTTATTTATTATTCCATAAATATCCCTTATTTTTCTCATGAGATAATTATTAAATTATTATTTAATAATTATTTATAACTCATATTTGACTTTATCCCCATAAAGTAATTAATAAATCATTTACTTATTTATTAATTACTTTAACCACTTTCTAAATAAAGATATTTGATCATTTCAAATAATCTTTACCTATATAAAATATAATATAATATTCATAACAACTAGATCTTGATTTAGTCCAAAATTTTTTACTATTATCCTAAATCTATATCTATCCTAATATTTTTTTATGACCATTTTCATAATCCTCATTATAGTCCTTTGAGATTTGAGCTCCAATTTGGAGTTTAAGCCATCACCACTTCTTTTTTCTCATTGCATACATTCTAAGAGAGAGAACTAAAGCTATAGTTGAAGCACAAGGTATCAAGGGCCCATCCCATGGAGGGGTTTTGTAGATCCAAGTCTGCATATTCTCCTCATGGGGTATCTTTAATGCAATTTAATAATAAAAATTTCTTCTATTTCCATTGGGTGTTTGACGTAATATCTGTTTCTATATGTTCCTTGTTATTTCCAAACTATCTTTTTAGTAGGTTTTCAAAATAATGTTTTGCAGGTCTGAAGCATACTAGAAGCCATTTTTTTGTTGCTACTGCTATTTGTCACTAGTGGCTTAAGTGAAGTATTTTTGTACACTTGCTAGAAAACTTCATACTAACAAATGATGACTCCACTGGTTTAAAAATTGAAAACCCTTGCGAATATTGTTTCAATGTTCCTCATCATTTTTCTTTGTCTCACTTCTCATTTCTATTTTTATATTTTTACTATTTGCTCAAAAAATCATTTTTCTGTTGGGTTTCTGCTTCTTTTTGACAGGTCACAAGTACCAGCTGCATGGGATACGACAACTTCTGATATAGATCTATGGAGTAGGAGTATCAAAGGGCTAGTGAAATTTTTGGAGCAGAATCAGTGTTGGCTAGCACCATTTTTGGGCCAATACCTACACCCCAGTGTAGAAAATAGGTCAGAACCCATGTTGACTCAGTTTTTCAAAAAAATTCAGCATTTTGAGAATTTTTCCGAGAGTATTGTCTATGTGTCAAGAATGGTTTCTTCACTATTCCTATTCACCCCTAGGTCTAGAGTCTCTTAGTTTGTTTTCTCATTTTAAGGAAGGAAAAATCTCCTTAGGGTTTAGAGTACACCTATGCCATTTAGTAGAAAATTTGTTGAGTTGAGGAGTCTAGTTTGTAGAACTTTCAACCATTTTTTTCCAGCATTGTTTCCATCATTTTCCAATCCTTTTTTGGCCATATTTACAACACTTTGTTTCCATTTGATACTTGTGTTTTGTTTCTTCTTTAGGATCTGCATGTGTATCCCTAATTTTCACAGTTTGTAATCTGCTATTTTTTATCACTTTATCTCATGCTTTTGTTGGTTTTTTCTGCATCATTTAAGCATATTTGGCCTTAAATCCCAATCCCTTTAAACATTACATATTATTTTCTTTTAGTTTCTTTGGGTTAACTTTTTTTTCTTTCATTTTTTCTTGTTTCTTCATAGCCTTTTTGGGTGGGGAATTGTGTGCTTAACCTTGTTGTTATATTACTTTTCACTTTCAGTATCATTTATAGTTTTTACACTTTATTTCTTAGCAACATTGACATCATAAAACATGCTTTAAATTAACCTATTGAAACACATATTACTGCACACATACTCACACCTTAATAAAAGAATATCTTGGTTATCACTGCTAAACCAAGAATTTAAACATTGAGCATTAATCAACTTAACTCACATAGATTTAACCCCACTTGTGTTATAGACATTTTTGTGCCTTACAGCTCTAAGCATGAAATGTCCATAAACCAAGGGATCCTAAGTCCCTAAAGGTGTTGTTCCAGCTCCTAAAGAAACAAGGTCAACAAATTATAGCTTCTCCCAGAAGTTCTCCACCAGAAACTGCTCAGAACTAGTCAAATCAGGATCATTTCAGCTGCTCCACTAGCTAGCTGCGTTGCAAAGCACCCAAATACATTGGCTAGGTGCGTTACAACGCACTTGAATGCACTACCAGGGTGTGTTGAGCGGGAAATGACAAGTGGCAGAGTCATTCCGCGAGGTGGAGAGACAATGGAAGCTTCCAGGATCTTCTCCAATGACACTTGCCTCACTTAATTTGACCAGTGATGAGTAGGAGGCTCTCAGTCTCCAAGTGGAAGCAAGAACTGACAGAGAGAGGCCACTAATCAATTCATGAGCTGACTCATCCTCTTTGCATACATCTATATATGGATCCCTCACCAAGAGATCCAGAGGCTGGAATTTTGTACATTGCAGAGAATTGCTGTCGGT
Source organism: Pinus tabuliformis (assembly GCA_031772625.1). Lineage (NCBI taxonomy): Eukaryota > Viridiplantae > Streptophyta > Pinopsida > Pinales > Pinaceae > Pinus > Pinus tabuliformis. The sequence continues at coordinate 320,775,587 of CM062820.1, forward strand.
TTTGAGATAGATATCAGAGTATTGGGTGATTTATGCTTTGTTGGAGGTGAAGAGGGGATTATATGCTGGGAGGTTGATGCTGGATCAGGAATCATCGGTTGTAACTCCTCCTGGATCTTCTTGTTTTATCAATAAAACTATTTGAGTTTCTCCTACATGCTTGTATATCATTGATGTTTGTTATATTTGTATGTTTAGCTTAAATCTGATCCTAAGCTATTTATGAACATAAATCCATGTATTTGTGTAGTTTCTTTCTTCTGTGACCTTACAGGAACTTGGTGAAGCTGGGCAAGTAAGGGAGCAGGTAAGCTGTCAAAGAGGAGAGAGATTGGACCAAAGGACTAGCGCAAGACACAGGTTCGTTCATCCTATTCCTCTTCGTTTATAGTTCATAAAGGAGAATACAAGAGTAGTTTTCCCTGTTTGTTTCTGAGGTCACTGTCACACCTCAGTGGGATAGGGTCGTTCTGAATAGACACTTTTCCTGTTAACAAAATGGCGACTCCGCTGGGGATCGTGTCTAATTAGTTTGTTTGTGTTTCTCTTGTTGTTTGTTTCATAAACTTAGAAGTAGCGAATCGAACTGCATTTTCCATTAACAAATGCAAAGTAGACATCTACTGCTTCGATCCATTCACTGGATCTGTTTATAATTTGAACAGCTGGTCCACAAATGATCTGATTACCCTTTGTGATAGCTCTTAAACCTCCATTAAATCAACCCTCTGATTGTGCATTACTGATTGCTTTTACCCGGCCAAAAACCATAGATTAAACTGCAAACCGTGACCCAGAACCCGGATAGAATTCTCGTTTCTGCCCCAGCGCAAGTGCTGTGAAGAGTTCCTGCATTTCAGCACAGTTTCCGAGAGGGCAACCTGCGTTGCAATCCAGTTTCTCTGTGTACCAGGTGCGTTGATCAGCTTAGCCCTGTGCAGCTGAGGTTCTTTGCTCATTTTTTCCAGTTTTATCTCTGATTTTTGCAGCCTGTGATCAGTGTGTGTGTCTGTTTAAAAACCCCTTTTCTTTGCCTTAATTCCGCCTCAGTTGTATAAAAGAGACTGTATTTGTTTTTGTGTGTTTGTTGCGTCATTTATAGTTTCTCATTGCAAAAGTAGAATAGCCATATTGTCATCCTTTGATTTAGATCTGTCGTAAGTGTCGATTTTGATCTTAGGAGAAAGTTTATTTGCTATTGACAGTTGATTATGTTTTTACTTTTGCCTTTGGCTTGAATTTGTGAATTTCTAGTGTCGAAACAAGTGTTTACTTCAAAATCATAAAGTGTCGTAATCGTCTCTACCTTTTGATTTCGAAAAGAAGCTTGTTTGTGTTTTTCACTTGAAAACGAATTCAAATTTGTAAAACAACTTTCCTTTTAGGCATCAATATTAAGAAAGTGAAAAAAAATACATGCACATGTGCATTTGCATATTGACAGTCTGTTTGGCTTGATTTAGGAAAAGTGCATTTACAGTGTGCTCTTTGCTCTTTGAGAAAAGATTGTGTCTTTCTTTTCCCCTTGTAGCTAGGATTTTCATTGCTGAAAAGAGATAAAAGCTTGCTTATCATCTTTAGATTGCATTTTAGGAATTACATCTACATCTCGTGGTGAACCCAAAAGGTAAATTTCATAAGAAAGATCAACCTAAAATAAATTCAATGAACTTAACAACGCTTTGTAACTTAATGCACAACATCTAGAGGTCTAGGCTAGAGACGTATTCCGGCATCGTAAAGCCTGGTAACTGTTGTCCTCACTGATGGTTGGGTGATTCCTCCACTTTGAGACGATAAGTGCCAGTACGGGCTTGTGCTCCCACGTACCGTCGAGTATATATTGGGAGACCCCTATAGGCATAAAACCTTTATCCATAGGAAGCCGTGTCGGCCGCCCTACTGATCGCAATGCACCGAACACAGCATTCGGAAAGATTGACTGCCGTACCGTAAAAAGTGTTCTGCAGTTTTGCGATTGGTTTGGTACTCCCTCTACCTAGACCTCCAGAGCAGTCCCTTTCGTTCCTTTTCAGACTCCTTAACGGAAAAGGTCCATCTGAGCACTTGTCACTTCAGGCTCATTAAAAATCGAAGGAGACTAAAGTCATCTTTTGTTTTTTCTCGACTCTTTAAAACTGAAAAAACAAGTTGTGTCAAAGCGTGTTAAAATTTATTTTAAGCGAAATATTCATCCCCTTTTCCTACGTTGATCTTTGGGTTGAGAAAATGGAGCCTACCAACCAAGGAATTTCCCTTGGTGGAAATCCTAGTCCCTTCTCCTCTTGGGGAGATGTTGGTGCGCCCCATATGGCCACATTGTCGCTTCCAGGACTGACAATTGGCTTGCCAGTATAGCTCGTCTCAACTAATGTCGTTCAAAACACCACTATTCCTGAACAATTGAATCAGCAATTAGACAAGTCCAGAGTTACCCACCAGCCTTCTAATTCCTCTAATTCTTCCTCTCCTCCTTCCTCTTCGCTTGACGAGACTGGTAAAGCTAAAAGCCAAGTTCCTAAGGAGAAGAAGGAAAAGAAGAAGAAAGAGAAAAAGAAGAAGGAGCCAAAGGCGAACGGGGGAAAACGAGTGTCGTCTAACGAAAATCCACACACAGCACCGACCAGTCCTAAATCGCCATGTGTCATTTGCAAAGGAGACCACTTTCACAAAGATTGTCCTTGCATCCCCCGGATACTAAGGGACTGGTCTCCTCGTTTGCACAATCCGGTGTCATCAACCTCTGGTGATCATGTTGAAAGCACACCGTCAACTAGTGAAAGTGAAGCCCCAGGACAAAAAGGGAAAGCTAGATTTCCCTGTAAACTGTGTGAAGGCAACCATGCCCTCCACCATTGTCCCTTCTTAGACGACGCTAAAAGAGTTTTGGATGATCATCCGGTTTCACCATTACGACTCCCTCCTGGATATAAAAAACTCTTGCCGAGTCCGTCACTAGTTAAGAACCCAGCTGGCCTGCTCAGGTGGTCGGCTGAAGTGCCTATCATTGAAGATAAACCAACTGAATCCATACCAGAAAAAAGTCAAAAGGTCGAGGCAGCAGTTGACCCGGTCTTGCCTTCAGAGGTTCTATCTTCGGATGATACAGTCACTGAAGAGAACAAGGATGACACCGTCCAAATTCTCTTCATCAACATAGACTCCGACGAACATGGGGGCAATTTACCCGTTCCTTTACCACAGGAAGGAAGTTCGTCAGAGCTATACCCGGCCGTCTACTCGGTCCCACCTCCAAGCAACCTAGTTGTCTCCTTCGACTGGAATCAACTAGGCAGACCCCGCCTACCGGCAAGCATACCATTCCGAATTATCGTTCAAATATATAGAATGGTCATGGCTGGTACTATCATAGATGAGGGGGCTTCTGTGAGTATCCTTTCCTCTACTGCTTGGAAAGCGCTTGGTTCGCCATCGCTTTTGCCTAAGATGAGAAATCTGACAGGCTTTGATAAAGGAACCAGTCGACCTTTAGGGATCCTTCCCGATGTGCCCATAACATTGAGAGGGAAGACAGTTCACATGAACGTCATGGTAGTTCAAGGACCCTTGGATTATAACCTACTCCTTGGACGAGACTATATTTATTGCATGGGAGCCATTGTCTCCTCACTCTTTAGAGTAATGTGTTTTCCGCACGAAGGAAGAGTGGTCAAGCTCGTGGACCAGCTTTCATTTCCCAGATCACGCATAGCAAATAGTCATATACTGTCCCTAAATGGTCTCTTCACACAAGAAATGTCTCAACCCCCAGTCCGTCCTCCCGATGAGCGTGAGTAATTCGGAGGGATATGACTGAAACCCAGGGGGCATGCACCCTGGTCTGCTTCGGCAGGAAAACTTCGGGTATAGAGTAGGTTTCCGCGGGAGAATATGACTAGTCTGTACCCCATCCGTCAGTGGAAGAGGGTTATTTTAGAATAAGATTCTCTTGTCAAAGTTATGTGAGTTGGCGGGCATCGTCACTCACCTTTGTTTATTTCGAGCAACATCGCCGAAGAAGTGTTTTGTTTACACTGTAAATAGAACAATCTTTGGGTAACCTGTAAGAGGTAGACCTCTCCTGATAGAACAAATGTTTTGTCTACAAATTGAGAGGTCACCTTGAAACTTTGTTTTATACCTGGGGGCATGCAAACCTTTTGGAATGCAAGCGAAGAGTGACTATTTATTTTTTAAATCTATAGGACCTCTAACCCTTTAAACTCGTAGGATTGGTCATTTCCTAACTTGCATAAAGAAAGGATATGAGGCAACACTCGAAAGATTGCCGCTTTTATATGAGACATTCTTATCATATGACTGGATTAATCGAGCAGTTTTAACGCATAGTTCAAGCTCGTTAAAAAATAAACATAAGACTGAGCAAATTTTTCCACCCGCGTTTAAGCTCGTTAAAAAATGAACTATTCCCCCGGTAAATAACCACCGTGAATGAAGCATTTTCAGCCATTAAAGCCTTGGTCGTGTTTTCACCGTCACCTCCACTTTTCCATTGGCCGATCATTCCCTTCCATTTGATTGTTTACCCATTTTGAGGAACAGCTGCGAAGAGTGATTTCACTAGCCATCCTTGTGACACTGCCGTGATTGGAAAATTCCAAACCTTACCTGGAATCAGCTGCTACCCTTTTTATCACTCGTTCCTCAAAAGACGAGTCTTCTTTAAGCTCTTTTCAACTGACTCATAAAATATGAAAAGATTGCCGAGTTTTGGCCTTCAGCTCGTTAAAGCGACAGGAAGTGCTATCCCTCCTCTAGATTTTAATCTTTTTGGACCTGAGGGATTATTGCACAAAAAGATCGAGCGCTTGTTTTGTTCGGCTTGTTAAAGCTAATCAAAAATTCATCCCTTCTGTATTGTTTTATACTTTTTCGGACTTAAGGGATTAGATGACGAAAAAGGAATTTTGGAGTTACCTTTACGTACCTTTCAGACTCTCTAAAAATGAAAAGTACCGAGTTATCTTTGTCGTTAGACTCGTTAAAAAGATTAATAGTGACAAACTTGTCTTTAGGTGAGAACGAGTTTCACTATCGCTAGGCTCGTTAAAACATAGCGATGGGTTTTCCCGAAGGGCAAATTATAGAACAAGCATATGTTATCCTCCTCAAGCTTGAAAAAAATAAAGAGGTACTCGTCAGCAATGACTGGGGAAAAATTGGGAAGAAAACTCAAAGAAACTTTATTGGTAGCAAGTCGCTCTTGAACATGACACTTCCACTCAGTGCCTGAGTCGGGTTGGGTTGTTTCATTCACCGGTCACATCACCATGGTCACGCCATACCATCCACATTTGGGGTAAATGCTACCAATCCATCACATAGTGTCGCCGACATGTTCAAGAGAAGTCATCCAGAGAAGTCACCCGTGTCCCATCCACTACCATACATTATACTTCATTCTTTCATGACCGCCACCCTGAACCATATATCACCAGATCGTTTTCACCTCCATCAAAATCATTTGCTCCGTTCCGTGTCATTGATGTGGGATTCATTAAGGCCCTCCTTTGACGGATCGCTTCTTGTCGACATCAGCTCATTATCCAAGAAGTTGATCTAGGAACAACCCCTTCAGTACTTTGAAGCTTGCATGCCTCAATGTCAAGTTTCTCACTTCCGGCGACAAGTATACATCAATGACCTTCGACCGAAAGATTTTGCGTGGTGTTCGACGCCAAGTCCTTTATTCACACCACGTGAATTGTACTACAGTACCTTGAGGGTCATTATCATTATCGGTGATTCCTCTCGCGCTTGTTAACAATTTACATCATTGACTGGTAATCAAGCGATGTCTTTCCATGTTCGACTTCAAAACATTTCTCACATGGATCGACTTGTACTTCAAGTGAAGATCGGACGAGATTGAAGACCCCAGATCTAGTTTCATCCATCTGGGTTGCGATATATATTCCGGAAAAATAAAGACATTGAAATGTACAGCATTGCAGCACAGATAATCATCCTACCAAAAGGATGATGACTTCATCAGAATCATCAGTCTACCATCAGACGATTGTCTTTCCTATGTACATGAAAATGAATTTATAAAGCTGAGCATGGGAATTCCCGCCTCAGCTAGATCATGAAAACAATATGAAGATAATGTATTGTATTGTATCTTATTACAGGTCTCCTCCCAGCATTGAAAGAACTTCGGATCCTCCTAATAAAGCATTTCACCCGATAAACGGCCTCATACTTTAGGGGGCAACTATTATAGACATTTTTGTGCCTTACAGCTCTAAGCATGAAATGTCGTTAAACCAAAGGATCCTAAGTCCCTAAAGGTGTTGTTCCAGCTCCTAAAGAAACAAGGTCAACAAATTATAGCTTCTCCCTGAAGTTCTCCACCAGAAACTGCTCAGAACTAGTCAAATCAGGATCATTTCAGTTGCTCCACTAGCTAGCTGTGTTGCAAAGCACCCAAATACACTGGCTAGGTGCGTTGCAACACACTTGAATGCACTACCTGGGTGCGGTGAGCGGGAAATGACAAGTGGCAGAGTCATTCCGTGAGGTGGAGAGACAATGGAAGCTTCCAGGATCTTCTCCAATGACACTTGCCTCACTGAATTCGACCAGTGATGAGTAGGAGGCTCTCAGTCTCCAAGTGGAAGCAAGAACTGACAGAGAGAGGCCACTAATCAATTCGTGAGTTGACTCATCCTCTTTGCATACATCTATATATGGATCCCTCACCAAGAGATCCAGAGGCTGGAATTTTGTACATTGCAGAGAATTGCTATTGGTTTTGAGATAGATATTAGAGTATTGGGTGATTTATGCTTTGTTGGAGGTGAAGAGGGGATTCTATGTTGGGAGTTTGATGCTGGATCAGGAATCATCGGTTGTAACTCCTCCTGGATCTTCTTGTTTTATCAATAAAACTATTTGAGTTTCTCCTACATGCTTGTATATCATTGATGTTTGTTATATTTGTATGTTTAGCTTAAATCTGATCCTAAGCTATTTATGAACATAAATCCATGTCTTTGTGTAGTTTCTTTCTTCTGTGATCTTACAGGAACTTGGTGAAGCTGGGCAAGTAAGGGAGCAGGTAGCTGGAAGCTATCAAAGAGGAGAGAGATTGGACCAAAGGACTAGCGCAAGACACAGGTTGGTTCATCCTATTCCTCTTTGTTGATAGTTCATAAAGGAGAATACAAGAGTAGTTTTCCCTGTTTGTTTCTGAGGTCACTATCACACCTCAGTGGGATAGGGTCGTTTTGAATAGACACTTTTCCCGTTAACAACTTGGGCACTAGGGAAAAACAATTTTCTAGTTAGGTTTTGGATCTGTGGGATAGGATTCCAAAAACATCCAATGATCCCTTACATTGAGACATAGAAAGTTGACCCTATAGGGAGCTTTAAATCATTCACAATCCCAAGTTCAAAACCGGAGTGGTAAGAAGCTCATTTGAGAGGGGATTAGGATTAGGTCTTAGTTTTTGTGGTTCTCAAAGAGTCTACTCGACATTTTGGTCCAAGACTCCACATTGCTGACTGACTACAAAGAATTCCAACATTCATGCACCCCCACGGGATGAAGGTAACATTAGTGGCTAGTATTAGGAAAGCACCCTATAGTGATGGTTATGGGAAACAACCATCTCTCTACCTTAGCTTCCCTTTGATAGCTCTGCTTGCAGACATGAAACCTCGTCATGTAAGAACTTTTTTGAAAGTCCATCTAAAACAGTAGAACTAGGACTTGTTTAGGGATTATACAACCTTTAGGCTAGATGTCATTTTTCTTTGATAGGACGTGTTTTCCTGAAGTAGAGTATCATATCATTATAGTTAGTTTGGAAGCACCTTGCACCACTACACTAGGTGTATGCTTTCTACTTATTACTATTTTTCTTTACCCTTATCTTTTAGCCTTATGAGTTTCATCTTATCCTGACACTGTTGCGTGCCTAGGCATTTGTCATAGAGACTTCGTAGCCTTCATCCCTAGTTTCCTTTAGGACATCCTCTCACCCCTTCTCAATGAGCCAGGATCCATCTACCGAATCCACCATCTAGTCCGCATATGAATTCTAGTTCTTTTGATTCTTCTAGTTCCTCCTTATATTTTTCATCCTCTGAACTCCACACAATTACCATGTCAGGCACTAATGCGAGTGGTGGAAACCATGGTGGGAACTCTATTCCTAACTAGGGTAACCCTCAAGGACGAAATATCATAATATCTTCAACCATTCTCGTGTTGACAACTTGGAATGTACCACCAACAACTAAGGGATCTCCCCGATGTAGAATGCTAATAAAACTCTACAATGTTTGGTCTAGGAGTCCCATCTGGTAGATAGGCCCATGGTTCATCTCATTGGTTGAGGTTTTCCTTGGATGAAAGGGAGAGTACCAGTTAAAGGAGAACAAATGGAACTTCAACAAATGCAAGTCAATAACTTATGAATATCCAATAAAACAGATACCATGAATAGAAACAATGTAACTACAAAGTATAAACCTGAATAAAAGTATTGTTAGCAAGAACTTAAATGAGATTCACACATGCATAAGATATAAATTACCGATCATGAATAATTTCGTAATTAGTAACCACATAAACCATAAGTAAGTTAAAAATCTACAATGATATGATGCCAACATCAATAAATTAGTTTTACAACATAAGCATAAGGTAACCATAACATATACAATCCTTTTGTTGCAAGAAAAATCCCACAGATCAGGAAGACACATGAAGAGATAGCACGAAAAAGCTCATAGGAACTTCCAATTCATTAAGCTGATAATATCCATGGCACCATCATATAATATCTCCATCAAATCCAAAAGTGGAAATAGATAATTACTTCTTGCATTTACTAGAAGATCCTAAGTTCTCAAAATAACATCACAAAATTGAGTGCAAAGCTAAAATTACCCTTACAATGTGTCATGAGAGTATATTTATAGAAAAGAGCGTGACTCTTGGTCTACCCATGACTCTTGGACTACGTCATGACCTTTCATATTCCTACTAGACACTACTCTACTATATCTTTCTATGCAAAAAAATGGTCTTATTCTAACAATTTAGTAATAGAAAATTTTGGAAGATCCACATGTAACTGCTCCATGAGGTATGTGCACAAAAAATTATACTCAATAGCCACTGCAACTACCTTTTTCTACTCTTCATCATGTTTTCGAAGGCACTCAAGCACATCTAGTATAAGATTTCTCTTCTTGACCTTGATCTGATTCGATAGAGTTACCATCTTTCTATACATCCTTACTAGTTCTATCACATACCGAGTAATGTTCTCTTTTGTCACCTGCAAGCCTGCCTGAAAGGATTAAGGAATGCTCGAATTTCATTTATTATTTACTCCTTCTTCCTTTTTTCTCCAACTGCCCCGATGGAGGGAACTTCATGAACTTCAATTGCATATTCCATCCCACTCAATAAATGTCTATATGAGGCTAGAACATTATCCACATCCCTTGCAAGTTTATCCCATTATTGGATCTTGATGAAAATCTAAACCTTATCATTCTAGGTAGTTATCAATTCTTTTGTGGGAGGAGTTGTCGGTACATATAGATATTTGTTAGTCCACTCATGAATGTTGTTAATAGTAGTGGTAGCTTGTTTTAGCATGGATGTCTTCTCCTTAGTATCAGCTTGTATAGTTGGCAAACGTAATACAGTGTGATATAGGTTTAGCATGTAATTCTAGAATATAGCCAAATCCTCCTTCAGAATCCCTACCTCTTCTTTGATGGACTCCTATAACTCATTCATGCTTGAGTGGGCTCAGCGTACATATTTATTTTCCTCTTCTTGCCTCCTCCTGTCCTCTTATTCTTTGGAAGCTCTTTGCTCATAAGCATAGAGCTTTCTGTAGAGATTTGAAATCTGCCTAGTCATCCTTCCTACATTTAACTCAGTCATAGTCACAAAAGTAGTTCTAGTTGAGACGATCATTTCGAGGTTCACAGTGTTATCTAGTACGATTTCCTTTTATGTTGTCATAGACAGTGGTTCCGTAGGGTTACTGGCATAATATTCCCCTCTCTCTTGCATAATATTACAATTGACCTAGTCAAAAGTAAGTCTAGTGAGGTCCAGGACCTCTTCCCTCGCCTCATCCGGAATGCCCAAATCTCTAAGAGGAAGGTGTCCACTGGTAATGGGGGTGGATGGTGGAATATATAATGGAGGAATCTAAACCTACACATCAAACTCTTGGTGGTGTTGTTGTTGTTGGAGATCAACTTAAACTTTCTTCTTGATCTCTTCTTGATGTCTCTTCATCACCTCTTCCTCCTATTCTCTCTTTCCTTCTTTGTCTTTCCTCTTTGATTCTCTTATATCCTTTTCTCCTCTCTCTCTTATTTATCTTGTTTCGTTTTGAGTTGTTCCTCCTCCTTATGTTTCCTCTCACATTCCTCATTTTCTTTCCTTTTCTTTTCTTCTTTTTCTTTTCATTTCTTCTCTTCTGCTTCCCGCATCCTTCATTCCTCTTCTTATTTTCTCAGTTGTTATTCCTCTTCCTTCTTTTTCTTCCTTTCCCCTCCTCCTTTCTCTATCGTTGGGGATCCTTGGGATACTTGTCTCCTGAATTCTATGACTGCTTGATTTCTTCTTCCCCTTTCCTCCCCATTTCTTGATTCTACTTAGCCAACGTCACATTTCTTTATTCCAAGGTCTTATTGTCTTCATCTTCCTCTTGCTCATCTAAAGGGTATTTCAGTTCATCATATTTTTCATTTTTTCTCTATCCTTTCTATCTTGCTTTTATCTTTTTTCCTTTTGAGCAAGGCAGACCTAGCTTGTAGGCTTATGTTTTCTTGTGACTTTTCGGCCTTCTCGTCCTCATTTTCCTGTTTCTCGCTTGTCCCTAGTTCTATTGAAGCATTATACCAGTTCCTTAATTTATCCTCATGGTAATGTTTGTTGTGTCTGTATGACCAATTGAAACTTACTTTCTTGCAACATGCTACTACCATTCCCTTGTAGTCATACCTACGGCGACAAGTTCACAAAATGGAGTCCATTCATTTCCTCAGCTTTTCCTTCTACTTCCTTAAATATCTCAATGGTATCGGCCCCAATAGTGAAGGGGAATGCAGGCCAAGGCTTTTTCTTGCCTTTGTTCAGTTTTTGGAGAACCCTATAGTGATCTAGTAACACACTTCTTGGAGTAACAATTTATCCGTCACAAACCTAGGGAGAGTGTGAAGCTTCTTGTATGAGTCAAAGACTCAGATGAAAGTGCCCTATGGAATAGGGAATCAGTGTACCACTCTAATGATTGTATCTTTAACCCTCTTGGACATACAAGGGGCCTCCACCCCAAAGAGTAAGTGATACAAAGGAGCAATGAATAATTCAAAGGTGGACTGATGCATACCTTTATAGCCTTGGTCCAAGAAGTTATTGTAATGCATATGCACAGAGTCTTCCACATTTGATGTCTAGTTGTAGCTCCAACCATCAAAATGGTACCTTGCACACATTGTGTCTAATAGATATCATACCATATAGAATTTTGATGGCTTGTCTTTCTCTAGATTCCTTGCTACCTATTTTTGGGTCTTAAGTGATGAAGCAGGAATGCTTTCCTAGTTAAAGATAGTGCCCCTAGTAGAAACAATATACATAATAGGTACCCACGTTTTGAAAAAGGTATCAATATCTTACTTACCATACAGTGGGTTCAACATTGCATCCATGAGTTGGTATAATTTCCTCTTTCCCTTTGTCCTGTCAACTTGATCGACCTTCACCCAGAATTTGGAGGGGTCTTCCCACCATGATCTTAGGATGTCTTTAGTTGCTACTGGGAACTCTGATAAACACCTAGTATTGAACATATCCTCTCCTTTTCCATAAATTTGTAATAGGCAGCAATATATGTGGAAGAAATAGTCACAAAGGCTTCGCCTGTTTCACTCCTTATCACCAATCGAGTTGTATCAATATTCTGCAATATCCAGTCAATGGTCTCTACACACGAGAGGATAGGGGGGTGTGATGCCACATTATGAAGGTAGGAAATTTTGATGTTGATGTACATTCTGAATTATTCTTGATCCTGAGGGATGTTCTTCTTAGAGAATTCAGAATACATGTCAAACCATGGGAATTTGGTGGTCTTATTAACATTACATGTTGTATCCCACTAGATAGGTGGTGGTGGTCCTTTGTATACTTCTTGGGTTCTACTTTCAGCTATCTTATGAGAGGACTTAGCTACTAGAGGCACCATCTCTCTAAAGAAAGATGAGATTGATATCCAATTTAGATCGTCATCACTTGTAATTTCAAACAAATAGTCCCAAGAGGAGAGTGACGACATGAAATATGAAAATCAAAAGAAACATCACAAGCCAAGCTTCAAAAAATGGGAAAAGAGATGGAAATTATTGTTCCCAGGTTCAGTCTAAAGGGAGATCGTTGGGTCACACCACACAATAGGTCGAAAAAACTGCATTATCAAATCAACAACTGGGCGACTAGATCTTATTGGGTCACATATCTAGGTAGGTCTCAGGATTGATGGGTGAAGAAGTCATGAGGTCATTGGGTGAATAGGTCAGGAGGTTGCAAGGTTTGATAGGTCACAAGGTTGTTGGGTTGGGCTCATCATGATTTTTAATGGTGTGACCTGTTCCTCTAGGTTGCTTAGCAAAAAATCAGAGGCTTAAAATGGGAATTTGGGCTTTGCTCAACCATGTAAAAACTAAATAATGGAGAGAAAAGGGGAATGGCCTCATGTTAGGCTTGGTGCTCAGGAAACTTAAGAAGCTAAATGGGGAGAAAATAAAGTGGATGGGTTTTGGGACAGAGTCGGTTCGAGAATGACTGAAGCATGGATAAAAACCACACCAACAGGCTGGTATTCAGAGCATGTTAGAAATTAATTCATGGACCAATCAAATACAAAAAATATTGCAGAAAAACAAATAAGGAAACACATAAAAGAAGAGAGACACAACTATATATGGCTCACCTAGTTTAGGCTACATCCACAAAACAACATCAAGTCCTTCCTTTTATATTATCTAGCAAAATGAAGAGATACAACCTATAGAATATATGTTGTAATTTCCTCTTCACTCTCACACAGCCTCCTCTCTCTCTCTCGCTTAAAATAAACATACACAACCGAAATATAATTTCCTCATATAAACTGAGGGTTTCCTTCTAGGGAAAAAGCCCTAAATTAACATAATTTCTACTGTTAGATCATCCGCCTAATGAAAAACCCCGATTGACTATGAAACTACAATATTTTACAAGGAACATTTTCATCTACTTTTAGCTTTGGAGGCGATGTGGTGTAGGTAAATTCTCAGTGTGGACACAAACAATTCCTCTAGGCCGAGAGAGTGGGTCTAGCCACAAACAAACAATCTATGGAAAATCTCCTTAAGCTAGAATCAAATAAGAGGGCCTACCTCTTAGAACGCTATTCCACTTGTTGATGATCCTGCTTTCTCACTCCAACGACCTTTATTTTCCTTCCTTTGAATACCTGAAACAAGAAAACAAACAAAAACAACAAACGTGATAACATACAATATTTTATTCAACCTACTTAACAGGTCAAGGAACATTAAGCCATCAAATGTAAGATAACACATCAATGTAGGAAATCAATCAATAGTTGTATACATATAAATTTAGAAAGAGATTACAACCAATTCCATGACATTGTTGGTCTCCTCCGACATATCCAGATTCCCACACTTCTACTAGCATCTCATGGATAGCCCCAACAATGGAAGTTTTAAGGTCTCTTCCCTTTAGTCTCAAACCAAACCAAACACACTATTCCGCCTCAAACATACACTAGAAAGCTAAAAGCTATACATGTCTTGCTAGTTATCCAAGCTCCAAAAATACCAATACTGAAAAATCTAAAAAACTAGTTCATCTTGGGAAAGGAGGGGCTTATATAGCTTTGATGGAGGGGAGATAGTTCCTGTTATCATGGGAGAAGGCCTTATCTCTTGGGTTTGTTCCATCCTAATAGGGGAAAGGAACCCAAACTGACTTCCTCGGCTCCATTGAGCCCAACCATTTACCGGACTTCCATTATGAAGCTTCTAGACCTAGAAGCTTCGACTCCATCTTTAAAAAACTTGCTGAAAGAGGATCGGCATGACTGAGACAAGGCTCAGTAGTGCTAATCAGTGCTAGTCCTAGTGTTAAACTCTATAGATCGGCATGGGGGATGAACTGGTCATTAGCATCAGTCTTGTAAACTACGGTAATGTACATTTTAACCCCGCACAGAAATTAACTGCATACGAATTCTAAAAATAGAAAATAAACAATAGTGAGAGCATAACACATAAAACAAATATACATAGAGATTTTCCCCTAGACCCCAAATTCGGTACTAGCATACAATACCTTGGACCGAAAACCATTGTGCCCAAAACCATGTGCAAAAACCATGTGAAAAACCATAGGTAGGTCCGCCAGCCTAATATAGGGTCCAAAAAAAAAAAAATCTGGGGCACTTCCCTGGACCCTGTAGAGGGGGCCTAACCGCCCCCCTCAAACCCCTTGTGACCCCCTCACTGCGCAATCACCTCAACAAAGGGGGGGCTCCAACCCTCCTCTAACCCCCTGGTTAACTAGGGTAGCTAGTCGTAGAAAGAATATAACACAATCCAACATTCTCCCACTTGTTGTTTTCTTTCCACAGGGGGCCACAACAGAGCTTAGTAATTTATCCAGCCTTGCAATGCCCATTGTTTATCTACACCAAGAGAACTTCTCAGAGCTCATAAATTTAATCAATGCATCTACAGTATTCTTCAAAGTGTCCACCTTTACCAAAAACACCTTTTTGTCTTCTATAATATCCCTCACAAAGCGATATTGAACATCAATGTGCTTTGTCTTTGAATGATAAGCATGGTTCTTTGGCAAGAAAATTGCACTTTGGCTGTCACAGTCTATCCTTACAGCTCTCTATACTAACCCTATACTTGAACATAATCTCTACAACCAAACTACTTCCTTGATTGCATGATTGGCTTCCATGTATTCTGCCTCCGTAGTTGATAGTGCCACTATAGATTGTTTCTTCTCATCCAACTGACTTCACCTCCAAATAGGTTAAACACATACCCACTTGTAGATCTTATCTGATCGAGATCTCCAGCCCAGTCTACATCAACAAAACCACGAATATGCAACACTATGTCCAATCCTGGTCTTCCTTGGTAGCAAAAACTATAATCACGAGTGCCATGCAAATACATGAAAACCCGCTTCACTATTGTCCAGTGCTCCTTCCCTGGTTTTGACATAAACCCGCTCAATACTACCACTGCATGTGTAATGTTTGGTGTATTACAGACCATCACATACATTAGGCTATCGACTGCACTTGCATATGGAACATCAGACATGTCATCTTCCTCTTCTGGTGTGTTGGGACACTGTTCAACAAATAACTTCACACCTACAGGAATAGGGACCTTCACTGGTTTACTATCTTGCATA
This sequence comes from Pinus tabuliformis, assembly GCA_031772625.1. Classification (NCBI taxonomy): domain Eukaryota; kingdom Viridiplantae; phylum Streptophyta; class Pinopsida; order Pinales; family Pinaceae; genus Pinus; species Pinus tabuliformis. The sequence continues at coordinate 320,791,104 of CM062820.1, forward strand.
TTAAACCTCTGCAGTATTGTCTCGACATACTTCCTCTGGTTTAACCAGAGCTTCCTCTTTGCTTAATCTCTTTTAATTTCATGCCCAAAATATAGTTTGTAGCACCAAGATCTTTCATGTAGAATTTGGAGGACAATTGGGTCTTCAAATCCTATATAATTTCTTTGTCATTTCCAACCATAAACATATCATCCACATAAAAGACTAGATAAATAACACTATCACCAATTAATTTAAAATACACACAGTGATCTTCTTTGCTTCTGGTGAAGCCAAGTCCCCGTATAAATGTATCAAAATTCTGATACCACATCCTCGGTGACTGTTTTAACCCATACAGAGACTTTTTAACTTGCATACTAGTTCTTTCTTACCCTTCATGGCGGGCCCCAGTATTGCAGCAATAATGTTGCAACTCCTGGGATTCCCTTCTTTACTTTTATCAACCCAGTATTTCGTAACAAACTTGGAAGCGACGGTGCTATATGCACAAGTACTAGCTCTTGCCGCGGCTGTCACTTGATCAACTGGCACAAGTCTGCTAGGAGCTTAAGCCAACTTCTATGAGCTCTCAGAAGAAGCTTTTAAATATGATGGATGAAAGCTAACTCAAAGGAGGCTAATCTACTTGCAAAAATAAGTGGAAAGCTGAAAGGAAATGCAAACCCTAGCAAATCCTAGTTTTACCGACTAACCCTACTGGTGCAAGTAAAAGGATGAAAGCTACAGAAATGGATGCCATTGACTTCTAGAAAGGTAAAATGAATGTGACTAAGCTATTTCTAAAGAGAAATATGAAGAAAACATCTTTTTTCATTTTTGAGTAATTTCACAGAGTTATTATGCATGTGCTTTGACTATTTTTTCTGTGCAGAGGTTGATTGGCGAAAGGAAATGCTTGCAGGAGGTTGAGAAGGTGAGAAGAGGGCCTAAGGGGTCCCTAGCACCCTTCCATAGAGTTTCACAGTGATCGGATCTCAAGAAACTGCTTTTGTGAGCTTCTACAGGAAGTTTGCAGGGGTTCTATAGGATGTTCTGTAGCTTCTACAGGATGCCTCTACAAGACGTTCCGAAAGGGAATTTTGAAGGGATGATGGTGGAAAAAAGGTGAATAAGTGGGTATGGAGGTGAGATAAGGGTGTGAGGAGGTATAGGACTTGGTGAATGAGGATGAGGAGGGGTTAAGACAATCGGATTTGGTTCAAGGATGGAGGGAGCAAGGTTGCACAAAGATATGGGAATTAGGTCAAATTCGAAAAGGGGTGGAAAATGAAAGGGAGGAATCTTTGTTAGGGGGTTGGAGCAAGTTGTCTGATGGGGGGAAGGTAGGTAGGAAGGCATCACAGGTGTTCTGCACATTATTTTCCAAAACTGACCAAACAAAGGCTATGCAAACCAAAGATCTAGCTATTTTGACCTATTTTGACCTAGAAACCAGAAATATGATGAACAGAAGTTTATTGGTAGCAAATCATACAAGATAACTATGGAAACTAAGCAAGAACAGATTCTAAACATGCAAGTACAACTGGTATCAACTTTCCTAACTAAAAATCTAGCACTAGCAATTGCATGAAGAAGCAAGAACAATGTTTTTATGGCAGCAAGGACACCTTGGTCTCAGCTCATGGTCCCGAGGAGGGAGAGGTGAGATCAAGGGTAGCTTGATGGCCTTTTTCGAAGATATTTTCTGTTACCAACCTATCAAATCAACCTGAACATGAAAAGCTATTTCAGTCATCAAAAGCAACCTAAATAACAAAGCAATATGTTAATCTAAGTAACATAAATTATTCTAGGAATGCAGCAAAGATACATAAAAGTACACAAAGGAGGTCCTGGGCACTTGAGTTGGGCCCAAGCCCAAGAGCTACAACCTCCTAAGAAATATTAGAGCTGGTGCAAAGCTGGATTCATCTTTATTGATCAAGAAATAACAGTTACATCCCAAAAACTGTCCAGAAGAAAAAGCTTGAAAATGTGTTGAAATGCAGAGCTAACCTACTAACTAAAATCTAACTAACATTTGAATAACTCCTCCTAAAATTGAACTACAAACTGGCTAACTGAAATGAGGCCCTAAGACTTCTTATTCATACAAATTGAGGACCCCAATAGTCCGCCTAAACTTTAGGGACTCGGTAACCAAAACTTGCAGTTAACAGCAGTCCTACTTGACTTGCTTGGCTGCCCCTTGTGCTCCGAGTTTTTGATGGATAATTCGAGGTAAGGGCTCATAAATGAAGGGGACACCTTCCTACAAATCCTCTCCACGAATTTGGCTACCAAGTGCTCATTTAAACCTTTGATTTTGTCTCAAAATTGACCAAAAATTTGCATAAAACACACATTAGACTTGTTGGCATAATGACTAACCCAATTCACTCTATTAGCATAAATATAATAAAAAACGTGAAATAAACTAATGAGAATGGTGGATTAATTCGAATTAGGAGGCTGGATGAGCCCATATAATTACTCATTTCTGAGGCTCATCACTTCACTGAAAAGCCTTCATGTTGCTTCATGTAGATCTCTTCTTCTAGATCCCAATGAAGAAATTGTCTTCACATCCATCTGTTCTACCTCAAAACCAAAAGCAACAGCAATAGATAAAATTAATCTAATAGAAGCTACCTTGGAAACAAGAGAAAAATATCACCAAAATCAATTCTCGGCACCTGGGAATAAACTTTTGCTACCAACAAAGCTTTATATTTCTCCACCTTTCCTTCTGCATTTGTCTTCTTCTTGAACACCCATTTGCTACCAGTGGGTTTCCTTCCAGCCGGAAACTCCACTAGATCCCAAGCCTCATTTTTGTGCAAGCATGCCATTTCATCAACTATGGCCTCTTTCTAGAGTTTTTCATCCTCTGAATCTACCGCTTCCTTCATAGTTTTGGGATCATCATCAGTAATAGATAAAGAAAAATTTGAACAGAAAGTAGATGGACTATACTTTTTGGATGCCTTCTTTCTCGAACTGATCTTCTCATAACTGGAGTTTGTGGCTCTTCATCTTCTGATTCATCTTCTGTTGTAGAGTCTAATTCTTCCTCCTTAAGCTCAAAATCTATCTTCTCAAGTTCATTTGGTTGGACTTCATGTTTAGTAACATTCTTCACCTCTTTGAACCACATCTCGGCTATACACAACCTTCCTTATTACTAGATTCCAAAGCTTATAACCCTTTAAACCATCCTCATACCCAATAAAGATGCACTTTTCAGATTTACTATCCTTTGTTCTTTTCTCCTTTGGAACATGTATATATGGATCACATCCAAATACCCTCAGATGTGAAAGAGAGGGTTTCTGACCAACTGTTGGGAAAGGGTTTCCCCAAGGAGAGTTTCGGGCTAAAAGCCCATGTTTTGGGACAATTTTGTAATAAAGTTGTAAAGTCTCCGTATTTTGTGGTTACGGAGCGCGAAGGTGTCAAGAGTCATAAAGGGTTATCTGCCCTTATTTTGTAAAGTATAAAGTCAGCTGTAAAGATCCACCCATGGTCCGCGGACCATGGGATTGTATAAAAAGAAGCTAAGTAAGCTCTAAGTAGCAAAGAATAAAGTGAGGAGTTAAACATTAGAGTTTTGGTAGAGAAGTCTAAGTGTTCTTGGGTCTTGGTGTAGGTAGAGGCTCTGCAGCTAAGTGTGCACAGGCCTAGGGTGTAAGTCCACAGCTGAGTGCGCGGACCCTTGCAGCTGTGTGCATAGGGCGGATAGAGTCTATATTAAATTAAAGATATCAATAAAGAGAAGTATTCTACAATTACTATGTATTTAGTTCTTGTTAATGCATCTAATTATATTCCGTTTTGGGTTTAATTTAAAATGTTTATGCGATGCACGAATATATGTTATTGTATTGGTTAATTGAATGCAAGTAAGGATATCAGTTTACACAGTGCTAATTGTGATTGATTATTACGATAAGTAAAACACTTGAGATAACAAGGCGAAGCGACGCTTTTTCAAAGCTTAGCACGGTAGGTACTTGAGGTATTTAAACACTTGGATTAAGATATTATTGTGTGAAAAACATGTTACAAAACTACCTTGATGTTCAGAGCTACGCGAAGTGGAAAGAATTACAAAAATGAAGAAAGTAAGGGTCTTGAATATAGCCCATTGATTTAACCTCCTTTGAGTGATGAAGAGGGAGTAGCGTAGGCTTCTCCGCGAAGTGCAGTTCAGTTGATAAAGCACGGGTGCCCGTGACTACCATCTCCACCCACACCACCTCCACCTTCACAACCATCACCCCCTGCGACTTCACCCACACCACCACTGCCTCCACCATAGTTCAACATGGCGAATTCAATAAAGCTACCTTTGTTTGAGGGCTTGGGAAGCAAGGATCCGGACTAGTTCTGGTTCATTGTAAAAGCTGTATGGGAAGCTCAGGGTGTCACAGATGATCACATGAAGAAGGCAACATTAGTTAGTGCTTTACATGATCGTGCACTAACTTTGTACATCAACTACTCTAATGATAACCCAAATGTTGGGTTGGCAAAGATACAGATCATGCTGAATAAAGAGTTCAATAGGCATAAATCCAAGGCACAGTTTATTGTGGGGTTCAAGGAAATAATGATGAAACAAGGTGAGACACCTTGGGAATTGGATCAGAGATTGAAGTGTAAAATTGATGAAGCTAATATGAACTTAATAGATGGACAATGCCACGAATGGTTCGTGGCTTCACTCTTACCTCACCTAAGGGTTGCACTATCATAACAGAAGATTACGACTGAAGCAGAGGCCTTGGAGATTGCAATAAGATTGCATGAAACACTGATCCAAGATCTGAATCTTGGGGTTAAATAGATCCATGCACAGTTATAAAATCTTTACCTTGACATGCAAAGTTTGAAACATGATAGAACAGTTCGACCATAGATGTGTGAAGAGATATGGTGCCTACAATGTAAAGGTCAGGGGCATGAAAAAGACCACCACCTGGTCTTTGCAAACTATATTGTAGGAGGAGGATCGATGCCTTTAAGGTCAGAAGCCCAAGCAAGACCGAGCGTGGGGCTTACATTGTGGTGCCCTATATGTCAGGTAGCAGGGAAACACATGACTGAAAACTATCATTTGCTACAGAAGTTTGTACAAACACCGCAACAACTGTTTTGCGACTTCTGCAAGCCAGTAGGGCATGATGAGCGCAACTGCCGAAGTTATGAATTGATGATGGATAGAAAACCCACCTATCGAGCCCAGGAAGAAACACGACCTCTTGAACAAAGTGTTGGGATTTCTCGAATAAGCTTTCAACGGCACGGACGAGGTCAAGGTGGAGGAGGACCTGGCAAAGGTGAGGGATAGTTGATATGTTACAATTGTAGAGGACCAGGACACTATGCTTGTGAATGCACTAACCCAACGCGTCTGTCGTTCAAATATTGTACTCAGTTTGATCATGAGACAAAGGACTATCCTACACTAATAGCGAGGATACGCAACAAAGGGGTGCTACCACTGTAGCCAACTCAGAACTTGTAGATGATGAGGGCTGAGACTCACGAAGAGGATCCAAATGTGAATATAGTGCTCTGAAGTGGAATTGGAACGGGCAACGATAAGGGGAAACAACCTAAAAACAACACATGGGTTCGCGAAGCCCCAAAGAAGGAGGATGAATTTGATTTGGAGTGTGCATGCGAAATGTTCATGGAAGCAAAAAATAACTTCGTTGAGGCCTTTACCTCAGGGAGCTGGGATAAGCCTCTTCAAGAAATGGACCCTTCTATTCTTACGACCTTTCTAGAGATTTTCATGAAGCTACTACATGATAGCAAGGCTATAAAGGGGTTATGGGAACTTATAAATAGATGCACAAGAAACACTCCAGGTGAACCACACGTGGTACTGAAGATTGGTAAGCATAAAGCAAGGACAGGACATGAGATGAGACTAACAGCGTAGATAGGAGAATATGAAATGGATTAGGTTATTTTGGACTTGGGGTCAGACACAAACATTTTGCCAAAGCAGACATGGGAGCGGATGCGGAGACCCGCACTGTAGTGGTCTCTGATTCAATTAAGGATGGAAAATCAGCAGAAGATCATCCCCATGGGATGGCTGTGTTAGGTTCCTATACCAATAGGAGTCATAATTTTGAATGGCTAAGGTTAAGCCTTGTAATATTGTACATACCTTTTCTTTCTGCAAATAATTTCCATATTAAAAAATTAAAAAATGTAAAGAGGGTATGTCCTAAAAGAAAAATCAAAGGAAAAAAAGAATAAGAGAAGGTCAAAAACTAAAAATATATGAACCCCAAAAACAAAAAGAGACCATGAAAGTGTGCAAGTCTAAATGCCACTAGTATTTATTTTTATGCATAATAATGATTGTGTCCAACTTGTTATTCATGCCACAATCCATGGTAATCAAATTGTTTAATCTTGGCTATTTCATGCTTTGAATTTTATGTTTATAGTTAGAGAATAAAATCTGACCAAACAGTTTAATCTTGGCAGATCATAGATAGGTGGAGAAAATAAAAGGAGCTCATAAGCTTAATCGGATTCCTTGGATGATATAATGTTAGAAATAGATAGTTTGTTTTATAAAAGAAAAGATAGAATAAGGGTTTGCTAGCCTAAATGCACCTAAAGAGGTGAAGGAAACATGTTAGAGTAAGAAATGGGTAAGTAGAAGAAAGGTTGTTGAACTACAAAGTTGATTGGATCAAAACACATGCATCATGCTTAGACATATGTACTAATATGTATGATCAACTATGGAAGAAAAAAAGGTTTACAAGTTAATCTGATTAACTTCCCCTCATTCACTTTTCCCTTTACTTACTAACTTCTTATCCACAAGTATATTCTATCTCTTCAAATCCTTCAAGTCAAAGAGGCTCAGAGCATTTCTCTGACTATTGGTGGGATCGGACCCTCGGCTTAATGACTTATGGACACAAGTGCTAGAATCCCCTTCATAAAATTCATTCCCCCTTATCACCCTAAGAAAACCCCTTTTCCTAAGGATGAACTTCATTTGCCTAGGAAAAGTGAAAACCCCCATGTAAATCACTTTACACTCAAAAACATATAAAAAAAATTTTATCCTAAGTATTGGGTGTATGTAAATAAAGTGCACAAATGCATACATTCTACATTATATTTAGGGCAATACCCACTCCACCCATCAAATTTCATATTAAATTTTAATTTTATTATATCAATCCTCGATAAAACCTTTTCCCGTATAAATACCCCCAACCCTTAGTTTTAATAAAAATTATATGTTTACCCCTTATCCCGAAAAAACAATCAAATCTCCTCATTAACCTTAAATAACCACAAATCACTTGTGATTAAAGCATCAGGCCCCCCTAAAGCTCTGTACATTTCATCTGTGATATTTCACCACCTAACCACCGTTCGATCATCTCCACCCAAATCCAATAATGCACAGCCATATTGGGCTCACCCGATGTTCGACCTTTATGCAAAGTTGAGTTAGACCTTCATTAAGCCCCACCCAATTTTTTTAACTTGTGATTAAAGCCTTAAATAATCCCAAAATGTTGAGGATTAAAGCTTTGAGCCCCCCCTAAGCCCAGATTTTATCACCTGCGTGCCTCCCTCACCTGACTACCATCAGATAAACATCCCCTTAATCCAATAGTCCTCATCCATATCGGCCGCGCCCGATGGCCGAACATTACCCTGCCGATAAAGTGGTTTTCCCCCAAACCCCAAAGGCTATGTGTCAACCGTTAGATTATATTGGGTGACCCCTCCTAAATACCACCTTTGCAACTTCTGAAAGTCAGTAGGGCATGATGAGCACAATTGCTGAAGTTATGAATTGATGATGGACAGAAAACCCACCTATCAAGCCCAGGAAGAAACACGACCTCTTGAACAAAGTGTTGGGATTGCTTGAATAGCCTTTCAATGACACGGACGAGGTCGAGGTGGAGGAGGACCTGACAGAGGTTAGGGATAGTTGATCTGTTACAATTGTAGAGGACCAGGACACTATGCCTGTGAATGAACTAACCCAACGCGTCTGTCGTTCAAATATTGTACTCATTTTGATCATGAGACGAAGGACTATCCTATACTAATAGTGAGGATATGCAACAAAGGGGTGCTACCACTACAACCAACTCAGAACTTGTAGATGATGACGGCTGAGCCGCATGAAAAGGATCCAAATGTGAATATAGTGCTCTGAAGTGGAATTGGAACGGGCAACGATAAGGGGAAACAACCCGAAAACAACGCATGGGTTCGCGAAGCCCCAAAGAAGGAGGATGAATTTGATTTGGAGTGCGCATGTGAAATGTTCATGGAAGCAAAAAATAGCTTCGTTGACGCCTTTACCTCAGGGAGCTGGGATAAGCCTCTTCAAGAAATGGACCCTTCTATTCTTACGACCTTTCTAGAGATCTTCATGAAGCTACTACATGATAGCAAGGCTATAAAGGGGTTACGGGAACTTATAAATAGATGCACAAGAAACACTCCAAGTGAAACGCACGTGGTACTAAAGATTGGTAAGCATAAAGCAAGGACAAGACATGAGATGAGACTAACCGCGTAGATAGGAGAACATGAAATGGATTAGGTTATTTTGGACTTGGGGTCAGACACAAACAATTTTCCAAAGCAGACATGGGAGCGGATGGGGAGACCCGCACTGTAGTGATCTCTGATTTAGTTAAGGATGGAAAATCAGCAGAAGCTCATCCCCATGGGATGGCTATGTTAGGTTCCTATACCAATAGGAGTCATAATTTTGAATGGCTAAGGTTAAGCCTTGTAATATTGTACATACCTTTGCTTTCTGCAAATATTTTCCATATTAAAAAATTAAAAAATGCAAAGAGGGTATGTCCTAAAAGAAAAATCAAAGGACAAAAAGAATAAGAGAAGGTCAAAAACTAAAAATATATGAACCCCAAAAACAAAAAAAGACCATGAAAGTGTGCAAGTCTAAATGCCACTACTATTTATTTTTATGCATAATCATGATTGTGTCCAACTTGTTATTCATGCCACAATCCATGGTAATCAAATTGTTTAATCTTGGCTATTTCATGCTTTTAATTTTATGTTTATAGTTAGAGAATAAAATCTGACCAAACAGTTTAATCTTGGCAGATCATAGATAGGTGGAGAAAATAGAAGGAGCTCATAAGCTTAATCTAATTCCTTGGATGATATAAGGTTAGAAATAGATAGTTTGTTTTATAAAAGAAACGATAGAATATAGGTTTGCTAGCCTAAATGCACCCAAAGAAGTGAAGGAGACATGTTAGAGTAAGAAATGGGTAAGTAGAAGAAAGGTTTTTGAACTACAAAGTTGATTGGATCAAAACACATGCATCATGCTTAGACATATGTACTAATATGTATGTTCAACTATGGAAGAAAAAAAGGTTTACAAGTTAATCTGATTAACTTCCCCTCATTCACTTTTCCCTTTACTTACTAACTTCTTATCCACAAGTATATTCTATCTCTTCAAATCCTTCAAGTCAAACAGGCTCAGAGCATTTCTCTGACTATTGGTGGGATTGGACCCTCGGCTTAATGACTTATGGACACAAGTGCTAGAATACCCTTCATAAAATTCATTCCCCCTCATCACCCTAAGAAAACCCCTTTTCCTAAGGATGAACTTCATTTGCCTAGGAAAAGTGAAAACCGCCATGTAAATCACTTTACACTCAAAAACCCATAAAAAACATTTTATCCTAAGTATTGGGTGTATGTAAATAAAGTGCACAAATGCATACATTCTACATTATATTTAGGGAAATACCCACTCCGCCCATCAAATTTCATATTAAATTTTAATTTTATTATATCAATCCTCGATAAAACCTTTTCCCGTATAAATACCCCCAACCTTTAGTTTTAATCAAAATTATATGTTTACCCCTTATCCCGAGAAAACAATCAAATCTCCTCATTAACCTTAAATAACCGCAAATCACTTGTGATTAAAGCATCGACCCCCCCTAAAGCTCTGTACATTTCATCCGTGATATTTCACCACATGACCACCGTTCGATCATCTCCACCCAAATCCGACAATGCACAGCCATATCGGGCTCACCCGATGTTCGACCTTTATGCAAAGTTGAGTTAGACCTTGATTAAGCCCCACCCAATTTTTTTAACTTGTGATTAAAGCCTTAAATAATCACAAAACATTGAGGATTAAAGCTCTGAGCCTCCCCTAAGCCCAAATTTTATCACCTGCGTGCTTCCCTCACCTGACTATATAAATGAGAACCTTTAATTTGTGGACCTCTGGTTAATGAATATTATAACTACTAGATGAATGATGTTATATGGTTTAATCCGTTTTTTATGTTTTTATCACAAATTCATCATTCTACAAGCTTTTGTTGCCATATATGCATAAAAAATATAAAAATATATATTATATAAAATTCACTCCCAAAATCACTCCCAACCTAGGAAATTTTCAAAATGTCACTCCTCGCTCCTACTTCCACTCCCACTTTCTACTTTTACTCTCACTTCTTGCTTATGCTCTCACTCTCAGGAAGCCTTTCTCCAGAACAGACATGCATCACATTACTAATACCTCTATGATCTATGTCTAATGTGTACATTTTAATATTTTTTAGTTGTTGATATGCTAGTGATCCTCCTAATGATGGTGCAGTAGAGAAGAAAACAAATATGGCACCTTCACCTTTTCCTTACATTAGTGATGAGTAGGTTGAATGAAAGTTAAGGAGACAATCATACAGACTATTGCTTGGTACATGGCACATGCATGCCATGTGATATAGAGAAATACACTATTGTTTGGAAGAGAGTGCATGCATACTAAGGGCACACATGTCACATCTTCAATTAGTTCTAGTCTAGATGTTGTTTCAAATTTAGAAATTTCAGTTTTGGATAGATTTTTTCTATTATTAGAGCTTTTCTTTTGCTATTTTTCCCATGCATGATATATTCTTAATAATAAGTTGCAAATCCTTAGTCAATTAGAATGCCTATGCATGAGAAATTCCCATTGTAGGTAGAGGACATATATCTCAAGGGATGCATGATTGCATGCTCTGGTTCATATTTTGGTGGAGACACACTTACTTGGCACTCTTTCCATGCAACTATGGTGCACTAGGTGATCAGGTTAGGGCTATGATTTGACAAATTCCAACCAGATAGGATTTCTCATGTGTCCATATTAATTTTACTTTATCTCCTCTACCTATTCTATAAGAAAGATGAAAGGTGCACCATTGTGCTAGTTATCGAGATTTGATTTTGAATTGTTGTAGTGTATATTTTTCACTAATGAATAGAAGATAGATGCAATTGATAGTTCAAATATATGTGTTTTCCATTCAAAATTTCCACAATATGTATTTGTAAATCAACCAACTTATATCTTACTCTCTTTTATTAAAACTTTCAAGTTTTCAACTACCCAGTATTTAGGTTATTATTTCTAGATACAAAATCTAATTACCATTGCTAATAAAAATAAAGTGATATAAATATAAAGGGGTATAAAAAATGTTTATGATTTTTTTTTTATGAAAAAATTAATACCTACAATATCTAGTGAAAGTACGGACTTTTTAAATTGGGAAAATGTATTGGGTTAGTATTTGTAGGGTGTTAAATAAAGTGACTTTTGGAGGTATTTTCCAGTATGTAGTCAAATTAAGAGTATTGCCTGGTATGCAATGAACGCATGTGCTATTTTAGAGGTTCATTGAGTGAAGTCCTCATCAAGAAATCAAGGCAACCAAGATAGACAACCTGATGCCTATAAGGGTGATCAATCCAATCCCATAACCCATCAACAAGGTAGGAAGATGAATCAAAACAAGGTACTTAAAACCAATAAACCTCGTGCTTGTTGTGGGACTTATGGCCATTACACTTATGAAGGTCCCCTTCTCCCTCATATGCATCATGCATGGGAAGCTTAAGAATATCCCTCTCGAGGTGAGAAGATTATCGCTCAACGCCCTCCTTCTTCCACGCAGCCAAAAGAGCTTACTAATCCATTCCCTTACCAAGGATATGTAGCCACCCAAGTTGTCCAAAATCCTCCACCTCCTCCTCCTTCGCAACGAGGGAATAAAAATTATGAGATTCGCTTGATTAATTATATCAACCTCTAAACTTGGTAGTGCCAATATGAAAATACTCCTGATAAGTCACTGACCTATTCTCAAATTAAAGTTTACCCTGAGCCACATTCATCACTAAATAGTACCTTGCATATCCCTCAACCTAAGCTAGAGGTTCACCCTAAGATCCCCAAAGAACATTACATCAAAATGTTGCTAGTTCTTGAGCCACCCACACTTATAGTATAGTACATGACTTGGCGCTATCTCTTACCACCATGTAAACAATGGAATTCCTCCAGAAATGCCCAGCCAAAAGGAAATCCCTACTATCTTCTTTGGATGTTGTGGATCCTTCTAATGATCATATGATCGTCCTTGCGATGCATTAGAGAAATCATGAGGTCTAAAATGGGCCTCTTAAGAAACATTTACAACCAAAATAGACTTTATAAGAACCAATAGGATTCAAGTGTTGGGTTATGTTATATTCTTGCCATGACTACCTTACATAGTTAACCGAGGGGTTAGAGTGGGGGCGGAGCCCCCCCTTCATTGCGTCAATTGCGTAGCGGGGGTAATAGGGGGGGTTTGAGGGGGGCGGGTTTTGGACCCTATATTAGGTTGGGTAGACCTACCTATGGTTTTGTGCATGATTTTCGCACATGGTTTTGGATGCGATGGTTTTTCGGTCCATGGTTTTGGACGTGATGGTTTTTCAGTCCATGGTTTTGGATGCGATGATTTTCAGTCCATGGTATTGGATGCTTCGGCATGTATAAATACGTATTATAACATTGAAAGGAAAATAATGAAAAATCAAGCTAGTAGTCCCGGTTTTGGGATCCAAGGGAAATCTTTGTGTGTATGTGTTGTATGTGTTATGCTCCCACATTGTTTATTTTCTATGTTTTAGAATTCATATGCAAGTAATTTATGTACAGGGTTAAAACCTACATTTGGTATCAGCGCTGTTTTGGCTTCAAGGAGATGCCTTTGTTGTTGAAGGGGTTTCACTCAGGCCTGTGCTAGACCCTGTTTATTGGGAGATCTACAAGATCGATTCTATTGGCGAAAGAATATGGTGAGCAGTGGAAAGATAAAGAATGAGAAATTTAATGGTCAAATTTTTGAGTTGTGGAAACTCAAGATGGAGGATATGTTGGTGGATAAAGATAAGTGGATCATGGTAGATCCGAGTACTAAACCAATGGGAGTGTCTAATGAAGAATGGAAGAAGTTGGATCGAAAGGAAAAGAGCACTATACGATTGTGTGTCTCAGATTCAGTATTGTTGAATGTATAAAGGGATGCTACGATGAAGGCTTTGTGGGACAAGTTAGTGACTTTGTACCAATCTAAGTCTCTCGTGAATAAACTATTCGTACGGAAAAAGCTGTATAACTTGAGGATGAAAGATGGAGAGTTGTTGACAGAGCATTTGAATGAATTTAATACTGTGGTAAGTCAGTTATTGTCTATTGATACCAAAATTTCAGATGAAGATAAGTGCATTAGTTTGTTGTGTTCTCTACCAGACTCATGGGATAGTCTGGTTATTGCAATAGGTAACAATGCAACTACAAGGACGGTGATGCCTTTTCTATATAAGGACGGCCCCAGAATAGAAACAAAAATAAGTCATCGAGTGGGAGATCTAAATCTCCTGGAAAACCTGTAAAGGTGGTGTGCTGGAAATGCGGAAAGGAAGGGCACTACAAAAGGGACTGTAAATCTAAAGCTCCTGACAAAGAAAATGGATCTAATGATGCTCCTTCTGCAGAGGCGAAAAGCACCTCAGATGAAGGTGGGGATGTGTACTTGGATTCTTCAAGTACACATGTAGATCATGAGGCATGGTTGATTGACTCAGGTGCATCCTTTCACTTCACTCCCCAAAGAGAGTGGTTATACGAGTATGAGAAATACGATGGTGGTGATGTCTTCTTAGGGGATGATAGGAAGGCTAGAATCGTTGGTCGCGGAGAAAGAAAGTTGAAGTTGCAAGGTGGAAGGGTTAGAACACTTCCAAGTGTTCTAAATATTCTTACATTGGCCAGAAATCTAATTTCTATAAGCAAGCTAGATGATGCAGGTGTAAAAACAGTGTTTGAGAAGGATACCTGCAAGATGGTTGTGGGAGCACTGGTATTGATGTGGGGAGTTTAGATTGGAACTCTGTGCAAGATGCAAGGTAGTATTGTTATTGATGGGTGCAACAGTTCTGTGGTTCTTGAAAGTGGAGCGAAAAATATAGTGGTCTCTAGAGAGAAGACCATGCTGTGGCATCATAGGCTTAGACATATTAGAGAGAAGGGCCTTTGAATACTTCATGGTAAAGGTATGGTAGAAGGCATGAGCAATAGCGCTCTAGATTTTGATTTCTGTGAAAATTGTGTATATGGGAAGCAGAATCAAGTGAGTTTCCCCTCTGGTGGTAAGAGGGCGAAACAAATATTAGAGCTTGTGCATAGTGATGAGTTTGGACCTGTGAAGGTTCCATCACTGGGTAAGTCTATGTACTATGTATCATTTATAGATGACTTCTCAAGGAATACATGGATATATTTCCTTAAGAAGAAATCTAAAGTCTTTGACAGGTTTAAAGAATTTAAGGCTTTGGTGGAAAACCAGACAGAGGAGAAGATAAAGGTGTAGAGGATAGATAACGGTGGAGAGTTTTGCAGTAAGGAATTTGAAGAATTCTGTAAGAAGTGTGGTATATCACGGTAGAAGACTACTCCATATACGCCTCAACAAAATGGAGTTTCAAAAAGAATGAGAAGACGTTGATGGAAAGGGAAAGAAGCATGCTTAGTGGTGCTGGGTTAGGACAAGAATTATGGGCAGAGGCAGTGGAGACATCATGTTACCTAGTAACCTTCATCAGCGTTGGAGGATAAAACTCCATAAGAGGTATGGATAGGTAAGAAACCCTCTCTTTCACATATGAGGGTATTTGCATGTGATGCATATGTACATATTCCAAAGGAGAAATGAACCGAGTTGGATAGTAAATCTAAAAAGTGCGTCTTTATTGGGTATAAGGATGGTTTAAAGGGTTATAAGATTTAGAACCCAGTAACAAGGAAGGTTGTGTACAGCCGAGATGTGGTGTTCAGAGAGATGAAAGATGTTATTAAACATGAAGTCCAACCAAAGGAACGTGAGAAGATAGAGTTTGAGCTAAAGGAGGAAGAATCAGACTCTACAACATAGGAGGAATCAGAAGATGAAGAGCCACAAGCTCCGGGTGTGAGAAGATTAGTTCGAGAAAGAAGGCAGCCAGAAAGGCATAGCCCATCTGCTTTCTGTTCAAATTTTTCTTTATCTATTACTGATGATGATCCCCGAACTGTGAAGGAAGCAGTAGATTCAGAGGATGGAAAACTCTAGAAAGAGGCCATGGTTGATGAAATGGCATCTTTGCACAAAAATGAGGCTTGGGATCTGGTGGAGTTGTCAGCTGGAAGGAAACCCATTGGCATCAAATGGGTGTTCAAGAAGAAGACAAATGCAGAAGGAAAGGTAGAGAAATACAAAGCTTGGTTGGTAGCAAAAGGTTATTCCCAGGTGCTGGGAATTGATCTTGGTGATATTTTTTCTCCTGTTGCCAAGGTAGCTTGTATTAGATTACTTTTGTGTGTTGTTGTTGCTTTTGATTTTGAGGTAGAACAAATGGATGTGAAGACAACATTTCATCATGGGGATCTAGAAGAGGAGATCTACATGAAACAACCTGAAGGCTTTGTGGTGAAGGGTAAGAAAGAACTGGTATGCAAGTTAAAGAAGTCTATGTATGGGCTAAACCAGTCACCAAGGATGTGGTATCAGAAATTTGATACATTTATACGGGGACTTGGCTTCACTAGAAGTAAAGCATATCACTGTGTGTATTTTAAATTAATTGTTGACCGTGTTATTTATCTGGTCTTGTATGTGGATGATATGTTGCTGGTTGGAAATGACAAAGAAATTATCCAGGATTTGAAGACCCAATTGTCCTCCAAATTCGAAATGAAAGATCTTGGTGCTGTAAACTATATTTTGGGCATGGAAATTAAAAGAGACCGGGAAAAGAGGAAGCACTGGTTAAACTAGAGGAAGTATGTCGAGACAATACTACAAAGGTTTAATATGCAGGATAGTAAATTGGTGAAGGTTCCTATTCCTGTAGGTGTGAGGTTATCTGTTGAACAGTGTCCCAAGACATAAGAAGACAAAAATGACATGTCCTGTGTTCCATATGCAAGTGCTTTTGGTAGCCTGATGTATGTAATGGCCTTTACTAGACCAAACATTGCACATGCAGTGGGAGTACTGAGCAGGTTTATATCAAAACCAGGTAAGGAGCACTGGACAACAATGAAGCGGGTTTTCAGGTATTTGCGTGGCACTAGTGATTATGGTTTGTGCTACCAAAAAAGACCAGGGTTGGACAGAGTGTTGGATATTCGTGGCTTTGTTGATGCAGACTGGGTTGGAGATCTGGATCAGAGAAGATCTACAAGTGGGTATGTGTTTAACCTCTTTGGAGGTGTAGTCAGTTGGATGAGTAAGAAACAATCTGTAGTGGCACTATCAACTACAGAGGCAGAATACATGGCAGCCTCTCATTCAAGCAAGGAAGCAGTTTGGTTGCAGAGATTGTGTTCAAGTATGGGATTAGTATAGGGAGCGATAAGGATAGACTGTGACAGCCAAAGTGAAATTTTCTTGGCAAAGAACCCTGCATATCATTCAAAGACAAAGCACATTGATTTTTAGTATCACTTTGTGAGGGATATCATAGAAGACAAAAAGGTGTTGTTGGTAAAGGTGGACACTTTGAAGAATACTCTAGATGCATTGAAAAAATCTGTGAGCTCTAAGAAGTTCTCTTGGTGTAGAGAAACAATGGGTGTTGCAGGACTGGATAAATGACGAAGCTCTCTTGTGGAAAGAAAACAACAAGTGGGAGAATGTTGGGTTGTGTAATATTCTTTCCACAACCAGCTTACGTAGTTAACCGAGGGGTTAGAGGGGGGGGCGGAGCCCCCCCTTCATTGTTCCAATTGCATAGCAAGGGGGTGGCAGCAGCCTCTGTCTAGGGGGTTTGACGGGGGCAGGTAGCCCCCCTCTATGGGGTTCGGGGTAGCACCCTGGGAATTTTTATTTTTTTGGACCCTATATTAGGTTGGGTGGACCTAGCTATGGATTTTTGCATGATTTTCACACATGGTTTTGGACGCGATGGTTTTTCGGTCCATGGTTTTGGACATCATGGTTTTCGTTCCATGGTATTGGATGCTTCAGCATGTTTGAATATGTATTGTAACATTGAAAGGAAAATAATGAAAAATCAAGCTGGTAGAACCGATTTTAGTATCCAGGGGAAATTCTCTGTGTACATGTGTTTTATGTGTTATGCTCTCGCATTGTTTATTTTTTGTATTTTAGAATTCATATGCAGGTAATTTCTGTACGGGGTTAAAACCTACATCAAGATGATGATTTCAACCGTGGGAGATGATTCACCATTTTTGGAGTAAAAAAGTAAAAAGATTAAAAAATAATAAAATAATAAAACTACTTTTTCAACTTGTATTTTCAACTTATCTCCCTAAGGTTTTACTTAAATTTCAAGTTGGATCACTCGTTCGATGCAAAATTTAATTCCTTATCCAAGGAATACCCATGTTGCATACTTTCGATAGATTGTACTACATGAGAAATGAGAAAGACATGAAAAAATGTGATTGCAATCACGTTTTTCATGTCTTTCTCATTTTTCGTGTAGCAGGGTCCATCAAAATAATGCAACATGGGTACTGTCTAGATGAGGAATCAAATTCTACATCTAATGAGTGTTCTTTCTTGAAATTTGAGTAAACACATAGGGAGATACATTGAAAATGCGCGTTAAAAAAGTAGTTTTTTCCTTTTTTCCCTCTAAAATTTAATGATGTGATATAATCTTATTTGATTATTTCCATTATTATTTTATAATTTACTTATGAGACCCATTTTAGACCACAAAATTCCTCTAAAGATAAAGCGGATCATCCCCCTCTTCTCTCCACTGTTTCTTTTTAGATACCATTCATTATAAAAAATGTCATTGTTCAATCATGTATAGTTGACGAAGGCACATCCACCTGTATGATGATTGCAAGTGTTTGGAAGCAACTTGGTTCCCCAGACCTGTCACCATCAACCATCACTCTTCGTGCATGAGATGGTCACCCTTTGTAGCCTCTCAATTTATATTGAAACGACCCCATAGCCATTTCTAGCAAGTAGGTCATTATTGATATCAAAGTTATAGATGCCCCTTTCCATTATAACCTATTGCTTGGTCATAGATTCATGTACACCTTTTCATTTGTCACTCTTTTGTTCTCCATAATACATGTTTCCCCATAACGGAAAGATCATCACTATCAATCAACTGACTTACTATGACCCTCAATCCCAGACTTCTCAAAATATCATTTCATCAATGGAGGGAAACAATACCACCCGTACCTTCACTAATGTTTCCCATAGAGACTATAAAGATTCCATTTTGGTTGGGATTTTTATTGCCCACCACCTATTTCATTCGATATTAGCTCTTAAATTTTTTCCATTCTTCAAGTGTCGCAGGTTGCCACCAAGTAGTCAATTACATCTCTTGAACAACCATATTCTTAGGAATCCAATACTGAAGACTCAAATGGTCCTTCAAAAATAATTCCTCCAGGCCATTTCCCTATAAGTGGTGTTCCTCCAAGTCATCCTCCCTCAAGAGGATCCCATCTCGGTCATTACACCTTTGATTAGATATGATTCTTATTCCTACCACCAGGAATATTTTCTAGTCCTATAATGGATATGTTGAGTCTTATTAACATGACTTTGGAGATCGCATTTTCGTACATCGATCCTCCTACAAACAACCTTTCTGACCAGCACAAACCTTAATGGCTTTGACACTTTTGTAGGAAATTTCTAACACCCCCAAGTTTGTTCACTTCCACAACAACCTCAACGATAGTTTCTTTTGTTCTGAAAGCATCTAGTGAGGGGGGGAAATCGCAGAAAAAGTGGGGCAAAGACAAGGCAACCTAAGGAACAACGACTCCCACTAACCACCGAAGCCTACTCATTTTGTGCTTTGTGTCATTTTCATGGTCATGCCACTAATAATTGTCATGATATTTGCTATGTTTAGAGCATGGTTTCAGAATATGGTATTCAATCAATCCATAATATCCTAAAGCTGCAAATCACATTACTTGTGTCAACTAAGAAGAATAAATCGTTACACACAAATCACCCTTGTTCTTTGTGCGATACATACAGAGATTATTCTCATCATTTCCCTCCTCTCAAAGGTTTTCACGATACGCTCCACATTCTTCGCGAACTAGATTCTACTTGTAGTGACTCTCCTTCTCCTTTATCTATGGGTCTTGTTACCGATTCTTCGTCAGGACGAGAGGCTTATAAACCCACTTTTGTGAATCCCCCTGCTAATTCCGAAATGATGGACAACTCAACATCCATCTGCTACTTGTCATCATCCATGGGATCGACTTATTCAGACTCCTTGTTATAGATCTAATCTGAAAATATATGATAATAGAAACAAACCCAAGAAATAACAATATCTGAATATAGATATAAATGCTTCTTTATTGGTATCAAGCCCTTAAGGTAGGGAAACAACATATAATCACTCCTTAAGGAAGGAGAACACTCCACAAGCCATATGCCTGTTCATACAATAATCCTTGACCCCTCCCAATGGGGAGTCTCTAGCCTCTATATAGGCCTCATACATACAATACCATGGGTCATTACCATGGTTCCCTCAATACCATCTATCTAATACCATGGGCTTATTACATTATTGATAACTACTTGTGGTTCCTTACAAGATACAGGTTAACCACTTTATTTATTACTATGGTCCATCCCATTATTACATTATTCCCTCGTGTACCTCCCTCTGTACCCCATATTATCCCCCCTAGGTATACTACACTACTTAAGAGTTTCAAATTGTGTTTCTTTAGAACCATCCTCTGAAGACACTTCGGTCTCAACATTGGTGGATTATACATCCACTAGTCATTTGTCTCCTCTTCCTGGCGATGTGTATGTGAACCTTCTCCCCCATGGTGATACCTCAGGTAGTCCATTGTCATAAACTAGCCTACCTTCCACCCATCCCCACCATATTTAATTATGATGAAGACATGATAAATCCATGACCACCCTTGATTATCCTTGGGATGATATGAGTCATCGTGCATATTTCCTTATGCAACAATCACATGATCAATATGTTGTGGAGTCGAAAGGATTCATCTACAATGAATTTAACAGGTTTTAAAATCATATTCCTGCACCAGATGCTTTCAAATAAGGTAAAATGGCCAACATTCCACCTACCACTAATATTAGTATATCAAAAATTCCAAGAGGTTAATAAAATATCATGTTGGGGGTGCAATGTACCCTGGAATAAATTGAATCTTACACTAAGTTATTCCAATAATTTTGTGATGTTTTCACTTGATCTTATTATGAGATGCTCGGACTTGATCCAACCATTATTGAACATCATATCGACACTTGGCCAGTTGTCATTTACGTTCGTCATAAATAAAGTCCTATTTGTCATTCCAAGCATGATGTAATTAAATATTAAATCGATAAGCTCAACCATGTCATATTCATTTACCTAGTAGAGTATACATCATCAAACATTGTTTTTGTTTTGAAGAAACAAGGAACCATTAATGGTGGCATGGACTTTTGTGTTCTAAACAAATCTTGTCCTAAAGAAGACTTACCTACACCTTTCATTAACCAAATCATTGATGAATGTGCAGGGCATGAGGTCCTTTCCTTCATGCATGGATTTTCAGGGTCCAACCAAATTCATATCCTCTTTGGAGATCAACATAAAACCCCTTTTACTAGTATGTGGGAAACATTTTCCTATAAGGTTATGCCTTTTGGCCTAAAGAATGTTGTGGCCACTTTTCAGCATTCAATGTCATATTATTTCCATGACCTAGCTCACATTACCCTTGTGTTTCTCAATGATCTCACCGCTCATTCCAAGATTCAGTTGCAACACATTGACAATTTGCATACGATCCTCCTACGATGTTGTGAGTATAAGATTCACCTTAATCTTCTTAAGTGTGTCTCTTGCATTCCTACCAGTTGGATTTTGGGCTTCATTATGTACAAAGATGGGATATCCAATGACCCTTTCAAAGTTCAAGCCATTCTTGAACTCCTCCTCCTCACAACATTCACAGGTTGCAAAGCCTTCAAGGAAGAGCTAACTTTTTACGTAGATTCGTCCATCACCTATCCACTTTCTACTAGGTTGATCGAAATACACCATGTAGGATAGGGTTTTACACAATAAAACACACTTTCACCTTAGGAAATAATTTATTTAACCATTTCCCTAAATTATTCCTCATTAGAATCTAAAAACCCCATGAGAATAATTAAATAAATCATTATTTATTCAATATTATCTCAAAATAATTATCAAATCATTATTTAATGATTGTTTCTAACCATTTTTTACTCAACCACTCAAGAATAATGAAATAAATCATTATTTATTTAATATTCCATATTTATCCTATATTTCTCTCATGACATAATTATTAAATCATTATTTAATAATGATTTCTAATTCATATTTGACGTTATACCCATAAAGTAATTAATAAATCATTTTTATTTATTTATTAATTATTTCTAAATAAAGATATTTTATCATTTCAAATAATATTTCCCAAATATAATAAGATATTCCTAACGGCTAGACCTTGATTTAGTCCAACATTTTTTATTATTATCCTAAATCTAGATCTATCCTAATATTTTATTATACATAGAGGGTTTTTCTCCTCATTATTCACCATGAACATACTCATTGTCCTCATTATCGTCCTATGAGATTTAAACTCTCATTTTTAGTTCAAACCACCACCACTTCCTTTTTCCCATTGCATACATTCCGAGAGACATAATTGAAGTTATAGCTTAAGCACAGGGTACCAAAGGACCCATTAAATGAAGGGGGATTTGTAGATACATGTCTGCATATTCTCCTCACAAGGTGTATTCAATTCAATTTAATAGTAATAAAAATTCTTATATTTCCATTGGGTTTTTGACGTAATATTTGTTGCTATATGTTCTTTGGTATTTGCACGCTATATTTTTTGTAGGTTTTCTAACTAATGATTTACAGGTCTGGAGCATACTAGAAACCATTTTTTTTGTTAGAGTTATTTTTCACAAATGGCTTAAGTGAAGGATTTTGGCATGCTTTCTAGAAAACTTCATACTAACAATTCAACCACTAAAAAATAGATTAATTTTAGAAACTGTCATTCAATTCTTTGCAAAAAGCCGTGATTCTTTACTGCAACTATATTGCTATAAAACACTTCAATACCATGATTACTTGCATATCCTACAAACCAACTTGTCCAAACCCAACATATTATGGCCTTTTCACCAAATATAATATGACAGAATAAAAATATTTATCAAATATTCAATCTCTACCATATGTCATTTTTATGTCAAAATCACTAATAATATTCTATGTATTATACATATTTTCATGAAAAACACTTTTTTGCACATGCATAAATACAAGTAAAATTCATTTTCATAACTATTCTTTTACTTTTACATGCATCATCAAGTACTTAACGATAACTACTTAAAGCATTCAACACCTTAACTACTATCTACAAAACTATACTTTTAATGCATTTAATCAAAATGCAAAACCATGGGAATAAATCTGCACAACCATGATATTGTTTCCTAGTTATTTTTCTTCTTGCACACCACGTTTAAAAATATACTTGTTTCTTCACCTACCAAACCATTCTTTTTGTTACACATGTTCATGTGTAAATAATATAAAGCATCCTTTTTTCCTACACATCAAATGCATCATATAAATGCATAAACTTATAAAATCTCACACTTTATCAATATTCCAAATGCATTAAATAAATTCGTCCAATTGTAAGAGTATGGTTATTTACGTTTGGAAATGTCAAATCCTAAGCATTGTTAAAACCATATTCATGTTATTTCTATGAATGAAAAATCAGACATAAACTATTGTAGAGCCATCACTATTTTATTATCACATACGCATTGGTATTACATTGTGAGAGGTCAATAATTGTAAACTTATTGTTGTATTGACGTATTGCGAATGTATTTACCATTGCAAAACCACATTTATACACATAATCTCCATTGCAAGCCACATGCAAATAATCTTTAATACATAACATATACGCTCATATAATATTTTACCACGAAAAGGTTAGAATGTGTGTACCAGTATGTTCAGTTGTATCCACCTCTAGATATGAGCATACCCAACAAGTGATTGTTTCAACCATGATGGTCAAAAGATCCTTGAAACCATCTTCAAATCGTAATAACTAATATCTACCGATGTAGACAAACACTTCTCCACACTTTTCCTACTCCATATGTTAAGGGAAGCATGATTGGGATCGATATCTGACAGATTGCAGGGGAAATAAATTGGTTGTTTGCATTGGCAACTTGTGTTGCTACCTTCTTTATTCCAAGAATACTTGTTTAAACAAAGATTAAATGTATTCTTCTCTACCAAAAATGAACCTTTGCCTCCATCTACATAATTAAGATGATAGTAATAACTCTAAACATTTTTTGATATATGATGTTGGAAACTGTGCCACTTGTTGTGGCCCCGTTTGATAGCTTGACACTATCTTTCAACATTTGAAAGATTCGAGTTTTCCACTAACAGAGAGATAAGGGAATCTTTTTATACAAAATCTCCTTTGAATGGATTTGTAGAATGTGACTTTTCTTTAGCCTTTGCTCCATTGATGGTTCAACTTCCATAAAAAGAAAAAAACATACAAAGAAATGATTACAACAAAAAATATTGCGTGTAGCCATAATCAAGCCATAGAAAGAATCAATGTAATCATATGTTAATGAAAAGATAGCTTTTATATATTTCTTGAATCTAATGCATTTTTGGTGATCGATCTGGTAGTTCCAAAACCATTCCAATACCCACAATTGATTCTTGGCACCAATTGTTTTAGAGCACACCGATATATTAATCAATAACTTTTTATTCATGTTAATAAAATCATAAATGCCAATGTTTCCAAAATTAGTATGTCGGTTCTAGTATATTACAAAAATTAGTATGTCGGTTCTAGTATATTACATTGAGTATTTTTTCAAATATGACATTTGTAGAACACATGTCCACAAGCTAATAAGATTCTAAAAATGAAAAAAAGACAAGCTACAGGCTAAAAGGATAGTCATTTTCTGAGCTTCAACGTTCAGAAGATGAAGAAGAAGATAACAAAGATATCCATCATATCCAATCAGATGCCAAAATGGATGGGGACACCATGGCCGAGTCAAAGACTATCAGCCTTCTTGAAAAGGGTCATGAACCTAAAAGTCATCAGGTTATAGATGCCAATAGAGGCAAAAAAATAACTCATGTCTTAGAGAGCTCAGATTCAAACAAAGAAGTTTCACATATGGAAGAACGTAAAGAATTGGATTTGGTTCTTCTTGAACTAAATTAAGATGGTTGGAAAAAACTTCAAAAGAAGAAAGGAAAAAAAAGAAAAGATAAGTGCAAATTGTCAGAGTTAATTTTCTATCATATTTTGTTGTACGTTTCTCAAAGTTGTTATTTTATTTTTTTAGCTCAGTGTCGTGAGGCGAGTTCTCCTAGAATGCTTACAACATATGCAAAATGTAATTTTATTTTTCCTATGATGAATAAAATTACACGTCTTTTTCAACAAAAAAATAAATACCATATACCATATACAACTTGAGTGGGGCTAATGGTTAAGAGCACGTGTTTCCTACTAAGAGGTCACAAGTTCACAACCAGAGGGGGGTAAAGTATGTACTATGCCTTCATAGAGTTTAGTAGTCAAATCACTCCATGGAAGTGGGTCTCTTGTCAAAACTGCAAAACACGCAGCAGAGATGCTCTTCTCAATATTATCAGTAGTTAAACAGATTACATAGGATACATCACCAATAAATGACTAAACTTGAACTCAACTGAATTGGACTAAAATATAACTAATTATGACACTTGGATGGACAGTTATAACACCTAGCAAGTTGTTGGAATTAGTTTCTCCAACACTCTCCCTTAATTACAACCACAAAAATTTAAACTAAGATGTTTGTTGGTTTGAGTCTCAACTTGGCTTACAATTTAATTTTTTTTGACATTAGTTAGGTTTCCTTTTCTTTTTCATTTCTTCCAGATGCTATATCATTTGAATTGTTTTAGTTTTGTCTTTTTGTTGTAGGCCTCAAATTGTCGTTTCTTCATTCGTTGGTGCAACTCTTCCATTGTTTTAGGTTGTCTAAGCATGTCCTTGACTTCTTAAAAAAATCATCTTGTATGTGGACTACTGCCATAAGTCATCTTTCGTTGTGTTCTTTTCGTAATCAATATTCTGCTACAACATAAGTCTATAATAAGAATTTATCTCTTTAGGAATCCAATACATGAATATTTCATTAATGATTTTGTCAACCAAGTTGTCTTCAACATTCATTTCTACACCTTCAATGCAAAATTTATGAAAAGATGGTGTTGCAAGACATGCTTCAAGGAACTTGAACTCTTCTTGATAAACATATTGTTTACCTACACACTAGAAATCAATGTTAAGGTTAAAGATATTTGCATAACCATATTAGTTTTGTTCTTTCTACTCTGCAACAAGATCTTTCTCTCATTATGCTTCCTTCTGTGCCTCTGTTGCTTATGCTTCTTTAATAACTTTTGTTGATTTGAAGAGGTTTTCTTCCACTTGGTTTTTAGGCTCAAATGAGATTACCTCACCAAATAACATCATGTCGATAAGATGTTTTTGTTGCATCATATGTAACCATTCATCATTGTCTAATTGTTCTTGATCAAAATTAGGATCATCGATTTTAATTGTTGGATTCATCATACCAATGGCTGCTTCAATGGGAACTTCACTATTATTAGCAAGCTTTGTTGTTAGATTCACCAAATCTTCATCCACTTGTCGTTGTGCACAGTTGGATTCCTGAGCATTTGTGTGCTCTTTCTCTACATCTAGTAACAAACCTTCATCATTGTCATCCACTTTTAAGTGGAATTCACCAAAATCTTCATCTCGTTGTAGATTTGTTGCTATAGATCCCCTTTCATCTTTAACTTGAATGCTCCCCCTTACACCAAAATTCCTCTCAAGGATATCCCAGGCCTCCTTGGTTGTCTTTGCATCTACAATGAGGGGGATAATAATGTCATCAATGCATTCTTTTATGCATTTCAATGCGAATGCATTCTTTTTCCTTTTCATTTCAAAATATTTGAAAAAGATCTCTAACATCTCTTGTTGTCACTTTGACCTTCTCGACCTCTTATATTTTTCCATTTGTTAAGCATTGGCTGACTACAGATTACCAAGAAAATCGATCTACAGACCTAACAGTTGTCTGTCATAAAACAATACCTATTTGTTGGCTTCTTTGTTGCTAAGTTTCTACAATGAAATGGGTCTACAAATTCTCTACAACAGATACTCTTTCACAAAAGCTTTCACATGGCCATATTCCATTGTTTACATTAAAAATAAATTTTTAATACTCATAACTCATTTGAACAATGCTCTTTTCTTCTGTTTCAAATTAACCTCAAACAACTCTTGTTGTTGCTTCAATATTTTAAACCTCTTCGCTTTTCCCATTTCTACCCAATATATTTTCTTGATATTCAAATTGAAGACTATAGGTAAGGTACAATGCTCTACAAATATCATCCATTAAATATGTATGAACTTTTTTTTTTGTTAAAAAAAATTAATCATGTTACTTTTCTTTAAATGGGTCACAACTTTCTATTTGAAACGAGCATTTGATTTTTTGGAAAAAAAAAAATCTAGTGCTAGTGGAGTGACTAACTTCGTCGTCACAATTGTCGACATGGGCACATGCTACTCATCCAGAAAATTTCAGTTTTGTAAATTTGTTGCATTCATTGCACATTATCTCTTTGCAAGAGTGTGATCAACGAAAAAAAAGAAAGAATTTGTACTCCTTGGCTGCCTCGGTCGGTTAGAACAAAATTCTTCGTGCTTCGTTTTTTTTAATTAGACACTGCAGTTATTTGAGGTTGTCTTCAAGCAGCTAGCCTTAGACCTCTGAGTGGTGACTTCCGTCCACCCCTTTTCTTTTAAATGAACTTATATAGCAAAGCCTTGTATGAAGACTAATGCATTATGGAAGAGAGGCGTAAGTGTGTGATGGGAAATACGGCTCGATAAACTTCTTTGGGGGCGTTATAACGCTTTTCTTAACCTTGATTGATGGATCCGTCAACAATCCATTTTTCCTTGGATTCTACTCCTTCTAGACTTCTTGATCTCTGTGGCTGTCAAGGAGTCTTATGCAGACTAGGCTTTCATACCATGTAAAAAATGAAAAGCCTAGAGCGTGGATGCTCTTCTCAACTTCTCAATATTACCCATAGTTAAAAAGATTATATAGGATACATCACCAATAAATCATTGACTTGGCGTAAACTCTAATTAAATGTGACAAGTGGATGGACAATTATGGCACCTACCACGTGATTGGAATGTTTTCCAACATTTTTTCTCCTACAAACAAAAGAGTCACTCACTTGATAGTGGCTTTAAAATTGCATAATAATAATAATAATAATAATAAATGTGGTTGATATACACCTTTTGATATATATCAACCATATTTAATGATATAATTATGCATATATGTGATATATATCTCTCCTCATATATCAATTACTTTTATTAATATAATTGTACTAATTATATAATTTTTTAATATATTATTGTACTTACAAAGAAAACATTTCATATAAATGCAAATATTTTTTACATAAATTTCGAACACACTTATTAGATTCGGTGCTTAGTAGCTGTTATGTTATTATTATTATTATATTACTATTACGGAAAGATTCCTCATATCCCATGAAAAATTCGTTTTGCAGTTGTCTATAATGAGACTTTTTGGAAGCCTTTCCAGTGGGTTTTTCCGGTCAAAATCATGCAGCAATTTATTGGAATCGCAAGTTTGATAGCTAGTTTCTGCACAATCAAAGCGTCCCAGGGGTTTTTGAGGGTGCTGAATCCAAATATGCAGTTAAAAAACCATTTTAATTGCAACAAATCAAGATTTAACCTCAATTTCTTCCGCCGGATTCCGTCACCGGAATCTCCAAAAAATCGCATTATAGACAACTCCATTTGTTTTTACACGGGTGAGACTAAGGGCTGCTTTTTTGGTTATATTATCATTTCCAGGGAAAGATTCCACACACCCTACGAGCATTTTGTTTTTGTATGGGTGGGACCAATGGGGCTCCATTATCATAGTGCTGAACTTAAACATGTTACGTTAGCCTTATCAGGGAAAGATTCCCCACAGTGACTTTCTGTCTTTAGGTGGTTGGGACCGACCGAATAGACTAGTGAGTGCATTAAATTGCCTGATTTCAGCACCATATAATTTTTAAAATATTCAATTCAAATTTCACTTATGCCATGGAATTCTACGCTTTCTATTTGCAAAATAGAGATAAATGTCATCGCAACGATAGTAAGTTGATGTGAGAAAATATTTTAATAATTTGAATTTAATAACAGTTAACCCCATCACAACAATTTTTCCGTACTACCTTCACCTATTTAGTGAGAGGGATCCGATCAGGGAGAACCACATGCTTACAAGCTTTTATCCCCTGCTTGCACAATATCTGCAGCTACTTCTCCCTGTAATCACATATCAGTCTTCCTGCATCTTCTAATTCCCTAAATCTCGTTCCCAACCATGGCTAACGAACAGGCTGAAGCATTTGGTGCCTGTGATGATGGCAATCTCAACATGCATCCAGAGCCACGGTAATCAAACGAACAAAATCGCTCTCTCTTTTTGCAACCCATCTTTTAAAGTCATTTCTTTTTCAAGCTATCTGTAAGTACTTTATCTATTTCTAGATTTCAGATTGTAATTTCTTAAAGAAATATATACTATTTTTATTTTAAAGTTTAGAGATGTATATACTTCATTTGCTTTAGATTAATCATTGTACTTTTTTTTAAGAAGAAACATATGTTTTTTTACCATTAAAATCATTTCGATTGTACATGTTTTATACTTAAGAGGCTAGTTTCTTATGAAAATATGTCCTATTTTTATTTTATAGTTTACAGAGATGTATACACTTGTTTTAGATTTGATATCTTAATTTTTTTTTAAGAAATTCATATTGTACTTTTTTTAAAAATAAACATATACTCTTAATCATTAAGATTATTCAGATTATACATTTTTTATATTTGAAAAACTATAAAACTCATTAAAAAAATAATTTTAATGTTTATATTATTTATATTAATCTGAATTTAGATACTCTTATATGACCATATGATCAATCACATGCCTTCGAGTGTCAATAGACTCCCTGCTTGAACTAACTGTAATTTTTTCTCCAATTCACCGTCTCAACATTTCAATTTAATAAAAGCATTGATAACTGAAACCTCATTGCCATAAAATATTAAATATTATTAAATATGTGTATTAAAATTCCTAAATACAACTCTTATAACAATAATTTTGCTTTCGACCCTTGCTCTCCCCGCGGCTAAAACACACCAGATCCAAAAGCAAAGCCGGGAAAGACAGAAGCTGAGCCAGTTGCATAGCTTGCGCGGAGACCATGTCTATTCAGAATATGTGCAAATGATTTACAAGAAACGATGCTCCATTGTCATTGACCATGTGTCTTCTACGCTCTCCTGCATTTACTGCAAAACGCCACTTTAAATTCGCTAATATCTGCGCTCAAATAGCATAGCCATCCATAACCCCAGACAGCTTGTTGCCACTCTATTTATCATCGATAAATGTGGTTTGACACTAAAAAATTGGTATGGCCTTCAGACATCGCAATGAATTGTATCAAGTAAAATCGAGTCAGAATATGGCTCTGCTTTGATCAGCCCTGCCCAGATTCGAAGCGCGGTCCTTTACAATCCTAGACTTCTGTTTTGTTTTGTTGCGCCGAAAGAAGCATAGAATCTGAGCTCATGCTCTTCAGGACTTGCAGGAAGGAAGAGCATCTCTCCAAACTCGTTGCCCTCAACATTGCTATCTTATAAAAGAATTGATAAATGCATTTCATTTACCTCTTTTACAGATATGTTAGGCATCTGTTACACTCAAACCATGCCGCCTTTTAAGGAAAATGGTTTAAGGTAATCCCACTAATTTAGTTGTGGGCTATCATGGCTGAGCCACCACCTTCCCTAAAACCTCTAAAAAGGAACAAAAATCAAGAGCGATGCCTGAGAAAAATAGGAAACTCTGGAGTGAGAGAAAGACCCACAAAAATCAGAAACAAAAAGAAGGAAAGATGATAACCCTCGCACAGATCCTATTGAGCGGATTTTCTTTGCAAACTTCAGTTACCCAATATCCTGTTTAGCTACATCCAATGAAAATCCTACAACCACTACCAAGTCTCGCTAATCCACTGATCTGATCTGATAAATATTTTGGTCAACGGTTTTTGAATGCAGACTGAACGGCAAGGTTGCAATAATAACGGGCGGGGCAATGGGTATTGGTGAAGCCATTGTTCGGCTCTTCACAAAGCACGGAGCCAAAGTCATAATCGTAGACATTGCAGAGGAAGCTGGGAGCAAGCTGGCCGATTCTCTTACCCCCCGGGCAACTTACGTGCATTGCGATGTGAGCAAAGAAGAAGAGGTTAGCGCAGCGGTGGATTTGGCCATGGAGAAGCACGGTCAGCTCGATATCATGTATAACAACGCAGGAATAGTCGTTGCAGGTAAAAGCGTAGCAGAGTATGACATGGAGCAATTCGATCGAGTGATGAACGTAAACGTGAGAGGAGTGATGCTGGGCATTAAGCACGCTGCCCGCGTGATGATCCCGCGGAAGAAGGGCTGCATAATCTCCACTGCTAGCATTGCAGGTATTGTAGGAGGATTTGCTCCATACTCATACACGGCCTCCAAGCATGCAATAATAGGGCTGACCAAGAATGGCGCAGCTGAGCTGGGCAAATACGGGATCCGAGTCAACGCTGTGTCTCCTTATGGATCGGCCACGCCTCTTGCAGTTAAGTACTTAAAGGAACTGGGGGATGCCACCTTACCTATTTCAGAAATGGATACTCTGGCTGTGGAAGCCTTCTGCAGCAGTGTCGCCAACTTAGAGGGAACGATTCTTAAAGTGGAGGATGTTGCGGAGGCTGGTCTGTATTTGGCGAGCGATGAGGCTAAATATGTTAGCGGCCATAACCTTGTTGTGGATGGCGGAATCACCGTTGTTAATCACTCGTGGAGAACCTATCGCTGATACTTTAATGGTATTTGGCTGAGTGTCGGAGAAGCTACCGCTAATACTTCCATAGTATTTGTGAATAAGGTTAGCTGACAGTCGTAGTGCTGAAAGATAAATAATGCCGGTTCTATTGGCTGAAGATGGTAATGGTTAATTCATGAAAGATAAATAATGCCGGTTCCGCTGGCTGAAGATGGTAATGGTTAATTCATGAAAGATAAATAATGCCGGTTCCGCTGGCTGAAGATGGTAATGGTTAATCCTTTATCTAGGATTTTGCTGGATTTTTGTATTAGGTTCGCTGACTGTTTTTCTGTTATATTGAAATCGGCTTCAGTGGGATGTGTGATTCCTCAATGTTCAATGTGTGATTCTTCGATGTTCAATGTCTGACATCTCTTTTAAAATAAAAATATTTTCATAAATAAAAAAAATATTTATTATAATAAAAAAAATAAATTAAATAAGATGCACTAAAAATATTTCGCTTAAGTCTCTGCTCGCACTCTCTACCGTCAAAATATAGCTTACATCAAATTAAGTTATATACCTAGTCTCTCAATGATGTTCTTGTCACCAAGTGGGTATAGGTACACGATGAGATTTGTTTATGCCCACTTCCTTATCAAGGCCAACATTGGAGGCGACAAGACCAACATTGAGATCCTAACTTTTTGGGCGAAACGAAGGTGAGAAAGGTGGAATTGCTCGAGGGTGTTATTATTATCAGATCCGAGAACGTTAAGGATGAAGTGATTTTGGATGGAAATGGTATTGAACTTGTATCTTGATTTGTTGGTTTCATTAATTAGAAATGTGATGGGAAGAAGAAAGAAATTTCTGAAGTTTGAAATGTGATGTGAAGAAGAAGAGTATTTTGAATTTTTTGGATGGTATTTATGTGAGTGACAAAGTCACTATTCATGTTTGAAGGTTTGTTATTATTAGAAAACAAATTTTCTATATCACTTTTAAGGATGTGGAGTAGTGTATTTTTTTTAAGTTAGCAAAGTGAGCTTTATTGTTCAAGGTATCTTTGGATGGTGCACCCAAAGGTAATTTGGGGCCTACATGATATGGGGAATAATTCTGAACCATATTGGGTTGCCCCTCTTTATCTACTTAGGCATGATTAGTATTAGTAAAAAAATGTTGCAGAATTAATGGGTCTTTGTATGGGTTTAGAATATGCTCATGCGCAAGGCT
Organism: Pinus tabuliformis; assembly: GCA_031772625.1. Classification (NCBI taxonomy): domain Eukaryota; kingdom Viridiplantae; phylum Streptophyta; class Pinopsida; order Pinales; family Pinaceae; genus Pinus; species Pinus tabuliformis. Next base: position 320,823,914 of record CM062820.1, read on the forward strand.
TCTCTAAGCTTCTGGTGGAAGGATACTCCCAAGTTATTATAAATATGCCCTGAAGTCTCCAGAATGGTACCCACATTCACAAGGTTTCTTCAAGTTAGAAATTGGAATACCTCTTGGAACATGTCTCCTCTATTATCTCTTATATTCCTCCTCTAATTTCTCGGCATGCTTAGAGAACTGGGAACAAAATTGTAGACTTACTATTTGGAATCCTCTCCACACCTCGCATCAACTTGGAACCTCCTACGTGATTCTCCTACAAAAGTTTATTGTTAGTAATTATCTCAAAAGGATTTTCTAGCCCTGAATGGGGTGACTAATGAGGCAAAGGGGGGGAATAGTCATATGCTACTTCCCCACCAAGAAAATAAGCCAGGGGATATGGAAACCTACCCCTAATGATGTTAAATGTAGTTTCAGATGAGTTGCAAAGGAAATTAATAGTGATGGGAATGAGAGAGTGACCGAAATGATCGTCTTATTCGTGTAACGCTAGAGGTGGTTATCATCTTGCCTAGTACGTTAAATTTGTGGTGAACGAATGTTGGCCCCCTAGATGTAGGCAGGAAAAGCATGTCGTGGAGGAAGACCTAGTCTTGTTGGTGACAAGGGCGAACCAATTGGGAACATATAGTAATCATGCAAGGTCTTGTAGAAAAATCTTCTAGACATGTAGGGAGAATAAAAATGTGACTTCACCATTTTGTAATATGAGTCATGCTCTATATTTGTAGCAAGCCTTAGATGTGATGGTTTGAGAAAAAGTTTGAGCTTTTACTAGGTGCTCCATCTGATGGACCATATAATGTATGTTCATGTATCTATGTTTGTAACATCAGAAGGGCATGTCATTATAAACCCCAAATATGCATGTTTAACCATTTATCATGTCTTGATCTAGGAATTTTTGTGAATGATTTCAAACAAAAATCCCAATCATACAAGCCCTTTAATTGACACACATTTTCATGTGAAATCATGAGCAATGTGAATGTTTTTTTTAAAGCAACACTTCAGCAAACCATCAATAGGAAACAAGAAACAAATAACCATGAACAACCATAACAGAATGATATGATTACAAAGTTCATCCCATGTGGACTACATCTTTAGGCCCGGTATAAAAAGTGGAGAGGTCGTGTCATTAGTCATTGCAAGAAGATGATGAGTGCATGATACAATCGTCTCTCTCAATACAAGGATCAAACCCCCTTAACTAGAGTGGCATGTCTCTCCCAGGGGACGTTCTTCTACAAGAACTCTCACTTACAAGAAGTTCTCCTTAATACAACATGACAAATGAATAATCTCTCACTTAAAGTTGCATAGAATGATTCTTTCACATGGTGGCATACATGGATCTCGGATTCAAATCATCATCTCAAACGAAATCAAATGAACACATGGCAAAAATACACCTTATACCTCCAAAATTGGGTATGGCGTGAAAATCAGCTACTCAGATGAAGAAACGGCATGCACCATCGTGTTCCATGCAAAAAACTGTAAAATTTGGATATAAACACGACCACTTTCTACCTCCGTCAAATCTGGGCTCCTCGGGAATCTCAAAAATTCCTCAAAGATTCTGTTCTGAGGGTTGAATGAAAATTGACGGTTCCAATGAAAAAACTGACCATGTCATTGTGTCTCTCATTAAAAATCAAATCATATGAGTATAAAATTGATCTGGTTCTAAAACTGTCAATTTTGGGCCTCATGGAATCTAAAACATTCCCTACAGAGTCATGCATCAAGGTTCCACCTTCAAGCTTCAACCTTCTAGGTTCCATCCTCAACATTATTCCTCTAGAAAATATGTTGCTTAGATCAGAAAACAGATAGCACCATCATATTGTTGGCGAAATTCTAGTTCAGATGAGTATAAAGTTGGCATATTTCTCACACTCTCGAAAATTAGCCCCCTAGGAAATCTCCAAGGTTCCTCAAAGAATCTGCATAAGAATATCCCGTGGAATATTCGTATCAGCCTCCGATGATCGGTGAATGAAATGATCCATGTTTAAATAAATATGGACAAAAATCTCAACAAGGCCACTAGGAGGACTAGTTGGTGGGCGTCTGTGTTAAGTAATTGGTTATGAGGGGTTGTGGGATCAAAACCTGCTACTATTGTTTTAACACTTGATTTTTCTGTTAATGGTGGCTCATTTGAACTGAAATGGTGGGTTTTGGTATGGGGCCACCTGGGTGGTGGGGTCGGGCAGCTGGCTAGGAGGGTTCAAATCTCATTGGTCCCTATGTTGAGCCATTTACATAGTAGGGCCGCTGGCCCAATATATATTATGTATTTAGTGTAAGGGTTAACGGGGTTTGGCCGCCGACCAATCCTAATTTTTATGTCAATAGGAGTTTCTCTATTGGCTTCAGGTGGGAAGACACTATTAACCCAACCAATTACATGGCTTTATTTTCATCATCCTCCATCCAATTAAATAGTTTCACGTGGACAGACTAAACGACGACACACCTAAGATGATGTTGAAGGCATTGAGGTGGGCTAGCTTGGGGGTTACAGAAGGAAGAATTGACATCTTCGATGGGGCATGCATGGACATCATTGTTGGATTTCGCATGCTTGAATCCATGAAGGAACCATGGGACCTCCATCCATTGCGCGACGGTGATCCTCGTATGGGCTTTTGGGTCATTACTAGGAAATTTATTGGAACATTTCAGAGCCAGAATAGTCACATGTTCAAATCTTGCGATCAAAACCGGAAGCAAGGAGGAAAGTTCAATTCAAGCCAATGCGTTGTCTACTTTACAATTCAATTTGGTGCCATATTAAGGTCCCCGTCATTCGAGAGTGTCCATACAAATTTCGCTAAGAGAGTCTTTGCCAATGGAACCATAGCTACACTAACACACCAGGCATATGATCGTGGGTTTTTCCAAAATTTAGGACAAATTAGATTTACAAAATTATGAAAGTTAATGGACTTGCCTTCCTTTGATAGAATTCAAGATTGGTCCAACATTTATTGTCCATAATTTTTCCATCAACAAAGATTGCCAGTCCTCCTCCCATAAACAATGCCCAATACAAAGGAAGTGAACACCAAAAGCTTGACAATCCTTTGCGACAGTGCAAACTTCCACCATATTCAATGCACTTCAAATCTGGTAGTCTATGATATCAGTCTACATCACCCATTAAATACATGATGAAACCCTTCCTTCCCCCCTAAATTATCATGATAAACTTTAAATTCATAAACTAATTCATATTGGATACTCTTGCAATCCATCAAGATGATCATAGGGCTTAGGGATGCGAAAAAATTCGGAGCAACCATTGATGTTGCCAAAAACGTTGTGATAATCCAAGAGATCGCCCTGGCATATCTCCAACATCACTTATAATGCGTCTGACTCCATAAATGAGCATGCATATTTTGTAAATTCACCATAATTTAACACATTTATGATCAAATTTTCATTGTCATTCGTTGGCGTTATGATTGAACTATCAGATAATTTGCATCTACAGTATGATTAAGCTCAAGCTACAAATACTATTACTTAAAATCCTTCTAATCAAGCTTTAGATACTGATCTACACTAACTGAAATTAAATATTTTAAATGAGACTACCACTATATAAGACTGACTTTCATAGTAAATTTATTATAAAAATTCCACAACTCTTTAATTTTTTCTACAAAGTTTTATTTAAAAGAATTATGCACGAAATTAAATATTTTAGATGAGACTACGAATATACAAAACTAACATGCAAAGTAAACTTATTATAAATATTCTATGAATATTTAAATTTTTCTACAAAGTTTTGTTTATTTTTTTTTTGCATGAATATATACTTTGAAACATAATCATACACAGATCTAAGTTATGAATCTTTAAATTTTTCCTCAAGGTATTATTTAATAGAATTTTGCATGAATATCTACTTTGAAACACAATCATACTTAAAATTACATATTCATGTCCAAACCTCCATTAATGTTGAGTAACATTTTCAAAACTGAAAACTCACTTGGTTTTACCAGAATTGCAAAACGGACTGAGTAACCCCGGCCAAGCAACATTCTTGCAATATGAATACCCAAGAAACTCCACCCATGGTAGGCACATTAATTTATGAGAATTTGAAGCACCATATCCATTTTCATCGAGGTAGTTATTCATTTTGAGGAAATGGATGTAACAGAAGCTCCTGAATGATGGTATGAAGTGATATAAGAGTAGATAGAGCTTCAAGCTCTGATTAGAGCAAGGTACAATCTTTGTGTCATTCAACTAATATATATGAATATTACCTGAGAAGTTGCGTGGGTGGTAGATATCATCGGGTGCTTGTGAGCGATAAATCTAGGAGGTTCCAAAAGAATGGGTGGAACAAAGGGTAAGAGCGAAATCCACATGTCATTGAACGTTATCCACTCTCAAATTACCACCATATTTGTGCTATCTACTTAACCATTTTCATGTTATTAAAAAATAATGTTTTATGTCCTCATGAATATGGATTTATTTCCATAATAATTAAAACTAGCAATTGCCCCAAAAGGTGCAAAGAGAGGCCGATAGATTTGTTAATTTGGAAAAGTTGTATGAGAAAGACATTTGTAGACATGTAGTTCATATGTTTTGCATTTCAAAAGTAGCAAGATCAACCTTTGAAGATGACAATTAATGCATTAGATCTTAGCTTTAATTAAAACTAACTCACTATAGAAATTATATTTATGTTTGTTTTAATGTTTATACATTTTAATTTAAAATAAAGCTATTGTTTGGTGGTGTTATAATTATTATAATTATTATTTGTAAAATAGTGTAAGTGTTCATTCTCTTCTTCTTCTTTTTTCACTTTTTAACTTCCATCATAGAATTTATAAATATAAAATATGTTTAAAAAAATCATTTAAATATTATTCTTTTAAGTTTTTTTACCTAATTTATACCAAAAAAAACATTCTTACAATAATTAGCTAATTAACATAATTTATAATTATTATTTAAGTTGTATAGCAATAATATTTTTAAATAAGCTTTAATTATTGTCTAAATATGAATCCATAAAAGCAGTGTAACACCACTATTTTATCATATAACATGTGATGTCTAACCTAACTATACCAATGTGCACAGGTACAAATTCAACAAGGTTCGTTTCAGGCATCGAGAAAGTTCAACATAAATTTTATCAGTGTTTCAACAAAGAAAAGAACCTAAACTAATCCAGTGACAAATTCGACAAATTTTGTTTTGAGGCATCGAGAAAGTTCAACATAAATTTTATCAGTGATTCAACAAAGAAAAGAACCTAAACTAATCCATTATCATCTGCCCTTGCAAATCTAAATACCAAATTATTAAACCAACAGAAACTTTGAGTGTAAATTCCATGACAGAGAGAGTAAATATAAAATTATTAGAACACAACTTTAAAAAAAAAAGCATATAGATCTGACGAACATAAACTCCATGCCACATGAATTAAATGCAAAATTATTGAACTAGCGCCATGCCATGGAAATTAAATACAAAATTATTAAACCAGCAGAAATTTGAAGAGAGCGTTTAAAAAAGACTAGAACCCAAACACTATTCTTTTAAGATCTGTTGAGACGCCAAATAGTTGGCCCCTTGGATATCACACAATTTTGAATGGCACTACTACACCAAGGGCACTTTTAAGACAAAAGAAATCTTTTGTCTTAAAAAATCACTTTTTATTTTAGTTATTCTACATTAAAATTTAATATCAATTGAATTGTCTTAAATATAAACTTTAAGACAAAATCAGTTTGAGACAAAAATATTTTAAGACAAAACTTTATATTTAAGACAAAAATAGTTTAAGACAAAAATATTTTAAGACAAAAGCAGTTTGAGACAAAAATATTTTAAGACGAAACTTTATATTTAAGACAAAAATAATTTGAGACAAAACTTTATATTTAAGACAATGGCCACTTTAGATGAAACTTATTTAATACAATTAACAATTAAGACACAAACATATCAATTTAAGACAATATTATCTAACAACTGCAAAATTGACTCTGACAATGTGCCTTAAGTCCGCCAGCTTGCAGGCAACTACTGTCTTGCGCCTATACCGATGTTGTTATTTTACTTACCATTCACGTTATCTTATATAAATACAACGATTTGGTGGGCTCTTTATTTTGTGGGGGTAGTCAACTAAGAAGAATGCGACAACTTTTACTGACAAGATTTCTCGGACATCAATTCCTCTTCTGTCCCTTTCATATCTGCTGATACGATTAGAGACAACTTGTTTATCGTTGCATTCGGCACTGCTACACGGAGGGGGATTTTAAGACAATTTTTTAAGAGAAAAGAAATATTTTGTCTTTAAATTTTCAATACGAGGCACTAGTAAAAAAGGTAAAGGTAAAGGATTAGGGGTCCATCTACTAGAATTCACCAAGTGGTTGGTTTACCATGGTTGTGAAGTGATATTCAACAGAGGAAAAACATTCATGAGACACATATCCACGAGACAGTTGAAGTAGATCGGGGTTCGTGTGAAGAACATGTATAAGCTAGATGTGGAAGATTGTGTTGCATTAAGCACTAAAGCGGAGAAAGCGCAGGTCACGATGTCGATGAACTTTGGCACAAAATACTTGGTCATTTGCATCATGATACCTCGAATATTATACGACAAATAACCACTGGCCTCCCTAAAGGAGCACTTAAGAAGTAGGATGTATGCAAAGGATTTATGTTGCGGAAGTACATAAAATCCACATTCCATGATCGGGACAACAAAGCACCTGCAGTCCTAGAAAGGATCCACTATGATGTTTATGGGCCTTTCTCGACAACCTACACTGTCGGACACAAATATTTTGTCATTTTTATTGATGACTTCTCATGGAAGTGTTGGATCTTCTTCATGTGGAAGAAAAACGAGACATTCTCCAAGTTCATAGAATTCAAGACACTGGTTGAAAAAGAAGCTAGTAAGAAGGTGAAGGCTCTGTTGTAGTGGCTGCAACACCCTCCAAAATTTTGGCTTGCACTTAAATTTCGAAGCCTACTATGGATATTGTGATCGATCGTTCCTTAGTCACTTATTGGTAAGTTGATGATCTAAAGCTCCCCTTTTTGATCTTAAGAGTCGTTCATGCTTTTATCTTTACATAGAATGTGTCATCTTTGGGCATGAGGGTTATCACTTGTCATGCAAAGGGAGGTTTGTTTTGCTTCAAGGGGAAATCTTTATGGGAATGGGTTGTCCTCACCACATAGACATGTTTCACACTCATTTCACACACTCTTCCACAAGTGTCACCTTTATCCTCCCAAAGTCTATCATCGGAGCCGCACTTGCAATAAGCTGCCACAAAGGTTGTTGCATTAAGCGAAGTATGTGTTATATGTTCTAGATGGTCTATGTTGTATCGCTAAGTTTTCAAGTGTGTGATCATAGTCAAGTTTTATCACTGTTCACATCAGCTCCACTGATCCCACACTTAGCCAAATTTCAGAGTATCCTTAGAAACCTAGCCTCATCCAACTTTCCTGAACTGTGCACTTCACATATGTAACCCTCAAGCTTTTCCCTTACCTATTGGAACTGTGCAATGTGCAGAAATCCAAACCTCCCTTAGCATTCAAAACTGCACAGTGGTTTCCTCCAATGTCCTTCCCCTAACCAAAACCCACTGTCTCCAGAAACTATGCAGTTTTGTCCCTTGACTACCCAGTCTACATTGCATCTTGAAATTGTGTAGATGTGTCCTCCCAGGGCCTCATCCCATAGCAGTGACTTGCATCCTAAAACTATGTAAATGTGTCCTCCAAGGGCCTCATCTTGCAACAGTCACTGCCCGCTGAAACTACAAAATTATGTCTCTGAGGGGCCACGAAGAAAGATAACATGATAAATGACTCTCAAGGAGCTGAGGAGAAAAATAAGCAGACCAAGGAACCCAAGGTATGATAGAATATTGGGACTGCATGAAGACTCCATCTGATGCATAACTCTTTGGAGGATAGGTATGGAAAACAAAGCACATCTTTTGAAATACACCTCTTACTGTAGCTTAAAAGTTTTCTTATCATTGTCATATCATTCTGTCTTTAATGACATGCATGGTTGCAAGAACTGAAATTCATTCCGTGTGTTTCCTCTACATGCCTTTCTCCCTTTCACTTGTTTATTACATAGCTTAGAAGATGAAGAGTATTACCACTTGTTTATTTAAGCTACGGAGGTTGTGACCAACATGATCTTATGACTAACCAGGCATGATGCAAGGAATCCTAAGTGGGATGAAAGATGTTTGATGATATTTATATAGTCAATACACTCCTTTGCATTAATCCTTGCTTTGTATCTTGCATGTATCCTCACTGCTTATCAGATTTGGCTACCTGCTGCCAGTAGTCTCTTAGCTCTTTCCTGACAAAGCAGGGGAAGGAATTTCCTTCAACCTAATTTCTTCAAGGCTTTTAATAGAAAGTATAGAGCTAAGAGAAGGAGATGTGGAATCTCACTATCAAACTCTTGAAAATACTTTGCATGTTCGAATCTATCCAAACGATTAAGCTGCCACTCAACAACATTGTCAATCTTGGAAGACTAAAGAAATATCACATCTCTAGATATTATAAACTTCTTATTCACTTCATCATAGAGATGGTATGCTTTGGAGGTATGAGTACCCAAAGAAGATACATTTGTGACTCCTTGCACTGATTTTTTTATCTGTTCCTTAGGTATGAAGGCATAATAGGAGGAACCAAAAACCCTGAGATGCCTCACCAAAGGAATGTGGTCATACCACATTTCATAGGGAGTCTTGTTTCTAATAGCAAGAGATGGAATCCTATTCTTTATATACACAACACATAGAACCACATCAGCCCAAAACCTTATGAACTTAACATGTGAACTATGCCAAGTTCATAGTGAAAATAATACATTCCAGTGAACTATGTGTTGAAAAATGAAGCAAGAAATTCTCAATTTTATTTTTCCTTGATTAAATTGAAAAAAAATTGAATTTCCACATCAACAGACAACTTGGATGATGTTAACTTTTGTGACATGGCTTGTGTCACCTAGTTTACTCAGTAAATTTGAGTTGGAGGAGTTAGAGTTCAGTTCTATATATGCGATTGCTAATTTGTAGCAATAAAGGTCAATTATCTCAGGTTGTTGTCAGTTAAACTAGTTCTAACTTTTGGAGGAACTAGTGGAAGGTCATTTAAGCAGTGGGACTTCAGTCAAACTCAGTGATCATCTAGTTAACTGATCAATCAACCAAAAATAGTTGGGGCATGTAGAGAAGTCAAGTTCCCTAATATTGGTGGAGATTCCAAGGAAGTTTTAATTTCTTGTAGCTCACACAGTTTCAAGAACTTACTATAACCATAGTGGAGAAGGTAGCTTGAGTAGGAACTTCTTATGAAATTGGAGAGAGAATGATTGTTGGTAGCATTAATATCCTACCAACAATTTGTTTTTCACCACACTTCAATGTTTTGGGCAGGGTTTTTGAGGGTGGATAATTTTTTATGATGCTTTTTGGTCATGCACGTCCTCACTAAGTATATTGGGAGGTCTGTAATAGTTCCTTGCATGCACGTCCTCACTAAATATGTTTTGGGATGTTTGTACTAGTTCCTTGCAAATTTGTGTTTGTCAAGGATTAACTACTTATGATCTTAGGTGCTCACAACAATCCGACAATTTATGGCACTCTCCAAATCACCATTCCTGAAAGGATCCAACAAAATGACTTGAGAGGAAGATGATAAGGGCACACTCTTGTTGGCACTTGCCTAGAACTAGTGGAATTGGTTGGTCCCAATGGTTTTAGAGTTGTACTAGTCTAGTTTGGTGGTTCATATTGGCTAAGGTTGGTCTTGTACTGACTGACCTTAAAACACCAAAGTGACTAGTTCTCTACTAAATTGACCAATTCTCAAGAATGTAGTGCAACATAGCTAATGACCACAAAATATTAATTTTTTAATAAAAAATACTTAAAAGGAAAAAAAATATCTTAACCCTAGGGCCCTACAAAACCTAACCCTAGTAATTAATGGTAATATTTAATTTTTAAAGTTAAAGTAAAAGTTGGCATTCTCCTTATCTTTCCTTTTTGAAAAGGAAAGATAAGGATAATGTCAAATTTTACTTAAATTTTTAATATTAACATTAATTGTTTTGGGTTGTTTCAGAGTGGTTCCAACTTCATTCAATTTTGAGAAAATCAAATTTTAGATCCCATTCAAAACTTAGTGGTGATTGTTTGAACTGCTTCTTTGTAATGAGTCCTAGACTTTGACTTCCAATTTTTCATGTGCATTTATTGCATAATCATATTCCTTGTGAGACTTTGTAGCAGAAGTTGATCTTTAATCCATTGCAAGCACTTGACCTAGCTTAGGGAACCATCAACTACCCCTCCCAAGTTGCTCCTCAACATTGAAATTTTCTTTGGAAGCAGGCATTCATTTTATCCATTAGATCATTTTTTCCACTGTGACAGTCCAACAACACCCCTGCTAACATATGCTTGACAATCCATCTCATCTTTACTACTACCTTATAAACACTCTTAAATCTTGTGTCTCCAATCTAAAAGAGGAAGAACTAGAAAGGGCCTTCTTGGCCCTCTTCTCAACTCACAATGTGTTTAGCTTCTCTCTTGTGCTTACACTCTAGTCTTCTCGCAGCTTCAGAATGGTGAATCTTAAACACAGCCTCATGATGTGCATTCACAGAGGCATAATTCACCCTTGCTTTGCATCAAATTACCCCCCTAGCATTCCCTTTACCTTTACATGCAAGCATATATTTTCCTTGTGGAGGAATGTTAAGCTTCCCATCCCTATTTTGCCTCCCTCTCCTACCCTCATGAACCTGATAAGTTGAATTTAACCAATCTCACTATATCTGAGATAAACAACCCATCCAACTGGGTAGATTGAGTTGAGACCCTTTTAGAAACTAAATCCATCCCTCCACAATGATATGTCCCTCTCCAACAACATCATCATGTTGTCTTCGAGATCTATCATTCCCATGATCACCATAAATTTCCCAGTCCTTCACTTATATCTTTGGTAACGTCATCATTCAGATCACTTATATTTTGTTGTATTGTTGCTTGTGTTATGATTTCCTTTAATGGAAATATCTCCCTAGTAGGCACGAGTAACCAAATTCAAGTTCTTATTGAAATCTTTTGTTAACATACTTAATTTTCATTTTGACCTATTCGGTTTCAAATTCTAGTGTGGTTGGTTTACTGGTTGACTACTAGCATTCACCAAGTGGTTATTGATGATCATAGTTAGTTTAGAGTGAATGTTGGACTTTGCCTTGAAAACCAAGCCCCAAGAATATGCAATTATCATGGAACATTTCAGAGCTCATACTTTTCTACAAAGGAATACACTATTTTCATTCATCAAGAAAAGTTATATCAGAAAGAACCAAGTGGTTATGCTTTTCAACATTTTCACCTAAATTTCTTATCTATCGTTTTCTTATTGAATGGGAAAGTTGGGTTTTTGGGATTTTCAAATTAAAGTTCTACGCTGGTGGTGTTCATCTCGCATTTTGGTCTCCTTCTAAAATCTTGTTTGGTATGTGCAAAACGAGCATTGGTGCAGCTTTTAGTGGTGCAATTTTTAAAGATATGAAAATTCTATATTGGTTTAAGACATGCAATGTTCAATATCTACATGATACCTTTTCTTGACATTCCATTCATAAATTTGAAATTTGTAACAAGTATAAATTTTACTAATTAATTATTATATTGATTATTACAAAATTGAAGACAAAGGATATTATTAGAGATACTTGAGGAGAGACCTCTTTGGCTCAAGGGTTAAGGAAGGATTTTGACTTCAATATCGAACCATCAACTATATCCTCAACATTTGTGCCATCATGGAGGAGGGGAGACATTTCTCTTCAAAAGTCTTCTTCTACTTTGTAGGTTTTTCAAAGTTGTTTGATGTTATCTTGAGGGAGGCATTGTTCCATGGATGAAATTGGCATTTCAAAGATTTTGTTTACTGTTATTATATGTCTATTAGTTTCTCTAGGAATTTTTTCTTCTTCCTTGTTCCCATTTAAAGTGGGCAAGTCTCTGCTTTAAAATGCCCTGATATTGTTTTGCATTTACCCAAATCCACTTCCCTGTTTTGTTTGCTGAGGCAATTTTGACTTGGCCCAAATGATTTGTTTCCACAAAATATGAGATTTCCTTGCCATTTTTAACATTTACTATTGATTTGTTTTCCATTTTGGGATGAGGCCACTCACTAAATATCCTCAATGAAAATAATGCATGAACCTTGATGAAGCCCTAAAAGAACAGTCCCTTGTTCATCCGTAAAAATCGTTGAATTTCGCTTTGAACAAAACAAAATACCGCTCAATACTAAACTACCCACATAAATGGTATTGAGATTTAATAAAATTTACTCCAAGTCTAAGTTTTCGATTCCTTCTCGAGTCGGAAAAACCACTGGCGGTATCAAGTTGGTAAAAGAAAGTAGGATCTGTTATCCAAAATCCTAGCTTAGTGCCCTAAATCCCTAATGTGACTGATACTTTGATTAATTGGGCTGATGTATCGATCCTTTGTCTCATGGCTAGCTGTGACAGCTCGATTTATTGATTTAGCTGATCTAATCTCAGGGTTAACTGTGGTAGCCGAATTTGAATCCATGATCCATTTTCCGTTTGTAGAAAAACCATGAGTTCACTGAAACCATCAAGAGAACATGGACAATTCTTCATGTTCTTCCACTCCAACATAATTATATTATCCAACATTATAAAACATATAAATTTATATAAAATATGTATCAATTTGTACGAGGCAAATCTACTTGAAAGGATCACAACCTATAAGCTCGACCATGAAGTCTTACTCCAATAACGTCAAGATAATTAAACATGTGACCTTTTAATAGAAAAGATTTTTTAACAATGGGAACTCAACTAACTAGGCTGACCTTTAAGACTATGTATTTTTACCATTCACTTTGAAATTTGAGAAAAATAATTTTAAATTTATAAAATTACTAGCATTATAAATGAAATATTTATATCAAACTCATTTTTGCATTAAAATAAAACTTTTATTAACTTAAAATTAAAAAATTTGTATTACCAAACTCCACCAACAACCAGAAAAACACGCAAAAAAAAATATCAGAAATAATAGTACTCAAGGTGTAAAGAAGCAATAAATGTAAAAGACACTCATATCGATGAGAACACACTTAACATAATATCAATGAATTTTATGGTTAAAGACTTACATAATTACATTAGCATAAGATTTAGCGTAGGTTCTAGATAGAGCCACATTCTGCCGAGGGGGTCTTATGCCTCACATCCTACCCTACCTTTTCAGTTTCAAGAACAAATCTCCTTCTTCCGGAGCATTCTGTGCACTCCAATAGTGAGCAGACTTTGGAGGGATCGAATCCCATTACCTCAGTTCAAGGTAAGAATTCTTTGAATCAAAATTATCATCCACTTCCTTGTCGGAGCTTGATTCTATAATGTTGCTAGAAGTTGTTCAAAGAAAAAATTTTAAAGAATTTATGCTTGTATTGCGAAAGTTTATTTCTTTCCATGATCGACATGATTTTATCCCGCTGGTTGTGAATGCAATTTTACAAGCTCTAGGTTTTTTAGTGAGGGTTTATGGTTTTGGTGGTAAGTTTGGAGAATAATGTTTATATCCTGTACAGCATTATGAACGCCTTTGATTTGGCTTCAGTCGAAATTTTCGTAGCTTTGTTAAGGTTTGCAAGCTTGTTTTCTTTGTGAGATTTTGTTGGACGCAAAAGTTTTACTCTCGATTTGTTTAAGATCAGGTTTATTTAGCTATGCTTGTCTAGTTGCATTTGGCTTTTACATTGAAATGAAGGAAATGGAGGCTTAGTGGTAGTGAACGGAAATATGGAACCGGGAAGAAAGAGAAAATAGGGTTTATTTTATTTTTGTTGTAACCTCTTGTTGTTGTTGATCTCATTTGTTTATCGGTAGGGATGATGTAGGTGCTCGTGATAGCACTAGTTCAGACATGCAAATGGGGTTGTGGTTTAGGGATGATGACATTCCCATGCTAGGCTACCCCGAGGATTCACTTCACTTGGAGGTGTCAATTAGTTGTTAGGGCAAATATTATGGTGCAAATTTTGGTTGATTTTGATGAAAGAGCGCCCCCTGGTGCGGCAAGTCAACCAAATGGAATTCATTTGTTGTGAAGTAATTGAACTTTTGTTGATGGTCAATTGTTTAACTGACCTACGGGTCTTTTTTACCCCACCCAGTCCCTGACATTTTTGGGCCAGTTGTAATTCGTTTTTACCTAAATACAGACTTCAAACAAAATAGAATACAATAGGCACTGCTAGTGCGATTGTGGTTGTATATGGTAGTCACCACTAGTGTGATTACCATAGTATGCAGGAACCACTAGACTTTATCCAATCTCAAATGCTCTTGAAATCTGGAACTGTTGATTTCATGCCTTAAAGAACCAGATTGATGCCACTAAATTTGGATCTGATTTTTAATTGTTGTTTCCTTACTTTCAAAACCTCTTCCAGTTATTATTAATCTCTTATTATTTGACTACTCTACCATTTACCTCTGAAATAATCAAATTTACTTCTTGAATATCTATAATAGCCCCAAATTGATTGATCCCTGCCTTAGAATACTCTGCCACCTCATTCAATCTGAAATCATCACATGCCATGTGTATAGAGTAGATAGAGCACAAAAATGCCTCATTGTCATCACCTATTAATGCAACAAAAGGAGACAAAAAATCACTCATTTGTTGGCAGTCTCCAATGTTTGAATCATAAAGAACATAAGTCTTAAGGATGGTGACTAATTTTTCATAATGATGCTTCCGAGATGCTTATAAGTGTTCATCATTAATAGTAACTGCAAACCTTTCTGGAATGAGATTATATTCCTCCATAGATTCATTATCTAAGAAGGCCTCACTTTCTCTATTCCTATCATTATTCTATTCCAATTCTTCTGAGGAAATTCTCTGTAGTTCATTATGTAAACCATTATGATAGCAGTACGTGAAACATCATCGAGTTTTTCTAATAATCCCTCGCATTGGATACAGGCTGCCTGAAATCTCCAACTTATAGTTTGAAAGCATGACTAGTAGTGACAGGCATAACAAAAATCTGTTACCACCACAGTCAAGTGAAATTATAAATAGTAGAAGAGAACTTAATTTCTTCAGGTTCCATCCTCCAAAACCATAACACAGGAATGAACTTTACAATCTTGTCGACCTTAACTATCTTACTTGTTAAACAATTGCAATGTTCTACCCATTTAATGGTAATGGTTTTTAAAAGAAAATGATCATGTTGTCTCACAATTATTTGATAGTAGGCTCTACCTGCAAAATGGAGAGTGTCCTTAATAATGTATGGACTATCTTCAGCCATAAACAATGACCAGGGTGTTTGAAAAAGATTTCTATAACCGACAACCTTTCCATTTGTTTCTGTGGTACATTTGTCCATTGTGTACTATCCTGTCCAAATGAATTGAAAAATACAAATTGAAACACCTAATACAAATTCCCTTGAAAATAAATCCTTTGGCTCCGAGATGGTCTTTGTTTGATGTTTTTTTGTTTGCAGTTAAGATCCACCAGGATCACTAAACAATCCAATTCAGATGTCCATGAATGCAGCAATTTATTCCTATAGCATAAGCAATGCTCTAGTGTCATAGTATTATTGTCAATAAAAATTTTCGATTGATATCAACAACGACTTTTGATGACATAGAAACTAGGACCTTATGGGTGCAATTTGTCAACAATTATCACTGACGTAGATGCTCTTTGCCAATGCTTTTTGACACTTGGATATTTCCATAACCATCAGTTCATGCTTAGGTGTTTTTATAAAAATAGAAAAAATTAAATCTGGGGATTTTCTGAAAAATAGGCTTCAGAGAGCCATTCGAATCTTCCAAAACATGACACCTGTTGAAAAGATGAAAGAGGTTTTTGTAAATCAGCATGTTCCCGAAAAAATCATGTTTTATTTTTTCAAAATTCATCACCACCTTCTCGTAAATTGCTCCCAAAGTTAGTCTTTTATGGAAAAAATATTAAAAACAGTTTTGTCAATTTGGGCAGATTTTCCTTAAACAATTTTCGTGAAGCTGAGTGAATTCCAAGGGTTCCAAAAGCATGTTGGGTCATCTAGGAACACAACCTAGGTTCCTAAGTTTCCATGTGAATGCCCAAAATATCCAAACTAAAGGCACTACCAAATCAGAAGGCAACGCTCACTCTAGAAAAACTGTCAAATTAGTGAGGGCTCAAGAAAAAACTTGTATGTCCTAACAGATCCTTCAATATTTGGTGCTCGCATATGAAGTATTGTTTATGCATAATAGTGGTGAATTAAATCTAGATGACAAATTGGATAGCTAATATGAATTAGATCTAGATGGAATTCATGTTTGTGAGATAGCTAATATGAAGATATTGTAATTCTCTATTTCGAATAAGGGAAGATGGCATATGCTATAGGTAGTATGACAACAGTTGCCACTCTGCCTCATTGGGTAACATTGGAAAGAAGAGGAAGTTGGGTGCAGTATCTGACAAAAATGCCAGGAAATTGTCTTCTCTTGTTACTTTTTCACCCATCTCCTCTAATCGTTTAAGTAGAAGGCAGACCACGAGATTACATAGCAGAGAGAAGGTAGTCAATCCAAGATCTATGGCAAAGGAGTTGTAATTCAACCGAGATGGGTCAGTGACAAAAAAATTGTAGGTCAGAGAAAACAAATTCCATCTAAAGGAAGATTATTTTCACATAAAACTTTATTGTGGTAGATCTTTCCTTGTCCATATACCTTTGATGTTAATGTGTGGTTTGTATGTAGGTTTGGTATGACATATATTCCAACATTTTGTTGTGCACCTACTGAAAATATTTTCAAATTGTCTTGTAGGCAGGTGTCAACAAGCTTGTTGATATTGTCGGAATCACCCTTGGGCCGAAGGGCAGAAATGTTGTTTTGGAGAGAAAGTATGGTTCTCTGAAGATTGTCAATGATGGTGTGACAGTAGCTAAGGAGGTAAATTGTAGATGTGGGTTGTAAATTTTTTATGTTCTATATTAGTTTTCCTTGCCTAAATGTCTTACTGTCTTAGACCTGGAAGGAAAAATTCTCACAGGTCATAGAAAACATATTTATCTTTTGAGGATGTACCTAGTCTATGGAGTAGCCATAGTAGAGTAATGAATGACACTTTAAACAGTTGAAAAAAATACTTGTGTGCCAGATGTTGATGAGTCAAGTTAAATTTTTATTTCTTGTCTAGTTAATCTAGTCTAGTTAATGCTTTTCAATGTTGCACCTTGCTTCTGATAGGTTGAATTAGAGGACCCAGTTGAAAATATTGGGGCCAAGTTGGTAAGACAGGCTGCAGCAAAGACAAATGATTTAGTAGGTGTTAGAACTACCACATTTGTTGTACTTGTGCAAGGTTTAATAGCTTAAGGTGTAAAGGTAATTTATTTGTCCCTATTACTGGCTTAAGTATTTATTCATTTTTATTGGCCCTTTTGGTGGTTGTTGTTTAGTTATTTATTTTGTGAATTTTCAAGGCTTCACAAGGATCAAGATAGTATTTGAGTGGAAAAATAGCCTGGTTGAAGATGAAATTGTGATCGTGTTATCAATTGGTATGACCTAGTTAGGAAAAACCCAACAGATAAATCTAGCTTGTATTTTTAAAGATTTGTGGATAAGAATCTGAATCATAAGCCTGTTCAGTTTGTTGCAGCTGGAGAAAATCCTATTCAAATTACAAGGGGAATTGACAAGATAGTAAAGGCTCTTGGTTTTGAACTCAAGAATTTGTCAAAGGAGGTAAATGCACACATTTGAGCCGGTTTTAGTCTATGGTTGAGGTGCACTTTCATTAGGGGAATAGTTGATTTAAAACTGTCAGCTAGAGTTTCTTGAAGACTACATGGTAGAATTTTTAGGAGTTACTTGTCAAACATTTGGGAAAAATATTATCTGTAAGGGAGTACACATGTTGAAACTTAACACCCTGTAATTGGCATTATTCTCCAGGTTGAAGATAGTGAATTAACTGATGTTGCTCCAGTAAGTGCTGGTAATAACTATGAAATAGGAAACATGATAGTAGAGGCGAGTAAAGTTGGAAGGAAAGGTGTTGTGACACTTGAAGAGGGCAAAAGTACATAAAACAATCTGTATGTTGTAGAGGGAATGTAATTTGATCATGGATATATTTCCCCGTACTTTGTGACAGACAGTGAGAAGATGTCTGTAGAGTATGAAAATTGCAAGGTAATTGATGTGAATGAAATATTCTTGCTCTTTTTGGTTGTGCTACTACTTGTTATTACTCCTTGTAATGAAAAGAGAATGGATAGAAATCATGTGTAACATTTTTAGAATAAAATCTCATCTTAGTTGCAGAATTATTTCCCAATTACCTCCATCTATCATATATTCATGGCACATCCTTCTGGTTCAATAGAGGTTGGTGCTAGTTTTGTATGGAATTTTAAATTTTGTGCCTTATGAACCTTCTATTATTTTTGGAATCTGTATAATATTTGATTTAGAATATTGATCTAGTAATTAGAAAGAAATATGACCACTACTAAGCATGTGAAGAGGGTTGATAAATTTCTATTTATTTTCGCTTGCATTTTGAAATTTAGCGATCAGTAAATGAACTTGCATCTTTACATTTTCTTATAATTTGCAGCTATTATTGGTTGAAAAAAAGATCACAACTTCAAGAGACTTGATTATAATATTAGAAGAGGCCATTCGTGGGGGGTATCCAATCTTGATCATTGCCGAGGACATTGAACAAGAAGCCTTGGATACTCTTGTCATGAACAAACTTTGTGGTGCATTGAATGTTGGTGCTTTGAAAGCTCCTAGATTCGGAGAGTGGAAAAGGGGACACAATTTTCCTTTAGAAATTTCATCACTCTCGTAAATTTGTACTACTGCGAAATTGGTTGAGGTAACATCTTTCACAATATAACAATATTCGACACTTCCCATTTTGACATTGCTATATTCACTGGAGTTATTTTTCAAGTTTAGCTACATTAAGGACTTACATGCACTAAGAGATTAAGTACAAATTTTGGTGTGTATATAAGCAGTGCTATATCATTTTTCGTGGAAACAATCTTTATTTGGTAATGGATTTGCTCTACAAGTTCAACTTTTCATGTTAATAGGATAAATTCTCATTGAGTGAGATGTATTGAGAATAAAATCTTTCCACCATGTCTTGGTCACAGGTTTCTAATATCTTATGTAGATATTGTTTTGTTTATTCTTTCTCTGTGTAGGCACTGTTATCAGGGATGAAGTTGGATTTTCCCTTGGAGAAAGTTGGAAGTAAGGTTCTAGGTACTGCTGCCAAGGTGGTACTTACCAAGGATTCAACAACAATAGTTGGTGATGGGAGCACTTAGGAAGGTGTTAATAAAAGAGTGTCTCAAATTAGAGGCTTGATAGAGGTGTGTTATTTCTCTATAACTTAAATAGGTTTCTTTATGCAAATCGAGGCTTGAAATTATTGTCTTGTTTTCTCTGTATAGCCACCATATATAGTAAAGTGGCCATCACCCTATGGGGAGGGATCTCCTCATTAATATCATTCATGATGATGGTATTAATCTCAAATTTTATTTGTGAGTTGTCAAGATAAGAGTGTAGAAAGAAACAATTTTGATGCACGGTTTATAATTTGAATATATGTGCCTCTGAAGGAACATGCAACAATAATTACAGACATTAAATTTAAATAACTTAAGGTTTCTTTAATATGAGAATATGTTTGGCTTGATATTTAACTTCCCTATCAACCTATTTTATCAAAGGTTTTCACCAATGATATCATTCTCATTTTCTTTGCAGGTTGCAAAACAAGACTACAAAAAAGAAAATTTGAATGAAAGAATTACCAAGATTTCTGGTGGAGTTGTTGTTATCCAGGTAAAGTTTGGCATGCTGAATTCATGGTAGCTATTTGTAACAATTCCCTGTTATTAGCATTATAGCAATCTGAATCTAGTTGATGGATGTTGGTGACTGCATTTCAATGTATATTTGTCTAAAGTAAGAATCGAGTGTATATGATAGTGTAAATGGAAGGAAGGATGCTATATTTATCTAGATTCATTTATCTGGCCATCTCTAGATGGAAATGCAACCTTTATTTATCTAGATATGCCTATGACAAGATGCAATAGCCCTAATTGGACAACACTGAAACTAGCTCAATTCAGTGTTTAACTGCCATGACCAATTCCTTCATTTTCCCATAGCAGCTATGCTGCAATAGTGGTGCCTTTGCAATGTTGAAATGTCCTGCAATCTTTTCCTATGACAAGATGCAATAGCCCTAATTGGACAACACTAAAACTAGCTCAATTCAGTGTTTAACTGCCATGACCAATTCCTTCATTTTCCCATAGTAGCTATGCTGCAATAGTGTCACATGGAGCCAGGGTTAATTTGCACATGGACATCTCTCTTTTGAAAATGAAGGAAATGTGCTAGGCTCTCATCTAATATATGTTGCTAAGATATAATAAACTTATGGTGTATGAGTTATCATCATTCTTAGTCCTTAGTTGTAGTAAATGTACTGTCTTTGTGTTCATGGCTGAAATAAATAATTCTCCATTGAGTTTCTATTAGCATCATCCAGAAACTCTTTATTGATTGATGCTCTATGAAATGCATCAACTCTGAGTTACTCATCATCCACTTTCTTGCTGAGATAGAGATCAACTGCCACGGTTATGGAGCTATTGCATTTCCTCAAGGAGTTTCTAATTTTGTTTCTATACGACTGTTAAGAATTTCTCTCTCCTTACCTAGAGTGTTCTTAAGCATTCTTGGGTGGATTTCTACTTACTGGAGTCATTTCCCTCTCCCATGAGCATTATTTTCATTTGTTGGGGTGACTTTGAGCTTGATCTTGGTTGTCTAAGAGGCCATAGGTACTAGAAAAGGCCATACATAACTATAGGAGATCATTGGCTTTCCAATTTCCCTTCATTCCCATAAATCCATCGAATACATGGGTGCTGAAATCTACAAGGCAGAGCATTCTTGATGTGTATTTATGGTAGAATGTATTTATATTATAATCTTGTTAAATTGAGATCCATTACTTGAGTGATTCAAATTATAGGTTGTTCCATTGGTATTGGGAATCGTTACATGAGAACCCATTAACTATAATTATTCACCAATAATATCCAGAGGTTGTTCTATACTAGAATGATGATTGTCCAGTATGATGTATAATGAGGATAAGGTTGAAGAAATGAATGAGGAGAAATCTCATTTAGGGGGAAGTGTGGATGAAGGTTGTATTGTAGAAAAAGAAAATACAACAGTATGGAGTCATGGACAAATATGGACAAATTTTGATGAAGAACAGGTTGCCCTTTTTTGTATAAAACCTCTATCATTAAGTTTTATTAATAGTCAGAGGAAGTTTTTATGTCAAACAAAAATATTAAAATCCCCACTTTCCAATGTATTCAATCCTTCTTGAATTGGATATGTCAATCAAAAGTTTTGAATTCATACATGATATGACTCCTTCAAATTTATACCAAATCCTATGAAAGCATTCCATGTAAAAGCTTGTGACCTTTTCTTTTTAATAGATCTAGTCTAACCAGACTTGTATCTTCCAGTCAAAAGACAACTATCATTTTCAACCCTCATTCAACACTTGTTTTAGAGCCAAACTTGTACAAACTACAACTCGTTTGGCTCTATACCAAATCCTTTGAAATTATGTCCATCAAATCTTTGAATATATGACTTTCAACAGACTCTGGTCCAATCAAACATGGACTTGCAAGCCAAAGTTCTATGTTACGTGCTAGACACTAATAGCTAAAGTCCTCATTTGTGAGTATTGTAGGTGGTTCAAATATTAACATGAACTTTATTTTGTATTACTATAATGATATATGCATATATAAAATACTAAACAAGACAATTATTAGCAATAGTATTCATGACAAAATATAGTTGATATATATGACTATTCCTAAATGGGTGTCAATTCCATATAAAATTACTTCACAAAACACAATTCATAGGCTTAATATTGATTATAGAGAATAAGGAATAGAATATGGGTGTGCTTTATTTTGGAATCACGACAACAACAAACAAGGGCTGGAGGCAGTGTTAGTCCCTGCCAGGGAAGGCAGGAGCTAGATAATTATGGATAATCATGGCTAGAGCACAAAGTAAACCATGCAAAACATTTGAATGTCATCTAGACTATATAAACTATATAGAGGTAACATAAGCAAGATACTTGAATGCCATCCAAATTATATAGAGAGGCAACCTAATCTTATAGATAAGATAAGATAAGATAATTTTATTAATGTCCAACAAATGACCATAATAGGTCAATGGGACTGTCAGTTACAATGATTACAACATGCCAAGCCGGTGGACCAAACGGTCCCCTTTAACATTTCTATTAAAAAGCAGAAATACATCTATAATCCAAGTAAATGTAAATGTAGAAGCTAGAAGCTCTTGGCTTCAAAACAAAGCACTGCGATGATGCAGAGAAGGAGAAGAAGAAAAAGGAGGGGGGAAGGAGTCTCCTATCCTGTTCCTACTCCTAACATCCGAGGTCGAGAGAAGAAAACTGAGAGAAGCTTGTCAAAGTCTATTGTCCTGTGGGCATACTGGGTTGTCACTGCTATCGCTTGGAGGTTCTAGGGCGCCTCCCAGGGGTGGATCCAATCTTGGAGCGCTGGTGCAGTTTGGTGGGTCGACCCCCTCGGGACCGCACTAATCTGGTCTCAGTGTCTGTGGGTCAGTCAATGGTTCTTTTGGTGCCCCGCACTGATGGTAGCGCCCTAAAGAAGTCTGTGATCTTCTGCGTGGTGTCCGATCTGGTGGGGGGCTGAAGAGAGAGGTATATTTAGTACATCACATGGATGGATAGGTATATTGAGTACAACACATGGTTTTAATAAAGACATATCTTTCAATTAGGTTAGATATTCTGAATATGGTGTGTACTTTTCTGATTTTCTTGTACCTTTTAGTCAATATTGCTATGGAAACAACATTATGGAAACAAAAGCACTAGAGTAAGGAAAATCAAATTCCTTAATAATTATTAATAGATAGTGAATACACAGTGAGATGTGAGATTACAAGAAGAAAGAAATAAAATGATCCCATGCTAAAAACCAAAGATTCTATACCTTAATTTCATATTTTTCAACTGAAAAAACCCCTTTATGAGAATAGAGTTGCTCCTGATGTCATCAAGACTCATAGAGCTACTCCTGATGTCATAAAGATGCTCCTGATGGTAAGGAATGGCTGCTACATAGGTCCAGTATATTCAATGCCCTATTGATAGGTATATGGATAAGATTGGGGCAAAGTTTGGCCTCCAACATAGGTTTTTCCTCACACTTGTTCAAAATGGTTGTCAGGCAATCAAGGGGTAAACAATCTTTATGTAAGCTAAAAAAAGAAAGAAACTCAGGATAGTAGTTGTGGATTCACCCTTTCAATCTTTTAAAATATTAGATATTGTGCTTTACTTATGGTTTAAAATTTTGTTATTACGATATCTCGAGTTTTGATATCTATGATAATAGTGATTTAATGGGGTAAATTCAAGAAAAGCAGATGACTACACTGCATGGATGTGATCTTTCAAATCATATGACATCATTTTGAAAAGATCAGGAAAAATAAGGATGGGTATGAGAAATGTTTTCTTTGTAAAAGAATGGGTGAGACAGGTGAATGATGAGGAAAAATAAGGATGGGTATGAGAAATGTTTTCTTTGTAAAAGAATGGGTGAGACAATTGAATGTAGCTAGAAGCACACCATTGGAGCTTGGAAACTCATTACCTTCCTCGGTGTCATGCAAGATAATGGCTAAAGCAATGGCTCAAGTGCATGGAAGGTAGTTCAACAAGAGCACACAGATTTTTTACAGGGTCCGATTATTCTAGACACCTAATCTAGACTTGAGAGGCCTTGGATGGGCTCGAGACAGTGGCTAGCACCCTAGTTTCCTACAAATTGGAGCTTTATCACATACATGCTAGTTTTCTTACCACGATGTGTGGCCATGGTGAAAAGTTGAAACATTACTCTAAAAACTCTAAATCCAACCCTAAAACTAGGAAACGTTTAACCAACAAACTGCTAGAAGGCTGCAATTTTCGTGTCCTCCAAACCTGTTGTGAGTATGAACATGCCACTGACGCATAACAAGTAAATGTTTCATACAATTAAAGAACAAATTTGGCTCAACACCGGGCTCTGATACACATAGATTTAGTTCCTAACATCTTTTGCACGATTTAGCTGCTTCCCCTGAATTGAATGTCATTTTCAGTCATTAGATGAAGCTCTATACTTAGCATTCATCGCATCATTGTTGATTCATTTTGATTGAGTTTGACATTGGTTTAGTCTAAATTCAGAGAGAGAAGTTAATTAGTACTATACTATGCATTATGAATCACATTAGATTAGCACAAGTGTATTGCATTCACTTAGAATCAGCATAGTCACTCTCATTGATTACAGGGTAATGATTCATAAAAGGCTAGTGATATTACTGGAATGTAACTTTGTTATCTTACTAGCTTGTACAGAGGGATAACCATTGCTCTCTAGGAATATTAGCGGCAAGCTATATAAATTTCTACTTAAGTATAGGCTATAATTTGGACAGTTGGTCATGTTTGAATTATCTGTCAGGGGTCATGTTTCCATTGGTACTGGGAGTTGTATATTTTCTAGGGTTCTGATTTTATGGTTCACTACTGTTTGAAAGACCTGTTGATTATTTATCAAGATTTTCATGAAATATCTTCTCATGCTTTCTCAAAATTCACCTAAAACGCCTGGATATCATTGTCCATGAGCTTTGACTTAACTAAACAAAGAGTGATTGTGCCTGGATTGGTGCCTTTGTAATGTTGAAATGTCCTGCAATCTTTGCCTATGACAAGATGCAATAGACCTAATTGGACAAAACTGAAACTAGCTCAATTCAGTGTTTAACTGCCATGACCAATTCCTTCATTTTCCCATAGCAGCTATGCTGCAATAGTCTCACATGGAGCGAGGGTTAATTTTCACATGGACATCTCTCTTTTGACAATGAAGGAAATGTGCTAGGCTCTCATCTAATATATGTTTCTAAGATATAATAAACTTATGGTGTATGAGTTATCATCATTCTTAGTCCTTAGTTATAGTATATGTGCTCCCTGTCTTTGTGCTCATGGCTGAAATAAATAATTCTCCATTGAATTTCTATTAGCATCATTCAGAAACTTTTTATTGATTGATGCTCTATGAAATGCATCAGCTCTGAGTTACTCATCATCCACTTTCTTGTTGAGTTAGAGATCAACTGCCACGGTTCTGGAGCTGTCGCATTTCCTCAAGGAGTTGCTAATTTGGTTTCTGTACGACTGTTAAGAATTTCTCTCTCCTGACCTGGAGTGTTATTAAGTGTTCTTGGGTGGATTTCTACTTACTGGAGTCGTTTCCCTCTCCCTTGAGCATTATTTTCATTTGTTGGGGTGAGTTTGAGCTCGATATTGGCTGTCTAAGAGGTCATAGGTACTAGAAAAGGCCATACATAACTGTAGGAGATCATTGGCTTTCCAATTTCCCTTCATTCCCATAAATCCATCAAATACATGGGTGCTGAAATCTACAAGGCAGAGCATTCTTGATGTGTATTTATGGTAGAATTTATTTATATTATAATATTGTTAAATTGAGATTCATTACTTGAGTGATTCAAATTAGATGTTGTTCCATTGGTATTGGGAATCGTTACATGAGAACCCATTAACTATAATTATTCACCAATAATATCTAGAGGTTGTTCTGTACTAGAATGATGATTGTCCAGTATGATGTATAATGAGGATAAGTTTGAAGAAATGACTGAGGAGAAATCTCATTTAGGGGGCAGTGTGGATGAAGGTTGTACTATAGAAAAAGAAAATATAGCAGTATGGACAAATTTTGATGAAGAACATGCAACAACAACCAACTTCGATGAAAACACAAAATGTGAACAATTTGAGCTGTCTGATTTCGCAGTTATTGCATATTCAACTGGTGGATCTGTATCTTCTTGTATTGATAATATGGAAGATCAAGATTACATACAACAATGTATACACACTTTTACCTTAAGGCAAAGTGTTGCGCAAAAGACCCTCAAGGAAAACTCCCTTGAGACAAATATCAAGTTAGTGAGCAAAAATTTTTGTAAAGATGCTAGCAGTCAATTGTCCAAGGGTGATTTTTGGATGCCCTCGCAAGAACTAAAGATTGTATCCCACTATCCAAAGTATCTTCTGTCAACAACAAATGGTATGCTAATAAATGCTTCTGGGAAAAAGGCACAACACATTTATCTTTGGTTGGGAGTTTATCCATATTGCCCATGATGTAAATAGTTATAATGTCATGTTGAGTAGATTTTTGGCACACCTTTAAGAAGGTATCATTATCGAATGGGGGCTAGAAATCTAAAATGTTATCCATTGAACTAGATATAAGATTATATTTGTTTAGATGGGAAGGTTGATATAGTTTGAGCTTGTATGAATTAATTATTGGAGAATACCCTATTGCAGAGGAAGCTTTGGGTTGAATGAAATTTCATGAACCTACTATAGAATCTGTGAGCTAAATGTTTATTTTTAATATATTTTTGCCTTATACTATTTCTTATGATGGATGGCATATGATATGTAGGAAGCTTTTCACTCTATAGAAGATATTCATGCCTTGTGTATGGTCAAGAAGAATCCTAAACCTCAAATGATGACAATCTGCTATTCAAAGTTAAGAAAGATATTTTGGATATTAGAAAGTCATTTGTATCATGCTTATGCATGGTACAAGCTCTATATCCTCCAGAAAAGCTACAATAAATACTTAGCATAGAAGGATTTGCAGCTAATGGCATCATCTGGATTGTTGGTTGCCATTTCTATTATGCCCTATGATCACAAGCATGGGGCTCACCATTTTGAGCTGGAGAATGAGAACGAAATAAGTTCAAGAATGGCCAGTATTTTAAGGTTTGGGATTTAGTTTGGATTCTAAAATGGATACCAGAGAAGTGGTAAGTTATTTCAATGAAAAGGCTTATGTTCATCTGTCACTGTTTGAGATGTTTGCATTTGTATAGGTTTTTCTAGTATAAGTATTATATTTTATGCTTAGTTCAAGGAGTTTTCTTCCAATATGTCTAATAATAATATGTTTTTTTGGCAGTTGTCATGCTCAACACTTCTATCTGAAGTGGTAACTAATAGGTATAGAGCTCATTAAAGAATTTATTTTTGAAATTAAGTCTTTCCTTGATGTTGCTGAGAAGTCACAGCACACATATATTCTTCTAAGCCCTTTTTATGCTTGTACAGGTTACCTCCCATATGTCTTTCCATATGTACCTTGTACCTTGTTACCTCCAAACTTGCAAGTTAACTGTTACCTTCCATATGAAGAATTATCAGCCACTGAGACAGACATCAATGTTTCACCTGCCAAAGGTCCCAATGTTCAATCAAAAGCAGTACCCATAGCAGCAACTCCACCTCTAGCTCTTGTCCTAGATCTTCTTGGTTATTTGATAGGTTTAGGCAATGCACTTGTCCCTAGAGATTAGTGAGCAGTAGGCTCAGGGGGGTATTAGATAGTCAATTCCATTTCATTTTGTAAAGAACAAATGGAAAAAATTGGCTTTATTGTTGTTAGATGTGAATTCTATTTACTATGATAAGCGTCAACCTGATTAAAGGAACTTGTGATATTTGGTTAATGTTGTGTGCAAGCCTCCATTGCTTGTTTTACTTGCATCATCAGTAGGTCAAGGCCTTAATATCAATGGGAAACTTATATGGCGCGATGGTCAAACTTTTTACAGCTTGAAGTTTTAGAATAACTCTTTCAGTCTTGCAGCTGCTGGAGTCTAGACCTCTACAGGTGCAGTTCATAAAATGTGAAAATAGTTGAGATATTAGTTCTATTTACTATAAATATTGCTAGTTTAATAGGATGTAGATGCACATCTATTTTGAGTCCTTTTTCTAAGTTTCATTTCTGGTAAATTAGGTGCCACCATTGCAGCCTGGGAGCTCAGCACACACACTGCTGCCAATGGTATTGTTTCAAAACATATCTCCTGAACTGGAAAACGTTCTTTTGTAGGTGGAAGTAAAAACTAATCAACAACTTGTTTGGTATTTTAGTGATAATATTCCATTTGAAGTTTTCTTCACTGAGGATGGCAGGATGGAGCGTGCAACATTTCTGGAGGTAATAATGAATGCTAGGATCTAAATTTTAAGCTTTGGAAGTTTTCTTCATTGAGGATGGCATGATGGAGAGTGCAATGTTTCTAGAGGTAATAATGAATGCTAGGACCATTCCCTCTCCGCCACTCTGCCTGTGGCTTCGACTCTGTTGGATTTTTAGGACTTTTGGGTCAGTTGGACTGGGCAGGATGGACAAGTCCAAGAGATCAAAAGGGGAAGAGGAAGAGCACATAGATGTGAGCTTGTTCTCTCCATTGAAAAGCTGCAGGAAATCCAGGATGAGCTTGAGAGGGTAAGTTCTCATGCACTCTGAAAACTTCTTTTTGGGGTTATTTTATTTTATTTATTTTTAAATTGGTTTTTTTCTTATCTTTTTTGAAAACCTTTTGCCCATTCCTTTCTCTATGTATTATTTTTTTGTTTTATTGGTGCATCTGTGGATTGATTGAATTTTTGCTTGTCCGTGGGCTGCTTGAGAATGATTTGTTACAACCCTTAAGAGTGGGTTTGAGGAAAAGAGCAGTTTTTTCAGTAAACCCACACTTCATCTTCATATTCTTTCAGTCTTTTGGATATGGACATTTTGATTGGTTTACATATGTTGTTTTTCCAACAGTGTCGGGGAAATTGTTTCAAGGAAAAATTGAAACTAGAACATCCTCAAATTAGTTATTTCAGTTTTTTTTCCATATCCTTTTATTGTTTGGGTGTGAGTTGGTAAAGCTCAGGGTTCAACAAATGTAATATTTTGTGCAACAATTCTTGATCAGTTACAATCTGGCTGTTTACTATTAGGTTCATAATGACCTGGTGACCCGAGGCTCTTTCAATGTAGTATGCTGCACTCCTACATCCCTTTTGGTCTCAATTATAGTTGACATGTTTATGATAAGGTCATAGTGGCCTGGTCACCTGGGGTACTCTTGGTCTAGTCACTGCCCCCAAAGGATCTAACAAGGTTGCTAGACTTAATGGAAAAATATCGCAATTCTATTCGGCACCTGCCCTTAGGGAAGGGTAGACCTGCCTTACCTATATGGTTGTTGATAGTTGGCTTATTCTTACATTCATTATTTTATTAGTTGTTGGAAAGCTTTCTTGGAGGAATTAGTGGATAGAGTTTAAGTTGGATTCTCGGTGACAAGCAGAGTATTCCTACATTACGTATTTGTAATTTCATAGTTTCATTCACATTGAGGAAGAACCAGATTCATTGTATCACTTTTGTTTTCCCTTTCCCCACTTATATAGTGAAGTTGCAGCTCTAGATTTATTTTTTCCTTCTACTTTTTCTCTCTGAGATTGAATATAGAGTCTCCAGTACCTAGCAGAGCCTTTTTCTCTTCTATCATAAGATGCATGTGTGTGTAAACCTATGTAGTTGATGAAATAAGTTTGGAGTGGATTGAAATAGTGATATTTTACTGTGGTGGTGGTGATGAATCATTTTTTCAATTGAGCATAACATGTCTATATGATACAATGCAGAAAAATGGAAAACAAAGTGAAATTTTCATAGGGTGCATTGAGCTGCTCTCTTTTGGCTATTCATCTCCAATTGTGTTGAATGTTAGAAATGGGTTCCAACTGTTTTTTCAATTGAGCATAACATGTCTATATGATACAATGTAGAAAAATGGAAAACAAAGTGAAATTTTCATAGGGTGCATTGAGCTGCTCTCTTTTGGCTATTCATCTCTAGTTGTGTTGAATGTTAGAAATGGGTTCCAACTGCAAAACGTTTTTTCTTTCATGAGACTACAGAAATCAGTCTCCAAATGAATTGAAAATGTCTTGGTGCACTCTGGGTTGTTCTATCACTAGTCTTGCATGGGATGTTTGTATTCAGGTTATTATTTTTTTTAGTTATTATATGATGTCCAACTGTGTGGGGCCTTCTACATGGGTAAATTGCACTTGGGTATTATGGACAATTGAGTCCTTAATTATTTTTTTTGCTTTGCCTTTCACTATAGGGTCTTTAACATTCATTACTATTTGATACGCTGAGCATTTGCTTCTGGTAGATTTGATGGGTGATGGCACTAAGTTTTCTAATCTATTTCTTTTATTGAGATATATGTGTTTGATAGGTTGGGCAATGTGTGATCTGATCCAAGAGGTATTTTAAGGTGAATGGTATATGATTTTTTGTAAATTTCGCTTGACAAAGTAAATGCTTCTGATGGATTGTAGAATATTTAAAGATATGTGAAGGGCAGGTGATATTTCATTTCCAATTGATTTTTTTTGAAAGAAAAGGTAAGTGTCTGTTTAAAAGTTTGAAAAGAAAAAATTCATAGCAAAGTGTTGATTGCACTGCGAATGCCTTATCATCTCCATCTATAGTTTATAGAGAGGAAAAGCAGGAAACTTGCTTGCCATTTTTCACTCACTTTTATTTATTTTCACTCAATTCTGTTGAAATATGCAATTTTTTTTGTTTGAAATTCATCGTGTAGCTGCAATTTTTTATTATTATATAAATCAATGACTATAAATGTAATTTTAAGGATTGCCATAACTCTTCACATAATTTTTTAAAGTGTGCTAGCTCAATGGAAGAGTGTCTGCTTTACAAGCAGGAGGTTGGTGGTTCGATTCCACTGTGCACTAACATGAATTAATCAATGATTTTGTAGTTCATTTTTAATTAGATGTTTTTATATCGATTTATTTCAATGGTGAGATATTTCTGGATTCATTGTTTTATATTGTCTCTAAAGAAACAAAAGTGATCTTTAAATAAAAAAATTATCGTCTCTAGAGAGACAATAGCTAGTATTAATGAAAAATTGTCTCTAATCGAACTGTTGTCTTTAGAGGGACAAAAATGAAATTGTCTCCAGAGAGACAATAATGGTTGTGTTATATATTGCCTTTATAGAGACAATAATATTTAAGACAATAATCTTTAACACACTATTTTTTAAGACAATATTTTTTGAGACATCCACTTAAAGACAATATTTAAGACAATACACAAGTTTTTTTTGTCTTAAGTTAAGACAATTTACCCAAAAATTGTCTCAAATATTGTCTTAAACCCCTCCTTTATGTAATAGTGTGGTAAATATTAAATATCCCAAAGTAATACACACTGTGACATATACACTAATATGTACATCCAAATTTAAATTTAACTATATATGTAAGTTTTTAATATATCAGTGTACATCACCGCACGTTGTTTGAATAGAAACTACGTAAGAAAATATCCTATAGCTCACTTATACAAGTTTTTAGTATATCACTGTACATCACCGCACAGTGTTTGAATAGAAACTCCGTAAGAAAAAAATCCTATAACTCATGGAGAAATTAGTTGACATGCATTATGCACTTACAGTGAGAATCCATGGGTTGTTATTTATAGCACGCATAAATTTGACTTGTCATTACAGGATTAGCAGAAACTCCACGTTCCGGTCAATTTGTGATAGTTGGATGTTTGTTTCATGTTAATGGATGATGTTGTGAATATCATGTTCTTTCAAAATTTGTATGTTGGTTTGGAAGATTGAATTTTGGATGATGCAATTGTTTTTGAGCTTTACATTGAAGGCAACAAAGCATATCTGCAAATTTTCATAGTACATCATAGATCATTTTATTCAAAATGATAATGAAAAATAACACATAAAAGATTCTATCCATAAGATTGATAATGCAAAATAACACAAAATATTCTATCCATGAGTTTGACAATCCTCTCGACATCTAAATAAGTTTTTCCAACCTAAATTTACTTCTGTTGTTTTTCTCTTTTCACTGTTCTCTATGTCAAATGTAATGAAATTTCCAAGAAGACATTTGGTTTCAATTTTTGGACAGATGCTCCTTCTTGCCCCATTGTTGTGACAACTGGAAACTACTACAACATAAAGAACATATGCATGTATTCTTTGTACATTTTCTATAATACAATGTCTTCTAACTTACCAAAATAAAAAACACACTATACAATATAATATAATGAAAATATTTATTTTTTTTGCAAAAATACTCTAACAATAAGCTTCTTATATACAATAAAGCAATATCAAATTTGTCCACTAAATCCCCATGTAGGAGACAAAAACATAATCAAACTTCAATATCAAAAACAAAATTATAATAGGAATTCAAATTTTTTTTTTCCAAATAGTAATTGATTTAAAAAATAAATATATTAAATTTGTTCACTAATTAAATATAATTTTTAATCTTTCTCAAATTAATAATATAAACAATATATTTCTATCTTTCCTACCTTCATGGAAAATGATTATCTTCTAATTTTAAAATATAAAATATATAAAATAAAGTTATGATCACCTAATTATGATAGCCTGGATGGAAGAGGAAAGGCCACTGCTCTACCTTTCCAAAAACTACTTTAGGAAGCAGTAGTGCTTCTCAATCACAAACCCTAAACCAGAGAAATCAAAGAAGTTATTGTCCATTAATTATTGTTCTTGGTCTAACTAGTACAGTATTAATGCCCCATTTTTTTTCAGAAACATCAACATTGCAAAGAGATGCATATTTCAAAACCCATCTCATATTTAAAAACCCATCTCAATTGACTCTAGCTTTCATGTACCCAAGCACTGGTTGGCACTGGTTGGAGCAGGCAATGCGGGCAAATGTCTATCAAAAGAGCTTCGTCAACAACACCCAATACTCCGAGGCTGCCATCTTCATCCTCCAATGAGCCTTCCTCTCAATTACTGTTTTCGTTTCTTCGCCTCTATAATCCCTTATTTCTCTTTTACCCCAGATAAGCCGTCTTCATCCTCCAATGAGCTTTCTTTTTCTTTTATTTTCTCTTAATACGTGCTACTTCTATGACATTTTTTTATCTTTCTTTTATTTTCTCTTAATACCTGCTACTTCTATGACAAATGTTTTTTTAAGCCTCACCATCACTTTCTTCCACTTGGTCTTCCACCACACTCCAATGAGCCTTCCTCTCAATTACTGTTTTCGTTTCTTCGCCTCTATAATCCCTTATTTCTCTTTTACCCCAGATAAGCGGTCTTCATCCTCCAATGAGCTCTCTTTTTCTTTTATTTTTTCTTAATACGTGCTACTTCTATGACATTTTTTAATCTTTCTTTTATTTTCTCTTAATACCTGTTACTTCTATGACAAATGTTTTTTTAAGCCTCACCATCACTTTCTTCCACTTGGTCTTCCACCACACTCCTCTGCTTCTCCCTTTGATATTGTTGTTATTTTTCTTTTACCCTCTCTGGCTTCCCATTCCCTTTCACGTATTTCAGAGAGGCGCTCTACTTCTAAATTCTCATGTTAGGCATCTTTTGTTTGGAACTTAATTACTAAATAGTGGTTCCTTAACCTTTTTACTTCTCATTTGTTCTCATGTTTGTTAAACTATGTTTGGTAAACCGTCTATGTGTAGGAAATGTTCTTCTCTAGTCAAATGTCTCTTTCCAATAGTAACTTAAGGAGTTGTCTATAATGCGACTTTGGCATTGAAAATTTCTAATTTTACTAACAAACATTTACAATTTTGCAAATTTTGATATTGTAAATAAATTTCTTGTTTTAGTTGGAGCAACTCCATTCACAATTCCAACAATCTCTTATCAATCATTTCTGAATTTTAAAGCAAGCTCACCATATTCTCATATTTACCACTTCTTTCTCATACTTTATGAAACTACTATTTCCTTGGTTTTCATCTCATACTCTTATTCCTTTAAACCTCATTCTTAAATTTTCATACAAATTTCCATCTAAAATAATACAATGATAAAGAAAATATTTTCTAAAATAAATTAAATTTGAAAAAAAATTATTATTTTTTAACATGATTTCATATATTTTTATTTTTTAAATAATAAATATATTAATAATTTGAGAAAAGTTGAAATTTAGAGAAATTATTATAAAAGAGATAAAATTAAAAACTTATAACATTAAAAAAAAAATAAGTTTACAGGAGATTAAACTTAAACCAGAATTTGCCCATCCCTTCTCGGTTGATTCCAAGCCTTCTTCTTCGACTCAAACACCGGCTGATAAACACATCAGAACAGCAAGAAATGAATGTAAGGATAACGTGATGAGAACAATCTTCATTGTGAACAATTTAAAGTCTAGGTTAACACTTTACTTATTCAAACATATACCAATATTTTTATTAATTTCATTTTTTGAAATTTAATTTAGAAATAAAGAATACAATGAATATTTTTTGGAAAAATAAATAAATTATTATTATTATTGATCAGTAATATTAAAATCAAATTATGATATCTCTTATATTTTTAGAAAAACAAATTAATTTTTTGGAAAAATAAATTAATTATTAATCGAAATAAAGAATACAATGAATATTTTTTAGAAAAATAAATAAATTATTATTATTATTATGGATCAGTATTATTAAAATCAAATTATGATATCTTTTATATTTTTTAGAAAAATAAATTAATTTTTTGGAAAAATAAATTAATTATTATTATTATTATGATTATGAACCAGTTTTATTAAAATCAAATTATGATATCTCTTATCGAAAATTTAGTAAAAATTTTACCTTATTTTTCATAAAAAAAAAATTAATTAATTTATATTTTGAATGAAAACAAAAGAAATACAAACTCTAAAATCTAATTTTAATTTTGATTGTTTATAAACTATGTTAAGAAAAATAGAGTATACTTGGTCTTAAGCCAGTATTATGAAACCTGATCTTAAGCCAGTATTATGAAACCTGATCCCAAGCATTTTTTTAAATGTAGTTATTAATTTCAACCACAAAATCCCTTTACCCCGCTTCAAATACAAAATTATGTATAATCTAGATACTACATCCTCATATCTAACATGCCTTTATAAAAAATGGGTACAACTTCCTGTACCCTCTAATCTTATTGAATTTCTCTTAGTCATAATTTTATCTTGCCATTCAGACCGAACTAGTTTTCTTACCACTGACATGAATTTGTTGAGAAATAAAGAAGCATAATACAAATTTCTGTAAAATTTTGGAGATTGCTAGAAATAGCCACATTCAATCATGTGACACACGCTTAAATTCTCACTTCACACACCAATATGATGGAATTAGTCCTTGGCATGGAGCCAAAATACAGCCGCAATAAAAATAAAGTTAAAAGGCTTACAATACTATCTATATTGATACAAGTATCTTAATATATTGAAAAAAAAGGTATCGAACATGTCAAATATATTGATACAACTATCTTAATATATTGAAACAGAAAGTAACAAACATGTCAAAATACCCAAGTTGTTGCAATCACCAACATAATAAGATAAAGAGTTGTACCATGACCAATAAATTGTAATGACAATTTTGTGAACAATCTTGCTTGTAATAATTATATTTTTCATACAATTCAAAAGAATTTGTTTCAAAATTACCAACATGTACATAGAGAGAGTGTTGATGTTAGCATATTTCAAAACAACGGAAGCAATCCTAAAATTAAAGCACTAAGATGATATCAATAAAATGTTCTTTCCTTTGTACATAGGTCATAACAACCCATGTTTGCCTCAGGTTATGTCATATTTTAGTTGGATCACAACATTACATATCATTAATTAAAAAACTTCATAATACCGTTTAATAGTACACTTTGATAGAGTGACCTAGAGTGCTTTCTTGGCTTCAGATCCAAGAATGGCTTCAGATCCAAGAAGACCTAGCCTCAGCAAAGATAAACGCTCTCAAATAACAGTTGAATAGTCACATATTTGAATAGTCACATGAGAAAAAACCTGCAACACATCCAAGAAAAACGTTTACAATATAAATTAAGAGCTTAATTCAACAAAATTGGATAAAATTATTCAGATGGTGATAGCATACAACTTACCCTTTTAGACTGACTGTCAATGTACCATGAAATTACAGTATTGTAATAGTACATGAATTATAACAACTTATTTGATGGGAGCCATAGCAGGCGCAAGGGTGCATAAACAGTTTGTTCCACTTGCTTCCGATTATGCGCATAGAAGAGTACGAACAAAACCATAAAACCGGCCAGGATCATATCGCACCGCCATCCATGAAAAGTGGTTTCCATATTGTTGAGCTCCGATGCGATTTGGAGGCGACGCGTGTCACCCGCATGACATCAGCAAACGAAACCCATCGGAAGTTAAAGCTCGGTGAAAATCTGCCTTCCGATATCCTCTCCATCGTCCGATCTGGTTGCGTGTTCTCCGCCGTTGATCGATTGAAGCTGCATACAAACCTGGGTCAATTCAAGTTTTGCGTGGAGTGTTTGTCTTTTCAGTTGACCGCCGTGGAGGAAACGCTGAGGCCTTTATTGCATTTACGAAGGTTGGTGGAGGCCCGTCTTAAATGATTATGGGCACACACGTAATTTTTGGTGGAGTCCCATTAATATGGGCATGGGCGCATAGTTTTAATTCTTTTTATATATGTTTTATATACTTTTTATACGGCATGTATTAAAACCAAAAAAAAGCGTATGTAATAAGTTAGTTTTTTTTGTGTTGACTTTTTTTTATGGGGCACACGGGAGGTAAATGTAATGCGTTCACAGCAGCGTAAAAATATGATGGCGCAGTAAAAGAAATACACACAGCAGTGTGTAAAATGAGAAGAACCAGATGATGTAATTTCTGGAATAGCAAAAACCATGTGTGGTTTTGCACAAGCAGTGCATAAAGATAATGGTGGAGCCTAAGTTGTTTTTACACCAGTGAATGTAAATTTTGTTTTACAGCAGTAAGCTCATGTAAACTTTTGTTACAGCAGTAAGTTGTTTTTCACAGCAGTGAATATGAAAATGATTTTACAGTGGTAAATCTTTGTATCAGGTTTTAATGAATAGAATGTTTTTATGGTGGTGAAATACTCTGTCTCTCAGTAAAAAAAAATTTTGAGTCTTCCTGTGCACAAAAAGATCCTGGAGTAAAGTAAAACAGAGCATTGTCTCTATGTGTGTGTTTGAAAATTGGTTTTGGTATTTCCCCAGCAAAAAAGAGCAGGCTCAAGCTCTTTAAAGAAGTTAAAGAAGCTGAAGGGAGAAGGTTGTTGCTGCAGCAAAACTTCTCAGGCAGACAGAAGACTCAGACAACAAAGGGTTCAGGTATTTCTCAAAGATTTTTCTTTGTGTTGCTGCTGAAAGAAACAGTCAGTTTTTTTTAAATACACAGTCAAGGAATGGCTAGCACAAGCACTGGTATGGGTATGTTTAACACCCAGCTCCCACAGTTTAATGGGAAGAACTATGACTACTGGTCAATAACCATGAGAGCTTTAATTGCCTCTCAAGATTTATGGGAAATAGTTGAATCTGGGTTTGAAGAAGTAGCAGATGAAAATGAGTTCAATGCACTAACTCAGGGAGAGAGAGATCAGCTGAAGAGCAATAGGAAGAAGGATGCAAAGGCCATTTTATTGTTGCATCTAGCAGTAGACCAGAGTATATTTCCAAGGATAGCAGTAGCTAAAACATCAAATGAAGCATGGAAAACCCTCAAGACAGCCTATCAAGGCATGGAGAGAGTGAAGACAGCAAAACTACAATTGCTGAGAAAGGATTTTGAGAACTTGAAAATGAAGGAGTCAGACAACATTGAATCTTCACTCATGTGATTGGTGTAATCACACAAATGAGAACTCATGGAGAAACCATTGAAGATAGAAGGATTGTGGAGAAAATATTGAGGGTCTTACCCTCAAGGTTTGATGCCATAGTCACCACCATTGAAGAGACAAAGGATCTCTCAAACTATTCAGTTGATGAGCTACATGCATCACTGATAACTCATGAGCAGAGGTTGAGTAGGAATGAAAACTCATCCCTTGAGCAAGCCTTCAAGACCCAGATGTCCTTTGGAAGAGGAAGAGGTCAAGGCAGAGGAAACAGAAGAGGAAGAGGCAGAAGCCAGAACAGAGGTGGAAGGAACAGCCCATCAAATGCACAAGGAAGAGGCAGCAATACAAATCAGAACCAAGGCCAAGGCAGCAGCCAACAAGGAGGACAACATCATGCTCAAGGACAAAGGTATGATAAATCTAATGTTCAATGCTATTATTGCAAAAAGTATGGACATTATGCTAGTGATTGTAGAAAGAAACAACATGATATGAATAGCAGACAAAATGCAAATGTTACAAGAGAAAACAGCAGTCAAGAAAATGTCCTGTTAGCTTGTAACATGGCTGAAACACAT
The DNA here is from genome assembly GCA_031772625.1 of Pinus tabuliformis. Lineage (NCBI taxonomy): Eukaryota > Viridiplantae > Streptophyta > Pinopsida > Pinales > Pinaceae > Pinus > Pinus tabuliformis. The sequence goes on from CM062820.1 coordinate 320,862,595, forward strand.
AGTGAGGACATATGGTTTTTAGACTCAGGTTGCAGCAACCATATGACAGGGAATATAGCCCTCTTTTCAGCCTTAAATCAGAATTTGAAATCAGAGGTCACACTAGGAACTGATTGTAAAGTGTCTGTTATGGGAAAAGGGGAGGTAAAAATATTTACAAAACAAGGAGAAAGGAAAACCATAGCAGATGTCTACTATGTCCCCGGAATGAGATGTAACCTATTGAGTGTTGGACAGCTTATCCAAAAGGGTTACAATGTTTACTTTGTAAATGATGTGTGCACCATCATGGACATACCACCCAGCAAAAGATGCATTGCTGAAGTGAAGATGACAAGGAACAGGATGTTCCCTCTCAGGATCCGGGCAGATTTGAAAAACAAAAGAGAAATTGCAGCAGTTACCCAAGAGGCTTTCCAAAGCGTGCCAAAGGATGAGAATTGGTTGTGGCACTTGAGATTTGGACATCTCAATTTTGGAGGTCTGAATTTGTTGAGTAGGAAAGGAATGGTGAAAGGATTGCCATTGATAGAGAAGCCAGACAGCCTTTGTGAAGGCTGCATATTGGGAAAACAACATAGAGAAAGTTTTCCATCAGGGAAAAGCATAAGGGCAAAGGCACCCTTAGAGATCATCCACTCAGATTTATGTGGACCGATGCAAGCTCCATCATTAGCAGGCAGCCAATATTTCTTAACATTCATTGATGACTGTACAAGAAAGACTTGGATATATTTCCTTAAAAACAAAAGTGAAGTGTTTGAGAAATTCCAAAATTTCAAAGCACTTGTGGAGAACCAAAGCGGGCTGCACATAAAAGTATTGAGAACTGATAGAGGAGGTGAGTATATCTCCAAGGAATTCCTAAGATTTTGTAGAGAAAATGGAATTCATAAACAGTTTACAGCAAGGTACACTCCGCAGCAAAATGGAGTTGCTGAAAGGAAGAACAGGACCATCATGGATATGGCAAGGAGCATGCTGAAGGCAAAGCATTTGCCAAATGATTATTGGGCTGAAGCTGTAAATTGTGCAGTGTATATTTTGAACAGGTGTCCTACAAAAGCAGTCATGAACAAAGTGCCAGAAGAGGCATGGAGTGGGAGAAAGCAAGGAGTTACCCACATGAGAGTTTTTGGGTGTGTGGCCTATGCACACATACCAGATCAGCTAAGGAGGAAGTTGGACAGCAAAGGGGAGAAATGCATCTTCATTGGATACAGTGATGAATCCAAAGCCTACAGGTTGTACATCCCATCTACCAAGAAGTTCTTTGTAAGCAGGGATGTTCAATTCATTGAAGAGGAAGCTTGGGATGGAAGCATAGAGAAAACAGTGAATGTCAAGAGCTGTTTGTCTCATGATGAAGATGAAGAGGAAGTGGCTGAAATGAATCCCCAAACAGCAGCGCCAACACAAGGACAGCAAGGTACACCATTGAGGACAACACAAGGACAGCAAGGTACACCATTGAGGATAAATGAGGGTGCTTCTCCAAGCACACCACAAGAAGGAAATTCAAGTGCATCTTCAAGCACTTGCACACCAAGTGAAAGAGGTAAGAAATTTAGAAATCTAAGTGACATTTATGATGAAGAAATGAATTCCTTATTTGCCTTGTATTGTCATGTTGATGATCCTATTCATTTTGAGGAAGCAATCAAAGATAGGAAATGGATAGAAGCTATGGATGAGGAAATGAATGCCATAGAGAGAAACAAAACATGGGATTTGGTTGAGCTACCAAAAGGCAAAGAAGTCATTGGTGTGAAATGGGTTTACAAGACCAAGAGCAATGCTGAAGGCAAGATAGAAAGGCACAAGGCAAGGCTGGTTGTCAAGGGGTACAAGCAGCAGCATGGGAGAGATTATGAGGAGACTTTTGCACCGGTTGCAAGGATGGAAACCGTGAGAGCAGTGTTGTCCATAGCAGCACAAAACAAATGGAAAGTCTACCAAATGGATGTGAAATCAGCATTCCTAAATGGAGTGTTAATGGAAGAGGTCTATGTGGAACAGCCTCTCGGATATGAGAAGAAAGGTGAAGAGCACAAAGTGTGCAAATTGAAGAAAGCTCTTTATGGGCTGAAGCAAGCGCCAAGAGCATGGTACAGCAGGATAGACTCATATCTATTGGATAATGAATTTGACAAATGTGAAGGAGAGCCCACAGTCTACATCAAGGAAAAGGATGGTAAAATTTTAATTGTTGTCTTGTATGTAGATGATGTTATTTTCACTGGAAATGATATTTGTCTTATTGAGAATTTTAAATCAGTCATGAAGGATGAATTTGAAATGACTGACATGGGTTTGTTGAGATACTTCTTAGGCATAGAAGTAGATCAAAATGAAAAAGGGATTTTTATATCTCAAGCAAGATATGTAAATCAAGTTTTGGGCAGATTTAAGATGGAAGAATGCAAGGTAGCAATCACTCCCACAGTAATGGGATTAAAGCTCAGCAGAGAAGACAGCAGCAAGGATTTTGATCCTAGCTTGTACAAAAGTATTGTAGGCAGCCTTATGTATTTAACAGCTACTAGGCCTGATTTAATGTATGCTGTTAGTTTGATTTCCAGATTCATGGAGAGGCCAAAGGAGGCACATTGGCAGGCAGCAAAGAGAATTTTGAGGTATGTCAAAGGCACTAAAATGTTTGGAATTCTATATCATGCCTCAGAACATTCAGATTTAATTGGTTACACTGATAGCGATTGGGCTGGAAGTGTAGATGATCGGAAGAGCACTTCCGGTTATGTTTTTAATATGGGTTCAGGAGCCATTTCATGGGCTTCTAAGAAGCAGTCCATTGTAGCATTGTCTACAGCAGAGGCTGAATATGTGGCAGCGACAGCAGCAGCTTGTCAGGCAGTGTGGATGAGAAGAATGTTGAGAAGCTTAGGCCAAGAGCAGGCAAAAGCGACAGTGATATTTTGTGACAATAGCTCAGCTATTGCATTGTCAAAGAATTCAGTGTTTCACAAGAGAACGAAGCACATTGATACAAGGTTTCACTACATCAGAGAATTGGTGAACAATGGAGAAATTGTCCTAGAACACTGCAGGACTCAAGAACAGGTTGCGGACATCTTGACAAAGCCGCTGGATCAGAAAAGCTTTGAATTTTTGAGGAAGTGTTTGGGTATGACCGAATGCCCAGCAGTTGAAATTAAAGGGGAGTGTTGAAAATGTAATTTCAACGCGCACGTACTACTCCAAAACCACCGAACAAAACCATAAAACCGGCCAGGATCATATCGCACCGCCATCCATGAAAAGTGGTTTCCGTATTGTTGAGCTCCGATGCGATTTGGAGGCGACGCGTGTCACCCGCATGACATCAGCAAACGAAACCCATCGGAAGTTAAAGCTCGGTGAAAATCTGCCTTCCGACATCCTCTCCATCGTCCGATCTGGTTGCGTGTTCTCCGTCGTTGATCGATTGAAGCTGCATACAAACCTGGGTCAATTCAAGTTTTGCGTGGAGTGTTTGTCTTTTCCGTTGACCGCCGTGGAGGAAACGCTGAGGCCTTTATTGCATTTACGAAGGTTGGTGGAGGCCCGTCTTAAATGATTATGGGCACACACGTAATTTTTGGTGGAGTCCCATTAATATGGGCATGGGCGCATAGTTTTAATTCTTTTTATATATGTTTTATATACTTTTTATACGGCATGTATTAAAACCAAAAAAAACGTATGTAATAAGTTAGTTTTTTTTTGTGTTGACTTTTTTTTATGGGGCACACGGGAGGTAAATGTAATGCGTTCACAGCAGCGTAAAAATATGATGGCGCAGTAAAAGAAATACACACAGCAGTGTGTAAAATGAGAAGAACCAGATGATGTAATTTCTGGAATAGCAAAAACCATGTGTGGTTTTGCACAAGCAGTGCATAAAGATAATGGTGGAGCCTAAGTTGTTTTTACACCAGTGAATGTAAATTTTGTTTTACAGCAATAAGCTCATGTAAACTTTTGTTACAGCAGTAAGTTGTTTTTCACAGCAGTGAATATGAAAATGATTTTACAGTGGTAAATCTTTGTATCAAGTTTTAATGAATAGAATGTTTTTATGGTGGTGAAATACTTTGTCTCTCAGTAAAAAAATTTTTGAGTCTTCCTGTGCACAAAAAGATCCTGGAGTAAAGTAAAACAAAACATTGTCTCTGTGTGTGTGTTTGAAAATTGGTTTTGGTATTTCCCCAGCAAAAATACCCAACAGACTTCATTAGGCCAAAAGTAATCACAAAAACAAAAATCAAAGGTTCATTTCCTCTTGAACATATTAAAGTTATCCCTTAAAGAGGCCTGATAATTTGATAATAAAGGTTAGAATCTATGTTCTTGAGCTTCAACAATTCAGCTTCTCATCCAAGAAGAATATATTATGACACTTCCATCTCATGATATTTGAACCCCCATTTATACACCTCCAGGTCCAAACCATTTCAACATAGAATATTATGTGCCCTATGTTGCGCAGACACCGACATTCACCAGTTCCTATATTCGAGATTTGTGGAAACACGATATATAAAAGCACTGAAATTCTCCATGGAGGAGGTTATGCAGGAGCCCAAATTCAGACACACTAAGAATAAGGCCTCCTATTGTACATCTCAACAAGAATGAAAGCCCTAATGACAATTTCAAACCCCAAATTCTCGAACTAAATTTCCCTCTCAGTTCTCTTTAAATCCAGAACATAACATAAACTATCTCAGTTCTCTTTAAATCCAGAACATAACATAAACTATCTAATTCCTAGCATGGGCTAAAAACACCTAGGACAGTTACTCATCTCGAAACAAATATCTCATGAAGCTCCTTAATTTGAATTTTAAGTGGAAACATCCCTTTCTAGAAGGGCTCAAAATATCTTAGTATTCGTCCATCTCCCAATCAGAGCTGATCAACCAACATCCTGCACAATCTCTTTAACCTTAAAATGCATGTTGTTCAATTCATGAAGCAGAGCAGAGGAGGACCATGTCACCTTTCTCTTATCAATCACTTTCTTGAAAAATTTGGCCTGCAAATCGAGTATTGAAGCAGCCCAGGAGGGATGATGCGTGGTCAAATGCAAAATGGACCCACCTCGGTTTAACCAGCAGTGTAGCTGCAAGAAACCCACATAAAAATAGCAGCAACATTGCTTCCATATACATGGCAGCCGACAGAGAACCAAAATTTGACCCATCAGGGGAAACCAGTGTGCTTATCTTCTCCTTCTCCTAATCACGAAATTGCAGTTCTCTAGCCTAGATCTTTTCTGCCCTTGTCTGTCAAGCTCTTCATCTGTCTTCATTATGGCTTCAAAGTTCAATGCATTCACAAAAAATGTTTCTGGACCTGATCAAATTCTTCTGGTCGATGCATTCCTTGACAGAGCCTCACATTCACAAAGCTCCCCTTGAAGAAGACATTACATGTGCCCAGAAGCTTAACACTGTCATCTAGATAACTTTATACATCAGAGGTAGATCTGATTCCAAGATTGATTCGGCCAAGGAGGATTGTGAATGAAGAGAGAGAGAGAACACAAGGACCTTGTGCAGCTAATCTAGGCCCAACTGCTTGTTCTTCGCAGCTTGCTTCAGGCTTTCAGATCTAACATGTCCAACTCGCCACTATTGCAGTCCGCTCTTTCCTCGGTTGAATAATAACATTCCAGGAGATGAGTACATCACGACATCATTTGTATCATGGGCATCTAGTGTTACCCGCTCTAGTTGTAGGTAATTCCATAAGCTGTCGTATGGTGAAGAAAATAAAATTCCGGCATAACCATTTTGGGTGGGGGAGGTTGGCATTTTGTCCAAAACCGTGAACATTTTTCATTTACATTAACATATCTTCTGATAGTGAAGGTTCCAGATCAGATGAGCATAGCGTTTACCGAAGATAGTGAAGCTTCCAGATCAGATGAGCATAGCGTTTACCTGTAACAACGCAGATGATCAGGATAGCATTTACCTGTAATAGTACAGACGAGCGTTTACCTGTAACAATGTAGACGATCAGCATAGCATTTACCTGTAATAGCGCAGACGAGGGTTTTCCAAGGAAGGAAGCGTGGTCGAGAAGGTGAAGGCTGCGAGGGTGAGGAGGTGAATGCCATGAAGGTGGAGGAGGTGAAGGCGGTGGATATTACGGTGGCGATGGCCGAGGTCACACGCAGACTCACTCAACAGATGTCATCTCACTCATTAAAAATTTGCGGACTTGCAGATGCAGAGAGCGTGGCCAACCTAACACAAGGCGTAACAAGAAGAGTGGGGAAAAATATCTGGAATTGAGTTGGACAGATGTCATGGTTATATGGTCCACAGGTGTCACTTTTAAATAGAAAAGGTAAAACCTTAAGTCGATTGATTCAAAAGAAAGGCCTAGCCTAAAAATAAGTAATTTTTAAATTTAGCCTTATTTTTAAATTTAGAGAAGCCAGGTTGGAATTTGAAAGGAAAAAATTTCATTATAGGACATTTGTCTATTAATATGGCCTAAAATTTTATTATAGGATGATTAATTACTTGATTCTCGTTCAAATTAAATTAGATGACTTTCGTATTCCTAATATCTTTTCAATCATTTTCTCTTTTTTTATTCTTGATATCTTTTTCATCATTTTCATTTTATTAAAAATCATGGTAAGGAATTAATTCTAACACATATGACTTAATTTTACTAATAATTAAATATAATTAAATATCTTCCTTCCTGTACATGGATTTTATATTTAAAGAGTTTATTTTTATCCTCGGAAGGACATTTATAGCATATTATAGAATAATTATTTTGGTTTTATTATGATATATTTCCTATATAATTATGAGATGTTGGTAAATATATTTTTACGTCAATAGTCATTTCTCTGCAAGTTTGGGGTAAGCCGGCATTATTATCCCCAACCAATCGTAGACCTTCATTTTTATTTCTTTGTTGCAATCAAATTTGAAACGTGGCTCTCATTCTCCCCACAATTTGTTGCATGATTGAGTCTTGTCGAGCCCATAACCTACCAGTCATCTACACTTGTCACTCTCATAAAGACCCTTTCGACTATGGGATGTAGGAATGGTGGTGGAACAATGTCATTCAAGACGACATTCTAAAGGTTGAGATAATGCCTACGGTTCAATCCCCTCACCTTAGAGCACATATTCACATGTTTTTGTTGTAAATAAAACATAAGTTTCAATGATTTCATGTTTGAATATAGGTCGACAAAAGGGCGACTAACAAACTCGTTCACAAGCACACTTACATTCCTCCTTTTGTTCATCTTTTTGTTGCATTTTTTATATTCTTTATACCAAGAGGGCATCCAAGTTTATATGTTGGCCAATAGATGTGGCTTCACTTGAACATATAGATTTTGTTTTAAATAGGGCAATCAACTCTCAAAATACATTGAATGGGTATTAGATCATTTAATATAGTGGTGTGGTTAGACATTTTTACTATACATGTCAAAATGTTACAAAGTGAAAGTCTAAGAACTAAGTACTTTCCAATAACAAGTGGAACACATGCGACATTACAAATGATCAGTAAAAGGTGACACATGCTAATAACAGAGAAGGTGTGTTGGAATGTCGTTGCACTTGTAAGTCTTTATGCAACATGCTAGGACTCTAGTTGCCCAAGAAATTGTACAAACATTATAAAAATCAAGATTATAGACCAATTTAATGCATGGGGAGGTTATTGATATTTCCACCACTGATCCAAAAATAAGGATTTAGCTTTATTATCTAATCAATATCTAGAAAAATAAATTACAACTAATTTATATATAACGATTTTTTTTATACCAATGAAGTTTGTCGAGTGGGACCTAGTGGATGCTCAGATCTATAATGCTCTCATTAAAATTGACTATTCCATTAGCATATATAATAACATTGCAATTGACAATGCCATTGACTCATATGATAACATATAATAAGAGAGGACATATGAAAAATGGCATTTTTTTTACGTGAATTTCTAGAACTCCAATCCTATTGAAGTGGTGGAATCCTATTATGTATAATCTCATCCAGGTTTGTTTACACTTTTAGTGTTACGGTAGCTCAATTTAAAAAAAATAAGGATGGAGGAACAAATTATACTCTAATCATGAGAAAATATATCCAACATACAAATAACAATTTTTACCCAAATTAAATTTTTAAAGAGGAGTCATTGGACATTTTCGTCTATTCACAACCTCTATAGAATACTAGATCTACCATGCTTTTCTGTTGAGAATCCTTTGATAGCTTCCCATGTTTCCCAAATATTATAGGCTCCTGGTTGAGGTATATTTTGTACTCACGACAACTCTTCTGCAATGGATATGTTATTGACCACAATGTTTCCTCGACCGATGTGTGTAAAATGTGTCTTACTTCAACATTCAATTTTTTTTTCATATACATAGACCTTATAGTATTGGGAGGTTTGATTTCTACGAAATCATTTTTTCCTTAAAGAAATGTAAATGGATTGTGAGTTTCTAAAATTGTGATTGTATACATGAACCATTAGTGTTGAGGGATTTTATTGATTCTCTTAGATTTTATTTATATTAAAACCTATTACAAGTTTATTTAATTAATTCTTTTAGATCTTATTTATATTAGAATATATTACAAGTTCCTTAGGGGTGACAAGAGTAAGAGGTTGGGTGATTTTTTAGCTTGAAAAAAAAATGAAAATACTTATTCCTAGCGTCTTAGTTATGCTACTAATAATCAAGTAGAGACATATGATCTATTGCATGGCTCAATCAAGAGGTTTTATGGGCATTAGCAATTTGATCATCATGGGAGACTCTATGATTATTCTTCAGTACTTTATGGGAGGATCTTCCCCATGGACCTCAATCTCAAACCAATCTCCAGACAAATTTATTATCTCTCCAAAAGGGTCTCTATTCTCTTAGCTTATCATATTATGAGATCCAACTATATGAAGACTAATGAAATAACTGAGAATGGAATAAATGAAATCAAAGGAGATCTTATAGTTAATGGAACCATATACCATTTATTTATTTCTTAATCATTTTATTTTTGTATTATATAAACATTAGATTATTTGATAGACACATGGCACAAGCATAAATGTGTTCAAAGAACGCTCTCTTCTGATGATTCTTTGTTATGAGACAATGGCTAAGGATTCTTTTAATCAAGGATTTAAGGTTTTCTTCTCCAATGATGCAACAACTATAGAAGATTAGGATTACCATGAGTCGATGCTCAACAATTTTTCTTATGGATTTGCTTATGCTCATCAATTGTGAGATATTTGAAGATGCTTTTACTATAAAAAATATTGGCTAATTATAGAGGTCATGTAACTGTGAATTAATGTATTTTTTTAATTGTGCTTAAATCAACACAATATATACAATACAAGTTGATGCTTCAGGTGACGTTAATGTCTAAAGTCTTATAAGTTAACATGTAAACATTTGTAAATTTATAGGGTGTGGATTTAAGCGTCAGGAAGAATTACCTACTCTAGATTATTGCATATCCCCTCCTCATGTTATGATTGGCTTCACATTTTTATTTGATTTTCATAGGAACTTTTCTCTGCTATAGCTTCATACTTCCACTTTTGGTTTATCATTAGCTTTAGTTCTTCATGGTGTATAAGGCTCGATCTTTTCTCATATTTACTTGTTATCTATTGTATAAAGTTAAATAAATTGATACTGAATACTCGTATAACATTGGTATTGAAAACTTGTATGACATGTTCATTGTATGTTGGTTGAATGGTCAGTTGGACACTCAGGCTCACTGTATTTTTTAATGATTTAATATTTTTCTTCTATATAGTATTGTAGGCGACTATTCTAGTTTGAAAATTCATGCATATAGAATGTAGGCAAATATTCAATTAAAAAACATGTAATTTACTATTAAAATTGATAAATGTTTGGCGAATATCATCCATTTAATCATATATATGTAAAAAATAGGTGAATTGTTAACCAAATTGACAAAATTTGTTTTTGGAAAATGTCCAAAAAATCGCTAGTTTGTGAAATTTCGCCTCTAAAATTTCTCCCTATTGGTGTTTGTTGGTTGAATGATGGTGCAAGGGTGTACATATATGAGTGAGAGTGTGCAATGATCTTAGATTTTAATCTCAAGTTACACAGAACCCATATAAATCTCTACTCTATGCTAACCCACAATAAAATCCTCCTTGTAGATTTGAATATCTATTCCTTCTTTAATAGAAGAAACATCAATTAAAATTAAATTTTCCATGTCATGTTCTAAATTTGCCCCAAATTTCTCCTCTCACTTTACGTCTAGCTCTTTGGTACTTGTTTTGATCAATCTATTCCTGGATAGTCTGAGTGTTAGGAAACCAGCTCACAAAAGGATAGAAAAGATAGTTGAACACCTTAGAATTCAGCCTCTTCGAGGGGGCAACCTCCTTTACATTACACAAAAGAACAATTCTTGGATGATACAAATGACAAGACCTCCTTTCTATATATAGGAGTCTAAGGGGTCATAATATAATCAAAGCCAACATAACAATAATAATGTAAGGGCACAATAATAACAATAGTGGGCTTCTATGGGGCACAATAATAACAATAGTGAGCATCTATGGGGACTACATGGGTACAACAATATAATAAGGGGGTTGTACTAATAACAATAAGGGGTTACACTAGTAGTACAGGGGCCTAACATGCCCCTCTCCTTCCAAAAGTGTTGTCCTCAATGCTTGAGTAGTTCTTGATGCTTTTGTATAAAATTCTTGTCCTTCCATGTGAAATATTCAATAGGTAAGTTCTTCCACTTGATGAGATGCTTTGAAATTGATCGATTTCATAGCTGTCGACTTCTCGATTCTGTAAATGCTTCAAGTTCCAATATGCTTTTTCCTTCCTTGTCAAGTTCTGGCAATATTGTTTTAATTGAGATCTTATGTAACTTTTGAATGAGTGGCCATACTTCTTCGTCCTTCTTCCATTCATCCCTTACTTCATGTAGAAATTTTGAATAATATGATACTTATTCACAGAGATTATCCTGATTATACACTATTGTGGAATACATGCATAATACATAACCTCCTCTACGTTGATCATCAATTTTGCAGCATTAAAAAAATGAAACATCAATCACATGTGCACATAAACACAGTATGTAACCCAGGGAAAGCATACAGCTGAAAACCCCACACTATCTGTATATTATAATGATAGAGAACATGTAACAATACATAGTACAATACTCCTCACAAGTACTCAGTACTATCTCCACCTGTTACACACAAACTAGCTCAGATCTGAAGCCTCAAATCTCCTCCACTGTTTGCCTGCCTCCACTGTGCAATCCTGCATGAGAATCAATCACTATGTGAATTCGAATTCCCTTGGTTATACTACGCAAGCCTCATGGGCAATCTCCATGCATGCATTTGCAAATCTCATGCACAACTATAGTCACAACTGATAGCAATCTCAACCTCTAACACCTATCTCCACTGAACTATCCATGCACTGAGTTAACTGATGTGTTCTTCAGTTGCTTTATGAGTTAATAATTAGTGAATTAATTAATAATTAATTCACACAACTCATCACTAGTGTATTATGTAGTTAGACTAAATACAACTAGTTTAACCAAGTCAAACTGAACACAACTCCATCAACTCCTCAATTAACTCCACCAAACTCAACCACATGAGTTCTAATTGAATTCCACCATGTAATAGCTCAACTGACTCATAAGAAAAGCGTATTTCCTTCTGACAGTTGCATGTGCCACGTCTGTAGCTCAAACTGAAGTGCTCCAAGAGGATAAGATAATGTTTATAGTCCAAATATTATTATGAGCTAATAATATTTGACTGTTCTATTTTTAGCCTGGCAGTCTAAAAATAGAAACCGCCCATATGTCTAAAAGTAGAAGTCCATCTATTTTTACCAACATGACCAATCATCCAAAAATAGCATCCTGCAACTCATAGACCATGATCCATATGTCTAAAAATAGACATAGTCTAAAAATAGACTTTGCACCAAAAATAACTTGCGGGCCCACTTAGTGAAGGCAACTTCTTTCCACTAAGCTCCATCATCTTGTTGCATTCTCAACACTCCCTCTCAACAAGATATGGATTATCAGCAACCCCTATCCTGCCTCGGTGGTATTCGAATTTTCTCCTGGTGAGCGCCTTCGTCAAGATATCAGCACCCTGATCCTTCGTTGGAATGTATGAAAGTAACATGACTCTCCGCTGCACATAATCTCTGATATGATGGTACCTGATGTCAATGTGCTTAGATCTATCATGAAATACTGGATTAGCCGAGAGTTTAATGCAACTTTGGTTATCACAATAAATCACTATAGGCTCCAAGTGAGAACCGAACAACCCGACCAGGATCTTCCTCATCCATATAGCCTTGCATGCAGCCAAACTTGCTGCCATATACTCAGCCTCTACTGAACTGAGTGCCACGGATCTCTGCTTCCTACTGTACCAAGAAACTGTTGTCGACCCGATACTAAAGACCCCTCCAGATGTGCTCTTTTTGTCCGTTGGGCTCCCTACCCAATCTGCATCCGTGAAGCCACATAGATTCACCTCATCCTCTTGCCTGTACCACAATCCATATCCCAATGTGCCTCTGAGATAACACAATACATGCTTGCCTGCCTTCCAGAAGAGCTTGGTTGGCTAAACCATAGCTTGTGAAAGCTGGTTAACAGCATAGCATATATCGGGTCGTGTATTGACCAGATACATAAGCGACCCTACCAACTGTCGATAAACAGTGGTATCCACTACTTCTGTTGAAGTAGCATCCTCCTTCCTCCAACCTCCAGGAAGAGGAGTATCAACAAGCTTGCAGCCATGCATGTTGAACTTCTCCAGTATCTCCCGAACATACTTACCCTGAGAAACAAATAGTCCATCACTGCGCTGCCAAATTTCCAATCCCAGGAAATAATGAAGGAGGCCCAAGTCCTTCATCTCAAACTCCTTAGCAAGATCATCCTTGCATGAAAGTATCAACAGCTCATCACCTGTTAGAATCAAATCATCTACATAAAGTACAATGATAAGCAACTTACCCTCCACCACAATCTGGTATAGGTTAGGATCCGCCTCACTCTTGGAGAATCCAAGTCCGGTGAAATAATTGTATATCCGTGTGTACCAAGCACATGGTGCTTGTTTCAACCCATACAACGCTCTCTTGAGCCTGCACACATGCGACTCGCTGCTGAAGATCTCGAAACCTTCGGGCTACTCTATGTACACCTCCTCCTCAATGACTCCATTGAGGAACACAATCTTCACATCCATCTGATGAATGTGCCATCCCATCAGCACTGAGAGAGCAAGAATCGTCCGTATGGAAGAATACCTTGCGACAGGTGCAAAGGTCTCCTCATAATCGATCCCCTCTATCTGTGAAAAGCCTCAGGAACCAAATCTTGCCTTGCACTTCTCCACACTCCCGTCAGCTGCCTGCTTTACTTTGTAGATCCATCTTGAACCCACCACTAATTTCCCTTCCGGTCTTGGGACAATCTCCCATGCACTGTGTCTGACAATCGAATCATACTCTTCCACCATGGCATCTACCCATGCGGGATCCTCCACAGCTTCCTCGAAAGAGGATGGCTCAGTCACAACACATTTGCTCACAAGAGTCATGTATCCAGTGTACCAATCAAGTGACTGTCTCTGCCTGTGTTGAGTTGTAGGTGGTCCTACAACCTTATCTGCATCTTGAGCTAGTCGCTTAGCTTCTGTAATGCGCTTTCGCCCTCTGATGGTTGGCGCTGCATGAGTGGTTTCTTCCACTCCATGAACTTCGTCCTATGGCTGATCCACGTCCCGAAGCTCATCCTTAGGAACTAATATCTCCTCATCTGCATGCAAGTGCAGCTCCCTCTCAAGCGAACACTTCATGGCTTTCTCCTCCTGAAATTTTATATCCCGTCGCACAACAGTCTTGCCACTGTCTGGCAAATACACATGATAGTTGTGGGGCGTATCAGTGTACCCCACAAATATCCCAACCTCTACAGTCGACTCCAGCTTCTTCCTGGCATCCTTCGTCACATGCATGTAAACATTAGTACCAAAAATCCTCAAATGAGAAATATCAGGCCTCTTACCAGAATAAGCCTCCTCGGGTGTACTCATGCCAAGTATCCTGTGAGGACAACGGTTTTGCACATAAACTGTCGTATTTCATTCTTCCGTCCACAAGTGAAGGGGTAGGCCTTGATCATGCAACATTTCCCGTGCAGCACCCACGATCATTCTATTCTTCTGCTCAGCAACCCCATTCTGCTATGGGTTATGGGGAGCTATGAGCTCTCTTCGAACCCCTTCTACGCTGTAGAAATCCTTGAACTCGCTAGAGATGTATTCACCACCATTGTCGCTCCTAAGAGTCTTCACCTTCTTCCCCGATTCCTTCTCGACCAGTGCTTTGAACTCACAGAACTTTGAGTATGTCTTGCTCTTCTTCTGCATGAAAAAGATCCAGCACTTTCGAGAGAAATCATCAACAAAGATCACATAATACCTGTGCTTTGCTTTCAAAGCTACTGAGAAAGGTCCACACACATCTGTGTGAATTCTCTCAAGGATCGTCGTGGCGTGACTATCCTTCTCGTGAAAGGTGGCTTTCACAAATTTTCCCAAAGTACACCCCTTGCACTGATCTAACTGTGCAAGAGTGCCTTTAGGAAGCCTTGTAGTAATCTATCGTAGTATCTTCAAGGCTCCATGGTGAAGGTGACCCAATCTCTTGTGCCACAGCCCGCCATCATCCCAGCTCACCAATCCTTCTGCCTTGCATGCCATTGCTGCGCAGCCATCTACATGCAACTGATAAAGGTTCCTCACTCAAACTCCTATCTTTTGGGTTTCTCCAGTTGTCTTACTGCGCAGGAAAGCCTTTCCCTCGCTGAAAACAACATCATATCCCTTGTCTTCTAACATCGCCACAGAGATAAGATTCTTCTTCAATCCTGGAACATGCATCACTTCCTTCAATACGAAGGGTTTACCAGACTCCCTCTCAAAGGAAATGGTACCGATAGGTCGCACTGTATCTACCATCATCGCCCATCTCGATGTGCACTCCAAGATCTTTCTCCTCCAAATCAGAAAACAAATCTCGATCTCCTATCATGTGAAAGGCAAACCACTGTCCAAGAACCATACTAATCCCATCACACTTGAAACCAAGCATGCGATCAACAAAAAATCAAGCTCAAACTGCGAGGCTAAGGCCTTTCCCGCTGCAGATCCATCAGCTTGCTTATTTTTCTTCTTCTGCGGAAAATTTGTGGCATAATGTTCGTGCTGGTGACAGTGAAAGCACTTCACCTTGGACCTGTCTTGCTTCTTACCTTTCACACTGGAATGAGAAGCCTTCTTGTTCTTCCCCTTCTTTGCTTTGGTAGCCAAAGCACAATTTTCTTCATCAGTTGCCTTTGATGAAGATCCATCCCTAGTATTCCGCTAGATCTCCTCCCGCACAAGGTCTGACCAAAGTCTCTCCCATCCTGGAAATTTCTCCCGACCATTGACAGAGTCTTGATAGGAATGCCAACTCTTCGGAAGACCAAGGAGAGCCAAGCTCACCAAGTCCTCATCATCGACAGTCACCCCCACACTTCCCAGCTCATCCCTACATTGAGTGAACTTCGTAAGATACTTGGGCATACTATCTCCCTTCTCGTACTTAATGTTTCTGAGTTTATCCTTGAGCGCCAACTTCCTCTGATCACTCTTGCTTTGGAATAGATCTGTCAATGCTTTCCACATCAAGTATGGAGAAGCCTTTCCATGCAGGCTGGACACAATGTGATCCTTCTCGCCCTCCAACAGAATCCTTCGACACTTTGTTGTCTTCTTTTGCCAAGCATCAACTTGCACAGTATTAGTAGGCTTTGGGACCTCAGCCTCTATGAACTTCTTCAGCCCATTGTCATCTAACACCACCTCCATCCTGTCCTTCCATGCAATATAGTTCGAGCTGCCCTCAAGAGCATACTCCAATCACAATCCATTGAAAGACATTGCAACGTTGACACCAAGAAAACACTGCTACAAATTCGAATTCCACCAGCTCAAAACTCAACCGCCTCTGATCTAAGATTCGTGAGAACAAAGTATTTCTCATATAGAGATTGACTGTATGGGCTTTTACCGGATATCTCACCTTCCAAAGGAAGGATGAATCCAGAGGCTACCTGTCCCGATTACAGACTCTACCTGAAGAAATAAAATGTAAATACTTTCTGAATAATAGATCTGATGATCAACAGCTCTGATACCATGTAGAAATTTTGAATAATATGACACTTATTCACAAAGATTATCCTGATTATACACTATTTCGGAATACATGCATAATACATAACCTCCTCTATGTTGATCATCAATTTTGCAGCATTAAAAAATAATGAAACATCAATTGCATATGCACATAAACACAGTATGTAACCCGAGAAAAGCATACAGCTGAAAACCCCACACTATCTGTATATTATAATGATAGAGAACATGTAACAATACATAGTACAATACTCCTCACAAGTACTCAGTACTATCTCCAACTATTACACACAAACTAGCTCAGATCTGAAGCATCAAATCTCCTCCACTGTTTGCATGCCTCCACTGTGCAATCCTGCATGAGAATCAATCACTATGTGAATTCGAATCCCCTTGGTTATACTACGCAAGCCTCATGGGCAATATCCATCCATGCATGTGCAAATCTCATGCACAACTATAGTCACAACTGATAGCAATCTCAACCTCTAACACCTGTCTCCACTGAACTGTCCATGCACTGAGTTAACTGATGTATTCTTCAATTGCTTTATGAGTTAATAATTAGTGAATTAATTAATAATTAATTCACACAACTCATCACTAGTGTATTATGTAGTTAGACTAAATACAACTAGTTTAACCAAGTCAAACTGAACACAACTCCATCAACTTCTCAATCAACTCCACCAAACTCAACCACATGAGTTCTAACTGAAGTCCACCATGCAATAGCTCAACTGACTCATAAGAAAATCGTATTTCCTTCTGACAGTTGCATGTGCCACATCTGTAGCTCAAACTGAAGTGCTCCAAGAGGATAAGATAATGTTTATATTCCAAATATTATTATGAGCTAATAATATATGACTGTTCTATTTTTAGCCTGGCAGTCTAAAAATAGAAACCGCCCATATGTCTAAAAATAGAAGTCCATCTATTTTTACCAACATGACCAATCATCCACAAATAGCATCCTGCAACTCATAGACCATGATCCATATGTCTAAAAATAGACATAGTCTAAAAATAGACTTTGCGCCAAAAATAGCCTACGGGCCCACTTAGCGAAGGCGACTTCTTTCCACTAAGCTCCATCATCTTGTTGCATTCTCAACACTTTGTTTATCCAATCTGGTTGGATAATAGAAATAGCACAAAACAATGCTTCCACATCCTCATCCTTTCTTGAGAGTGCATCTGCAACAAAATTTTGCTTCCCTTTTCTATAGATGATGTCAAAGTCATAACCCAACATATTCGTGACCCATTTTCTCTATTCTTCTAAAGATAATAGTTGTTCTAAAAAGTATTTAAGACTATCATGACCCATTTTTACCTTAAAGTGTCTTCCCATTTGGTAAGGTCGCCATTTCTTAAGTGCATGTAGTATTGCCAACATTTCCTTCTCATAAATAGCTTGCTTGAGATGTAGCAGTAAAAATAGCTAATCACCTACATCAAAACATTTTTCACTATGATGTCGATCTACCTGTTGTTTCATTCGATTTTGCACCAAAGTGGAGTTATGCTTTAAAAGTTGGGGAACTTTTTGTTGATGCTCGATGTGATATTTCACTGCTTGAACCTTTTTCTTCTTGATATGTCCCTCTATCTTGAGAGTTTAAGGAGTGGTAATTTTTCCCAATGCT
This sequence comes from Pinus tabuliformis, assembly GCA_031772625.1. NCBI lineage: Eukaryota > Viridiplantae > Streptophyta > Pinopsida > Pinales > Pinaceae > Pinus > Pinus tabuliformis. Next base: position 320,880,600 of record CM062820.1, read on the forward strand.
TTACAAGATATGGCCAGATTCATTTCTTGATGCTCGATGTGATATTTCACTTCTTGAACATTTTTTTTCTTGATATGTCCTTCTATCTGGATAGTTTGAGGAGTGGTAATTCCGGCCAATGCATTACAAGATATGGTTGGATTCATTTCTTCTTTCTTGATGTGATCTTTCACTTCTTGAACCTTTTTCTTCTTGATATGTCCTTATATCTTGAGAGTTTGAGGAGTGGTAATTCTTGCCAATGCTTTACAAGATATGGTCGGATTCATTTCTTCTTTCTTTGGGGTTGGGTCCTGGCACATATCCCCTTCTTTTGGTGTTTCTTGATCCTTTTTTCCCTCCTCTTCATACTTGATGTAAAATAATTTCTTCTCAGCACACTTATGACCTTTAGTGCATTTTCTATCACAATTGTAACAAAGCCTTTTTTTTCTTTTTTTCTTCCAATTGTTGTGGTGTAACCCTTGTAGGTTGTGGAAGGCTAGGAGAAACAACACTTCCATTATTATAGTTGTGAGGGGTGGACTTCATTTTTGCCATAATTTTACTTTCCACTTTGAAACAAAGCCCTTTTTCTCTTTCCAATTGTTGTGGTGTTGCTCTAAAGAAGGTGTTTCTCTTTGTATCCTCATAATGTGCTATCATTTCCTCCGTGAAAATTGACCACGTAACAAGTTGTTTATGAGAACAAAGCCCTTTATACCATAAAAATTGATTTGGTTCTAAATATGAAGATGAAACACATACCTTTTGTAATAGTGGTACACCATGTAGATCAAAATATTTCTCCATCTGTAGTATCCAATTTATCGGATCCTTGCCACCAAAATTCCTCATCTCACTTTTTCTTGATTTTAGGAGCTCGATCTTGAAACGACTGTAACTCTGTAATTTCAAATCTTCTAGTTCTGAAATTGTGACCTACGGTAGCCCTCTGTGTCCTCTTTCCAATGCCACCAGTCTGATCAAATTTAGATTCTCCAAGAAAGAGTTATGCACAATCTCCCAAGATGACCTGATTATATACCTTTTCAGAAGAGCGAATTTGTATGAAGTGCCATGTGTCACTGTTTTGACCTTCGAGTCTGAAAAATATACAGAGGGAACTATAGTCTGTCCTCTTTCTGTAACTTCTTATGAAATTGAAATGTGATGCTCAAAACAAAAGTTATGATGATTTTCCCAAGGTCACCTGTTTGGAATGTAATTCAGGACTCTGCAAAAAGACCAAATTCCTCAGATCATATATCTGCAAATATTGTGCAAAAAGCTTTGAAATTTGGACCTGAGGTTCAGCGTGATTTTGTCTCAAATGGGTTTTTTTTCGCTTTTGAAATGTCGCAGAAAACAAATTATAGTGAAGATTCCACGATGACCTATTTGGAGCAGTGAAACCCTAGAATCCAAAGCTCTGATACCAAATGTTATGAAACCAGCTCACAAAAAGATAGAGAAGATAGTTGAACGCCTTAGAATTCAGACTCTTCGAGGGGGCAACCTCCTTTACATTACACAAGAGAACAATTCTTTGATGATACAAATGACAAGACCCCCTTTCTATATATAGGAGTCTAAGGGGTCATAATATAATCAGAGCCAACATAACAATAATAATGTAAGGGCACAATAATAACAATATTGGGCTTCTATGGGGCACAATAATAACAATAGTGGGCATCTATGGGGACTACATGGGTACAACAAAGGGGGTTGTACTAATAACAATAAGGGGTTACACTAGTAGTATAGGGGCCCAACACTGAGGAATATTGTGTGGCTTTTGGCCAGTTTGGAGGGCTATTCTTTTTTCCTCATACAAGGTCATTTCCCTTATAATCCATGACAATGAGGTTTCGGGTTTGATTCCCCTTCGAGGAGAAAAAATATATCTACAATATCACATCATTAGAACTAGCGAAGGCCCTCATTCCTTCAAATGACATATGGGAATATGCTATAAACTTGTTTCTTCAAAATAAGATTACAAAATAGAATAGTGGGCATCATGATGCTTGAAGATCAAAAGTGCCTCATTTCTTAATTTTTAAATATGATGAACCCTCTTTGTATTTCATAAGAGTCATGTCAATGAATATTTTAATTATTTTAAAGGACTATTGTATATAAATGGCATATTCATTCAACCAACTTTTCACAAAGATGCTAATATAAGATTTCTTAAAAGGCACACCTGCCTCAGTTTCTCGAATCACAGAGAATTTCACATGTACTTTCACAACATTCATTGATACACAATTCTAATCTTTAATTGATTTTTTCTCATATTCACAATAACTTACTGATAAAAATCATGTCTCCCAAGTGCCAATGATATCTAGTTGATAGATACCTAATAATTTCCAAGCTCAGAATTTATTTCATACCATTTTTGAAAACTCAAAAGAATTTCAACTCCTTTTTCATATACCTTGTGTCTGCAAGGATTGTCATTGCTTTGGGACATTTATGTTAATGTAACTTTCTTCTTAAATTTAAACTCCTACTACACTCTTTAGAAGATATATACAAACTCAAATTCCGATTGTATTTCATTGTCTATATATTTTTCTTGATTATTTCCTTCCACATTCCCCACTTCGCCTATCAACGTTCCTTTGAACCTATCAGTGCAATTTCTAGTTAATTGTTTTTTTTTCTTTTATAAACAAATTGTTAAAAACTCATCAGCTTATTTTTCGGGGTCACTGGAAATTTTAAATACAGGACAAATTTGTCAGTTTCGACAACCGTGAAATGAAAATATGTCGCCTAGTTAGTAGCCTCCAAATTTAGAGGATTCTGCCAAATTTATCAAGTCTACTAGTTTTAGCTATGCTCCAAATTTAGTTGGCACCTTGCTAAATTTAGTTAGTAGGGCCAAGTTGACCAAAGCTTTGACTATGAATATCTTGAGCATACAAAGTCAGATTTGAGTGTTGCCTATGTTGTTGGAATGAGGACGATGAAATCTATGTTCCGGTCCTGGTTTTGACGAAATTGGAAGACCTTTATTTTTAAGCCTTTCCAGAGCTACCTAGATCATGTGTCCCTAATGACTAGGATAACATGTCTAGTATAGTGAAATATCCTCTACTATATATTTATTTTACAGTAGGAGTCAGCCATATTTAATGTAAACTCTAGCAAGTGAAGTTTTACATTTAGGGGGATTTCATCATGAAATTGTATGCACTATGCATACAAAATACATCCTATTAGATTAATGCTTACAGTGTTTAGTTACCCATGAATTCTCATAGATGGTTATTCCTTTATATGGAATTTAATAGTTTGGTAATATTTTCATGATTGAGTTATGGAGTGTAAATGCCAAGATGGACTAGAAGTAGATATGATTGATCAAGGGGTTCTTCAATTCACAGTGAAACATTTGTTCTAAAGGAGTAAATGATGAAAAAATTACTTAACAAGGACTAAGACAGCTAGTCATTTTAACAACCCTTTAAACCCATGATTTTATAATTGTGATTAAGAATTATGATGTTGAAAATGGCTAGCATGGATATCTTAAAAAATTTTATTTGATGTAATATGGATTCATTTAATATATTTCCAAAACCTAAAGAAGAGAATATCTAACATGTATCTCGTTGCATCAGACAAAGATGTAAGTGAGATTTGGAAAGTTTCATATTTATCCTGAATTTAATATCCAATTTTCCCTATTTCCCATATTTTTGATTTGGTAATTGAACTACCCAACTACCAGTAATTATGAGAAGAATTGTGAGTGGTATTTAATTTCTCCAGAGGTACATGCTAAATTGACGTAATTTGATACTTTAAATTGACCACATAGTCCAAAACTAGGACCTTGAATTCTCAAACAAGTAGATTGTGGTGTGATGTGAATGAGCAATGGTTGCAGAGCATTATGGCATGGTTGCGAACATAGAGAACAAAGAAGTGCATGCAAACTAGCAAAACCCACGGAGAGAAACAAAGACATACAAGGGTTCAAGTATTTTGACTCTAAACAGAAGGTCACATAAACACTTGGAGAAATTAAACAACCCACATGGCACCGTGAATTACCTAATTTGGATAAGAATCCAATTTTGAAGACTTTAGTTTGAGCTAGAGGGTTAAGAAAATTTCTTATTAACTTGTCTAAACTAAGCATGAATGACACTAAGAATAGAAAAGTAACAAGGACTTTTTGGATTAGAGATAAACTCTAATTTGTCCTATGTAGGCCCATTATGGAAGTATTTTAAGCGTTAGCAAGCCATGCTCAATAGTTGAAAGGAAACATATTGATTTCTGTGTGTGAAAGAGAGTGGCCTTGAGGGCATTTACCATGACCTAAACCTTGTTAATCCTTGAGTAATTCCTCCTCTTAAGGCATCCTATTTGTGTCAAGGGTGGCCAACTACAAGAAAAATGTAGTGTAGCTAAACCCATATTTTAATGGAATGTGTTTCTCCTTGTTGATTGTTTGGAAAATTTTAAGTGACATAGATAAGTGTATTTACTCCTCATTAATAAAATGATATTACTTGCTCAAGATTCATGAATGTTTTCATGTTTAGCTATTGAATGTATATGAGTGATGAGCTTGAAGTGTTGCTTAACTATGCTTGAGTACTAGTTGTGAATACTTATGAGAATGAACTCTATATGTAGAAGTAATCCTTAAAGTATGTTATCCTATAACAGTTTTGAAGTATCTTGTGTTGTGGAAAATTAAATAAAAATGGTGTAATGAGCTCTATGGATCCTTCATCTACTTTGTCAGTGTGCATGGCCTAGGGTAGTCTTATTGTAGGACAAAACAATTGTGTTATATCCACGTTTAGTGATAATAAGGCTTAAGGTTATTTTCTTATTGGGGACCCTACTTTCTCAAGAGACAAGACAAAATGTTGACTTCTCTATTCATAAGAGTTTGGAATTTCATCTGTGAAGTTTGTGTAGAAATTATGCAAATTCTCTACAAATCTAGCTCTAAGACCATGTAGAAAATCTACCTATAGGTTAACCCGATAATGCAATATAAATCAAAGAAGAATATTATAACCTACTTCTACTATCAAAGTTTTCTTTGCGGAAGCCTAAAGATCGAGTTGAATCAAGCTGAACAATATAACCATAAGAAGAAGAATCAATGCACAATACACATGAAAATACTTTGGGGAAAGCCTCAGCTAAAAACCCCACTATCTGTATTATCATACAAGGTGGAAATACATAGGAATTATAAAAATCCTTAGCTCTCACAGCTAGCTAGCTCTCAGTACAATCCTCATAGATGCTCATAGGCAATCAAAGCTTCTCTCAAGCCTTCCCCTCTGCCCTCCAAGCTCCTATTCCCTTGCATTGTTCCTCTAGGATGATCTTCTCCAACCAAGTGGAAAACTTCTTCTACCCAGTGGATGATCACCTGATCTCACACACTGTCAGAACTGAACAATCCTCAAGGAATGATTCCTTTTGCATGCATGAGTTTTCTCTATAGGAAAACACATGCAACTGATAGTACACTTTCCTTGACATTTAGCTCAACTGGGTCTTTCTCAAAATAGACAAGCATGAGTTTCTGATGAGGGAATCATGAGTTAACTGGAGTACACTAGTTGAGTGCATGCATGCATCAACTGATTGTTATCTCACCATTAGTTCCTCAAACAATTTAGAACTAATTTAACTGGACTTAACTTAGTAAACTGAGTTAACTAATTACAACTCAAATATAACTCAATGTTATCTCCTTAATTTAAGGCTTATCTCCTTAATTCAAGGGATAACTCTTGCATGACTTCAGAAAGACTTCTAACTTGAATTTCTCCAACTAATTAAGTCAAAATAACTTAATTAATTATTTTCAAGTAGCTGCTAAGACTAAATTCGATTTTTAATTCACAATTTAATTCAAGGACAAATTAAATTGGAATATTCTGGATTCTATTTTTATCATTTCTTGTTGCTATTTTCCATAGTTTGTAGTTCCAGAGTGAGAAGAGTCTCAATCAAGTGGGTGAAGTTATGTATTTGGCCATGGGGCATATCTTTGTCTTCTTTAGAGAAATAGTTTGGTTGGGGATAGCATTTTAGATTTTTTGTATATGTTAGTAAAGGCTTCTAGACCTTCAAAATTCTTTTCGGTAAGTCTTTGACCTATCAAAATCCATTTCATTCATTTGAAATCGACTTGAAATCTTAGTGAATATTCAAAAAATGAGGATTGGGACTTTGGTTGCAACCACTAGTCACATGGCCTGACATAAGACTTGACCATGGAAAAGTGGAAAGGACCAAAAGGAAAATAAATCCAAAATCCATCAAGTATCCAAATCTATCAAGTGTCGCAAATTGGACATCAATATCTATCACGTGACAAAGATCAAGTATCGAGCTTTATCAAGGGGTGAAATTGTGGGCATTTGGGAAATTATAAAGTGATTTACCAAGAAACTCATATCTAGATGCTAGAAAATAAAATCATGTAGATATTATGTGGAATCCATCTAAACACACATAATCCTTACATGTAGGGTAGTGTTGTCACAACATGATGACATATCACATCAAGATATCACAAAGGACAATTTATGGTGATGTGGCATGGCAACATCGAAAGATGATGTGGAATTATGGTGAAAAATAGTTGATTTATTAGTCAACATCTCACCTATCATGATAGATGATGTTGATCCCAAAATTCAAATCTAGAGTTTTGCGAAATTTGGCATTTTAGGTATTTTCAATCCAAATGCATTTGGATCAATATGGAAAGGCTAGAAAACTAGACATTTGAATGAGTGGAGATTTTACCCCACTTACTGGTGATGGTATGGCATGAGAGTGCCTTGGATAGTGAATCACATCATTGTTGACATGGAAGTTGTACTAGACGTGGAGATGACATGCATGGCAAGAGTTATGGATGGAAAAGATCCAAAAATTTAGAGTTTCATTTGAATGGGACTTTTAATATTTCCTAGATCCAAATATCCAAAGGGTCAACTCATTAAATATAGTGGGAATCCATAAGATTTAGAAAATCCATTGTAGCAGGAAAATGAAACCCCATATTCAGATGGACCTGAAACTTTTGAAATTCTAGGTGAAATTCAAAAGACCGGAAATTCAATTTTTTTTAATAATGGCGATCTATAGAAAATCCTAGATCTAGATATGAGTGGGATGCTAAAATTTTCAGATGCAATGGTGACACCAGGGTAGAGACTACCACATGTCAACCATAGGTTAGTTGATGTGGTGTTGTGTGGTGCAAACACATGGGCATAACGATTTTTACATGTATGCCACATATCAATGGTACATATGCTAGCATGGCACCGAGGTTGAATCTTCTTATGGGCATAAATTTGTTCTCAAAGCTTGGATTTGGATGAAATTTTTATCGTTGTAAAGCTCTCAATGAGTAGGAGACGATGACTATCTCATAAAAAAAATTATGATGGTTGAAGGAAGAAGAATTTTGATAACCACACTTCCATAAAGTAATCTTAGAGGTTAGGTGTAGACACCCTATCCCTTAAAAATCTATAAGGGGGCTAGGGATTGTTACAATCATCAAGGGTGAGTGTTGATATAAGTAGCTCCTACTTATCTTAAGTTTGATCACATTTGTAGCTATTGTCATTATTGGTCATGATTAGTACACTTGGTCTCTACAGGGAGTTTGTTTCCAAGTATAATGAACTCATAAGATCTTGGACTCAATAGCTTATCTCCAATGATATGCTTCCTAGATTGGTGTAAAGTTGAGGTATTTTCTCAATTATGTGATACTTTGATCAAAATAATCTAACTATCTTAAAAATTGTTTCATGTATTTATTTGTAACATTATCAATGTTAAATTAAATACTCAACTTATTATGTGTAATCATTTCTACCCTCTCATACTCTCCCATTCTCTACATACTTTCCCATTTACTCTCCCATTCTCTACATGAGAAACCTTATCAAATAAAACTTTTAATATTTTGCATCATCAACCATATCACATTGACAAGCTTGAGAGTTTTAAAAATGGAACATATCTAATAATGGAAGCATGGAAGCCTATAATCCTAGTTTCCTTCTAGGTCATTAGAGAAGGCCTAGACCCAATATTAACTAAAGCTTAGATTTCCAATAAGATTGGTTCCATGTTTGAATGAGGTTAGGGTTTTTGTAGAGTTGAAGAGCATAAAATCACACGAATAGACTCATTCAATGAATCATGACTAGTTGTCTTTCACAGTATCTTGAATCATGAATTATGAATGATGAAATATTTATAATTTCTTGTGTTTAGAGAACCCAAACTATAAATTACATGGGAGTAGCTATGATTTTGAGTTCATGTTTTCAAAGATTATTGAAAGACTCTGTGCAAAGCTTGGTTAAGCTTAGGCATTTTTTATATGATAGTTTAATTTCCAAATATTTACTGTATTTGAATGTCATTTTTAATTTACTGGAGGACAATTAATTTCCACATAAACTAATTAATTTGTCTCAATAACAAGTGTTTATAAAATTTTAAAAAAATCTAAATCTACATTAAACATGTTTTTAATTTATATTTTTTATTAATAACATATGTTTTTATTTTTTAAAAGAAGATTAAATTTATGGAATTAGGCATTTTGATCTTGTTTATTGTTTATTGAGTATCTTATTAGCATCAAATGATAACCTAGACGGTTAAAAGTGCCGAGAATATGGCTAAAAAAACCAAAAAATCTTGTAGTAGTAGTATTTGATTTATTTGATAGTGGAAATGGATTCAACATCATAAAAAATCTCTGAGCACCCAAAACCTTGAAATTTGACACCTATAACTTGAATTTACAAAAATTCCTTCAAAATTTTATCAAAATCTTACTAGAATTTCAATGATTTTCAAAACAAATTTACAAACTAGTTAGACTATGGCTCAGAAGATTCTTCTAGGATAAACTAGAAAAAGCAATAAACCCATTATAAACTTACTACTTAGTTCTCAATATTTACCGTTAAGAGATATGACTCCACTTTACATACTAATGGCAACTCTCCTTACAAAGCCCTACCCTTTTCTTTTTCTCTTCTTGATCCAGTGACCAGGCATGTCTCATAGACAAGCGTCTACGAGAATTGTGGGCAGTGACAATCTCTGCTCTCGATTGCTACAGTTTTGTGCCACCTTGGCAGCCCGCAACCGAACGCAGAAGGATACACCTTATTTTTATAAATTAAAGTAGCCATGAGCACCCCTGGGCTCACTTTTTGAATCATAGGTACTTACTTTGATTTGTGTATTTTTATTTTGATGTTGAATTTTGAGAATTTTTAAAATCAGATAAATCGGAATAGTGTAGAAAGAATATTTAAATACAAGTTCAAATAGTTAACAGAATTTCAAAATATTCATAAATCCATAATGTAGATGAATTTAGGAACTCAACTTTAACCCAAACTATCCTTAGTTTAGCAAGGTCACCGGTAAGAGGTCTTAGTTAAACATAGACTTCGTTACCTTTATTAAATTTAACTATATCTAATAATAGATAAATTGATTATTTTCAAATGTTTAGTTATTATTTAGTTATTAATTTTAATTAATTAAAAATAATTTAAATTATATTGTTGTTGGTGATGATGATTAATGTTTTACTAAAATTAAAATAAATTTAGAGATTTTTAAAAGTTAAGAGATTATATTGTATTTTGTTTCTATGCTCAAAAAAGTTGGTAGTATGTGACTATAGGTCTGTTGAATTTAAAGGTCAACAAAGTTGGTAGTATGGAAAACATTTAGAAATATAAATTTAGTGCGAGTATAATCTCGATAATTTAAGAGAAAATTATTTTCATCTTCAACTCTCTTACTTTTGCAAAGGTAATAGAATTTTTCAACCCATAGTGTTTTCTGAATTGGCAAACATCTAATTGCAATATGAAGTTCAAAATTTGTTCTTAGTTTAGTAAAGTTTATTTCCTTCTTTACATGAATCAAGACAAAGATATTTGTTTATTTTAGAGATTTGGGATCACGAGCTACTAATTCTTATTTTGTAGCACTTTACAAGTTTTCCTTAAATTTTGAAGTAATAATATTTCAATATTATCCTTATTCTACAAAATGATCTCCTCCTTTATCCTCCAACCCGAAGGTGGTGGTTTTGGCTAGAAGGAATTATAGGAAATCTTTTTTTCTCCATGTTCTTTAATTTTAGCTTATACATAAAGTACATAGTCATAGCCATGCTTTCAATGGGGAAGGGGAGCTTCAACCATGAGAATATGATAGGGTTATTCCTTTAATCTTGAGATTGTAAGTTATGAACCAAATTGTTGTCATATATTAAAATATTATATATGACTATCATTGTCATATATGAATGCATTATATATAATTTTTTTTGGATTTAATAAACATCTTTTACATAAAGAAAAAGAAAATATGACTATACTAGTGATTATGAATCAACACAATCTTCATCTTCTAAATACTTTTCTAACTTAAAAATACAAAATCCATTTAAAATGATCCTATTATATTTAAATAAATGCTTCTATATATATATATATATATATATATATATATATATATATATATATATATAAACTAAGATAAATTATGTTTTTTCATTATTTAATATATTTTAAAATTTAAAGTTTTATATTTCTGAAAATAAATGTTAGGATATTATCTAAAATTTAAATTTATTTATTATATTAATTATTTTCTTAAAATATTCTTTTAAATTTTTAAATATTTTCTATACTTTCTCTCTAAATAATAATTTATTTTGTATCCTTTATATTATCCCCTTATTATTATAAAAAAAAATTGTAGGTAAGGTACTTCCATTCTTTCTATTCATGCTAAACATAGAGACCAGATACAACGTTTTGGTGGCCTCAACCTGCCCCGAGGGGAAACCAGGTCTGTTGGCCACCTAAGTTTACTATAGGCATTCCAAAACCAAAATTTGATAATTCTGTCCATACTGGCTATATATACCAAACAACTAAAACTACCTATTAAGCTTCTGTTCAGCATAAAACTGTAAAAGTAGAGAAACACAAAACCTCCAGCATAGCTTCCAGAGAATCATGCCTTTCTGGTTCCAGTATCCTTGTCTGTCTCCATGGGGGAATTCGTTTGTTCTTCCTGGCTTGGGTGCGAGCCTGCCATCTTGGACAGAATCAGGGACATCTCCTCCAGCTTATTATTCTGGTTGATCATAATAACTTGGAAATTTTTCATTTCCTTCTGCAGGTGTGGCAGCCCATTGGCAATATCTGCCATTTCTTTTGCAACTTGTTCCAGGGCCTTTGCCAGAAGGCTCTTTAGGACCCAATAAATGTGCAGAGACCTCCGGTAAAGAGTCAGTCTACCCCTTGTGTATCCTGGGTCACTTACCATAGCTGCCCACTCTTCAGTTTCCGAGTCTGACTGTTCTTCCAGGACTCTGGACTCCAGATTTTGGATTATGCGACGAATGTCTTCGTCTGTTTCTTCCTGATAGGCGTGGGCCGCCTCTTGAGCTTCGGTCTGGGTGGACCGCCTCCCTCTGCATTGGTTCCCTGGTTCTTCCACAGGCCTGTCATCCGGGTTGCTTTGCCTCGGACGGCCTCTGCCTCCACGACCTCGCCTCCGGCCCTGCCGAGCCATCCTGTCCTCTACCTTCTCCTGTTCACAATTATCAATCACAGGTGTTAGTTTGTCAACATTTTCATCACCGTCATCGTTTACCACTTGACCTTTGGAGGCTTCTCTATTCCTACTGCACTCCCCTTCATTTTTTTTCTCTGATCCTGATATCCCTTCCCCGAGTGCAAGAGATGAATTAATCCCTCTGTCTTATGTGTCAGATAAAGAGTTAAGGGCTCTATCGTCGACTCCCCGCTACCTGACCTCCCCTCGGTTCCTACCATAGGGTTCACTCGTTGGTTTCCCGCATTGCTCCTATGACTTTGCTCCCGATGGCAATTTCCTTTTTCTTCAGGGTACTCACCCTGGGACCCCTCCGGATGACCCTCGCAATGAGATACAGGGGGCCGGACCAGCTTTCTCAGGCTCTTTTCTACCTCCAGATCCTCCCAAGACTGACATTTATCCATTCTACTTATAATAATGGTTACAAGTAAGATGGAGAAAGCAGTATGCACATACCCAAGCTCGCAGATCACTCTGGTAATGTTTCCGACCTGCTCCTCGTTCCGCTCCTCCTTCAATCTGTTCGCATTATCCTTTCCTTTGCCCCCCGCCACCTTCATATGATGCCTCTTCGCCGTCCTTCTCTCCCTGCCATTACCACCGCCATTTTTCCTAATCATCTGCACTCCTCCTGCCCCACTCCTGCCACTTGAACCTTGAGTTGGCCTAATACTCATTGCTTTTGTTGGGAAGGTAGCCTGATCCCTATGGTCACGTCCGACTGTCTTGTCCTTATGATAAATGCACCTGCCTTTGTCACCTCCACGCTTCCTCATCCCGATCGGGAGCCATCTATCCCTACTACCTTTGGGTCGTGTCTTCATGGTTGTCTTGGTTGAGAATCGTACTTAGCTGTTCAAATCCTGAATCTTTTGAATAGCTCGTCCATAGATTATCCACTTTTCTTCCTTGTTCTTGGCATCCCCTATTCGCAAGGAAGTCTGCTGCTCTATTTGCCTCTCTTCTAGCATGTTTGATAATCATATAGTCGAATCTCCGAAGAATGATTGCCAATTCTTGTATTAGGCTGGCTGTCCTCCAGCTCTGAGTGACTTTGTCCTAGGAGGTCCCATTATTGAGTTTTTTGAGTACTTGTATAACCATTAGAGAGTTTCCCTCCACTTCCAGGTTATTGTACCCATTCCTAATTGCTATCTTTAAACCCTGGCGAGCTACCATCAGTTCCGCCTCATTGTTACTCATAATACCTCCGTTGTCTGCATAAATCCATTTCGTTCTTCCTTGTTCGTCCCTAAAAAGACCTCCAATCCCTGCTGGGCCTGGGTTCCCTTTGGAGGCACCGTCGAAGTTTAGCTTGATAAATCCAGCCGGGGGATTAGTATAATGCATGGTGCCATTGTATGCCGACCTGGGTTCTTTCCACAGCTGGGGGGCGACCATCCCTTGATTCAGATTGAGTTTCTTAAGGATCTTCTCTTCTTCCTGTGTCACCTCCCAGTCTTCTCCATTCCAGGTATCCGCTAGTATAGTTTCTCGTATATGGCTCACGGTTTTTTCCCAGAGTTGGTTCTTTGTCATCTCTCTGTTTTGGAAGATTCTTTTGTTTCTCTCTTTCCAGATCATCCACATGTTCATCCCAGCTGCTAGGCTCCATGCCCTTCTTACCACCTGGCTCGTGAATTGACCTCTTCCCCAGATTTTAATAGTGTTTTTAATGCTCTGCTGGTCTCGGTTGGTTTTGCCGAAGAGCCTCCTAACCTCTTCCCACTGATGCTGGGCTTCTGAGCATGAATTTAGGAGGTGTTCTTGCGTCTCCTTTTCCTGTTTACATAGAGGGCATCTTGAGGGGCCATGAATGCCTCTTTTTTGGAGTTGGTCCCAGGTCAGTATCCGGCCTTTGGCAACCAGCCATAAGAAATGGGCCACTTTCGGCCACCAGTTACTATTCCATATTTGCTTCCAGATATCTAGCATATCCTCTGGATCTCCTGTGTTTAAAAGATGGTATGCTTCCTTAATTGAGAAGTTTCCTTTAGTTGTGTGACCCCATCTTAAGATGTCTGGTCCATTTCTTATGGGAATCCTCCTTGTCTGCATCTCCTTTTGATATATCTCTTTTTGTTCTCCTGTTATCTGATCCATCCATTCTTCCGAGCTCTTCCAGGTTCTCCATACTTCATCTTGGCTTTCCCTCTTCCAAAAGTCCCTGACTAGAATCATTCCTTTCTCTGCTGCTTTTTGGCCTACTTCCATTAGGCCTTGCAGTCCATTCATTCTTTCCCTTTGTTGCCAAGCCTCATCCCAAAATTTTGCTGAGCTGCCTTCCCTTATTTCCCAGAACGCATGCTTAGCAATCAATTCTTTATTGAGACTGGCTAGATTCCATATTGTCGACCCTTATCCTTAGTATTTCCTCTGGTTTTGTAGGCATGTTATATTTTTTTGTCCATATTCTTTTCCACAGGTCATTTCCCCCATTTAGCCACCGCCACCATAGCTTTGCTCCCAAAGCCTGGTTCAGAACATAAGGATCTCTGAGACCTAATCCTCCTTCCAGGATACCAGGGAGAATTTATTTTGCTCTTTCTGGCCTCCCCATATAAAATTTTTGAATATCTCTATCATCTTAGCACACGCTCCTTTAGGGGCTGCCATTGCTGAAAGTTGGTAGATTGGTATTGATTGGAGAACCGCTTTAACTAAGACTATTCTACTTGCAAAATTCAAAGATCTGAAGGACCAATTTGCTAGTTTCCTGGCGATTTTCTCAAGATTTTGTTGCCAGTTAGACATCCTCAGGGGGTTTAGGGCCAGCGGGGTTCCAAGATACCTGGTTGGGAGTTCCCCTGATTGGAATCCCAAAGTTCTAGTCAGGAAGTTTCTGATGTTTCCAGTCGTGTTGAAAAAATACGTGCAGGATTTTTCATTGTTGATTTGGGTACCAGAGGCTGACATGAAAAGATCTAAAATTGCCTTGATTCTTCTGGCTTCTCTCAGGGACACCTTACAGAATAGCATGATGTCGTCAACAAATTGTTGATGGGTAATTGGGAGGTTATTTCCCCAAAGTTGGATTCCTTTAAGCTTCTTCTCTCTGACTTCTTTTTTAATGTACCTTCCTAGCCCTTCTACAGCTATGATGAACAAGAATGGGGACAGAGGGTCTCCCTGACGAAGACCTCTGGACGCTTTAAACGGTTGGGAGGGAGTTCCATTCACCAGGATAGAGAAATTAGTTGAAGAGATCGTGGATGCGATCCATTCAATCCATCTATTACAGAAACCATAAGCTCTTAAGATTTCTCTCAGATATTTCCAGTTTAAACTGTCATAGGCCTTTGAGAGATCCAATTTGATCATCATGCCTGCTTCCTTTTTAACTTTTAGAGAGTGCACTATTTCTTGGGAGACCACCAGCCCGTCCAAGATTTGCCGACCTTCAACAAAACCTGTTTGTTCCGGGGAGATAATGCTAGATAAGAGGGGTTTGAGTCTTTTAGCTATTAAGGTAGCTATGATCTTATATATCACATTACAAAGGGCAATAGGTCTAAAGCCCTGAGGGGTTTCAGATTTAGCATCCTTAGGAATTAGGGACAAAAGAGTTGAGTTAAGGCTTGTACTTACCTTTTGGTTCCTTCGTGATTCTTCCACAACATCCAGGATATCTTGTCCGAGGAAGTCCCAACCAGCTTGATAGAATTCCGCTGTGAAACCATCAAGGCCTGGGGCTTTATTCTTTTTCATGCCTTTCACTATCTCTTCGACTTCTTCCAGGGTAGCTGCCCTCATCAGAGCTAGGTTTTGTTCTCTAGTGATCCTGCTCGAAATTTCTTTGCATATTTCCTCTATCGCTTCTCCTCGGTCGACATTTGGTTCCATGAGTAGATCCTTGAAGTGCTTTGACAATACTTGCTCTATTTCCTCATGCTGCGTGACTCTTGTCCCTGTGTCATTTTTAATAGAGAATATTCTATTTCTTTGCCTCCTCTGGATCATTGCTTGATGGAAGAACTTTGTGTTTCGTTCCCCTTCTCTTAGCCAGTTAACCCTGGATTTTTGCCTCCACAAGATTTCTTCTTGTTTCTGCCTCTCTTCAAGTTGCCCTAGAACAAGATCCCTTCCTCCTTGGCTAGGTCCTCACTCCTACCTGTATTTATTATTTCTTGTTGTATTTGCTTCATCCTTTGTTCTAGCATTTTCTGGTCCTTGAGTATATGACCAAACTCTTCCTCATTCCACTTCTTGATGTGCCCTTTAAGCTCTTTTAATTTCATCTGAAATGTCTGCATCTTATTTCTTCCTCTCTGGCTGCTTTGTTTCCACCAATTCTCTACTTTCTTCATAAAGTTTTTGTCCCTAAGCCAAAAGGCCTCAAATCTGAAGGGCTTTCTCTTAGGGCTTGCTTTTATATCCATTTCGGCTTTAACCGGCTAGTGATCCGATCCCATCCCAGGGAGGATCACAGCTTCAATGTAAATATCCCAATTCATGATCTGTTCTGAGAGGAGGAATCGGTCTAGTTTGGAGGCGATCTGGTTTCTGCCTCCCCTCCTGTTATTCCAAGTGTGTATTCCATTTGTAGTCTGGATATCTACAAGTCTTTGCTCTGCTATCCATTCCCCAAATGCTTCCATGTCTGTCTCCGTTCTTCTGAGCCCGCCTTTTTTTTCGCTCAGATCTTTTATCATATTGAAGTCTCCTCCCACTATCCAAGGAGAAGCATGGTAAAGGGAACGCATGACTGCCAAGTTCTGAAGGAAAACCCTGCGTTCATTCTGTATATGAGGCCCGTATACATTTGATAATAGGATCCATTCTTGAGAGCCTAAAATTCTAAATCTCCCTGAGAGGATGCGGGGTATGCTGGTCCAGTCTTCAAATTGGACTTCCTCTGGGTTCCACAGAATTGCTACTCCCCCAGCACTGCCTGTTGCATCTTGTCCCATGATCTCATAATACGGTTTAAAATTTTTCATCACTTCTCTTAGTTTACTTTCCTTTAGTTTTGTTTCTTGGATTAGCATAATATTTGGCTTATCCCTTTTGAGTCTCTCTTTCAAATATCTCTGCTTACCTTTGCTGTTCAGTCCTCTGATATTCCAGGTTGTGATTATCATTTTAAAAGTTTTGAGGGTTGTTGGAAGACCTCCGACAATGGTACAACTTTCCCTGAATTCACTAGCATCTCTCCTACCATTTGAATGGTCTCGCTCATAGGCCTTCTTCCTCTTTTCCGTCCGCCTTTCCCTGTGGTTCCTATTTCTGTGTTCTGGTCTCCTTGTGATCCGAGTTGCTCTGGTTGTTTTGCTGTCCATCGTCCTCGTTTTTCCTTGTATCTTTGGAACATATCCTTGTAGAGTTGTTTTTGATCCTCTGGTATAAATCGTTCATCCAAATGCTTCCACTCCTGTAGTAGTTTCCTCATTATCTGTTCTTCCTCTCCTTCTTGTTCCTACTGCGGGTCTATTTCCATTTGGATCTGTTCCTGAATTCGATCTTGTTCCCTATCATCCTTTTCTCCCTCTTTTTCCACTTCTATGTTCTTCGCTTCCTTGTTATCCTTTCTGTAGTCTTTCTGGATTTCTGTTAGTTCCTCTTCCTCTTCTTCTCGTTCCTCCTCCATTTCCAGATCCCGCAAGATCTCGAACTGATTCAAATTTCTCTGGTTGCCTTCTGGATTTGGAGGGTTTATTTTGGTTTTTCCTTTTTGAGATCTCTTTCTTTTCTGTACTTCCGTGAACCCTTCTGTGCTCCCTTCGTTCATCTACCTCTCCTGCTCTGTCCTTTTCTTTTCCTCCCCTTGGTTTGGTGGGTTATTTCCTTCATTCAACGGGCAATGTTTAAACAGATGGCCATACTCATGGCACCGTCTGCACCTAAATGGGATATGTTCATAATCGATTGGTTGTTTCCATACTTCATCATGGTATTCTACTTCAATGTGCTCTGGCAGGGGTTCTGTAATATTCATGTAGACGCAGATCCTGGCGTATGATGTATATCTTCCTCTCTTGGTGGTTTCTGCAACCTTTACAAAGGTCCCAATCGAGTTCCCAATTCCTTCTAAAATTTTTGGGTCCCAAAACTCGATCGGAAGTCCAAACAACCGTACCCAAACTGGTGCTGCTAACATCCTTTCTTTTTCCGGATTGTAACACTCCTCCCATTGCCGCATGAATAGGCCTGCGTTGTTGAAGAAATATGGCCCTTCCTCAAATATCCTCTCCTTATCCTCCAGGTTTGTAAATATTACTGTAAAAAACCCTTTTGCTCCTAATTTGAGATCTATATGGCCTTTGGGTTTCCACTTTAGGTGTATCCATTTCATTAACTCTTTTTCAGACGGCCATGTTCCTACAAACTTGCATATAAGTGCATGATCCTTCATATAACCTCTGTACTCTTCCAATTTGTTATTCGGGACTACGAACCTGGGTTTTTTGGAAGCCCTCGGTAGGCATTTGCTTGTTGTTCGCGCCTGCCAGGCTACTCCCATCACCGGTGATGTCTTGCCGCGATTTCCTAGTCCGCCATTTGCTCCGACTCGGCTTGTTTCCCCTGCCGTAACCTCCTTGTAGGAGGGGATCTCTCCCCCCCCACTTACTTCCGTCATGTCCTCGCAGTCTGACTTAGATACTGTGACTGCTCCCCTCGTATTCTTTCACCGTTGTTATGTTTTCATCCCCTTATTATTATAATTAATAAAATTGATATGTTTTTTAAGTTTCTAATGTTTTCTTCTCTTTCTAAACATTTTCTTCATTTAAAAACAATTTATTTTATTTTAAGAATAATTTATTTTGTTTTATTTTTAATATTTTTTTATTTTCATATTTTTTGTTTTTTATATTTCGTAAATTTTTTATTTAAAATAATTTATTGTCATTTTATTATTATTTATTGTTAGAAGTAATGGTTTCATGTCATATCTAGATGTCATTATGAACCACCATGAGTCAATCTAAATGTTGTTACTTTTTATGTATGATTTGTAGTAGTGATTTAGATGTGTCAGAGTCACTTATTTATGCTCTATATATTTGTAACTATTGTGATCAATAAAAAATAATGAGTGATTGGTTGTGTATTTAATGTCTCAACTCTCTCAATTTTTTTAACTTTTATAATAATATGAGTTTTAATATATTTCCAACATGATTATTATGTTTTTGAAAGTTAAAAAAAAATATTGTTTTTTTAGTATAATTTTTTTTGTTAAAATTAAATTTTTTAAACGTAGGATCTAATTATATATTTATAGATGTAATTATATATAATTAAAATATTGTTATTATATAATTAAAATATATTTATTATTTAAATTAGTCAAGATTCAATTAATTTTGGATTTATCAATTCTGAAGACGGATCAAATTTCTGTAATTCTTTTTGAGTGCAAAACCTAAAGAAAGGTTTGCATCTTGAAAGATTTGGTCCTTCTTAACACTTCATAGAACTTAAATGGATCTAGACATGGCCGTGTGTGTGTGTGTGTGTGTATATAAACCATATTGGTATTTGAGTCAAAAGGTGAATAACAAAATATTTTTTAAGCTTTTAAATATGTTATATTACATAACAATACTATTCTTAAAGCTATGTGTTTTTAAAACAAGAGACCCAAATCTTTATGAGGTCCATTTTCACAATATTTATAAATATAGTTTGTTAAAAAAATTTCATTCTAAATTATTTCATCTCCCTAATTTTTAGTTGTAATTTGTTTACTTGTTTTTTTTTTCCGAAGAAAAAGCGAACTTTTTATTAAGAGATAAAAAGTTACATTGCAAATGCAAAGCATTCCTTTGTTGTTATGGAGTAGTCCATAACACTGCTATGAAACAAAAAACTGTCCTTTTGTTAAGGACCACCTGTCCATAAGCTTGCAAAACTGTTCTACCCAAAAGCTAAAGCTTTTCCAG
The DNA here is from genome assembly GCA_031772625.1 of Pinus tabuliformis. Lineage (NCBI taxonomy): Eukaryota > Viridiplantae > Streptophyta > Pinopsida > Pinales > Pinaceae > Pinus > Pinus tabuliformis. The sequence continues at coordinate 320,900,171 of CM062820.1, forward strand.
CTATTAGTTTTACGAGCTCCTCCCTAAAGAGGTTAAACAAACAGTCAATGAAAACAGGTCTCCTCAGAAGAGGAAATCGACCTTTACAGCAGAACGTATTTGCTGAAAAGTATTTTGTTTTATGATTACATTCCCCTGAGTTCCAAAAGAAAGACTTTAAACGCTGAGCTAAGACGGCTACCTGGACATAAAGCGTTCTGAAACCAATTTCCTAAATGTAGGGGGGAATCTCTGACACTCGGATCTGTCCGTGCTCTTCTGCAACGATTTTCCAGCTGCCCATATTCAGCTGCAGACCTTCCTTAGATAGCTTATCTGTTGTATCATTACGGTCCCTGTATATGTGGGATAGAGAGAAGCTGTTAAAAGAAGTTTTTAGAACCTGAATATCATCAACCAAAGAAATTAAAATATGATTTCTGCACATGCTTTGACCATTAACCCAGTTAATGACATTTAAAGAATCTCCGAAGATCTGAATCCTGAAAATGCTCCTTTGGATGAGCCAACAAAGAAGGAGTTTTAAGGCCGATAGCTCTGCATAGTTGTTCGATCCGGAACCTAGACCAACAGAGGCTTTATAAGTCTGATGAGTATTTGTGTGAAAAACTATTCCTGCACCTGCCCTATTGTTTTGAGAGGCCCCGTCGAAATATGCCCAGGGAATGCCTTCTTGAATTTGTTCTATCCTATTCTGTCTCGGAACTTTGTTCTTCTCTGGTTCAGGGATATTTGAGTAGATCATAATACTTTGTATTGCTATAGTTGTTCCCTGGAATTCCTTATCTTGAAAAATGCTCCGATTTCGTGCGATCCATACCCCCCAACAGATTATAAGAGGTAAGTTCCGCATGTTGCCTTCCGGATAATTTTGCCACCATTTGTCCCAGGCTTCATTCAGATTCCTTCCTACCCAATCTATCTTCTTATTCATCAGTTTTTCTGCCTCTGCCCAGACATTTTTGGCTACTGGACAAAAAAGAAATAAGTGGTTGATAGTTTCAGAATCCGTTCTACATAAAGTACATCGACCCGGTCCTTGCAAATATCTGGCTTGTAGAATATCCCATGTAGGTATTTTCCTTTTTAAAATGCACCAAAAGAAGAGCCTGGCTTTCGCTGGGCATTTTAGTTTCCATAAGTTCCTAGCCCACCATTCAGGCTCTTCCCATCCTTTTCTTGACATGATGAATTTATATCCATTTCGAGGGGAGTACTCTCCTGTATCAGCATGAGCCCAAACCAGCTGATCCAATTCCTCTTTTATTCTGACATTTGTTCTGGATAGTTCTTGGATATATGCATTCCATTCGTTCCACCAAGGGGCCTCTAAGTCCAAATCTTCGCCTGATTTCCAAGCTTGTCCCCACATTGAAGAGTGCCCAACTTTCTCCACCTGGTTTAGGGAGAAAATACCTTTTGATTCTAACTGTCCAATTAGTCCAGGGGATAGGGCATAGTTTTCATTGCAGCCCACCCAAGGGTCTTTTCCTAACTGCAGATTTCTCCCATTCCCTATCTTCCATGCCAACCCTTGTTCAACTACTTTGAAGGATTCCACCGTTGCTTTCCATACCACCGAGACATTCTTCTTTTTCTTGTTTTGGCTCCTAATCCAGTCTTCTAACGGGATCAGATCTATATATTTTCTCTTTACAACTCTTGTCCATAAATTTTCCAACTTTATGAGCCTCCATCCTGATTTGGCTGCCAGCGATAGACTGAAATCATAAAGGTTTTTTATTCCCCATCCTCCCCATTCTTTTGGTCTTGCCACTTTATCCCAGGCAACCCATGGGAGAACAGAATCTTCCTTCGAGCCTGCCCAGAGAAACCTACTACAAATTCTTTTTATTTTCTCCAGTATCCCTTTTGGTACCCAAGTTAAAGCTGCCCAGTAAACCGGCATGGCTAAAAGCACTGCTTTGATTAGGGTCAATCTCCCTGCTCTGGACAACCATTTGTAGCTCCAATGCGCAATTCTGGATTCTATTTTGGCTATCAACCAGTTCCAGTCTTCTTTCCTGTATGCGTTAGGCTTCAGCCAAAAGCCTAAGTACTTAAAAGACACATCCATATTGCATATATCAAAAGGAAAAGATGAAAGGATCTGTGCTTTCTCTTGTCTGTTTAAACCTTCCTGAATTATCTGAGATTTTCTGTAATTTATGCACATTCCTGTTGCTTTCAAGAAAAGGTCAAAAATGAGTTTTAATTCCTTTATTTCATTGGAGGTTCCATTTGAGAATACCAAAATATCGTCAACAAAAAGAAGATGGGATATGAACATATTTACCGCCACTTCTATCCCTTTTACCTTGCCTTCCCTTTTGGCCTTTTTAATCAGCTGGCTTAGTCCTTCAGCAGCTAATAGGAAAAGCAGGGGTGACAAGGGGCATCCTTGCCTCAAGCCTCTCTGTCCTTTGAAGAAAGAAGTGGCTGCCCCGTTTATGAGGACCGCATAACTGACATTTGAAAAGCAGCCCATGATCCAACTGATAAAATCCACTTTGAAGCCTAAATGGGTTAAAAGCAGCCTGAGATAATTCCAGTTAATTCTGTCATATGCTTTTGATAAGTCAATTTTTATTACAGCTCCCTTCATGTTCTTCTGCTTAACACTGTGCAAGGTCTCCTGCGCCACGCCTATAGCTTCATGTATCTGTCGCCCATTTAGGAACCCAAATTGTTCGCTGGATATGCATCTTGTCAATATCGGCTTTAAGCGAATCGCAATCACTTTGGCAATAATCTTGTAAATACTATTGCATAGTGAAATGGGCCTGAAGTCTTCAAATGTTTCAGGGTTTTCCTTTTTAGGGATGAGGGCTATAAAAGTTGCATTAAACGGACTGTATACCTCTCCCTTTCTTCTGGATTCATCAACCACCTCAGTTATCTCAGAACCTATCAAATCGAAAAAATGTTGGAAAAGCTCAATGGTCCACCCATCCGGACCTGGGCTTTTGTCTTTGGCCATTGATTTGATGACATAGCTCACTTCTTCCTGAGTGACTTCGCTCATCAGTTCCTCTGCTTCTTCCCCTTCCACATACCGAGAAAAACATTGAGCGGTCTTGATTATTTCAGCGATTGTAATCTCTCCTTGGTCTGAATACAAGCTTTGGAAGTGCCTTTGCCCAAGCGCTGAAAGGGACTCAAACGTCTTTATCTCCCTACCCTCTTCATTCTTGAGGTTCCAGATTGTGTTTACAGATTTCCTTCCTTTTGCATAGTTATGGAAGAATTTCGTGTTTTCATCCCCTGACTTAAGCCAAATCGCTCTGCTCTTTAGCCTCCATTCCTCCTCTCTTGCCAAAAGTATTTGGGATTGGCGTTTTTCCAGGGAAAGGATCTTCTCTTTTGATTCTTGTGTTGCATAACTATCCTCTTCTGTGCTTTCCAACCTTTGCAATTCCTCTGTGATCCTAGATAAATCTTCATTCTGTTTCTGCTTCCTGTCCTTTGCCCATTCAATAGTAGCTTTCTTTAGTTTCTTTAAATTTTCCATAAACAAATACCCCTTGTCCTCGGTTGTATTCCTGTCTGGGTGTTGCCATGTTTCTTTGAACAGTTTTTCAAAGGATTCCTCTTGCAGCCATGTAGCGTTGAACTTGAAAGGAGCTGCCGGCTTAAGTGGAGGCCTGGATATTTCTAGAGAGATTGGAAAGTGATCCGAGAGTCCTCCCTCTTCGACCCATTGTCTGAACAGGGACACTCTGGAGGATAACTCTTTGTTTATAAGGAAGCGGTCCAGGCGTTTTGCAACTCTTGCTTCTCCTACTCTTCTGTTCCTCCATGTCGGCTTGATCTTGATTGGATTTGCATCTATCAAGTTGTTAGAGATTAAAAGATTGTGAAAAAAATCTGAGAGTGAGTCCTCTCTGGCTGTTGGGCCCCATGCCTCCGCCCTACCAATTGAGAAATTCAGATCTCCACCCAAAATTAGATTTTTGTCTTTCACCACCGATTTTGACAGAAATTTTGTCCAAAAGGATACTCTTCCCTGACAAGGCCCATAGATATTAATCAAAGTTAAGGGGAATGCAAATTCTGGGGACTGAAATTCAATGCCCATTGCATGCTTCATGCCCCATTGATTTGTAATCTTTAATTTCCCTTCCCTGTACCCTACCGCCATACCTCCTGAGTGTCCTACTGAGTCAATAGCTGAGAAATGCCAGCCCGGTAAAAGGGAATTCAGTGCAGCTTCTACTTCTACACCCTTCCCCAAAGTTTCCTGTAGTAAGAAGATATCCGCCTTTGAATTTAAAATCATCTCCCTGAGCGCCAGTTTTTTGGGTTTACTGGCTAAACCCCTACAATTCCAGGATGTGAAAATCATTTTAAACCATTGTCAGGGGCCTGCACTGCTCTAAGTGCCCCGAGAATTGATAGTTGTTTACCATCAGCTACATCATGTTTTGCTTTGACTTGGGCCTTGGAAAGCTTTGATTTCCTTCCTCTAGACTTCCTTTTTGAACACTGTGCAGAGGACTGACCTATTCCGCCAACAGAGTCTAAAGTCTCAGGCTTGTTATCTAGGGATCTAAGATTATAGTGGCAGAAAGGAGGAGCGACTGAGGGGGAAGGCTCCTCATAAGGGCCATCATCACGATTCAGATTTATGGAGGGAATAGCAGCCGAAATGATTTCAACATCATTTTCCATTTGATTTTCAATATGCATTTCCATAAGATCATTGTCTTCAGTAATACATTTATTATTTTGTACTTCAGACTTCAAGCATTCATCTTTTATTTCAGAAGGAAAAGATGTATTGCTTGGGTCTAAACCCATACCCTTTGAGTCCTCGACTTGAGAAGGATTTTGTAATTCTGCCGCTTCCTTGCAGATCTCCTGAGCTGCTCCTTCGATCCCAGACACAATTGCAGCTTCTTCCCTACTGACCATATTGACTTGAAAAGTTTCCTCCGATGTTTTCCCCTCTTGCCTAGTATCCACCTCCATGACCCCTTCTGGTTGGATAGACGAAGGTTCTGTCCTCTGGCTTGTTTGGTTTTGATTCACTACCTTCTCAATCTGAGCAGCTGTCTTCTGAAATCTCCTACGTCTTCTCCCTAAAGGGCATTCCTTAGCCAAGTGTCCATAGGCATGGCACCTATGGCATCTAAAAGGCAAATGTTCGTAATCCAGAACCTGTTCAAAAACGTACTCTTTATATTGAAGATTGATTTTTTCTGCTAGGCCTCCACGCGGATTTAGACTGACTAGAATCCTTGCCATTGCTTTGTTCTGTGTTTGCAAGAAAGACATGTCCGCTTCCAAATATGTGCCCAACCTGTTCCCTATCGCTTTAAACACTGATTCCACCCAGAGAAAGGATGGCAACCCCGGAGCCCTAACCCACACCGGGAAAGCATCTGTTTTTTCATGCACCGCATCGAACATTGGGCTCCATTTTTTGAAAAGAACAGGAATGCTTCCGAAGGCCCAGTTCCTTCCTACCACCCAGTCTGCCGCTGTCTTGTTCTCGAAGCGCACCATGAACCATCCTTTGGCTAAGGCCGAAACCTGAAAGCTTTTGATGAGTTCTGACTTCTAGTTTTGATCTCCCCATGAATTAATATAATTTGTTGAGTATTTATACCCCCTCGCCCGACCTACCAAAGTGCATTCAGCCACTTCCAGCGCCTCTTCTATCTGCACATCCATACCCAACACTAGATTTCCTTCGAGTTCCTGTGAAATTATCGTCCTCTGTTTCTTTCTTTTCTCCCCTGTTTTCCTTGCCCCTTGGCCCTCTGCTCTTGTTTGCTGACTCTGTTCAACCCTCTCTTGCAGGTCTTGCTCGTACCCCAGAATAGTGGATCTTGTCGCATAAGTTGCTGTTACTGTATCACTGGTCAAAGCATTGGCTTGCTCGAGGGAGATCTGAGATGGATCCTGGTTCAGTAACTCCGTTCCTATATGATTCTTTTGTAGATCTGGAATGTCGTCAGTTCGTGCTATCCTCCTTCCTTCACCCCTGATGGGGCTTCCCGATCCTTTTGCAATAGAAGCCCTGGTAACTGCCAATGCCTTCCCGGAACCCTCTGCAAAACCTATTCCTAAAGACGTTCCGCTATTTACGATTTCCTCAAGACCTCCTGAGAGAACTGGCCCGATAGAGATAACCTTACCTTTGTGGCTTTGGACCCGTGGTTGGAAACCTGCATGCAGCTCAATCCCTTCCAATTTTCTTGACTGCTGCACTCCCTTGCTGCCCTGATGGGTTGTTTCCTTCCCTTCCAAGTAAGCTGTTGGCTGGGGTATGCATTGCTTGTTATCCTTTTGCCCTTCCGGAGAAGTCAGGTCGATGCCACAGCTTTCTAACGCCCCAAAATACCATTCCAGGTTTTGAGCGGATGGATCCTTTCCCCAGACCGATAAGATGTCTTCCGGGGCTGGGTCCAGATCCACACCTTCTCTTGGATTAAACATGGTTACTGTGCCGAATAACTAAAAAACGCTCAGATCAATCTTACTTCTCCAGGATCGATGCTGGGTCTGTGTCAGCTCAATACACTATTCCTTTGTCTTACACTATTCCTTTGTTTTCTACAGTAAAACCTCTTACCTTCCAAAAGCTCCTGTATTTCCCCAGCTTTTTTGCCTCCTGGGTGTTGTCGCCTTCTGTCCAGCTGCCAGCGTCTCCGTCCGCCGGTGTACAGCCCTGCTTAGTCATTTCTTCCTGCTAACAATGGTCTGATGGGTGCTAGGCCCTCGGCCCAGCCCGCCCTGGGTCCAACCTGCGCTCCTCCATCCTTTTCACTTTGTACCTTCTGTAATTTGTTTACTTCTTACATAATATAACATTACAATATTTTTTCATACTTAACATCTCAACACAATTAATTTATAAATTTTAATAAAGAAAAAATTAATCATTATATTTTATTATTTTATAATAAAGTTATACATATTAATATATTTTTCATTATCATTATTTAGAAAATAAAATATATATATTAAAAATTATAGTAAAAATAAATATCTTGCAATTCAAATTGGCAATAATCACACGTTAAACTTGGAAATTATTATAAAATGATGATAAAATATTTCTCCTTTAAAAAAAAATGCTTCAAATTCCCAACCACCACCTTGAACAGACTGACAAACACCATGCTTGTCCACGCAACCACTGCAGATTTTGTTTGCACGGGAAAGGACTAAACAACCTTGACCATTTGGAAACACAATAGAGGAGTTAAGGCATTTAATGAAGTTTATTAAATATGTATGGGCAAATATTCACTCCGCCACTGCTGCCCACACTCCACAACACCTGCAAGTTTAGAAAAACATTTACTATGTAAAATCGCCCATGTTGTGTATTAATTATTTTCCCTGTTATGTATTAATGTCAAGTTTGTATGTTGAGATAAATATGGATGTAAAATTCATTTGTGATGTTAGAGAGTGATAGTTTGTGAGGTAGTGAGGAGGAAATAGTAGAGGAAATATTGGTGTATGTGTGAAAACGCATTTTATAGAAGTTTACTCCACATCCCCAGTAATGGATAAATGCAGTAAGTTTGTTGTGTTTTTCACTTGGAGTTGTAGCCTCCATTTATCACTCGAATGTATTTCTTTATGTTTTAATATATAATATAAAGTGTCTAGTTGGGTTATGGCATTAATCCTTCGCAAGTAGATTTATGACAACCTCCTTTGTTTTACTCTGTTTTGCTGTGCTTAAAATTTATGTTTTAATTAAGTCCCTGTGTGGTTACGACATCCTTGCTGCAACGTATTTCTGAGCTAGTTGACTTTGCCGCAACCAATTTCTGAGCTCCTTTGCCCTCGTAAACTTTTCTAACATGGTATGAGCATGTTAAATATTGTTAGTGTAAAAACAAGTGTTTTTATTATCAATTGAAAATTGTTTTGAGGGCAGATTTTTTTTCCTTTGGAGCGAATTTACCATAAGGTAGAAAGTTTTTTCTCACACTCAGAAATGGTAACATCAAGCACAAGCTTGACTAATCCTCAGATACCTCAGCTTAATGGAAAAATTAATGACTATTGGGCTATTACAATGAAGGCCCTAGACATTTGGGATTTGGTGGAGAATGGTTTCCAAGAACCAGCAGATGCAGCAACATACAATGCCTTGTATCAAGCAGAAAGGGATTTGTTAAGGGACAACAGGAAGAAGGATTCAAAATCCCTGTTCTATATTTTCCAAGCAGTTCATGAAAGTATTTTCCCAAGGGTTGCAGTAGTAATGAAGTCCAAGAAAGCATAGGACACCCTCGAGACAGCCTACCAAGGCATGGAAAAGGTCAGGACAACAAAGCTACAAATGTTGAGAAGAGATTTTGAAACACTTTGTATGAAAGAGTCTGAGAATGTAGACTCATTTTTTACACATGTAATTGGGATAGTTACTCAAATCAGGTCTCATGGTGAGACACTTGAAGAAAGGAGAATAGTTGATAATTTTTTGAGAAGTTTGCCAACAAGGTTTGATGCCATTGTTGTGGCCATAAAAGAGACAAAGGATCTCTCACAGTTCTCAGTGGATGAGCTTCATGCATCACTGATTTCACATGAACATAGACTGAATAGAGCAACAAGCTCCTCATTGGAGCATGCCTTCAAGACACAAGTTTCCTTTGGTCAAGGTAGAGGTAGAGGAAGGTCATATGCTAGAGGAAGAGGAAGAAGCCCACATAGAGGTGGAAGAAGCAGCCCTTCAAGCTCAAGTGCAAGAGACAACGATCAAAATCCAAGTCAAGGCCCAAGCCAAAATCAAGCACAAGGTCAAAGGTATGATAAATCTCAAGTTCAATGTCATTATTGTAAGAAGTATGGTCATTATGAAAATGAATGTAGAAAGAAGAAATTTGACATTAGTAACAAACCAAGTGTAAATTTCACAAAGCAAAATCATAACCATGATAGCATGCTTTTAGCTTGTGATGTAGCACAAGAAAAACAAAGTGATATATGGTATTTGGATTCAGGGTGTAGCAACCACATGTCAGGGAATGTAGAAATGTTTTCCAGCCTAGATGAAAGTGTGAAATCTGAAGTGACATTAGGGACATATAGCAAAGTCTCTGTCATGGGCAAAGGAAAAGTTAATATCCTAACAAAGAAGGGAGAGAAGAAGTACATCTAAGATGTTTACTTTGTCCCTAGCTTAAAGCATAACCTCATAAGCATTGCACAACTCATGAAAAAGGGCTAAAATGTCTTCCTCAAAAATGATGTGTGCACAATTTTGGATAGGCCTCCAAGTAGACAACTGATTGCAAAGGTTCAGATGTCCAACATTAGAATGTTTCCCCTAAAGATAAGATCATATTTAAAGGAAGAAGGTGCACAAGCACAACTATTAATGAACTCACTAGAGGATGGAAGAAAAGATGCAGCTGTAACACAAGTGAACTATCAAGCAAAGGTCAAACATGAAAATTGGTTATGGCATTTGAGATTTGGACATATCAACTTTGGATGTTTGAATTTGCTGCATAGAAAAAGCATGGTAAAGGGATTGCCACTCATAGAAAAACTGAACAACCTATGTGAAGGATGCATCGTAGGTAAACAACGTAGAGAGACGATTCCAGCAGGAAAGTTAGTAAGGGCAAAGGCACCTTTGGAGATTGTACACTTAGATTTATGTTGATCCAAAATGGATCTTGGATAGACTTCTAAGTCTAAAGTGTTCCTCATAGAGAAAAATGAAATTCAAGGGCTACTCTTGGAAATAGTCCCATTGCGTAGATCTTTTCACTATGAATCTACTGCAATTTGAATGGGCTAAAATGGACTTTAGATGAAGAAGTTATCGTAAAAAGAAGTTTGCCTTTGTCCTTTGTAAAGGAGGCAAAATCTTATGAAAATGGGCATAAGGCCTTATATGCAAAAATCACATGTGAAAGGTTTAAAGGGCGGACCTGAAATATTACGTTCCATAGCCTAAACCATTATCAGATCCATGTGATGTATCAAATTGGAGCAATGAAGGGATAAAGGCCCGACGGGAGGACAAGGCGACATGAGATTAGCGACTGCAATATCGGTGATCTGGGCGATCGACGATCAGAGGAGCAGGGACATAGAACCTTGCCGATGTGATATGCGAGGTGTGATATCAGCGATCGGCTGATCGGCAGATCGACGGTCGACATGGTCAAAGGGAATACCCCTGGGACCGTTGCAATTGCGATGTGTAATATAGCGACGGGGCCGATAGTGATACGCCGATATAGGCGATTGGCGATTGACGATCGGTGATCCCGATACAAGGGTCGTTGACATGTGATGTGTGACTACGATTGTGATAACTGATAAAGGGCCAGACCTTATGGGATTATGGACCTGAGTTCATAAGTTTTGAAATCCGGGAATTCAAGATTTTCAATGTATTCTCGTGTATTGAGGTTTTTGACCTCCCGCCTATGTGATTGCGATATTCCAATAAAAGGCAGACCCGATAGGGTTTATAGGGGTGATTCGATAATATTTGAAGTTCGGATTTCACACCCGATAGTGTATTTCCACACATATTCTCTGTTTATTGGAAATTTGGCCATTTTCAGGATTCTTACATAAGAAGGCCAAACAACCGAGTTCTCCATGCCCGCTAGTCCATTGCCATTGGGAACAACCATCACACCTATGTGTTATGAAGCACAGAGAGCCACAGAGGCGAAAAGGAATGATTCCTCATGATTGGGTATAGAGGAACGGATGGGAGCCGCAGAGGTGAGGATTCCTCAAAGGCCATAGATCCAAGTGAAGCAGACTAGTTCTTGTTTCGGAGAGCACAACTGCAGAAAGTTGTTGCTGAAGGTCGCTGGAAGGTTGTTGAGAGTCGCTTGGAGGTCAAGCGAACTACAGAGGCACGCAGAGGCTGAGAGAAGCTCAGAGCCGAATAGCCAGAGCCGAGAGCCAGAGCCAGAGCCAGAGCAAAGAGCAAGAGCCAAAGCCAAGAGCCAGAGCCCAGAGCCAGAGCCTAGAGCCAGAACGAGAGCGAGAGCTAGAGCCAGAAATCCCAAGAGCTTCAGAGCCAAGGACAAGATGGTGTTCTAAGCCCATTGTTTCTGTGTAATCTAATGAAGTTGAGCATGGAGCTTGGAAAAGAACTTATGCCATAATCCCAGAGAGCCTAGTTGAGTTGACTGGAGCTCAAGGAGACGTAGCCTAAGAGGTTTGGGTGAACTCCATATTAATATTGTTGTTATGTGTGTTTTTTTATTTGTTGCATTGTTTACTGTCACATGTATTTAAATATCAGCAATAGCAACAGAACTTAAAGCACTTAACAGATAAAGGGAATCATAAGCATACACCCATTTGAAGCACTAGTAATTCCACAATTGGTTAATCATAAGGTCTTGGGAATATTTAAGCTTTGGAAGTGGGAGAGGTTATTGTAAGCTAGACAACAAGCCTTTAGTGCCCCATTTTCAGATCAGGTGGTATTGGAGCTTAAGTTTGATTAAACCCACCTTCAAAGAAGGTGATATCAATGTTGATTATACCAAAGTAGGTGATATTAGATCAGAATGCTTGTTTGACTTGAAAGGTGTTCAAATAGTAGAAAGGATTTTGTTGTTTATTTTTTGTAAATTGACTGTTGTGTGAGTTTGAAGAGGTGAAGGGAAAGCTACTGATAGCTAAGTCCAGGAGAGGACAAGAAGGAAGAAGGGCTGAAGGCATTCTTCTTATCCCAAAGAACCTCAAGGCAATCCTTAAAGCACAAGAGGTTTGTTGCAAAAGGTTTCTGAATAAGCTCTTTATTAATCTTGTTTGAAGTTCTTTTGTTCATTGGCATAATGACAACTTCTACAAGTGAGTCCTCAAAATCTTCTTTCTTCACAAGATTCTTTGATGAAGACATGAAGCAAGACTTGGTCATCATGATGGACAAGGTGAGAGAAATGTGTGAGGATGCAAGGGAGAGCAACAAACTTAGAGAGCAGTTGAATTCCGTGGAGGAAGAGAAGTAGTCGCTTTCTGACAAATTGCAGGAAATGGAAAGACAACTTCACATTGCAAACATGAACCTGGAAAGGATGCATGAGTTGGAGACACAACTATTTGTTGCAAAAGAAGCCTTAGTCGAGTATCAGCCTGAAGAAGAGGTAAATAATTCCAGTTTGTCTTCAATTTCCTCTAAGAATTCTTATATTGGTTCTTTTAAAAAACATACCAGAGGCATAGCTTCCAAGTTAATGTCCAAGATCGGCTATGAAGGAAAAGGCTTGGGTAAACATGCAAACGGTATTGATGAGCCAATAATAGTTGAGGAAAGGCTGAAGTATTTGGGTCTTGGCTATGGACAGTCTTATGGAGAAAGTTTCAAAGCTGCCATGAAGGTCATTGAAACAGTTCCAAGAAGGAGTTTCATTTCAGGTCTTCTACCTCAAGAGTGTGAAGGTTGTATTCGTGGAGAATGCAAAAGCTTGAAACATCATTTGCAGGATGCAGGTGTTCATAAGCATACACTTGAACCAGAGAGTTGTGGAAACTCTGAAACCATTGAAGTGGTTGATGGTGTTCCAAAGGGAGCCACTTCTTCATTTGGTTCACCTCCTCATGAAGGCAATAAAGGTGAAAAAGAAAGGTATAAATATGGTTCTTATCATATTCCTTTTGATTATGTAAAGCATGATAAATTTCCATATAAGTATGGGAAAAGAATTGCATGTTCCTTTTGTGGTTTGAATAACCATAATGTTTCTAGATGTTGGAAGAGAATGGCCACATACAGGAAACTTTTGAAGGAAAGGAAGCAAGAAGCCAAAGGTCCATTCGACAAGGAAAATCATGCTATCAAGAGGATGCACATGTGTTGCACCTACTGCCATAAGCAAGGACACATTGTTGAAAGGTGTTGGACTCTGAATCCAAAAATGCTTCCATGAAACTTGAAGAAGGTGGAAAGAGAAAATGGCAGGAATGGAAAGGAAGATTCCATGATTGATGTGTTTCAGGATGATTCACATGTTGATGCTGATGTGCAAACAAAAGTAGCACCTTTGAAATGGTTTGGTAAGAAATGGTTAGAGTTCTTATCCAATTAAAGATTGCATGTCTTTTGATTTGATGCATCTGTTTGCATTTCTGTGTTAATGGAATGCAAGTTGCATCATTTTACCAAAAAGGTGAATTGAAAAGTTGAGTAGGAGACTCACTTTGTTGCTGCAACATTATATTCATTTCAGCGTTGAAAGTACAGTGTGCTTAAGCAAAAGTTGAAGGATGAAATTCATGCATGAGAATGATGTGGATGAACACAAGGATGTTGATGATTTCCTTGTATTTGAACATGTATGTGTAATTAACTTGCAGGGTTGATTTCTTTGTTGTAGACATGCATGTAATATTGACATGATAAAAGTTGATTTGGTCTCCAAGATGGAGATAATGATGAAGTGTTTCATCTTTTGAAAAGTACCAGACCAGGCAGTAACTCCTCAAAACAATTTGTTGATTTCATTTAGGTTGGTGTTTATTATATACATGAGGGAGAGACTATTCATTTCATCTCCCGGTGACTATTCATATTCTCTATTATTTATTTACATCATTTTCAGTTATTCACCTAATCCTGATGATTAGGTGTCAACATTCCCCCCCTTAATCTGAAGGGATGTTCGTGAGTCCAAGCATCGTTCTGAATCTTTCAAGCTTTTCTCTTCCAAGCACTTTGGTGAAGATGTCTGCAATTTGCTCGTTCGTGGAACAATGGTGGAGATGGATTGTTTTGGCCTCAACATGATGTCGAATTAGATGATATTTAGTATTGATGTGCTTCGTTCGATCATGGAACTTTGGGTTCTTGGCCAACTTTATTGCAGAGGTATTGTCAATCATGATTGGAGTTGATTGTACTTGTTTTACCTGCAAATCTTCAAGAATTTTCTTGAGCCACACAATTTCTTTTGTTGCCTCAGCTGCTGCCACATATTATGCTTCTGTTGTGGAATCGGCTGGAACTAATTGTTTGCGTGATCTCTAGGAGACAGCTCTTGATCCAAGACTCATAGCATATCCTGAAGCAGATACCCCAGTTTCTTTGTCTCCATTGAAGTCTTAATCAGAGTATCCAATCAAGTTGAAGTCGTCCACCTGTGTATACTTGATTCTAAAGTCTTAAGTTCCCTTCAAGTACCTTAGAACTCTTTTTGCAGCAGACCAATGCCTCTCACAAGGCTTTTGCATAAACCTAGAGAGGATTCCAATAGCAAATGAAATGTTTGGTCTAGTAGTAGTTAGGTAGTTGAGACTTCCTACAAGCTGTCTATACTTTGTTGCATCCTCAAATTCTTTTCCTTCAATAGATGTGAGCTTTAAGTTTTATTCCATTGGAGTAGTAAGAGGATTTCATTCTTTCATGCAAAACCTATTCAACAGATCTCCAATGTACTTCTTTGGAAAAAGAAATATGGACTTTGGATGTTGAGTTACTTCAATACCAAGATAGTAATGAACATAGCCCAAATCAGTCATTTCAAAACTTTTCCCCAATTCCTTCTTTATGGATGCAATGTAGCTTTCATTGTTCCCTGCCATCAAAAGATCATCTACATATACCACAAGATATACAACTATTTTTCCAACTTTCTTGACAAATAAAGTTGCATCATCAAGATCATAATGTTTGAAATTGAGTTTCAGAAGATGCTTAGTTAGTTTTTCATATCAGGCTCGCGGTGCTTGTTTGAGGCCATACAAGGATTTCACAAGTTTGCATACTTTATGTTCATGTCCTTTTATAGCAAATCCTTCAGGCTGGGACATAAAAATATTCTCTTTTAGATCTCCATTCAAGAAAGCAGTTTTTACATCCATTTGATGGACTTTCCAACCGTTTTGAGCTACTAGGGCAAAGAGTGTTCGAATGGTAGCCCATTTTGCTGTGGGGGCAAAAGTCTCCTCATACTCGACCCCTTCCTTCTGTGCAAAACCTTTTGCCACAAGCCTGGATTTGTGCTTGTCAAGTGAGCAATCAACTTTATACTTGTTCTTGTAGACCCACTTGCAGCCAATTGGTTTGGTTCCTAATGGAGGATCAACCAGCTTCCAAGTGCCATTATTTATGAGGGCATCATACTCCTTTTGCATTGCTTCTTTCCTTTCATCATGAGAATCAGCTTCTTTGAAGGAAGTTGGTTCAAAATCTGTAGACAAATTCAATTCACAATCATAAGAAACATCACCTCCATTTTGCCAGTTTGAATTTCTATTTCCTATCTTTCCAACCTCATCGGGATGAACACTCCCAAGTGTCTTTATCAGCCACTTTGGAGGACCTTTCTCAGATGGTCTAGGCTACTCCGTTGATTCAGTTGGGATTGAATCAAGATTGAGTCTCCCAATTCTATCAATCACATCACTTAAAACATCATCCGTTCTTGGAGTTTCATGCGGGGGAGAGAGTTCTTCAGAAGAAGATTCCACATGTTGATCTAGTATAGGAATCCCCCCTTCAAGATGTGGAATCTCATTATCAAATTCTTGAACTGATTTTGCATTTGCGAATCTATCCAATCAATCAAGTTGCTGCTCAACAACATTGTCAGTTTTGGATGATTCAAGAAAAATTACATCTCTAAATACAACAAACTTTTTATTGACTTCATCATAGAGATGGTATGCTTTGGAGGTGTTTGAATACCCCAAGAAGATACACTTTCGACTTCTTGCACCAAGTTTGTTTCTATGTACCTTTGGTATCAAGGCATAACAGGTGGAACCAAAGACCCTGAGATGCTTTACCAAAGGAATGTGCCCATACCACATTTCATATGTAGTCTTGTTTCTAATAGCATTAGATGGACATCTATTCTTTATATATGTAGCACATAGAACAACATCAGCGCAAAACATTATTTTTACATTTTTGAAGAAGAGCATGGAACATACCATATTTAAGATTGTCCTATTCATTCTTTCAGCTACACCATTCTGTTGGGGATTATAAGGCACAGTTGTTTGATGTTTGATCCCATGTTGGCGGAGATAGTTTTCAAATTCATTTGATGTGTATTCTTTTCCATTATCAGTGCGAATAGACCCAATATGATATTGTGCATCATTTTCAATTCATTTATGAAAGTTCTTGAATGTTTGAAAAGCATCAGATTTGTTCTTCAATAAATAAACCAAATACATTCTGGTGTAGTCATCAATAAATGTCATCATATATTTATTTCAATTTGCAGAAGGAACAGGCATTGGACCACATAAACCTGATTTAATGAGCTCAAGTTTTCTATGTGCTCTTGAATGTGAATCATGAAAAGGCTATTTGCTATGCTTTCCTAAAATTATACTAGGCAGTAACTCCTCAAAACAATTCGTTTCTGTGAGTCATGTGGAAATTTGCTCCTGAATCAAGCAACCAATCATTTTTCCAAGAAGCAAGTGAAGCCCTAAATAAATATTCATTTACTCCAATATTACATTGTGCCACCACATAATGAGCGGATTCAAGGGCTTTACCTTTGTCTGTATCATTAGTTTTACCTTTCTGTTGGTTTCTTTGCTGCTCAATTTTGTCCCATGGTAACTTGCATGTAGAGGCATCATGTGATCCATTTCTTTTGTAGAATATGCAGTGAAAATCTGCCTTTTCTCCTTGAGAGTGTCTGCCCCTCCTACCTCTGAAATATCTTCCTCTTCCTCTTCAACCACCTCTTTCTCTAGAAGAATCTTGAGCAGAATTATTTTCTTTATGTCCAAAGCACACATCCTCTTTAGAAGATTCAGGGTCTATATTCTTTCCAAAAGCTTTCTCTCTTTCAACAAATTTTTTCACAAGAGAGTCAAAAGTAATATCTTTGAGATTTCCATTTGCTTGCAATGACTCAAGATAATTGGAGTAAGTAGGAAAAAGTTCCTTGAGAAAAGTGATGAGAGGAATATCCAATTCAACGTTAGTGGCTTTGATATCATGCATTATAGATTTTACTTCGGATGCAAAAGCAAGAGGATCATTATTTTGCAATTCAAGAGTGAAGAGTTTAATCATGAGTTAAACAACTTCAAGTGTAGAATGTGAGTCATAGAGTTCTTTCAGCTTTTGTAAGGCTCCGAAAGCAGTTGAAAATGGAAAAATATGGCAACTCACCTCTTTACTTACAGATGGTGCAATTAATGCATAGGATTTGTTGTTCTTATTTTCCCAAATGGCAAGCTCTTTGTCTGAGGTAGGATGTTCTGGCTTTTTGTCTCCGTCTCCAATACACACTCCTTTCCACAACTCATTTAAAACGAGGATGTGTTTTATCATCCAGGTCCACTCAGGATACTTCTCCTTGCCAGTGAGAACTATTCCCACAATAGATATGATTAAATGCATACTGTAACAAAAAACTTCTGCTGGCAAAATGTGTTGAATGTTTAATATTGTGATGAGGGGAGGAGATGGCTCTTTTATATTATGCGAACCAATGGCAGAGGACTGTGGTATGATGGATTATACCATAGTTATATTAAAAACGCAATGGCACTACAATGGTATCAAGGGATATATATATGGGCGGTATCTCAATGTAATAACTGATATCAAGCAATATATATGGATAGTATATCAATGTATTAAATGGAGTTGGTATTAAAAAAATGGGAGCGGAGGTGTGCGATACGGTGCATGATCCAGCGATATTCAACGTATAACCAACATTTATAATCGGTGGAAGGTTAAATGATATGGGATAAATGATTCAGTTTATCGTGCGGAGTATGGGATAAACCCCACGACCACAGTTATATTAAAAGCGCAGCAATAACATTCAATGGACAATGTAATAAATGGGAGCGGAAGTGTATTAACCTGGAGCAGTGATTAAAAATGGGAAGCGGAAGTGTATGCGATACGGTGGTATGTAACATACAATGCAGCATGGAATACGACCAACCAAACTAGGAGCGGGATATGGATGCGGAGTATGGGAATAAACCATAGTCAACGCAACCACGACCGAACTCAAGCCCATTCAAAACAGTAACACACCATTCTAGCATATCACCTCCACGCTCAACGCACCATTCTGTCAATTAGAAACAAAATGAAATCCAGGCTTACCACTCTTCCAATTCTTGCTCTCTAGTCTCTCGGAACAGTGAAGACAACCGTTCACCAACCACTCTTCGAGACTGGATTTACAGTCGCCAGAACGCTCTCCTCACTTCCACCCACAATCGACACTCCATCTCGCACCTTGAGTAGTAGAGGATGTTGTGACTGGTGGTTTCCAATGACAGATCCTTTGTTTCTGGAATATCTGGATGTTACCAGAGGCGTTGGAGGATTTTTCAGTCAATATTACGTTTGAAATAAAACTAGGTGCATGCAAGGAATATTATAGAGAAGAGAAACATATTATATGAGGGTGATTATGAATAAAAAACAGCCAGAGAAGACTAGAGGAGCAACGCTCTGTATGCAAGGCAAAACATAGCCAGAAGAGGGGGTTACAAAGCAGAGGGAAGCCAAGAATGGTGCTGGCTCTGATACCATGTTAGACCAGGCAGTAACTCCTCAAAACAATTCGTTGATTTCATTTAGGTTGGTGTTTATTATATACGTGAGGGAGACACTGTTCATTTCATCTCCCGGTGACTATTAATATTCTCTATTATTCATTTACATCATTTTCAGTTATTCACCCAATCCTGATGATTAGGTGTCAACAAAAAGAATCCTTGAGATCTTTTATACATGCTTTACTTGAAGGGTCATTTGTTTTAAAGGCATGTTTTGTGGGCTTGGTATCTAGTCCATCATTTGTATGCAGATGTATGACATGGAGGTAATTCACAAGATGTGAAATCTGTCTCTTTTGTTGAAGCATGAGTTTAGGCCATCTAGTTGTTGTTTGTATTTCTATTGTTGTTAACAGTGGTTGTTGACAGCATGTCAAATAGGTACAAATGTAAATTTTTGTGAAGCTGATGTAACTTCACATTTGTTTGAGCCACCTTGGATCAATAATCAAGGAAGAGAAGTTCAAACTACCTTTTGTGACCATCTAAGTAGGAGTTCTGCTGGAAGGCAAGGAGGAAGATAGTTCTTCCCAGGGGGACCAGCGCATCCAGGAAGGAAAGTGGTTAGAGACATTGGTTCAGAGGCACTATGTAGAGGCAAGTGTATGGAGGCTGAAAGAAGAGGGTGAGGTACTCTCATTTACTGTTCAGATCAGTATGTCAGTCTTTTGGAGACCAAAAGTTCATTAGTGGGAAGGCGTGATCCAAAATGGATCTTGGATCGACTTCTAAATCTAAAGTGTTCTTCACAAAGGAAAATGAAATTCAAGGGCTGCTCCTCGAAATAGGACCATTGTGTAGATCTTTTCACTCTGAATCTACTGCAATTTGAATGTGATAAAATGGACTTCAGATGAAGAAGTTATCGCAAAAAGAAGTTTGTCTTTGTCCTTTGAAAAGGAGGAAAAATCTTATGAAAATGGGCTTAAGGCCTTATATGCAAAAATCCCATGTGAAAGGTTTAAAGGGCAGACTCGAAATATTATGTTCCATAGCCTAAACTCTTATCAGATCGGAGCGATGAAGGGATAAGGGCCTGGCGGGAGGACAAGGCGACATGCGATTAGCAATTGCGATATTGGCGATCGGGGCGATCAACGATCGGTGGAGTAGGGACATAGACCTCGACCGATGTAATACGCGAGGTGCAATATCGGCAATTGGCGGTCGGCATGGTCAAAGGGAACACTGTTGGGGTCGTTGCGATTACGATGTGCGATATAGCGACGAGGCTGATAGCGATACGCCGATATCCGTGATCGGCGATCGGTGATCCCCGATACAGGGGTCATTGACATGCGACGTGCGACTCTGATTGCAATAAGCGACGAAGGGTCGGACTTGATGGGATTATGGACTCGATTTCATAAGTTTTGAAATTTGGGAATTTAGGATTTTCAATCTATTCTTGTGTATTGAGGTTTTTGACCTCCCGCCTATGTGATTGCAATATTCCGATAAAAGACGGACCCGATAGGGTTTATAGGGGTGATTCAATAATATTTGAAGTCCAGATTTCGCGCCCGATAGTGTATTTCTGCGCATATTCTCTATGTATTGGAAATTTGTCCATTTTCAGGATTCTTGCATAGGAAAGCCAAACGACCGAGTTCTCCGTGCTCGCTGGTCCATTTCCATTGGGAACAACCATCACACCTGTGCTTTATGAAGCACAGAGAGCCACAGAGGTGAAAGGGAATAATTCCTCATGATTGGGTACAGAGGAATAGATGGAAGCCACAGAGCCAAGGGTTCCTCGAAGGCCATAGAGCCAAGCAAAGCAGACTAGTTCTTGTTTTAGAGGGCACAGCTGCGGAAAGTTGTTGTTGAAGGTTGCTGAGAGTCGCTTGGAGGTCAAGCGAACTACAGAGGCACGCAGAGGCTGAGAGAAGCTCAGAGCCAAACAGCCAAAGCCGAGAACCAGAGCCAGAGCCAAAGCCAAGAGCCAGAGCCAGAGCCAAGAGCCAGAGCCAGAGCTAGAGCTAGAGCCAGAGCCAGAAAACCTGAGATCTTCAGAGCCAGGGATAAGATTGTGTTCTAAGCCCTTTGTTTTTGTGTAATCCAATGGAGTTGAGCGTGGATTTTGTAAAAGAACTTATGCCATAATCCCATAGAGCCTAGTTGAGTTGGCTAGAGCTCAAGGAGATGTAGCCCAAGAGGTTTGGGTGAACTCCATATTAATATTGTTGTTATGTGTGTTTGTTTATTTGCTACATTGTTTTTTGTCACATGTATTTAAATATCAACAATAGAAACAGAACTTAAAGCACTTAACAGTTAAAGGCAAACATAAGCATACACCCATTTCAACCATTAGTAATTCCGCAATTGGCTAATCATAAGGTCTTGGGAATATTTAAGCTTTGGAAGTGGGAGAGATTCTTGTAAGCTAGACAAGAAGCCTTTAGTGCCCCATTTTCAGATCATATGTGGACCAATGCAGGCACCATCAATTGGTGGCAACCACTATTTATTGACCTTCATAGATGACTACACAAGGAATACATGGGTCTATCTCCACAAACAGAAAAGTGAAGTGTTTGAGCGCTTTCGCCAATACAAAGCTCTTGTTGAGAAGCAAAGGGGACACTACATCAAAGTCCTAAAGACTGATAGAGGTGGTGAATACATCTCAAATGAATTCCTTCGATTTTGCAAGGAACATGGAATTCACAAGCAATTTACAACAAGATATACACCTTAGAAAAATGGTGTAGCAGAAAGGAAGAATAGGACCATTATGGAAATGGCAAGGAGTATGTTGAAGGCAAAACATTTGGCAAATGATTATTGGGCTGAAGCTGTCGCATGTGCAACATATATCTTGAATACATGTTCAACCAAAAACATCCATAATATAGTTCCTGAAGAGGCATGGAGTGGAAGAAAGCATAGTGTCACTCACATGAGAGTCTTTGGATGTGTGGCATATGCACATGTCCCGAACGAGTTGAGGAAGAAGTTGGACAACAAGGGGAAGAAATGTATATTTGTTGGATATAGTGATGAATCCAGGGCATACAAGCTCTACAATCCATTAACCAAGAAGGTCATAATCAACAGAGATGTGTAGTTTATAGAGGAGGAATTATGGGATGGAAGTTTAGAAAAGACAGTCAATGTCAAAGCATTTATACCACATGAGGAAAAAGAAGAATTAACAGTAGCAAGTAATTCCTCAATAGTGACTCCCTCTACTCCTATTCAAGCACAACAAAGCAGGTAGCAAGAAACACCATCAACAAATAGTGGGATAGTTTCGCACAAACAAGCAAGTGCTTCTCTAAGCACACCGTAAAGCGCAACACCAATTGACATGTCAAGCCCATCTTCAACAAGTACAAGAAGACCAAAATTCAGAAATTTAAATGAAATTTATGAGCAAGATGAAGTTGATAAGAGTGCTGGTTTGAATTCTTTATTTGCCTTGTTTTGTAATGTCGATGACCCAATACATTTTGAGGATGCAGTCAAAAAAGAAAAATTGGTTGCAGAAATGGAGGAAGAAATAGAAGCAATAGAAAGGAATGACACATGGGAGTTAGTGAACCTTTTGAAAGGAAAACATGTCATTGGAGTGAAGTGGGTCTATAAGACCAAAAGAAACATTGACGGAAAAGTTGAAAGGCACAAAGCAAGCCTGGTTTTCAAAGGGTACAAGCAGTAGCATGAAAGAGATTACGCGGAGATGTTCGCACTAGTCGTGAGGATGGAGACAGTGCGCGCAGTTGTGGTGAGTGCCACACAAAATAAATGGAAACTTTATCAAATGGACGTAAAATCAGTGTTCTTGAATGGGGTGCTGAAAGAAGAAGTGTATGTTGCACAACTCCCTGGTTATGACGTAGAAGTCCAAGAAGACAAAGTGTATCGGTTGAGGAAATCTCTTTATGCGCTTAAGCAAGCACTACACATGCGGTACAATAGGATAGATGCCTACTTGTTGGACAATGGTTTCAACAAATGTGAGGGTGAACCCACTCTCTACATCAAAGAGAGCGAAGGTAAGATTCTCATTGTCATCTTATATGTAGATGATTTAATTTTTACTGGCAGTGATGATTTCCTCATCACTGATTTCAAGCAAGTCATGAAGAGTGAATTTGAAATGATTGACTTGAGATTGTTAAGATATTTTTTGGGCATAGAAGTGAAGGAAAAAAAAATGGCATTTTTATCTCTCAAGAAAAGTATGTGGTAGACATTTTGGAGAGATTTAACATGCAGAACAACAAGTCCGCACCAACTCCAACTGTCATGGGGTTGAAGTTGAGCAAAGAATATTGTAGCAACAATGTCAATCCGACATTATACAAAAGCATGATAGGCAACTTAATGTATTTCATCACCACTAGGCCGAATATAATGTATGCAGTGAGTTTGATGTCGAGGTTCATGGAGACACCCAAGGAGACACATTGGCAAGCAACAAAAATGATTCTAAGGTATGTCAATGGGACAAAACAATATGGCGTTTTGTACACAACAAGAAGTGATTTTACGCTGGTTGGTTACACTAACAGTGATTGGGCAAGAAGTGTCGAAGACAGAAAGAGCACGTCAGGATATGTTTTTCATTTGGGTTCCGGGGCCATTTCATGGGCTTCCAAGAAGCAGCCAATAGTGTCACTGTCAATAGCAGAAGTTGAATATGTCACCGCAATAGCAACAACGTGTCAAGAAGTTTGGATGAGAAGGATGTTGAGGTATCTTTGCCACGACCAAGAGGGAACAACAACTATTTTCTGTGACAACACATCCACAATTGCATTGCCAAAGAATTCAGTGTTTCACAAGAGGACCAAGCATATTGATGCTAAATATCATTTTATCAGAGAATTGATTAACAATGATGAAATTAAGTTGCAGCATTGCAGGTCACAAGAAAAAGTTGTTGATATTTTCACAAAGCCATTGCCACATGAACGTGTTTATTTCAAAGACAGTTTGGGAATTGTCAATGGCGGCAATTTTTATTAAGGGGGAGTGTTGGAAATATTAATCCCAATCACCGCCTTGAACACACTGACAAACAACATGCTTGCCTAGTCAACCACTACATGGTTGTGATTTTGTTTGAAGGCGAAAGGACTAAAGTCAGACCATAAGTACAACCCTAACCATTCCACAACACAACAGAGAAGTTAAGGCATTTAATGAAGTTTATTAAATAAGGATGGGCAAACATTCACTCTGGTAGTGTTGCCCACACTCCACAACACTTGTAAGTTCAAAAAACCATTTAATATGTAAAATCTCCCATGTTGCGTATTAATTATTTTCTCTGTCATGTATTAATGTCAAGTTTGTATGTTGAGATAAATATGTATGTAAAATTCATTTGTGATGTTGGACAAGTTAGAGAAGGAGAGTCTATGAGGTAGTGAAAAGGAAATCGTGGAGGAAATATTGGTGGGCTTGTGAAAACTAGTTTTAAAGAGTTTTAGAGAAGTTTACTCCACAACCTAGTAATAGGTAAATCACTGTAAGTTTGTTTTGTTTTTCACTTGGAGCTGCAACCTCCATTTATCAAGCAAATATATTTCTTTGTGTTTTAACATATAATATAAAGTGTCGCTAGTTACAACAACCTCCTTTGTTTTATTTTTTTTTACTATACTTAAAATTTATATTTTAACTAAGTCTCTGTGTCGTTGCAATATCCTTGCCGCAACTTATTTTTGAAATAATTGACTTTGCCCCAACCGATTTCTGAACTCCTTTGCCCTCGTAAAAATTTCTAACAATAGCGAAGGTCCAAAAGAACACCTAAATATATAGTTTTGAAACACATGCTAAAACGAAAAAATAAAATAAGCGGTCTCGAAAGTAGAGTGTAGGAGCACCTGGATGGAGGAAAGCATTGAACTCGGGATACCAAAATAAGCAGCCATCCGTTGCAAGTTTATCCACCTAACTTGTTTTTTAAATTTAGATTCTGAATAATTCCAATAATATAAGCATGGATAACTCCACAATGCACCTCACTAGGTCCTTGAATTTACATGGCAGCCATGTGTTGCACTGGCACCATGCTGTTTTCAAGGACGTGATCAACTTAATTCAATGAATACTAATTTCGGTTATCATAGTTACTCCATCACTTATCATAGAACTTCGAAAAAACAAAAATCAAAATCCACGTTAAAAATAACTAATAAACTCTCAAGTAAGATGACCACTTTCGCAACGACCACAGGTGTAAACCAAAAGAAGGGATGGCTCTAACTCACTCCTGTTAAGCGATATTCCCTTAGAAACTCTACGTCCTCCCCAATATTGACGGACTAACTCCACCCAAATTCCAATGAAAAGCCTACTAAAATTCTAAAAAATTAATGCCTACTCGAACATCGAATCCACATTTACCACCCTACCTGAAAGGCTTTCAGCATCTATTAACTCACACATAAGAGCGAATAAGGATTGATATCCCCCAGTATCGGTGCATTGATGACGATGGGCGGACTTCACCTTGTAACTATGCATGCATATTGATACTTGTGAAATTGAAATTTTTTACGGAGTTGTTTATGGAAGTGGAGGAATTGATTGGACGGTTAAAAATAGGTGGAAACTAGGTGAAAAATATTCAAAAAATCTTGTAGAGAAAGTGTTTGAATCATGTTTTTGATGGTGGAAATGGAGTCAACACCATCAAAAACTTTTAAGACACCTAAAATTATGAAATTTGACAGCTTTTAAATTTCCATAACTTTCTAAACCAAAAACATAATTATTAGAGTAAAGCATTTTTTATTTCTATGTGAACAGTAAAATCCATTATTTATCATTTCATTTTGAATTAATTGATAATTAGTTTTTTTCGTAAGAAAAATCAAAACTTTTAATTAGATTCTTAGATGGTTAGTTTGAGTTTTCATGATCATTTAAACAATAAAAAGTTAAATAGAGCTCTTTTTCTTTCCAGCATTAACCAGAATCATGAAAGTTTTAATAAAACCAATTTTTTATTTTTAAAATTAGAAAGTAAAGATGTTTTATGAAAAAACATGAATCTCTATTTTATTAGATTTTTGTAACCATTTAAACCCGGAAAAAAATATATTGAATTTTCTTTTCATCACTCTTAATAATCACGAATTCGTTCACTAAAATCATTTGTTTATTTCTTAAAATTCAAAAATCTAAGTTTTTTTTATAAAATTCACGTCTTTCCATTTTTTCCAGGAGAATTATTTGTTTATTTCTTAAGATTCAAAAATCAAAGTTTTTTTCACGATTTCGTTTACTAAAATCATCTGTTTATTTCTTAAAATTCAAAAATCGAAGTATTTTATAAAAATGATCTCTTTCCATTTTTTCATGAGAATGATTTGTTTATTTCTTAAAATTCAAAAATCAAAGTTTTTTAAAAAATTATGAATTTCCATTTTATTATTTTATCATTGACATAATGATTTAACCCACTCTTGTCAGCTCATTCACTTTCTGTTTGTTTATGAAAAGTTCGACGAGTATATAAATTATTCTTTACCATGATATTTTAAGTAGAATTTGCTTCAAAATTTCATTATAAAATTGATATTAATTTGATTTCCTAAAGTAATTGTTCTTATTCTTGGAATAGTTTTAATTCTCCAAAAGAACTTTCATTCTCATTTTTCTATATAAAATTTTAATAGAAATTTAGCAATACTAAAGCTTACTACATTGATTTGAGTTAACATTAATCATCATCAATATCAATATTACTTTGAATATTATGACTTTTAATTTAAAAAATATTTTATATTTATTTTTAGTTTTTAATTATTTTTTATTAATATTGGAAACCATAATACAAATTTCTTTTAAATTAACGGTCTTATATTTATTATGCTGTAAGGCGTTTCCCTCTGAAATCAACTCCCCCAACTGCCTTTCTGTCATAATTTTGACCGTCAGATCCATTGTTAGCCGATTAAATGTGTTTCCACCATTAGATACTACTAACTGTCAATGAACTAATTCTTGATTTACACTATTATAACCATAATCTTATTTGCAATTCTTTCAACTCTGTTCGTTGGCTCGGCTGGGTGCATCTAACCCTAACCCTGTTCCTAAGCCTGTTCATTACCAGATAGCCTGAGGAACAACTCGGTATGTATGGGGAGTTGTTTATTACAGTGTTTAGTGTAATTTTGTTTGTATTCTTCTAGTTCCAAGAACGGTGCTCCTCCACTTTGAGCCATGTAATTTTCTAGGGCATCGTCCGCCATGACTGTGACTCCTCTATTCTTTATATTTAGACTTCAAAGATCTGATGAGTACCTTTGTCCAATCATCAAAGCGATGCATTGGAATGCAGATGCAAATTAGGTCTTCTTGCATGGATCTCCAAAGAATATGATTCAGAGTTTCACAAACTGAAGCAACACAGAATTCCACATGTATCACATCCTCCGACAATCTCTCCTCTGGCTCCTCTCGAAGCAACAGGTCCACTTCCTGGTTGTAGCCATGGTAGCCTTTTGCCATGCAGTTCAGACATGGCAGTAGGCACTGGGAATGAGGCAGTCATTTTAGGGTTCTCGACATCCTAAGAGCAAGCAGGTTTATGACCTCTGCCATTGTGAAGAATACAATGCATCTGCAGAGGTCCAGGCATCCACATTTCTCTGAACATATCTCTCAAAATCAGGACTGACATAAATGTGCCAGTAGCTGAAGCAGCTGGTGATGCTGTTGAAACTGAACAAGCTGACTCAAGCTGTGGAAAGATGTCTAGTAAGAAAGGTAGTGAACAAATGAGATATGAGTCAATTGAAAAGGAAAGTAATAAGGCTATGAATGGAAATGGAACCAGTAGCGTAAAGCAAAGGGGAGAGCCAGTGTCTTCTCATGTGGCTTCCACCACTTTTCCTCTTCTTAATAGATTGGATCATCTGGATATCGTTGTAAGGGCCTTTCAAATCTTATTAATCTTAGAATATATATGAACGTTGTAGTCTATTTGTTATAGGTAGTCTACTTGTTATAGGTATTTGTTATATGTAGTCACAGACGCAAAGCTTGAATTTTGAGCATTTGGGTAGCTTAAGCTGCCGCACATCTGAATTGGGTTGTCCTTGGATTCCTTTGCCATGGCCTCTTCCTTGACTATCTCACAGGCTTCTACAAGCTCTGTCACTGCCACCACATTGAATAATTCCCCACAGTCTGAGCGCCTGAGCTCCTCTGCCTCGCCAGCGGGGTTCAACTTCAGTAAAGTCACAAGATTGAAGCTTTGGTCACATGGTAAGGTTGCCTACTCTTCCAGAAGCTCGTCCCATAGGCGCTTGAGATTTCCGGCCCCCAAGGTCATCTAGGCTGTTGCGGTTGAGACCCTGGGGGCCACCAGCATTGGGCTGGCGGAGAAATCGATCAGTGCTATCTGTTTTCTAGCCATCGATGCTATCAAGAAGGGAAATTCTAGGCACCCTAGGTTGCGTATGGGCTGCACCCCAATGGGTCATATATTGTATGATGCGGTCATGAAGTATAATCCTAAATCGGGATCAGTTTGTGCTAAGTGCTGGACATGGGTGTATGTTGCTGTACGCTCTCTTGCATCTGGCAGGCTTCGACAATGTGAAGGTTTGTATGCTTTATCTTCATTTCTGCACAAAAAAGTCATAAGCTAATTGGGTTTTTCGGTTTGCTTTGATCAGGTAGTTTTATTGGTTTATAACTATTGTCAGAACTTTATTTGGAATTCTAAGAGAGATTGAGATGGACTATGTTTGGTTTTTTTATTTTAAATTGAGATATTTGATGTGTATTAGCAAAGATCCATCTAAATCTAGGGTATTCACTTCGAGGTTGTGAAGGTCAAGGTTACATACTCAAAGGTCCAATATTTTATTGGTTCACTATATCTGTGAATTTGAGATATGTGTCCTTATAGAAAGTGCATATCAAACCCAGTTGCAGACATCTTTGTGCTGATGCCCATATTCAATGAACCCAGTGCACAATCTAGATTTATTTAGACTCACACATACATGAAGGGTTGATGGATCAGCTCTCCTGCCCCCAAGAGAGGGGTGGATGTTAGATGGAATTTTGGGGTCCTACAATAAGAAAACTAGACAATTGAAGGTTGGTGGGTGGGGATCGCCAATTGAAGGTTACTGTGTTGTTCAAATTTCTATATTAATATTGCCCCCTGCTGTCTTTGTTTTGATTTTGATTGAGTTGTCGAAGCCCAAGGCCGAAAACCTGACAGTGGCTTGGGAGGTTTGAACTGGTCCATTATGAATTTTCCATCATTTTGGTCTATCCACTAATGATTTCACTCACAATGGCACAATGACAACATGGTGATCTCGGCAACTCCTTAAATCACCTCTTCAAGGAGGATACTGCTAAGTCACTTGAGTGAAGATGTGTGAATTGTAGAAGTCCATTGTTCTTCCTTTGCAAGTCTGATGTGAATGGTAAAAATCAATGAATCTACCTCTGCATACCAGGACTGGCATGAATGGTAAAAGTCAATGAATCTGCCTCTGTGTGCCACTAGAAGATGTTGGATGAAAATATCTGTTTTAAAGGCAAGAAATGGAATGGTTTTCTTGTTTTTTGGATTACCAAAAGAAATGGCTTAGATAAGATAGCTTACAAATGGAGGCACAAGTTCTGAGGCTCTCATGTTCTTAGTTCAGTGGTGTTATTTCAATATATTGGCCCTGTTCAAGTATTGAATGATTCAGAAATTAGCAGATTTGTTAGCTAGTGGAGGCAGGAACTTTGCACTTCTTTTCTGTCAAACCTGGTCGCTGATAAAAGATGAGAAGCAGCCTAATCACACATCTGTTGGTAAAGGACTAATACTAAGAAAGTAGGTAGAAGTGGATGATGTTCATATGCTTTATCTTCATTTCTGCACAAAAAAATCATAAGATAATTGGGTTTTTCTGTTTGGTTTGATCAAGTAGTTTTATTGGTTTATAACTATTGTCAGGATTTTATTTGGAATTCTAAGAGAGATTGAGATGGACTATGTTTGGTGTTTTGTTTTTAAATTGAGATATTTGATGTGTACTAGCAAAGATCTGTCTAAAGCTAGGGTATTCACTTCGAGGTTGTGTTGTAGACATCTTTGTGTTGATGCCCATATTCAATGAACCCAGTGCACAATCTAGATTTATTTAGACTCACACATACAGGAAGGGTACGGTTAGACATTTTGGTCTAACTTGTCCAAAATAAGTTGCCCAGGATGTCTAACCTGTCCAGAATAAGTTGCCTAGGATCCCACAGGCTGGAATAACTCTACTGAATCACTTCACAATTTGAAATAACTCTACTGAATCACTTCACAATTTGAGTAGCAACTCTACTGAATCACTTCACCATTCGAGTAGTCACAACTCTGTTGAATCACTTCACAATTCGAGTAGTAAGAACTCTGCTGAATCACTTCACTTCCATAGTTAATCACTTGATTAATTAATTAATTTTGAGTTAATTAATAAATTTTGAATCGTCCAACTCTCCATGATCAGAGCCCAGAGATTGTCCATGGTGTTAAATCCATCGTGTTGAATCCATGGTGTCAAAGTTGTTCTTCAAAGCTCTGCCACATTTGAATGTGGGGTCGAATCCACTGAGATAGTTAATGTTTCTATGACTTCCACCACTGACTCCCCTGAAGACCACTGCCAGGAATTTGTGAGTTTTAGCTCTACCAATCACTCTGCACAGGAAATTGATCCCAAGGCAAATAATGATGGGAGCTTAGAACATATCTCTCAAAATCAGGACTCTGACATAAATGTGCCAGTAGCTGAAGCAGTTGGTTTCTGTAACATCAAATCCGAGCAACCCATGACCAAAGCAATAAGAATGGCTGTCATTATCACAGCGACTCTAGCTTCAGAGGGTTGCATGGAGTTATCATACCATTCAACAGTACCTCCTTCAAATATAAGAAGCAGAGCCCAAATAATAGAGCAAATCAAATTTTCAAAACCAACCATAAATGATAAGGTTCCAATGTCCAGAAAATTACCTCTGAATTTCAACACTTGGCAAACATCTGTGTTATTGGAATTTGACTTCACCATAGGTTTGGTTTTAAATGTGTTGGCAGTCAACCCACTTCCTTTGTTGTCCACAACATAGTCTCGAATTTCCCTTCTTTAGTACTAGATTATATGCCTTCCAACTCTTGAGTGGACGGGTGTCGGTGGCAAGCTTGGGTGAGAGTGTTGATTTCACTACTTTCTGTGATTACATTGCATTTCAATGGGGAAGAGGAGGCAGAATTCCATTTCCACATTTCCACAAATGTACTTTTGCTTCGTGACACTAGACCATTAATTATTTATTTATTTTAATTGAAGTTAGTTCTTACAACCATTTTTTCTTTGTTTAGCTTTTGTTGTAGGAGGGAGACTTCCACCACTGACTCCCCTGAAGACCAATGCCAGGAATTTGTGAGTTTCAACTCTACCAATCACTCAGCATAGGAAATTGATCCCAAGGCAAACAATGATGGGAGCTTAGAACATATCTCTCAAAGTCAGGACTCTGGCATAAATGTGCCAGTAGCTGAAGCATCGGGTTTCTGTAACATCAAATCCGAGCAACCCATGCGCAAAGCAGTAAGAATGGCCATCATTATCACAACAACTCTAGCTTCATAGGGCTGCATGGAGTTATCATACCATTCAATAGTACCTCCTTCAAATACAGAGCCCAAAAAATAGAGAAAATCAAATTTGCAGAACCAACCATAAACGATAAGGTTCTGATGTCTAGAAAATTACCTCTGAATGTCGACACTTGGAAAACAAAGCCCAAACAATAGAGAAAATCAAATTTGTAGAACCAACCATAAACGATAAGGTTCTGATGTCCAGAAAATTACCTCTGAATGTCAACACTTGGAAAACATCTGTGTTATTGGAATTTGAATTCACCATGGCTTTGGTTAGAAATGCATTGGCAACGAACCCACTTCCTTTGTTGTCCATAACATAGTCTCGAATTTCCCTTCTTTAGTACTAGATTATATGCCTTCCAACTCTTGAGTGGACAGATGTCGGTGGCAAGCCTGGGTGTGAGTGTTCATTTCACTACTTTCTATGATTACATTCCATTTCAATGGGGAAGAGGAGGCAGCATTCCATTTCCACATTTCCACAACTATACTTTTGCTTGGTGACACTAGACCATTAATTAATTATTTTAATTGAAGTTAGTTCTTACAACCATTTTTTTCTGTGTTTAGCTTTTGTTGCAGGAGATATACGAGGGCTTTCCCTAGATATAGTTTTAGTTAGAGGAGGGATAATTATATGTCTAGGAGGGATAGAAAGGGTACGAGGGCTTTCCCTAGATATATTTTTAGTTAGAGGAGGGATAGTTGTATGTCTAGGAGGGATAGAAAGGGCACGAGGGCTTTCCCTAGATATAGTTTTAGTTAGAGGAGGGATAGTTGTATGTCTAGGAGGGATAGAAAGGGTCCAGGGTGGGGTGGGATTTGGATTTAAAAATTGCCTCAAAGGTGGTGTTGGGTTTTAGATTTAATTTTACATTGGTTAATGGTATTTTTGTGTAGTTTGTAGATTTTAATATATTTTAGAGATTTGACAATTTACTCGTTTTTATCCATTTTTCATTTGCAAACTACATATGATCAAGTCAAAATTTGTTCTTATTTAAAATAGTGAAATGTGGAATGTGTGTGATAGACTACTCTCATGCAAATCAGTGGAATGAATGTGATGGTCTAGTGCAAAACAGTGGGATGAGTACGTGGAATGAGTATGATAGATTAGTCTGTTGATAACAGTGGAATGAGTATGATAGTTTAGTATGTTGATATCTATAGTGGAATGAGTGTGACGGTCTAGTGTGTCGATATGATTTTGATAGCAACATTTTGAGTTGATATTTAGTCTGTATGATCTTGATAGGAGTATTTTATAGTTGAGTATATTATTTTTCCATCCAATATAAAAATTAGATTAATATCAAATCAAAATTTACTTTATATCTAGTCTTGCATGATCTTGATTCTGCTGATTTTGATAGCAGCATTTTACAGTATGATGTATTTAACATTAAAGCTATTTGCTTGCTGAAAAAGAAAGAACATTGTACATAAAAACTCACAGTAATATTAAAGCTATTTGCTTGCTGAAAAAGAAAGAACATTGTACATAAACACTCACAGTGTTACTATCAACATTGTGAAAAGATATATATATATATTCTTGTATTTTGATTGAATGATATTCAATCTTGAACATTCTTAGAAAAGTTAGGCATTCTATGTAGATTGCAGATTTTGGGAATATTCTAGAATTTGATAGTCTCGAAAGGGTAAAAAATTCACTCATTTTCTGATATTTTTCAGCATAAATTCAATTCAACAATAACAACTCAATTCCAGAAGAAAAACTAAGAAAAAAAATCATACTTAGTGATATGGTATACAACCTTGACTATTCATATTTTTCAGCATAAATTCAATTCAACAATAACAACTCAATTCCAGAAGAAAAATTAAAAAAAAAAATCATACTTAGTGATACGGTATACAACCTTCACTGTTCAAATTGCTGAAAAACTCCTCCTGAAGAACACTTATGAAGAGAGTAACCTCCAAAATAGCTTAAGAAAAATAATTTGTTATACCAAATATCATCCAAAACTGTCAGTACATGATACATCTAGATTAAAAGAATTCCGAACTCTACTAGAGTACATCAAAATAAAAATTACTTTTATAACATACATGTTGCCCTCATAATCACTGACCATCTTATATCCTATAATTGTAAAATGCTTTCATCTTTAACCTACAACGCTATTATCTTGACTTGGAGATGTATTAATGATTGAACCGTAGTAATACTTTGCAGAGGCTTAGCTTTAAAATAACTACACCACATCTTTGATGGCTCACAAACGCACATGATGGTTCTCAGGTGGTAAGATAATGGATGGAGTTTTTTTATGATTACACCAATTGATTCTTGCAGGATAGCGAGTGTAGAAAGTTATGCTTGAAGAAGAAATATTTGGAGAAAGTGCAATTGCCCAATATAATATTGGTTTTGGTTTTCAAAGGGAGTTAGTGAGGCTTGCACTTTCTTATTATTCTTGTTACTGGAAAATATATATAATTCAGATCATAATCTACATAATGTAATAAAGACAACCATAAGTGAGGCTTGCACTTTCTTATTACATAATGTAATAAAGACAACCATAAGTGAGGCTTGCACTTTCTTATTATGCTTGCCCACTGGAAAATATATATCTACATAATGTAATAAAGACAACTACAAAAAGCTGTATTTTATTATTATATCTTATATCATCTAGAAACATGTAAATATCTTAATATCAGCATCATGAATCATTTGACAACCTAAATAGCTTAGATGATTTATTAGCAAAGTCCATTATATTCATCATGTCAAAAAAATTGCAAGTTAGATTTTCCCATTCCCACGTCTTGATTGTTCCTCAATTTATGCCTCACGGCCTTTCCTTTGCAACATCTGGTGCAAATGCTAGTTGTAACCTTACTGAATAATAAACCCACCACCTCATTAGTCTGAATATTACCATTTTCAATGTAATTATTTTTTAATAACATTTAATTATTTTTTATTAATTTCTATAACCAGCATACAAACCATATTTATTGTAACCTACTTCATAATTTTATAAAAGAAAAATATGCCTCTAAATGTCTTCTTTTTCATTTTAATTTGACTATATATATATATATATATATATATATATATATATATTAACCACATGGTGAATCGGTAACTGCCAGTCCTAATCTATGTGAGACCCAGGATCAATCCTCGTAGCTGCCACTATAACACCAAGAGTACATCCAACTACCTCCCACTATAATACCAAGAGTACATCCAACCACCTGCAAGTAGATATACTAAGATCCTATGGTTTTAGCAAAGCTAGACCAAGGCGGGGGTGTGGAATTCCACCACAGCAGGCCTGTTTCTGGAGCATCCACCACAGCAGGCCAATTTCTGGAGCATCCACCACAGCAGGCCAGTGTACTAAATGAGTCTCCAAGTTATATCAAACCACACACCACACTACAATTTGAAAATAATATATTATGCCCAAATAAACTTATTATCAAACCACACATCACACTACAATTTGAAAATAATATATTATGAAAAAGATTGATTTTATTGGAGGTTCCTCTCATCCTTTTGCAGAAATACTACACCCAAGTATTTAAATAACTTTTTAAAAAATGGCTTTGTAAAAGGCTTTTCTTATATCAGTATTTGTGTTCTGTTAATAGTAATCGTTAAGTTTACTAAGTCCATGCCCCGACACACTGGACAAACTTCTAGCGCGTTCATGTAAGCATAAAATTATTGAAGGATAAATCAAATTATTCCTTACATTATATATTACGACTAAATTTCCCTGTTGCTTTTAGTTTAGCCTGTAATGTCTTCCCAAGTTTAGCCTGTAACATCTCCTCTCAGCATTACCTGATTTTAACTGGATTATCTTTTTAGTGTCGATAAACGAAGTAAGTTTTGTATTGGAAATACTTTTCAATTTATTCTGTGGAAAATTCGGTTAAAAAAAGTTGAATAATATATTTGAGTGGTTCAATTTATATGATGATAATGATTTACATTTACTAAGATTAATGTGGTTTATTGCATTTTATGATAAGAGATTAATTGAGATTTTTTAATATTTTATTTTTATGACTGAAACGAAGAGAAAGAAATGTCTCTAGATCACCATAGTTTCACTAGTAGAGAAAGTTGATAGTGTAACAAATGCTTAGTAAAGTTGACACATTCTTTCATCCCAAGGTATTTTGGGAATAGAACAACCCTTGGTTTAGCTTCAATGGGCATGCCAATTAGTTCTTACTTTTGAATTGTTCATTTTCTTTTACTCTTGGTCAAGAGAAAAAGATAAATTTGATTAGCAAGAATGCAGTTTATATAAGTTCATTGTTTTATATAATACATTTCAGATGATTTCACTTCTGATCAAATTTCATATTATGCATGCTTTTAACTATGTTAATTTTCTAGTTTAAATTAAAAGTTTTACATTTTTGTCAAATATTTTCCTTTCACTTTAGCTCAAAATTAGTTTAAAAGATTTAAATTTTATTATTATTTTTTATTATTTAAAATTGCTTAATTTAATTATTAAGCTTTTTATATTTTTCATGAAATTAAGTTGATATTTTTTTTGAAAAATTGTAAATTTTTTATTATTTAAAATATTTTTATAAATTTAACATCTTAAAAAACCATTGCACTATTAAAAATTTACTAAAATTTACCATTCTAAAAACTCTCCACTAAATTTTAAATTTATTTGACCACACAATATATTTAAAAAAATTATAAAATAATTATATATAAGTTATATTATATTATATTTTTTTATTAAAATTTACCATTCTAAAAGCTCCAGACTAGATTTCGGGTATATTTGACAACAAAATTTATAAAAAATAATAAATATATATATATTATTTTTTATCAATTTTATTATTGTTAAATAACATCTAGGCGTGGATGGAGATTTTTCACCTTTTCTTCTTTTCTTAGAAAAATTTCGTTTTTGATGATTGCTCAATTGCAGGATCAATAAGATTTCTGTTAGGACTAATGTTAATTTTCCGTTGACATTGATTTTTATTATCATAATTATATTCATTTTGTACTTTCATACCACAGGGTTATTTTTTTTGGTTGATAAGTGGGTGAATCCTGAAAATCACTTTGGATCGCACCTAGCTTGAGCTGCACCAACACAAAACATGCTGGATATTTTGGTATCGGCTAGACTAGAACCGGTGACCTTTCCTTACGGAGCGCTTTAGCAGCGGGCTCCTTCACTGACCATTCTAAGTCTCTTTGATTTTATACCACAGTTTTAACTGGCAATGGAATTTGTTAATAAAAATGGATTGATCTAAATTCTAATTCGAAAGGTTGCAAATTATAAGTTTACATTGAATTGTGCTTTGATTAAACTAGAACTGTAGTTTAAATTGAAATGTAGTTTGACAGGTTATACATTATAATTTTAAAATATAAATAAGGTTGTATAGCTAGTGTTACCGGAAATGGAATTTGTCATTAAAAATGGATTAATTTGAATTGTAATTTGATAAGTAATATGTTATAATTTTAAAATATAAATAAAGTTGTATAGCTAAGTTAAATTATTGAACTTTGAAAAATATGAATTAACTATCACATTTGAAAAAGACGTACATTATAGATACTTTTACTTAGTTTAAGTATACTTAAATTAGAGTAAAAAACAACGAAGGCATACATGAATTGATGAACAAAGTGTTTTTCAGTATTGCTAATGACCTTTGACTTATAGTGTCTGGACATTGGAACCAGAATCCTAGTACCATAGGTAGAAACCCAAAAAGGTTTCTACCTTAGAATATCGAAAAAATTGTAAAAAAAATATTGTTAAGTTGCATTGGAAATATGCTAACTAAAACTGCAGTTTTAGTTAGCATATTTCCAATGCAACGTAACAATATATTTTTTTTACAATTTTTTCGATATTCTAAGGTAGAAACATTTTTTGGTTTATATATATATATAGCATATTTCCAATGTAACATAACAATTTTTGTTTTACAATTTTTGTGATATTCTAAGGTAGAAACATTTTTTGGTTTATATATATATATATATATACCTCTCATCAAATTCTATTTTTACACAATATTACATTTCCCAAAAATGTTTCTACCTTAGAATATCGAAAAAATTGTAAAAAAAATATTGTTAAGTTGCATTGGAAATATGCTAACTAAAACTGCAGTTTTAGTTAGCATATTTCCAATGCAACGTAACAATATATTTTTTTTACAATTTTTTCCATATTCTAAGGTAGAAACATTTTTTGGTTTATATATATATATAGCATATTTCCAATGCAACATAACAATATTTGTTTTACAATTTTTGTGATATTCTAAGGTAGAAACATTTTTTGGTTTATATATATATATATATACCTCTCATCAAATTCTATTTTTACACAATATTACATTTGCACGAATACATTCACTCTAAAGTTAAACATCACAAATATTCCTGAATATATTAAACATGAGTAAAAGGTATATGTTCTACACAACTTAAACAAACACTCAAGAAGAGTTTTTTATCAAGCACAATAAAGGAACTAATAAATTAAGAAAATGTTGATATTATAATGCTAGATCTAAGACTTTTGTAATCCTTACGATGTGATTAATCCGAAAGATTGATATCTACATTATGGATCACAAAAGTTTTAGATCTAACATCCTCTATTATACTGTAATCAACTCCAATACCATGTAGATTTTCCTGTAGATTCACAGCTCACGTAATTCCCTAAAACACAAGACAGTAATCTACTCTACTCTTTATAACGGAAGTCCATAAAGATTGATGAAAACAATAATTGAAAAGAGGAAGATAATGAATGGTACATAATACAATACTTATCTCGGGAAAGCCACAACTCAAAACCCCTACTATCTATATTTCATTAATTAGAAATCTGAGTGAAAATACAAAGTGTGATCTCAATAGAACAATTCATGCACAAGAACAATCAACTCTCTACTCACAAGCTAGCTCAAGCCAAACCTTACTCTATTCTGTGGCTCTCCAAGCCCCTATTTCCTTGTGCCATTCCTGGTTAAAGAATATGAATGAATACAATATGCTATTCTCAACCTGCACAAGTATTTCCTATTCTCTGCCTGATGACTTCCTTTGACCAATACTTAGCCAAATTGATAGCCTTAAAGCTTCTTATTCCTCATATAATTCCTTAGAGATTTAACACGCATTTAAAGGGAAATTGTCACTTCATAAATGTGAAATCCAAACATAGGTCCTCCTCTGATTGCATGCATAATCTGTACATCTCAGAAAATCATACAAATGATAATACACAGTCACTGCACTCTAGTATCAACTGGGTCTTCCTCTGAACTCACATGCATGAGATTCTCATGAATTAATCTTCAATTATATGGCGTAGCACCTAAGGATGCACCATTGCACCAACTCACTACTAATCCTCTACTAGTTCCACAAACAGTTAGAACTAGTTTATCTGACTACAACTCAGTCAAACCGAGTTATCTAATTACAACACAAATAAACTCAATCTAGACCCGTAAAAATTCGAGATCACGCTTACATGACTTTAGATAAACTTCTGACTTCAAATTCCTAAGTTAACTAAGTCAACTTAACTTATTTAGCTATTACAAGTTGCTATGAGAAAAGAATTACAATTTTAATTCAAGGACAAATAAAATTGGAATTTCTGGATGTTATTTTTAACATTTCTTGTTGTTATTTTCAACACTATCTTTAGGAGGCTAATTTACTTAGGAATTTTGCAAGGAAATAGGAGGCTTGGTGAGAAAATAAGTGGCTAAGTGTTGGCAAGTGTTTCTTTTTTAGCATAGAGAATAGTTATTCTTTTGCAGATTGAGGTCAAAGTTAGAGCTAGAAATTTTAAGCATTTGTCTATTCAATTGATTAATGAAAAGAGGTGTGAGGAGTTTTTCCTAGTTGGGTTCCCTTAGAAATCATTGTGTATTTTTGGTTTTGATTATTTCATGTCTATCCATGTTGTTATAAATTTTTATTTCCATTTCGTATATCAGTAGAGTAAAATTATGTCTCTTGTTTCTCACTTTGAAATCTTGAGCAGTTGCAATTTCTATCAAATTTCTACATGCTATGAGAGCCCTAAAATCACATTAAAAACAATATTTCAAACCTGTCTCTTAAGAATTTCTATTTGGCATCTTCAGTGCAACAATTTTTCTTCAAGATCGGGAGAATGTCTTTCAACTGACTAAGATTGGAGCATGCCCTAGAGGGTAGCTCAAATTTCATAGCCTGGAAGGATCGAATGGAAGTAGTGCTTGATGAAAAGGGTGTGTTAGAATATGTTAAAAACAATATTGCAAAACCCCAGCAGTTTGATGCACACCGATTAGCCTAATGGAAGAAGGATGTTGCAAAGGCCATGATAACTCTTTTGGAAGGTGTGAGAGACCATGTGGTCTCAAATTTCCATGGAAAAGAGACACCATTTTCTATGTGGAAGACACTAACTCAGGTATTCGAAAATAGTAGTGACCTTCGAAAATTGGCCTTGAAAGATAAAATTCAAAAAATAAGAATGAAAAACAATGAAATTATTCCACAATATCTCTCTAGGTTTACAAAAGTTCACAATGAACTTGGAGGGGTTGGGGTGAATGTTGTAGATGATGAACTAGTGAGCCTAGCTCTTCTAGGCTTTTCAAAAGCTTGGCACAACTACTAGGAATATGTGAATGAAAGGGAGAAAATACTAAATTGGGAAATTTTGTGGTCCGATTTGGTTTAAGAAGATATGAGGAGAAATAACAGAGATGTAACATCATCCAAAGTTGAGGATGAGGAAAAAATTTTCTTTGTTGGAAAGGGGAAGAAGTGTAAAGGGAATAAGACCCAGAGAAAAATTGAATCCAGCAAAACTAGTGATAAGAGGAAAGACTTAAAAAAGATAAAATGTTTCCGCTACCACTAATACAAGCACTATGAAACAAAATTTCCACATAAGAATTCTACCAAGAAGCCTTCAAGAGGAGAAAAAGGTGAGGCAATGGCTTCACAATTTGAATTAAACTTCACCCTAATAGCATGCATGTCCAACACTATTATGGGGAGTGTGTTTTACCTTGATTCTAGTGCCTCGTTCCATATGACAAGGTCCAAGCCATTTTTCAATATCCCAGAGGAGAAAGATCTCTAGATGCATATCAAAATGGGGGATGATGGGAGGTACAATGCTACAGGAATTGATTTTTTCACCTTTGAGAGGCATAAATATTCTCCTCTTCGCCTCAAAGATGTTATCTTTGTAATTGAGCTCAAGAAGAACTTGATCTCATAGAAGTATTGGAGGATCATGTCTATGATGTTGTCTTTAATAAAGGGAAATTATTTCTGAGACACATAGCTATTGGGCAAGTAGATTCGAGATGTTGGAGAACTCTGGCACAAGAGATTGGGTCATCTACACAATGGTGCCTTAAAAATCATGTAGAAAATTACCATTGATCTCCCTAAAAGCTCCTTTGACCAGCAAGATGTATGTAAGGGTTGGGAATTGGGGAAATACGTCAAATCCCCTTTACTTTACTGAGAGAGTAGAGAATATGAAATCTTGGAGCGATCCAACTCTGATGTTTTTGGACCCTTTGCTACAGCCTCCACTGCAAAACACAAGTATTATGTTATTTTTATTGATGATTTCTCTAGAAAATGTTGGATCTTCTTCTTGCAGAAGAAGGATGAAGTTTTCTCAAAATTTGTTGAAATCAAGGCATTCGTTGAGAAGGATACTAAGAAGAAGGTGAAGGCTCTTAGGAGTGACATTGGAGGTGAATTTTTTTCGGATTCCTTCAAGGAATTTTGTGTGAAAGAACATATTAAAAGGGAATTGATAGCACCCATAACCCACAACCGAATGGGGTAGCTAAGAGGAAGAACGAGAGCATACTGTGAGAAGGAAGGTCCATGTTGCATGATTAAGGGTTTCCATTGCATCTATGGGAAAAAGTATGCAAGACAGCAGTCTACTTACAGAACCGGAGTCCTCATAGAATTCTTGAAATGATCATGCCTGAAGAAGCCTTCTATGGGAGAAAGCCTGATGTGTCTCATTTAAGAATTTTGGAGCTTCATTTTATTTCCATGTCTCCAAGGATTCAATGAAGAAAATTGAGCCTACAGTAGTGTTGGGAGTTTTTTAAGGATACACTAAAAATCCACACAATTACCAAGTGCATTTTCCTTCACTGAGGATGCAAATTGTGGGGAGAGATGTTAAGTTTGATGAGGAGAAGGCTATTATATGCTCTCTAGAACAAGAGTTGAGTATCCCACAAGAGTAAGAGCTTCTAGATCCAAAGGAGGAGCCTTAGTATGAGCTTCAATAGCTCGTGGAATAGCCATCTTCACAAGGGAAGACATGCGGTTGAGTAGAGACACCCACTCACCCAAAATCTTCCAGAGAGGAGAGAAAGAAAACCAGAGAAGATGATAGATTTTTGTAGGATGCTAGGGAGAATGTGAGAGCCCCCACATCACAATGTAGGTAGAGGGGCACTTGACAGAGCTCATT
Organism: Pinus tabuliformis; assembly: GCA_031772625.1. Classification (NCBI taxonomy): domain Eukaryota; kingdom Viridiplantae; phylum Streptophyta; class Pinopsida; order Pinales; family Pinaceae; genus Pinus; species Pinus tabuliformis. The sequence continues at coordinate 320,941,892 of CM062820.1, forward strand.
GAGACAGAGCCTTATTCATTTGAGGAAGCAATTTCTAAACCTGTTTGGGTTGATTCCATGGTGGAAGAGTATGAATCCATCATGAATAAAGTTGTATGGGAGGTGGTGTCGAGACCAAAAGGGAAATCAATGGTTGGTTCGAGATGGATTTTCAAAGTGAAGCCTGTAGCTAATGGGAGCATCAAGAAGTACAAGGACAAATTTGTCGCCAAAGGATTCTATCAGGTAGAGGGAGTGGACCATGAGGAAAATTTTGCACCGATTGCAAGATATTCCTCAATTAGATCCATTCTAGCATTGGTTGCATAGGTGGGTTTTCACTAGATGGATGTGAAGACCACCTTTCACAATGGTGTTGTTTAGGAGGAAGCTCACATAGCTCAACCAAATAGATTTGAGACATATGATCGAGAGTCACATGTGTGGAGACACAAGAGAGCATTTTATGGTCTCAAATAGGTGTCTCAAGCATGGCTCACTCATATTTACAAATGTGAACCTCTATTACATTGTGGTAGATGGTAAGTTTCTTATTCTCGTTTTTTATGTTGATGATTTAATATTGACAAATGATGAAAAGCTAATCCACTCTTACAAAGGGAGTGGAGCTCCAAGGCTTCACCGATGTAGATTGGGAAGGGAGTCCATCATATAGGAAAATTAATTCAGGTATTATCTTCAGTGTTGGGTTTGTGGCACTCAGCTCAGCAGAGGCTGAATATATGGCTACAATGCAAGCAACATGTGAGGCCATATGGATGGGGAAAATACTTGTGGGTCTTTTTGGTTAAAAGATGAATTCGACATTGATATATTGTGATAATTAGAGTTGCATTAGGCTCTCTGAGAATCCGGTATTTCATGAAAGGTCCAAGAACATTGACATTTGGTAACATCATTTGTGGGAGTATGTGTAGAGGAGAATTATGTTGTTATAGTATATTCCAATTGAGGAGAAAGATGTTGACATATTGACAAAGGCATTGTCAAGAGGTAGATTTGAATTCCATAGGTGCAGCATAAAGGTGGTGAAAGATCCATTTCTTTCTAAGAGGGATTGTTAAAAAATGTAGTAAGAAAGGCTCAATTTGACTTTAGCCTTTGTCAGTTTGAGTAAATTGGATTTCCACATTACCAGGACAACTTGGAGGTAGTTAACGTGGAGAAATTCAATACCACTTCCCTATTCTTCTCATAACTACTAGAAGTTAGGCAGTTCAACTTCCAAATCAAAATATTTAATTCAAGGTAAGATAGGAAATTTCCAAATCCCTCTTATATGTTTTCTCTTAGACATAAGGATCCAATCTGGCCACTCTCTTTTTTAGCTTTAGAAATAAATTAAATAAAGTGTTAATATTTATGACAAATGAAGATTTGGAAAAATATTTGTGCTGGTCATCCAACATTATTAGTCTTAATTATATATTACAAAAATTAGATTTTAAACAAGGGTGTTACATTATATCTATAAATAATTATTTTGTTCGTATTAGGGACCATTCGGGTGAAGATAATATTCCTCCCATTGATTTTTTTGGATAACAAATTCTTGGAATAAAATAATACGTTGCACATGTATGTTGATGAATCTAAATTAAAAACAAGAATATATTCTTTCACTTTATTATTCATTTAAGTAGACCTTAAAAATGTCCTCTAGAGGTCACAAATGTTGAAGTGAAAGGGGTGGCAAACACTTAGAAGCTTGACTATGAGAAAGTATTCTGTAAATGTAGCCAAATCTATAAATATCGCTATTTCATAAAGAATTACCCCCAACAAGCTTTTTCGCTTCCTAAAGCTTAGTGAACAAAAAATGTGTTCCAAAAACTCCCAAAAAAAGAAATAGATATGAAAATCTAGGGAACTCATATCTAAAAGTGGAGGATCCAAATGTCAAGATTAATTGTGTAATCACATGTAAAAGGAAAAGGTAAAAATCATTAAATAGAGGTCGGATGAAAATTTTATCTTAGCATATAGCGTGGTGTGTAAAATAGTTAAAGAGGAAAGCATTTGGGCTTTTGAAGAAACCTTTGTAAAAGGAAGACAAAAATTGGTAACCAATAATGCACATGAATTACATAATGCCATGCAATATTTTATTTGAAATCACAATTTGATGTAGGAGCATTATGCATGAGATTAAAGATATATATGCATGATAGATAGACAAAAAAGAAACAAATTTGTGGATACAGGATGACATGAGTGCATGAAAAGTGGAAGTATGCATAGGTGGTAGGTGGGATATGTAAGAAAAATTCCACATAAAAGAATAATAGGTTGGCATAATTGAAAAAACAAAGCATAATTGCAATGGATTCATAAAGTAGAAATTCAAGCATAGAGGATCAACAACACATAGAGAAGGAAATTATAGACAAAATTGCTTTTGTACAAAAAAGGAATGTGTACAAGATGATATGGTAGATGCGATAATGTAGAGTAGCCAAAGAGATGCATAAGGAAGTTGAACCATTAGTTAAAAACTTTATAGAAGTAAATAATTACGATTCACTTGTCCAAATGTCAATTGAAGTTGATGCAAAAAATGTTATAATAAAGAAGAGCTGAAAGGACATTGGGTTGGATGCCAAAGGAACGACTTTTGGCATAAAATTAATTGATTGATCTATAGGTTTTTGAGAGGTCCTAATAAGCTAAAATCAACTTAAAAATAAAGGGATAATGGTGCAAAGGTGAAGACTAAAGTTCTGATTGTATATTCCCTACATTGTATTTGGATATTGTTTCTTTTTGGATTCAAGTGTTACATAGTATTCAAATTTTTTGAGTACCATTTAAAATTGACCCTAAAGTAGGGTTGTAGGATAACTAAAATCTAGTTTCACATTCCATTCTTCACAAGCCTTCCCTTGGCATATCATCAATTACCTCCTTGCTTAACTATGTTTGTTGGACATTAAAAATCCTTCATTTGAACCTGTTGACGGTGTTGGAAATATGTCAACCAAGGGGATCTCCCTGATATGAATTTCCAATCAAACCTCACACCATTTGGTTTACGAGTCCCATCTGGTATAAAGGCTAGTTTTCCAAATCCTTAAAGATTTTCCTTGGCTCTAGATGTTAGCACAAGAGAGCGATGCAATGGTGTCTTTGAAAAGCAAGGGGAGTGTTCCTGGTGAGTGTACAATGCAACTATGTTGAGGTTCTTCTACTACAAAAGGGGGGAGAGAAAAGTGGGCCTGTAAGTGGGAGGTAATAGTACCACACAAGAAGAGACACACATGAACTAGAAGGACCCATCTAACATCCAACAGAATAGTCCACAACATATCTGACAATTGTTACAACCAACAAATAACGAAAGATCTATCTAGTATCCCACAGAATAGTCCACAAGGATGGGACAATGATAACAACCATTACAACACACTCTCAATAAGATAAACACTAATATAATCTAAATAGTTCAACTATCTTAGTACATGTGAAAGCAAACATGAAATACAAACTTCCATAGAATAGTATTACAAACATTCATAGACCATGCATGAACAATGTGCTGGCCTTAAAAGGCTTCTGTTATTAAGAAAATTTTCCAAGACACAAGTTTATAATGTAGATCACTAGCCCCAATAGTGTTATATTGGAGCCACTCCTTGCTCCTCAAAGAAATATTCGATCGCTCTAATTCCTTGTGGGAGGAGCCAAGGTGAAAATTAATTTTCTCTTACAATGAGGGGGTATATATAACCAAGGGGTGATGCTTTCCCTTTTGAATCTTTGACTACCCTCATGACTATTCAATTTCTTGTGACTTTTCAACTTACATGACTCTACATACTCATGTGGATCCTTTGGATTCCAATTTACAATATATTTGAATATAATGCACATGGTCCACAATAGAGATGTGGCATATGATCACTCATGACATGACATGACACTACTTACATGGACTGCTTGGTGATGTGGTAATGCCAAGTCACTATTGATGTTCTTAATGATGTATTCTTGAGAATACTCTTTTATTCTAGCTCCTCATGTGTTGGTCACAAGAATCTTCAATGATCTCAAGTCTTAGGTTGTGGTTGTGACTTGGTGTTATTTTGCCTTGATAGATCAGCTGACATACTCAGTAACAAGAATGTCCTTTACATTTGTTACTCCTCCATCTCCTTCTTCATAATCCCATGAGGTTCCTGTATCTAGAATTCACTCATGATGAGATGACATCAACCCAAAAACCTTCTTCATCATATTGCCAGGTTCCTATATCTGTAATTCACTCATGACGAGATGTCACCAACCCAAAAATCTCCTAGCCTAAGATGGTGAATTCTGGTCCAGGGATTGAGTTAGAACTGATTTATAAGTTGGGAGGGGAGGCTTAGTGTCTGCGCATTGCATAGTCCCAACATCCAAGGTTGAGGCTTGAAGCCTAGAACTTCACAATGCATAGTTCAGGCTGGGCTGAGAGGCTATCTTCTACACAGTTTTGGAGATGAGTGAGTTCAGTTGAAGGAGGGGGCACTATGATAGATTTGTGCATTTATGGAGAGGAAGGTTGATTGACTTTTGCACAGCTCTGGGAGATAATGGTTTAGGATGAGGGGAGGACCACTGAAGGCAGCTTCTTCACAATTCTATAAGGGAAGGCTAACTGAAAATATTGCATGATTATGGAAGGGAAGGTTGGTGTTCGACTTAGGAATTGTGTAATGAAATAGTCCTTGGGGGAAGGAATTGTGCATTGCGTAGATCCAAGGGTCAAGGTCACAACTTGCTGACTAGAACTATACAATGCGTAGTCTAGGTAGGCTGGGTGAAGCCAAGTTGAAGGGTCAGGGAGCTTCTTCAGAAAAGGCTAAGTGGTGGACCAATGAGACTGACAGGTGAAGTGATGGACCTTCGACTGTGTCCTAACACTTAGAATACTTTACAAATCAACAACATTGATCACCCATGAAACATGAAAAACAATTTCTCTTTCGTATGACCTCCTCATGACTTGCTACAACAAGTGTGACACCTAATATAGACTTTATGGTGACCATGACGACACTTATGCGACAATTCTCAAAACTTTGTGAATGATTACGATAAGTGTCTACATAGTTAGTAAAATTCATAACACAAAGATGAGCCCTTCGAACCACCTGGATGAGTGTATGCATATAGTGTGATAGCCAACATGCAAAAAGACGACATCTTGCCTATATTGCGAAAGGGAGCGAAACACTTAGTGAAAACACATGGAATGAATTTTAGTGTGTGCAACCATACATTTCATTGAAGACATAATGATATGAAAATGGTAAGTTTTCCTTCATACTGCACTAAGAGATGCATTTCAACATCATGAAAGATGTGCTTTGTTTTTTGTACCTACCCTCCAAAGGGTTGTGATTCAGATGGAGTCTTTGTGTGGTCATGATCTCTAATCTTCTATCATACTGCAAGGTTCCTTGGTCTTCTTATCTAATGATTATGTTTTCTTATCAACTCCTTAAGTGCCATTTATCATGTCCTCATTCTTCATCATATTTCCATAGTGTAAGACAATACTTGCATCTAAAAATCATTCATGACGAGATGACATCGGTCTGAAAACCCTAGCCTAAGATAGAGAACTTGAATTCATGAACTGGGTTGAGACTAAGTGATAGGTCAGGGGAAAAGGCCTAGGGATTGCACAATTTTGTAGTTCAAGCAACCAAGAGTTAAGCTTGATCACTAAGACTGTGTAGTGCACAACTCAGGCTAGGTTGAGGGAAATTTATGCACAGTCCTCACTGAGGGAAAAATTTGCACAATGCCCACTGAGGGAAAGAATTGTGCAGTTCAAGCAGGTAATAGTTGTTGTCGAATGGGGAAATGGGAGGAAAAATTGTGCATTTTCAGGAGGCGAGGGGGACTGGGCATGTGAGAGGCTTGAGGGACATAATTGCGTAGTTTTGGGAGGTAGTGAGTTCTGATTGAAGGAAGGACACTAGAGGAAGCATCTACGCACTTTGTGAGGTCAGCAAGGTTGGGATTTATACACATTGTAGATCTAGAAAACAAGGGAAATACTTGAAGCTTGAAGATGTGAAGTGCGTGGTTTAGGAAGTTTGGATTAGGCTAGGTTGCTAGGAATCCTCTAGAATTTGGCTAAGTGTGGGATCAGTGGAACCGATGTGAAAAGTGATAGGACTTGATTGTGACAACACACTTGGACACTTGGTGACATAATGTAGATCATCCAAAACATATGAAAACATACTTCCCTTGAAACAACAACCTTTATGACAACTTAGGACAAGTGCGGCTTCGACGATAGACCTTGTCAGGATAATGATGACACTCGTGTAATAGTGTGTGAATATTTGGAAATGAGTGCAAAACATATCTATATGATGAGAACAACTCATTTTCATAAAGATTACCACTTGAATCAAACCAAAACTTCCCTTTTCATGACAAGCTATAATTCCCATGCTTGAAGATGGCACTTGCTATATAAAGATAAAATCGTGAGTGACTCTTGAGATCCAAGAAGGGAGCTTGAATTCATCAACTGATAAATAAGTGACTAAGGAATGGATGATCACATGATCCACAGTAGGCTCCAAAATTTGAGTGTAGGCCAAAATTTTGGAGGGTGTTTGAGTCGCTACAACACTTGGTGACACACTAGTAGAATCAAACTTCTTTGTTTTGGTTAAATCCTTCTGTGGAGGGCCTCTGTTCTTCATGGAATATTGCTTCCTTGTGTGGATTACTTTGTCCTTCCACTTTCCCGATGAACATACATGGTCCCCTATATACCTTCTCAATTGAACACAACATAACATTTAGCGTAATCACAATGTTTCAAGTTGGGAATGGTAGTATAGTTTGCAAGCTTAAGATTTTCAGAGTATATTTTTTCATCTATGTTGTTTCTCTGCTGCTAGCAGGCCTAGATAGTACCCCAACAGAGTTATGCACAAAAACAAACATTTCTCCACTACTAGCAGGCCTAGACAATACCTCGGTAGAGTTGCCTACTTCACCTCTCTGCGTAGGAAGCCTTTGTCTTGTTTCACCTTCATTTATTTATTTAAAGAGAACTCTGCAATGGCACTTATTTATTTTGGTGCAGATGAGGGATCCTAACTTATTGAGAGTAGAAGAGGTTGTTCCTTCAGAGACGCATATGGAGTCCTCTTATTTAGGTTTGCTCATTTAGTTTTTTTCAATTCTCCACTTCTACTAGTTGGATAATCTTGAGAACACCAAAGAAGAAAAGCCAAGTATAGGCATGAGGTTTCTAGACTAGAAGTGGGTTCATGGTTGGACCAAAAATCTCCTTACATATGGATCGTATTTTCCTTCAAAACTTCATCAACTAAAAGGTGTAACCAACACAAGGAAGATTGATAGAGGGCTATCCAAATGTTGAAGTTTCACAAGACTCTTTATAGTTCGTCCACACACACTAAGAAGCAAAAATAGGTCTAGAAACAACACTTATTCTAATCATGAACATAAAAGGAGAAACTCAATAAGAAAGAAAACAAGATGAAAAGAAAGAAAACACACAACAAGGAAACAAAACCATAAGATAAGAGAACAAAATGGATAAAGAAAAAATGATGTAGAACGATAATAAGAAATGAGGACATATTACATGGAACGAGTGTAGAATTAGTGCAAGAGAGGGAAAAATAGGATGCATCCAATCCTACTCCTAACATAATTGCTAGAAGGTCAGGGTCACGTATAATGAAATTTCCAGTGAAGCCACCGTAGTCGTTCTCGACCTGCATGAACAAAGATATGAAAAATTAAAATAGATAAAAAGTGATGTGCAACAAAAGATATAAAAACTTGAAAAGCTTTCACAAGAAGGGGAAGGTCTTTCCTATGGGTAGAAAGGTGTGTCACACCCACTACTTTCATCTAATTCACATGCTTACCTTTTCAATGAATACCATTTTTCAACAAAAATCGGAAGCTTATTGCATATGTGTCTTCATCTACACCAAGCCCCCCTGCAAGCACGAGAAAAGATTAAAACTTGTTTTTTGAAACATAGCTTGCCAGCTAAGATTGTTCAATCCATTTAGCGATTAGATCATAAAATTCATAATGGCCCTCTTGAAAACCTTGAAATCTTGGAAAAGGTGAATTTTAAATTAGAGGAGTGGGATCACGATGGGAATATTGTAAGGGAAAATAGATCTAATCATTCTCAACAGTCATGACAAGATAGTGAGGACTTGCCATAACCATCAACAAAGGCTGAAGTGCCACGCCTTCTTGACAAAAATCTGAATAGAGAGATGTTGAACAATGAAGATCAAGGGGTGTGAAATGATTTTCATTGAATGTTCTGATAGGAAGATGATAAGTTGAATGACAATCACCAAAGACATAATAATGATCAGATGGTCTCATTAAAGCATCATATTCCTAGTTTGCGATAAATGAAGAAAAATTAATTTGAATATTCTGGCAAATGATCTGAAAAATAGAACCAAGTTCCTTGCAAGATAAATATGACAAACCATTTTCCTGCAATTGGTGATGAATTGTAAAGGCAATGTAGTCATCAAAAGAGTTAAAAAAAGATACCAGTAGAAAAAATACATGAGGTGAGTTGGGACATGATGAACGGAGAAGAGCTTGATTCGTGAGACAACTTGTGCATTCATTACCACTCAAGAGGATTTCTGGTGTGATGAGAGGACATATTTGCAACAACAAATTCGCAATAAGACCCAAGAGCTGACCATTAAGGGATAAATTCAATAAGTATGATTCCTTTGGGAAAATATAGTCCTTGGAACGACCAGCTTCACAATTCAATGACTCTATGAGAGATGCACATTCCAAACCTGAGTTTGATACGAGAAATTTGCATGAAGATGAATGAACTATAAAATATTATTGAATTAAGGTAGAAGTAAAATCTTGAAAATTTGAAAGGTGACACCCAAAATACCAAACATTTTTCACAAGGAAATTTACATCAAGTGAAACCATGTAGAGAGACAAATGGTGTGAGAGAAATTAGATAAGACTTATTTTGAGGGGCTTACCAGAGTCGTGAGATCCTAACATAACCATCAACAGTAGTTGAAGTGCCTCGACTCCCTCACAGGTCCCGAAACATCCCAAGTTTGTAGAATCACATTTTGAAGCTTGGATTATATCATGCATGGTTTGAGGATAGATGATATTGCTAGTTTCAGTAAGACCACTTCTCATCAGATAAAAACCATATCTGTCACAAATTTTACTAGTTTTTTCAACTTCAACAACCAGATTTCTCAAGTCGAAAGACTTTTCTGATAAAAAATTTAAAGATAAATGAATTGGTGAGATCTCATGAGTAAGATGATTTGAAGAGTTGTCCTCATGCAAGAGAAGATATGATGAGGGATAAGAAGGGTTCTCTATGATTTGATTGTTTTCAATTTCATCATGGACAATCTCACCACCTTGTGTCCATCGAGGGGATAACTCATAGGATGAAGAAATAAAAGAGCATGGAATATCTTTGTCACAAGTAGATGCATTGGAAACGGTAGGGCACAAGGGATAGTGAGGTGAAGAGGAAGTTTTGTTATGAACATCTTCTTTGACCAAACCAGATTATAGATCTCAATTAAAATCTTTATGAGAAATAGAAGGATCGCATGTTTTTCTTGGGAATTCGTCACGACATACAGACATAGAGTCATCATCATTAGAATGATTACTTCCCAAGGTTGGGGGTTGATTAAAAGAATTGATTGCATTGGATTTTCTACCGAGATTAACAGATTGAGAATCATCCAAAAGTGGAAAATCATTATTTTGACATGGAAGATTATGAAAAAGAGAGGAAAGATTGAAAGTGTCTTCACCTTTCTTCTCCTCTACCTACGTAATGTGACTACGTTGTACCTAATCACAATTTGAGCTAGCAATTTGAGAATCAAGAGAATGTGAAGAATTAGTTGGTGGGGAAGATTGATCAAACGGGTCATGGTATAAAGAGTTAGGGTATGTAGATGATAAAGGATAACAAAAATCTGTATTCACTCTAAGACTAGAGTTGTGAACTATGAAATCATCTTGTGGAATGGAGCAGTGAGACTTCACTATAGGATTCATGAGCCATTCTAGAGTTTCCTCCATTGTATCTGAATCATGAAAAGAAGAATAAGAATGAGAAGATGGATTGGATATTTTATTTGCAAATTTCCTAGTTTTACAACCACTGCAAGGAGGCACCCGCATCGAGACTAGAAAGGATGAGGACAAAGAACAAAAGGGGCAGCAAGATCCTCCTTTGAAATTTGAGGTGTCTCATGATTCACAAGAGTTGGGGGAGCAGAAAAATTAGGGGGTTCAGGTTCACCATATGAAGAGACAAGAACCAAGCGCTCAAACTCATGTTTCAATAAATCCTAGTTCAAGTGTTTTTTAGGAATTTCATAACAAAGGTGAAGGAATTGATTAGAAAAATCCTCAACTAATTCATCAGGCTTCATTCTTAAAAGATTGATTCTTCCACAAACATCTCGGTAGTTATACTTATCGAAGGCTTTATGAAGCTTCTTGGAAAGCTGGTCGAGTGAATGGATAGAAGAAATGGGTAATGTATGACACCATTGATTAACACAACCTTCGAATGTGAGGGTGAGTAATATAGCCATGACATGGTTGTAATGTATTTTGATAGAAAGACAAAGGCAGACAACTTGAATTAGATTCAACCTTACCATCGAATTAAATTCGGATAGGTTATGAATAACTTTCACAAGGATGGTATAATTATTCTCTTTAGAAAAAAATCCTAGGATTGTGATTTGGGGAAGAACCATTTTAAATAATAGATTCAAACCAAACTGAACAGGCACAACCTATCATCTATCCCTCCTTCTAGCACTATTTTGTTGATAGTTGTTATAGACATATTTGGGCACTGCAACCCCAGTCACATATGTCCATAAACCAAGGGCTTCTAAGTGCCTAAAAGTGTTGTTTCATACCCTAAAAGAGCAAGGTCAGCTGATTACATCATCTCCCAGATGTTTTCCATGAGAAACTGCTCAAAAATGGTCAAAGCAGGACCATACAGACTGCCTAGTGCAAAAGGTGCAATGCATCTCACCTGCCACATGCAAAAAGTGCGATGCATACTAGAAATCCCTTCTGTAGGGTGTGATGAGCGAGAGCAGACAAATGGCACAAGAAGTTTGCTAAGTGGAGAACCTGAGAATCTTCTAGAAGCTACTCATTTGACACTTGCCTCCCTGAGTTCACCCAAGGATGTGTAAGAGATCATGAAATCTCCAAGTGGAACCAAGAACTATCAGAGAGATGACACTAATTAAAATCCCAGAAGCTAACTCACCTCCCTGTAAATATCTATAAATGGATCCCTCATCCCAGAGATCCAGAGGTTGGAATTGGGTAATTTGCAAAGAGGTGTTGCTGGTTTCTCTTTGAAGACATTGTTGGGTGATCTTGCTTTGTGTGAGGTGAAGAGGGCTTTCAAGCTGGGAGGATGGCACTGGGTCAGACCAAGTGGTTGTAATCCTCTCTTCTACTACTTTTACTAATAAAGCTATTTGAGTTTTCCTCCATATTCTTGTGTATCTCTGAATATTGTGTTGATATATGCATTTGTATGGTCAATATATATCTGATCCTATATTGTTTACAGTGAAAGATCTCTATGCTTTGATGGTATTATGCTGTTGTGAATCTACAGGTGCTCTTTGAAGCTGGACAAGTTAGGAAGCAGTGGTGAGATTCTGTCAAGGGGGAAAGGAAACAAGCAAAGAGCCAAGCGGAAGACTGAGGTTGGTACTCTCTGCTTCTTTCTCATCTCTCTCTCGTAAAGGAAAAACAAGTGACTTTAATCTTTTTGTTTCTAAGATAGCTACCCGTCTTAGTGGGACTAGCAACTCTAAATAGACACTAGATTTTCTTGTCTCTATTTGTTTGATTCATAAACCACAGACGGAGCCTGAAGTCAAGCCAGCTAGCCTTCGAAAGGCATTTGCTATGCAAGTGCAAACTAGATCAATGCTGCTTCAGTCAATCTTCAGGTTTGTTTATGAACTGAACAATTGACTTGCAAACATCCTAAGTTCCCTAGAGGTATCTTCAGTAACCTCATTAGATCAGCCCTATACTTTTTAGTTACTGACTATCATTTGCTCGGCCTAAATCCCTGGACTAAACTGCAAATTGTGACCAAAAACCAAGTTAAAGTCTCGTTCCTTGACCATTGTACCCTCTCCTTTAGGAAATCTGGATGCATCGCACCTCCCATGTGCAGTAGGTGGGATGCATCCCTGTTTCCCTGTGTTACAGGTGCGATGATCAGACAAGACTAGATCTACCTCCAGATTTTGGTTTTTCTTCACTGTCTTCAGTTTTATTCAAGATTTTTGTTGTCTATGATCAGTAGACCACTGTTGAAACCCCCTTTCTTTGCATCATCCAACCTCCATTGTACAAAGAATTGTGAATGTTTTTATGTATTGTGTACCATTTACAGTTCTCTTTTACAAAGAAGTAGCTTAATCGAACTGTCGTCTTTTGATTTGGAAGTGTCGCAAGTGTCATTTTCAGTCAAAGAAAGGAATCCTATTGTTCCTGATAGTTTATTGTACTGTTACTCTTGTATTTGATCTGAATTAGTAGTATTTCAAGTGTCGAAAGCAGTTTTCAATTCAAAATCATAAAGTGACGTCTTGTCTCCTTTTCGTTTTTTGAAAAGAAAATTGTTAGTACTGTTGCTTTGAAAGAAGGAATAGTTCAGATTTGTACTTAGCATTCTTTTTGTCATTCACACATTAAGAAAGTGAAAACAAATACATTGCATGTGCATTTGCATTTAGAATGCTTGTTGATTGTGATTTAGGATAGTGCATTTAGTGTGTGCTCTCTGCTCTATGTTGAAAGAATCTCATTTCTCTTTCCTTATTAGCTAGGATTTTCATTGCAAAAGGAAGATTAAATGAATGTTTATCATCTTAGATTGCATTTTAGGAATTGTATATCTACATCACGTGGTGAACCTAAAAGGAAAACTTCTTAAGAAAGATCAACTATAAAATAAATTCAATGAACGTAAAAATGCTTTGGAACCTAATGCACAACATCTAGAAGTCTAGGCTAAAGATGTATTCTGGCGTCGTAAAGTCTGGTAACTATTGCTTTCATTGTAGGTTGGGTGATTCCTCCTCTTTGAGATGATAAGTGACAGTACGGACTTGTGCTCCCACGTACCGTCAAGTATATATTGGGAGACCACAATAGGCTATATCCTTTATCCTTAGAAATCCGTGTCTATCGCCCTATCGATCACAATGCACTAAACACAACATTTGGGAAGATTGGCTACCATACCGTAAAAGGTATTCTACAGTTTTGCGATTGGTTTGGTAACCCCCCTGTCTAGATTTCCAAAGTATTCTCTTTCGTTCCTTTTCAAACTCCTTAAAGGAAAAGGTCCATCTGAGCACTTATCACTTCAGGCTCATTAAAAATCGAAGGCGACCAGAGTCATCTTTAGCTTTTTCTCGACTCTTAAAAAGTGAAAAAGCAGGTTGTGTCAAAGTTTCTAAAATTTATTTTAATCAAAATAACGTCACTATTCCCTCGTTGGTATTAGGTTGAGAAAATGGAGTCCACCAACCAAGGATTTCCACTTGGGGGAAGTCCTAGTCCTTTTTCCTCTTGGGGAGATGTTGGTGCACCTCATATGGCCACATTGTCCCTTCCAGGACTGACAATTGGCTTTCCGGTATGGCTTTTCTTGACCTTTGTCGTTCAAAGCACTGTGATTCCTTAACAATCGAATCGGCAACTAGATGATACCAGAGTTCCCCTCCAACCTTCTACTTCATTTGTCTCTCCCTCTCCTTCTTCCTCTTCACTTGGTAAAGATAATAAAACTAAAAACCAAGTAACTGAGAAGAAGAAGAAGGGGAAGGAGAAGAAGAAGAAGGAGCCAACGGCAAAAATGGGCAAATGTGCATCATATAGTGAAAATCCACACACTGCACTGTCCAAACCTAAATATCCATGTGTCATCTGCAAAGGAGACCACTATCACCAAGATTGTCCTTGCATCCCACCGATCCTAAGGGACTAGTCTCCCCACTTGCACAATATGGTGTCGTCAACCTCTGATGATCATGTTGAAAGTACACCATCAACTAGTGAAAGCGAAGTCACCAGACAAAAGGGAAAATATAAATTTCCCTACAGACTGTGTGAAGGCAATCATGCCCTCCATCGTTGTCCCTTCCTGGACGAAGCTAAAAGAATCTTGGATAATCATCCTATATCACCGCAGCGACTCCCTCCTTGGTACAAGAAACTCTTGCCGAATCCATTGCTAGTTGAAAATTCGACTGACCCACCTTTGGAGTCGGCCGAAGCATCTATCATTGAAGATAGACCCTCTGAGTCCACATCGGACCAAAGTCAATAGGTCGAGACGGTGGTCGACCCCATCTTGACTTCAGAAGATTTACCTTCAAATGATACAGTCACTGAAGAGAATGAGAACGACACAGTTCAAATTATTTTCGTAAACAAAGACTTTGATGAACAGGGGGGCAATCTACCCATTCGTTTACCGTAGGAAGGAAATTCGTTAGAGTTGTATCTAGCCGTTTTTTCGGTCCCACCTCCAAGAAACCTAGTCGTTTCCTTCGATTGGAATCTACTAGGCAGACCCTGTTTACCATCTAATGTACCATTTCGAATCATAGTGCAAACTTACAAAATGGTCATGGTTGGTACCATCATAGATGAAGGGGCTTCTGTGAGTATCCTTTCCTCAACTGCTTGGAAAGCACTTGGTTCGCCATCGCTTTTGCCTGAGATGCGAAATCTAACAGGCTTCGATAAAGGAACCAGTCAGCTATTACGGATCCTTCCAAGTTTGCCTATAACTTTGATAAGGAAAACCATTTATCTGAATGTGATGGTAGTCCAAGGACCTTTAGATTACAATCTACTCCTTGGGCGTGACTACATTTATAGCATGGGAGCCATCGTCTCCTCACTCTTTCGAGTAATGTGTTTTCCACATGAAGGCAGAGTGGTCCAGCTCGTAGACCAGCTTTCATTCCCCGGTTCACACATAGCTAATAGTCAAATGCCATCCCTAACAGGTCTTTTTGCACAAGGAATGTCTCATCAATCTCCAGTCCGTCCACCTGATGAGCGCGAGTGATTCGGTGGTCAAGACTAAAACCCAGGGGGCATGCACCCTGGCCTGCTTCGGCAGGAAAACTTCAGGGATAGGGTAGGTTTCCACAAAGGATATATGACTAGTCTAACACACCCGTCCGTTTAGGAAAATGGGATTAGAATGGAATAAGATACCTCTGTTAGAAGGTAGGCCTTTCCCGATAGAACAAATGTTTTGTCTGCAAATTGAAGGGTAACCTGAAAAGGTAGGCCTCTTCTGATAGAACAAGTGTTTTGTCTGCAAATTGAGGGGTAACCTTGGAAACTCTACTTCGCTATACTTGGAGGCATGCAAACTTTTTGCGGGAAAGTGAAAAGCGACCATTTATTTTCTTAGTTTGTAGGTTCTTAGCCCTTTAAACTCATAGTATTGGTCTTTCCTAGCTTACATAATAAAAGGAGTTGGAGCATAATTTCGAATGGTACAAGCTCCCTAAAAAATGAACCTATCGATGAGACATCCTTATTATACGACTGGCATGAGTAGTTTTATGCGAAGTTTAAGCTCGTTAAAAATTAAACCTAGCAATGAGCATATGTTCCACCAGAGTTTAAGCTCATTAAAAAATGAACCCACCTCTGGTAAATAACCATTGTGAATGCATTATCATCAGCTTTTGAGCCTTGGTTGTGTTCTTACCATCACCTCCACTCTGTTGTTGCCGATCATTCGCCTCCATTTGATTATTTACCCCTTTTTAGGAATAGCTGC
This sequence comes from Pinus tabuliformis, assembly GCA_031772625.1. Lineage (NCBI taxonomy): Eukaryota > Viridiplantae > Streptophyta > Pinopsida > Pinales > Pinaceae > Pinus > Pinus tabuliformis. The sequence goes on from CM062820.1 coordinate 320,957,817, forward strand.
GACGAGTGATCCTATTAGCCACCTTTTTACACTGCCATGATTGGAAAGTTCCAAACCTTACCTGGAACCAGCTGCTATCTGAAAACATCACTCATGCCTCAAAAAATGAGTCTCCTTTAAGCTCTTTTCATCTAACTCATAAAATATGAAAAGATTGCTGAGCGATTGGCCTCTCTATCTCGTTAAAGTGATTGCAAGTTCTATCCCTCCTCTAGATTTTAATCTTTTTGGACCTGAGGGATTATTACACAAAAAGATCGAGCGTTTGTCTTGTTCAGCTAGTTAAAACTATCGAGAAGTCATCCTTTTCGTATTGTTTTATACTTTTCCAAACTTAAGGGATTATGTTATGAAAAAGGAATATTGGAGTCTTCTTTCTGTCTCTTTTCAGACTCTCTAAAATTTAAAAGAACCGAGTTATCCTCGTTGTTAAACTCGTTAAAACAATAGTGACAAACTTGTCCATTTAGACAAGAGCGAGTTTCACTGTTGCTAGGCTCGTTAAAACATAGCGATGGGTTTGCCCGAAGGGAAAATTATAGAACAAGCATATGTTATCCTCCTCAAGCTTGACAAAAATAAAGAGGTACTGGTCAGAAATGATTGGGGAAAATTGGGAAGAAAACTTGAAGAAACTTTATTGGTAGCAAGTCGTTGTTGAACATGACACTTTCACTCCATCACCATGATTGAGTCAGGTTGGGTTATTCTGTTCACCGATCATATCACCATTGGTCCACCGTACCATACACTTTTGGGGTTAACACTACCAATCCATTTCAGTGTTGTTGATATGTTCAAGAGAGGTCGCTCAGAGAATTCACCTACCCAGCTTGTGTCTCATCCACTACAATACCTTCACGCTTCATTCTTTCATGACCGCCACCCTAAACATTGTATCATCAGATCGTTTTCACCTCCACAAAATCATTTGCTTCGTTCCATGTCGTAGATGTGGGATCCATTAATGCCTACTACGACGGGTCACTTCTTGTCGACATCAACTCATTATCCAGGAAGCTGACCTAGTGACAACCCTTCCAGTACTTTGAAGCTTGCATGCCTCAATGGCAAGTTTCTCACTTCCAGCGACAGGTTTACACTAATGGCCTTCGACTGAAAGACTTTGCGTGGTGTTCGATATCAACTCATGTATTCGCACCATGTGAATTGTACTGCAATACCTTGAGGGTCATCATCATTATCGGTGATTCCTCTCGCACCTGTTAATAGCTCACATCATTGGCTGGTAATCAGGAGATGTTCTTCCATGTTCGACATCAGAACATATTTTCACATGGATCGACTTGTACTTTCAGGCGAACAATGGACAAGTTTTGAAGACCTCGGATCTAGTTTCATCCATTTGGGCTACGATATATTCAGGAAAATAAAGACATCAAATGTACATCATTGCTTCACAGATAATCATCCAAACTAAGGGATGATGGCTCTACTAGAATCATTAGTCTGCACACAGACAGTTGTCTGTCCTATGTACATGAAAATGAATTTATCAAAGCTGAGCATGGGAATGCCCACCTCAGCTAGATAATGAAAATATTATGAAGATAATGTATTGTATTGTATCTTATTACAGGTCACCTCCTAGTGCGAAAAACCTCAGATCCTCATTATAAAGCATTTTACTCGACATCAAAAGATTTACGACCTCATGCTTTAGGGGGCAGCTGTTATAGACATATTTGGGCACTGCAACCCCAATCACATATGTCCATAAACCAATGGCTTCTAAGTCCCTAAAAGTGTTGTTTCATACCCTAAAAGAGCAAGGTCAGCTGATTACATCATCTCCCAGAAGTTTTCCATGAGAAACCGCTTAGAACTGGTCAAAGCAGGACGATACAGACTGCCTAGTGCAAAAGGTGCAATGCATCTCACCTACCACATGAAAAAAGTGCGATGCATACTGGAAAGCCATTCTGTAGGGTGTGATGAGCAAGAACAGACAAATGGCACAAGCAGTTTGCTAAGTGGAGAACCTGAGAATCTTCTAGAAGCTGCTCATTTGACACTTGCCTCCCTGATTTTGCCCAAGGATGAGTAAGAGATCATGAAATCTCCAAGTGGAACCAAGAACTATCAGAGAGATGACACTAATCAAAATCCCAAAAGCTGATTCACCCCCTACAAATATCTATAAATGGATCCCTCATCCCAGAGATCCAGAGGTTGGAATTGGGTAATTTGCAAAGAGGTGCTGCTGGTTTCTCTTTGAAGACATTGTTGGGTGATCTTGCTTTGTGTGAGGTGAAGAGGGCTGTCAAGCTGGGAGGATGGCGCTGGGTCAGACCAAGTGATTGTAATCCTCTCTTCTACTACTTTTACTAATAAAGCTATTTGAGTTTTCCTCCATATTCTTGTGTATCTTTGAATATTGTGTTGATATATGCATTTGTATGGTCAACATATATCTGATCCTATATTGTTTACAGTGAAAGATCTCTATGCTTTGATGGTACTATGTTGCTATGAATCTACAGGTGCTCTTTGAAGCTGGACAAGTAAGGAAGCAGTGGCGAGATTCTGTCAAAGGGGAAAGGAAACAAGCAAAGAGCCAAGCGAAAGACTGAGGTTGGTACTCTCTGCTGCTTTCTCAGCTCTCTCTCGTAAAGGAAAAACAAGTGACTTTAATCTATTTGTTTCTAAGATAGCTACCCATCTTAGTGGGACTAGCAGCTCTGAATAGACACTAGATTTCCCGATAACAACAGTGTTGGAAATATGTCAACCAAGGGGATCTCCTAGATATGAAGTTCCAATCGGACCTCCCACCATTTGGTGTAGGAGTCTCATCCGGTATAAAGGCTAGGTTTCCATATCCTTAAATATTTTTCTTGGCTCTAGCTATCAGCACAGGTGAGTAATGAAATGGTGTCTTTGAAAAGCAAGGGGAGTGTGCCTAGTGAATGTGCAGTGCAATTATGTCGAGGTTCTTCTACTAAAAAAGGGGGGAGAGAAAAGTGAGCCTCTAAGTGGGAGGTAATAGTACCACCCAAGAAGAGACAAACATGAACCAGAAGGACCCGTCTAACATCCAACGGAATAATCCACAACGTATGCAACAATCGTTAAAACCAACAAATATCAAAATATATGTCTATTATCCAGTAGAGTAATCCACATGGATGGGACACTGATAATGACCATTACAACATATTCAGAACAAGATAAGAACTAAAATAACCGAAATAGCTCAACGATCTTAGTACATGTGAAACAAAACATGAAATACAAATGCCCACAGAATAGTTTTACAAACATTCATAGTCCATACATGAAGAACGTGTTGGCCTTAAAAGGCTTATGTTATTAAGAAAAAGTTTCGAGACACATGTTTGCAATGTACATCACTAGCCCCAATAGTGGTACATTGGAGCCACTCCTTTCTCCTCAAAGAACAAGTTGATCTCCCTAATGCCTTGGGGGAGGAGCCAAGGTGAAATGTAATTTTCTCATACAATGAGGGGGTATATATAACCAAGGGGTGATGCTTCCCATTTGTGATGCTTTGACTACACTCATGATTGTTCAACTTCCTATGAATTTTCAACTTACATGACTCTCCATATTCATGTGTGCCCTTTGAACTTCCACTTTCCAATACATTTGAATATAATGTACATGGTCCATAATAGTGATGTGGCATATGATTAATCATGACATGACATGACATGACACTACTGACATGGACTGCTTGGTGATGTGGTGATGCCAAGTCACTGTTGCTGCTGTTAATGATGTCTGCTTGAGAATACTCTTGTCTTCCACCTCCTCATGGCTTGGTGACATGAATCTTCAATGATCTCAAGTCTTGGGTTGTGGTCAGGAGTTGGTTTCCTTTTACCTTGATAGATCAATTGACATGCTAAGCTATAAGAATTTCCCTTGCATGTCTTCCTCTTTAATCTCCTTCTTCATCATCCCACCAGGTTCATGTATCTACAATTCACTCATGACGAGACGACATCATCCCAAAAACCTCATAGCCTAAGATGGTGCATTATGTTTTAGGGACAAAGCTAAAACTGAGTTACTAGTTGGGAAGGGAGGCTTAGTAACTACGCATTGTGAAATCCCAACAACCAGGGCTGAGGCTTGAGGCCTAGAACTATGCAATGCACAGTTCAAGCTAGGTTGAGAGGATGTCTTCTGCGTAATTTTGGAGATGAGCGAGTCCAGCTAAAGGAGGGGCCACTATGAAGGATTTCTATGCAGTTATGGAGAGGAACGATGACTGATGTCTGTGTAGTTCTAGTTACAGTGGGTTAGGATGAGGGGAGGACCATTGAAGGCAACTTCTACTTAGTTTTGGAAGGGAAAGAAAACTGAAAATATTGCACAATTTCGGAAGGGATGGTTGGTCTTGGGCTCAAGAATCGTGCAATGTAGCAGTCCTCAAGGGAATTAACTGCACATTTTCCAAATCCAAGAGTCAAGGTCATAGCTTGCTAACTGTAATTGTGTAGTTCATAGTCTAGGTAGGCTCAGTGAAGCCAATTTGAAGGGCGAGGGAGCTTCTTTAGAAAAGGATAAGTGTTGGACCAGTGAGACTAACATGTGAAGCAATGATGCTTCAACTGTGTCCTAAAACTTACAATAATTCATGAACTAAGAAAATTGATCACCCATGACACATGAACAACACTTTTTCTTGTGTGCGACCACTTCATGACCAACTACAATAAGTGAGACACCTAAGATAGACTTTATGATGACCATGACGACATTGGTGTGACAATGCTCAAAACTTTGTGAATGAGTGGAACATGTGTTTACATGCTTAGGAAAGCTCATAAACTCATAGATGAGACCATGGAACCACTAGGATGAGCTTATGCATAAAGTGCGACAACTAGCATGCAAAAAGACGACATCATTCCTTTCTCTCGAAAGGGAGCAAAAACCTTAGCTAAAACACATGGAATGACCTTTAGTGTTTGTGACCGTACATGTCATTGAATAAAAAATGATATGATAATGGTAATATTTCCTTCATACTACACTAAGAGGCGAATTTCAACTTCATGAAATATGTGGTTTGTTTTTCATACCTACCCTCCAAAGGGTTGTGAATTAGATGGAGTCTTTGTGCGGTCATGATCACTGATCTTCTATCATACCCCAGGGTTCCTTGATCTTCTTATCTGATGATTATATTTTCTCCTCATATCCTTAAGTATCATCTAGCATGTCCTCCTTCTTCATCTCCTTCTTCATCATATTTCCATAGTGTAAGAGAGTTCCTGCATCTGCAACTCAGTCATGATGAGACAACATCAGTCTAAAAGCCCCTAGTTTAGGATAAAGCCCTTGAATTCATGAACTAGGTCGGGACAAAGTGATAGGTCAGGGGAGAAGGCTAAGTGACTACGTGATTGTGCAATTCAAGAAGCCAAGGGTGAAGCTTGATCACTGAGACTGCATAGTGCGTAGCTCAGGCCAGACTGAGGGCAATTTCTAGTGACAATCCTCATCGAGGGAAAAATTTGCATAGTTCCCATGGAGGAAGAAAATTGCGCAGATTAAGCAGGAAGTGGTTGCTACTGGATGGGGCCCTAGGAGTAAAAACTACATAGTTTCATGAGGCAAGGGGGACTATGAAGCTGAGAGTATTGAGGGAAAGAACTGCATAGTTTTGGGAGGCAGTAAGCTTTGGCTAAGGGAAGGACTATGGAGGAAGGATATGCATAGTGTTTAAGGTCAAGGGATGTTGCGATTTCTACGCATTACATAGCTCCTATAGAAAAGGGAAATGCATGAAGGTTGACAATGCGAAGTGCACAATTTAGGAAGGCTAGAACAAGAACAGGTTGCTAGGAATCCTCCGGAATTTGGCTAAGTGTGGGATGAGTGGAACCGATGTGAACAGTGATAGAAATTGATCGTGACCACACACTTGGAAACTTGGAAACACAACGCATATCATTTAGAACATATGTAAACATAATTCCCTTAATGAAACAACCTTTGTGACAACTTATGACAAGTGCAGCTCCGATGATAGATCTATTAGCCTCTCTCATAAAACAATAATAAATCCAAAAATAAATAAATTAATTAAATATTCCAAGTTAGGAATTTGTGCCTAACTCTTGGGTTGTTCCTCTAAGATAGGAGTTAGTTTAGGTAACTCTTATACTGGTGTGTGTCTGGTGAGAAATTATCTCAACCAAAGGAGAAATTATCTCACCAAAAGTGTCTAAGATAGCACGCACTATCTTGAGAACACTATCTCTCATCTATTTATTTGTAACAATATATTCAATTATTTTAATGAATGAAAATGAGGGAGAATACCTGAGGAAGCATGAGGCTGAAGCCTTTTCCGCCAATATTTTGTGTCTGGTTTATTATGTGTGCTTTATCTATTTGTTTGAGTTAATTTCTTTTTTCAATATGTGGTATCAGAGCTAAGTTAGACCTGTGTGAGGCTACAAGTTATTGTAAGGTGGTTGTTGTAGCGTGAGCGTGAACCTGTAACAAAAAGGCCAAAACCATCGAGGGGCGAGAAGACGAATGCATCTGAGACGATCTCAACAGATCTATGTCATCGGGTCGTGTTGGTAACGTGGATTACATATTTTATTTGTTTTCATATTACAGTTTTGGTTTATCGAAGAGCAATGTAACCTGCATTTGTATTTTGGGCAATCGAAATTTGCAAGGAGCGCAGAGCTCTATGGAGGACTTGTGCATAGAAAAATATTCAGCTTATGCATAAGACCTGTAGCATGACTTATGGAGGTAATTGACAGCTACCAGAGCATTGAAGAAGAGTTGCCATGGAAATTCCAGTCTTGAGATCCAGAGGGTCGTCATTGCCAAAGCTTTCGAAGAGGATGACATGATTTATGCTTGAAGACAAATAAATTCCACACGGCCTGTGTCTACACCAGTTGGTGATGAAGCTCCAGTTGAGGTCATTGATACCAAATTTATTGGGCCTGACCCAAATGAATGCATTCTAACCGATTAGATTCTAAACTTGAAAGTGTGTTTTCTCGTTTACTTTTTTTTAAACCTGTATAGGAATTTCTCACTTATGAATGCACAGACAAATTCATTGGTGTCTCAGTGGCCTGGCAATGTGACTGGTGGATTTTGACTGCGACAGTTCAAGCTCTGAGGATCTATTGTTTAAGATTGTCAATTGATCGAAGAAGGGATTTTTCCCCAAGGCCCGTAGAGATTGGTCGATCGATGGAATAAATAAGTGGTGCTTTGGCTCATTGCAATTTTGTGTTTAATTTTCAATTGCTTCCATGTTTTTTCTGTGCAATTTCATCACTGTGGCCCTCAGCTACATCACTTAGTATCAGACTAGCTTGCTCCATGTGAGAGCAGATAACTTTAATTGTTCCGTAGAGTTGTTGAATGAGAAGAGTTGACTGATTAATGGAGAGCTATTGCTAATGGAGGATTTGTGCTGCAATCGAATAGATTTTATGTGAGAGACATAAAGCTAACTGGTGATAAGTTTGGGTTTCTGCCTTTTCTGCAGTTCATCTCCATTCTAATTTTGTCCTCCATTTGGTTCTCTTCCTTGCCAAGGATTCTAGCAGTCATGTCATAGCCAAAGCATTCACAGTGAAGGCACCTGCATTCATAAACAAGCGTAAAGCCACCTCTGGAAGCAACTTGCGTAAGGAAGGCCTGCGCTAGACTTCCAACGTACAAGAAATTGGAGGACTAGCATACAACAACATATACGTTGTGTTTCTTTCACAATCACCATACAACAATGTGACCAGCTGCGTGACAAGCTACCTGACCAGAACCTTCATGGAGAACTTGCTTGAAATCGCTGCTATTGAGTTTTGAGCCTGCGTTGGTTGCCTATTATGCCGGCGTCCCAAGAATTACTTCTTCGTGGTTGCATTACTTCCAAAGGTACAACACATGTCACTGAAGGAAAGCGTGGAGTTGTTTTAATTATCCGCATAGCACCTGTAAGTAACGTTGAGTTTCATTAAAGCATTGATGCCATTGAAGTGAATGCCCTCCAACTATTATAGCTTTCACATCCGTCAGGTAGATCAAATTTTCAAAGTCAAAACATTTTAAAGCACTCTTGTGGAGTAATATTTTTAAATGTTTTATGCTTGGGAAAATGTGCATTTCCAAAACGTGAGTTTATAACCTTTTACTTGTATTTTTCTTAAGCCTTATGCATAAAAACGAATGAGTGGTGTAATGTGAAGCGGAGATTTTATTATGTTTGAGTTTTAAGTGGGCATAAGTTAGTTAAAGTGTGTTTTGGAGAGATAAGGAGTGGATAATATTTTTTAAATTTTTGTAATGAGGTATGCCGTTTAAAGTGTAAATTTTTTTGGAGTGCTTTTGGGAGATATAAGGAGTGACATAAGAAAGAAGATGAGTGGATAAGGTGTATATTTTGTAATTTTGGAGTGATAAGTGAAGATTTTTTAAAAATGAAGCTCATCATTGTATTTTTGAAGAAAGCTTTTTAGCAGAGTATACTTTTATTTTTGAAGACAAGGGGTTGTGTGAAGGTGAAGGTTGATGTAATTCACTATTTAATAAAGACATTTTTTTGTGGTGTTTGTGTCCTAGATCCACCCGAAATTGAATAAGGGGATCTTAGGTACACGAAGAGTGTGTTGATGATGGTGCATGCTTCATGTTGTTGCTTTTTTATTTGTGTCTAGTTTTGACACATAAATGATCTCATTTAACACACAAAGTTCAATGCAAGCAAGCACAACACTTGTAACAAAATAGCTTCAAGGAAGGATAATTAAGCTCAACACATACAACAAATAATCAAAGTTTTCAACATCAACATTCTACCTCAACAAACAAATTCACTCAATACAATCAAGTTCATAAATCTACAAACTCCAGCATTTCAAAGCAAAGTCTACAACACTATAATCAAATTAATGAATCTGTAAACTTCAACGTTTCAGAGCACAATCTACATCAGCATTATTGAACTTGTAATCAAACTCAAATTACATTAAATTGTAAGGGTGCATTCTCGGTTGAAACCGACACCCAAGTCTTGAATTGAGTCAAATTGAATTCATTGTAGTGAGTCATTAAATCATTAAGCATTTTTTAGGTGCATTTTTTATAGTGTTCGACACCCTTCCTTTAAGCAGAATCAAGTGAATGCACGATTTTTAACTCTAAAGCAAACAAGCAACAAGTTCACATCTCCTACAAGCGAGTGTGAGTATTCATTCAAGCAATTTGCGTCAAAACAGTACAAAGTTCAAACCTTCAAGCGAGCCAGAGTGAAGTTCATTGAAGCAACCATCAAAGAAACCAAACAAGTTCAACTCTAACACCAATCAAGCCAGTTGAGATCGACATCAAGCGAGTGTGGCTATTCCTTCAAGTGAGTGTAAAGTCATCAAGTAAGGCAAGTGAGCATTCATGCAAATATGATCATCATTTAGCGAGCGTGAATTCCAGAGTTTAAGCAAGAAAGTTCTACAACTATAGAAAGTGTTCCCAGCAAGTGCAATAAGCAACAAATCAAGCGAGTGTGCCATTCAAGTCCCATAGCAAGCGAGCCTGTCATTCAAGTAATAAAATCAAGTGAAACAGTTCAAAGCACGACATCTATGACAAGAGAGCCTGATTTCAAGTGAGCAAGTTCAGATGGTGCAACATATTCAGTTGTTACACATTCTTCACAGTTTGATCATCTCCAATGATGAAGACATGGTGCACATCAGCAAAGAAACTCTTATTGATCTTTCACGGCACCTACAACAAACACATGAAACCATTGATTTTCTTCAACTAGAGTCGCAACTACAAAGAGATGAGCTGCAACAAAAGAGTGCTTCTTCTAAGTCATTCAACCATACAGTTGAAGATAAAGATGTTGATTCCAAATCACTCATCCAAACAACTTCAAGTGTCGAAGTTGTTCATGATCAAATTCAAATTTCTTCCAAAGCCCTGGGAAGAGATTTAAAATAACAAGAATCGACAAGGCTTAGGATATGTCACTGATGACACCAACTTACATATCCCAGATTATTCCAAGCCAATTAAGTTCATCAGTGTAGGATTTCTTGCACAACACACCTCAGCAGGTTCTGAGAAAGTTGCAGACAAATAGAATTGCACGCAACCTGAAGTTGATGTCCAACCAAAATGTTCTCATTGTCAAAGAACCAGTCATATGGAAGATCAGTGTTTTGATCTCCATCCTTGTCGCCATTGTGGCAAGCCCAATCATTCCTCAGAAAAATGTCGCAACCAACAAAAATCAGCCAGATTGAAGATACATTATGAATGGATCAATCCTTGGGAATGGTCATCCACAGTCAAAAGATTGTCTCAGTTCTACAACTGACTACAATCACACATAGTGTAGCCAACAGTGAACCAATGATGGTACTCTCATGCAGTTGAACGAGGGAGTACAACAGTGAAACTCTCCTACATCTGAAGGGGGGGTTCAAATATATTTTGGAGAAGATTTTCTCTCCTTTTAGTTGACAAAGGGGGGAAATGTCAATGAAATTGACAAGTGGTTGTCAGACTGAAATTCTCGACAACATCAGCGAAGCAGCCAGTGGGCATTTTTCTTTAGCAGTAAGCATCAACAAATTCACCATTGGGCGATCAACAGCAAAAGTAGTAGTGAGTATCTTTCATCATAGCAAAAGAAACATTGAGTTGTTTTTCGACATCATCAGCCAATGGGCAATCATCATTAGCAAATATGCCAGTGGGCATTCATCAAATTGTGTCAGTAGACACTGGATGTTGTTTTCAAGCAAAGGACAGTTGGATCCTTTTGCGGCTTGGCACATGATGGAGTTGTCAAGAATCATTTAGAGATGAATCAGTCATGCACCTGACTCAGTCTCTTCATATTGCAGTTTCTTTAGCATCTAGATTTGGCGGCTTTTTCAGACATTGTTTTTGAAGATCAACAAGAGAACTTGGAAGATGGTTCCTTGTTCTTATTTTGGATTTATCATTGAAGGGGGGAATGTTAGCCTCTCTCATAAAACAATAATATATCCAAAAATAAATAAATAAATTAAATATTCCAAGTTAGGAATTTGTGCCTAACTCTTGGGTGTTCCTCTAAGATAGGAGTTAGTTTAGGTAACTCCTATATTGGTGTGTGTCTAGTGAGAAATTATCTCAACCAAAAGTGTCTAAGATAGCACGCACTATCTTGAGAACACTATTTCTCATCTATTTATTTGTAACACTATATTCAATTATTTTAATGAATGAAAATGAGAGAGAATACTTGAGGAAGCATGAGGCTGAAGCCTTTTCCACCAATATTTTGTGTCTTGTTTATTATGTGTGCTTTATCTATTTGTCTTAGTTAGTTTCTTTTTTCAATAAGATCTTGTGAGGATAATGATGACGCTTGTGTAATAGTGCCTGAAACTTTGGAAATGAGTGGGAAACATATATATATGATGATAACAACTCATTTTCACAAATATTGTCCTTTGAAGAAAACCAAAAGTACCCTTTGCACGAAAAGTGATAATTCCCATGCCTGAATATGACACTTTCTATATAAAGATAAAAGCATGAGAAACGATTGAGATCCAAAAAGGGAGCTTGAATTCATGAGCTGGCCAATAAGTAACTAAGGAACAACTGATCATAGGATCCATAGTAGGCTCCAAAGTTTGAGTGCAGGACAAAATTTTGGAGGGTGTTGTAGCCGCTACAACAGAACCTTGCCATTGTAATGTGGCTAAAATCATGAACCTTACATTTGATACTGAAGACAACCCTATAGTTTGTGTGCCACCTCATTACCCTCATAAGGAAGAGGGATTGTTCATAAATGATATTGTTTATGTGAATCCATTATTGACGAATGAGATGATCCCTCTCAACTTATTCCCCAAATTTCATATTAATTTATATAAATTCCCCTCCCCATTGATATACAATATCTGTATTTGAATGTTAGGTGTATTTTTCTTTGTCTTTTGGTGCAATGGTGTACCAAAATCCAAACTATTATAAGGTTCTTGTTCCTTGCATAAATCCAACAAGCAAATGACTAGCAAGAAAAACACATAAAAAAATGAACAAAGCAACTAAATCTAAGAATGATCATTAGTTGCAACGAAATAGCAAAGAAAAACAAAATAAGATAACAAAAGCAATGGGGAAGCAAGAATTATCTTTATTTCTTCATGAAAAGAGTTACAAAATATCCTAGAGACACTAAAGGGACTGATAGGGACATGAACCCTATGAATCTCATAAATGAAGGCCCTTTTTCTCTCCCCTTTCAAGAATGATATATTCTCAAAGAAGTCCTACAAGAGCTCTCAATCATGAGATCTATGAAGTTAAAGGAATGGTAATTTTCTATATAGTTTAGAAAAATGAGTTTTCTTGGTATTTTCTCTTGATTTGGTATCAAATCCACTGATATTTATAGGCCAATCCTGTGGCTTGGCTCCCCTTGGCTCATTTATGAGATTTTATCCTTGAGTGAACTAGTAGGAGACAAGGGGTGTCCTTTGGAGGCTCCTTAGTGCCACTTCAATTGTGTAGTGGCTCGAGAATAAGCTACTTGGCCTTGTCCTTTTAATAGGTGGTTTCCAATTTAATGTGATTTGGTCTGCAGATTTCTAAAATGTCACTCCTATGAATCCATATGACTATTGAAGAAACAACCACAATGATCTATGTAAAATTGTTGAAGCTACATTGCGATGATTGATTTTTTAAATGGAAACTGTTGTTGGGAAATGTATCCAATACGGAATGACCCTATCCCACTCTAAGGGTGATAGTACCTCAGCAACAATCGAAGCAAAGCTATCTAAGATTTCTTCTTTATGAAAGTAAAATAGGGGAGAAAGGGATCCACTAACCAATGTCTTTCGCTAATGGTTGATCCAATCTTCTCTCCTTGCTGCTTGCTCCCAGCTCCTTGCTCTTTCACTGGCCTGGCTACACCAAGATCCTGCAAAATGGCAAGAGAGGGAAACTGGAAACTACAAGAAGCATACATTCATAATTGATTCAAGGATTAGAATAAATCAAATACACAAGTATGACAATACATCATTGAGACACATGCATATAGAAGAACCTCAAATGCTTTATTAATGGAAGAAGTAAAGTTCAGGAAGTGATACAACCATAAGAGGCCCAATCCAGCATCACCTTCCAAGCAGAAAGAAATCTCCTCTTCACCTCCTTCAAAGCAAATCACCCAATAGCTCTAAACTCAAACCAACAGCACTTCCTTACATTCACAAGATTCCAGCCTTCCTAGACCTCATGAGAGAGATCTATATATAGGATTTTTGGAGAAAGGATGAGTCAGCTTGAGAGCCGACTAGTGTCCTCTCTCACTTCAGTTATTCTTCAGTTCTTGAGTCCACTTGGAGGTTCTTGCTTCCACTTGGAGATCTAGACCCTCTTACTCATCACCAGTCGAATTCCTTGATCCAAGTGTCATTTTGGAAGCTTCCTGGGCATTGACACCTTAAGGAATGACTGTGCCACTTGTCCAAGTACGCTCAGCGCAGGTGGCCTTCTTTGCAGTTGACATTCAGCGCAAGTACAGAGTGGAGCACTTGACATTCAGCGCAGATGCTCAGTGGAGCAGTTGACATGATCCAGAATTTGCTTGTTTTTGAGTGTTTTCAGGTGGAGAACTGTTATTCAGTGTTGTGGTTTGCTGACCTTGTTCCTCTAGGGGTAGGAACAACATGTTTAGGGACTTTGGATCCCTTAGATTATGGACATTTCATGCTTCATGCTGTAAGGCACAAAAATGTCTATAACAGTTGCCCCCTAAAGTATGAGGTCGTTTATCGGGTGAAATGCTTTATCAGGAGGATCCGAAGTTCATTCAATCACTGAGAGGTGACCTGTAATAAAATACAATACAATACATTATTTTTCATTCTGCTTTCATGATCTAGCTGAGGCGGGCATTCCCATGCTCAGCTTTATAAATTCATTTTGGTACATAGAACAGACGATCGTCTGATGGTAGACTGATAATTCTCTGCTGAAATTATCATCCTTTGAGTAGGATGATCATCTGTTGTAATGATGTACATGTCAAATGTCTTTATATTTCCTGAATATATATCACAGCTCGGATGGATGAAACTAGATCCGGGGTCTTCAAACTCGTTCAATCTTCACTCTAAGTACAAGTCGATCCATGTGAGAATTGCGCTGAAGTCGAACATGGAAAGACATCACTTGATTACCGGTCAATGATGTAAACCGTTAACAAGCGCGAGAGGAATCACCGATAATGATAATGACCCTCAAGGTACTGCAGTACAATTCACGTGGTGTGAATAAAGGACTTGGCGTCGAACACCACGCAAATTCTTTCGGTCGAAGGTCATTGATGTATACCTGTCGCCGGAAGTGAGAAACTTGCCATTGAGGCATGCAAGCTTCAAAGTACTGAGGGGGTTGTTCCTAGATCAACTTCTTGGATAATGAGCTGAAGTCGACAAGAAGCGATCCGTCAAAGGAGGGCCTTAATGAATCCCACATTAGTGACACGGAACGGAGCTAATGATTTTAGTGGAGGTGAAAACAATCTGTGACATATGATTCAGGGAGGCGGTCATGGATGGATGAAGGATAATGTACGACAGTGGATGGGACACGGTTGACTCTTTCTGAACAACATCTCTTGAACATATAACGACACTGATGCGATGGATCGGTAGCATTACCCCAAATGGATGGTTTGGCGAGACCATGGTGATGAGACCGGTGAATGAAACAACCCAACCCGATGTGGTACGGAGGAAAAGTGTCATGTTCAAGCGCGACTTGCTACCATTAAAGCTTTGAGGTTCTCCCAATTTTTCCCCAGTCATTTCTGACCAGTACCTCTTTATTTTTGTCAAGCTTGAGGAGGATAACATATGCTTGTTCTATAACCTGCCCTTCGGGCAAGCCCATCGCTATGTTTTAATGAGCCTAGCGATAGGGAAACTCGTTCTCGTCTAAAGACAAGTTTGTCGCTATTTAATCATTTTAACGAGTCTAACGACAAGGAAAACTCGGTCCTTTTCACTTTTAGAGAGTCTGAAAAGGTACAGAAAGTTAACTCCAAAATTCCTTTTTCATCATCTAATCCCTTAAGTCTGAAAAAGTGTAAAACAATACAGAAGGGATGAGTTTTCGATAACTTTAACGAGCCGAATAAAACAAGCGCTCGACCTTTTTGTGCAATAATCCCTTAGGTCCAAAAAGATTAAAATCTAGAGGAGGGATAGCTCTTCCAGTCACTTTAACGAGCTGGAAGGCCAAAACTCGGCAAACTTTTCATATTTTACGAGTCAGATGAAAAGAGCTTAAAGAAGACTCGTCTTTTGAGGAACGAGTGATAAACAGGGATAGCAACTAATTCCAGGTACAGGTTGGAATTTTCCAATCATGGCAGTGTCACAAGGATGGCTAGGTGAAATCACTCTTCGCAGCTGTTCCTCAAAATGGGTAAACAATCATATGGAGGTAAACGATCGGCCAAATGAAAAGTGGAGGTGACGGTACACAAACACGACCAAGGCTTTTATGGTTGATTAGGTTACATACTTCAATGGTTATTTACCGGGATGGGTTCATTTTTTAACGAGCTTGAATGCGCCAAAACACTGCTCAATCTTATGTTTATTTTTTAACGAGCATGAACTATGTGCTAAAACTGCTCGGATCTTGCGTTTATTTTTTAACGAGCATGAACTATGTGCTAAAAATGCTCGATTATACCAGTCACAAGATAAGAATGTCTTCTGTGAGATAGCTATTTTTTATGGAGCTTTATCTCACGAAGCTATGCTCCTCATCCTTTCTTTATGCAAGTTCGGAAACGACTAATCCCAAAAACAGATAAATAACCACTCTTAGCTTGCACTCCAAAAGGTTTGCATGTCCCCAGGTATAAAATACAATTTCAAGGTTGCCCCTCCTCTCCCCCACCTCTGCTTTTCTTTGGGTGTTCACAGCTACTTGTCGTCTTGCTAATCTAATGTTAACGATACTTGTCTTCTCGTTATTTTTAAAAGGGTCTTACGCGATACTTGTCTTCTCGTCAGCCCAACCTTTAACAGATCTTTTGCAAGATCGCAAGAGAACAGCTACTTGCGACAAGAGAACAGCTACTTGCGACAAGAGAAGAACACTACTCAAAGACAAAACATTTGTGTTATTGAGGGAGGCTTACCTCTTTCTAGTTACCCAAAGATTGTCTCGTTTGCACAGCAAACAAGACACTTCTTCGGCGATGTCTACCGAAATAGACAATGGTGAGAGACTCCGTCTGTCAACTCACATAACTTTGACAAAAGAATCCTATTCCAGAACAACCCCTCTTCCATCCACGGACGGGGTACGGACTAGTCATATTCTCTCGCAGAAATTCTACCTTATACCCAGGGTTTTTTCTGCCCGAAGCAGACCAGGATGCATGCCCCCTGGGTTCCAGTCCCATCTTTCCGAATCACTCGCACTCATCGGGAAGGAGGACTGGGGGTGGAGACATTTCTTGATTGAATAGACCATTCAGGGTTGGTATGTGACTATTTGCGATGCGTGATCCTGGAAATGAAAGTTGGTCTACGAGCTTCACCACCCTTCCTTCGTGTGGAAAACACATTACCTTAAAGAGTGAGGAGACTATTGCTCCCATGCAATATATATAGTCTCGTCCAAGGAGTAGGTTATAATCCAAGGGTCCTTGAACGACCATCACGTTCATTTGAACGACCTTCCCTTTCAATGTAATAGGCACATTGGGGAGGATCCCTAATGGTCGACTGGTTCCTTTATCGAAACCCGAGAGATTTCTTATCTCAGGCAAAAGCGCCGGGGAACCCAGTGCTTTCCAAGCAACAGAGGAAAGGATACTCACAGACGCCCCTTCATCAATAATAGTGCCAGCCATTACCATTCTGTATATTTGGACTATGATTCTGAATGGTATACTGGCTGGCAACCGGGGTCTGCCTAGTTGATTCCAATCAAAGGATACAACCAAGTTGCTTGGTGGTGGGACTGAATATACGGCCGGATATGACCCTGATGATGTTCCTTCCTGCGATAAAGGAATGGGCGCATTGCCCTGATGCTCATCAGAGTCTGTGTTGTTGAAAAGAATCTGGATGGTGTCATCCTTATTCTCTTCAGTGAGGGTGTCATTTGAAGACGAGTCTTCAGTGACGGTGTCATTTGAAGATGAAACTTCTGAAGGGAGAACCGGGTCAACTGCCGTTTCGACCTTTGGACTTTCGTCCGGTCCGGATTCAGTAGGTTCATTTTCAGTGACTGACGCTTCAGCCGACCACTTGAGCGGGCCAGCTGTATTCTCAACCAACGAAGGACTTGGCACGAGTTTTTTGTATCCAGGAGGAAGTCTCAACGGTGAAACCAGACGATCTTCCAAAACTCTCTTCGCTTCATCTAAGAAGGGACAACGGTGGATGGCGTGATTGCCTTCACACAGTCTGCAAGGGGATCTTACTCCCCCTCTTTGTCTTGAACCTTCACTTTCGCTGGTTGACGGTAAGCATTCAACCTGGCTATCAGAGGTTGATGCTCCTGAATTGTGCAAACGAGGGGACTAGTCCCTTAGTATCCGGGGAATACAGGGACAATCTCTATGGAAGTGGTCTCCTCTACATATGACACATGGCGATTTAGGCCCGGTCTGTGCTGTGTGTGGATTTTTGTCAGATGTCTTTTGCTTGCCCCCAGTCACCTTAGGCTCCTTCTTCTTCTTCTCTCTCTTCTTCTTCTTCTTCTTCTCCATGGGAGCTTGGATTTTGCCGGCTCTACCTTGCGAAGACGAGGGATTGGAGGAAGAGTTGTAGGAAGTAGAAGGCTGGTGGTCAGCTCTAGACTGATCTAACTGTTGACTCGACTGTTCAGGAACCATGGTGTTCTGAACTACATTGGTTGAGAATAGCCAAATTGGCAAGCCAATTGTCAGTCCTGGAAGCGACAATGTGGCCATGTGGGGCGCACCAACTTCTCCCCAAGAGGAGAAAGGACTAGGATTTCCATCATGGGGAATTCCTTGGTTGGGGCGTTCCATGTTCTCAACCTACAGATCAACGCAGGAATAGGAGGTGATTATGTTCCGTTTAAAATAAATTTTATAACGATGCTTTAGACACAACTTGCTTTTTCACTTTTTAAGAGTCGAGAAAAAGCTAAAGATGACTCTAGTCTCCTTCGATGTTTTAACGAGCCCAAAGTGACAAATGCTCAGATGGACTTTTTCAGTTATAGAGTTTGAAAAAGGCCAAAAGAAACTTCTCTGGAGATCTAGGCAGAGGGTGTGCCAAACCTTTCGCGAAACCACAGAATACGTTTTACAGTACGGGTGGTCGATCTTCGTGAATGCTGTGTTCACTGCATCGCGATCAGTAGGGCGGCCGACACGGCTTCCTAAGGATAAAGGATAAATGCCTATAGGGGTCTCCCAATATATACGCGACGGTACGTGGGAGCACAAGTCCGTATTAGTGCTATCGTCTCTCAGGAGGAATCACCCACCTTCGTAGAGATCGACAGTCACTACGTTTAACGACGCCGGAACACGTCTCTACCTAGACCTCTACTGTGAGCATTATGTTGCAAAGCGTTGTTAGGTTCATTCAATATATTTTAAGTTGATCTTGTTTAGCAGTTTGCCTTTATGGATCACCACGAGATGTATAATACAACTTCCTAAATGCAGTCTAAGATGATAAGCAAGCTTTTCAATCTTTCAACTTTGAAAATCTTAACTACTGAGGGAAAAGAAAGACATCATCTTTTCACACAGATCATAGAGCACACACTAATGCACTTTTCCCTAAATCAACATACAAATTGTCAAAATGCACATGCACAATGCAGGTATTTCTTTTCTCTTTCTTAATGTTGATGTATTACAAAAAGAAAGCTGTTGTATAATTTTGAATTCAATTTCAAGTGAAAGCAAACAAGCTTTGTCCAAAATCAAAAGACACCTTAAGATTTACTTGTTTCAACACTAGAAATACATAAATTCAAACCATATGACGAAAGCAAAAGCTCAATCAGCTATGAACAGCAAACAAACTAACTCTTAAGATCAATACGACACTTATCACAGGTCTAGATCTAAGAGGCCACAGCAAGACTAGTTCACTTTTCGTTATGGGAAACTGCAAATGATATAAGAAATACAAAGAACAAATACAGTTTCTTTATACAACCGAGGCGGAATAGTGGCAAGGAAAGGTGGTTTCAGATAGGTACATTAACTGACAACAGGCTGCAAAAACAAGGATGAAAACAGGGCAATAAACAGCAGGGAACCCCAGTTGCACAAGGCAAAACTGGTTCAGCGCAGGTAGTACACTGTCAGTTTGACATTCAGCGCAGGTAGCCCCTTCGGGACCTGCGATGAAATGCAGACTGCCTTCACAGTGCCTGCAATGAAGAGAGAAACTCTCGTTTCTCTTGGTTTCCGGGTCACAGATTGCTCAAAAATTCACAGTTTTTGGCCAAATCAAAAGCTATCAATCAAGTACACACTAAAGGGTAACTAGGAGGGTGAAAAGCTATCACTAAGAGCTGTTCAGAGTCCTTGTGGATCAGCTCTTCAAATCATAAATATGCCCAGAAACTGAGCTAGAGTAGTTGCCCTCTACTTTGCATTTGAAAGATCCAAATGCAGTTCGATTCGGTACTCCCTGTGTTTAGGAAATGAATAGAAAAAACACAAACAACCAACAAGATACGATCCCCAGCGGAGTCGCCAATTTGTTGTTGGGAAAAGTATCCAATACGGAATGACCCTATCCCACTCTAAGGGTGATAGTACCTCAGCAACAATCGAAGCAAAGCTATCTAAGATTTCTTCTTTATGAAAGTAAAATAGGGGAGAAAGGGATCCACTAACCAATGTCTTTCGCTAATGGTTGATCCAATCTTCTCTCCTTGCTGCTTGCTCCCAGCTCCTTGCTCTTTCACTGGCCCGGCTACACCAAGATCCTGCAAAATGGCAAGAGAGGGAAACTACAAGAAGCATACATTCATAATTGATTCAAGGATTAGAATAAATCAAATACACAAGTATGACAATACATCATTGAGACACATGCATATAGAAGAACCTCAAATGCTTTATTAATGGAAGAAGTAAAGTTCAGGAAGTGATACAACCATAAGAGGCCCAATCCAGCATCACCTTCCAAGCAGAAAGAAATCTCCTCTTCACCTCCTTCAAAGCAAATCACCCAATAGCTCTAAACTCAAACCAACAGCACTTCCTTACATTCACAAGATTCCAGCCTTCCTAGACCTCATGAGAGAGATCTATATATAGGATTTTTGGAGAAAGGATGAGTCAGCTTGAGAGCTGACTAGTGTCCTCTCTCACTTCAGTTATTCTTCAGTTCTTGAGTCCACTTTGAGGTTCTTGCTTCCACTTGGAGATCTAGACCCTCTTACTCATCACCAGTCGAATTCCTTGATCCAAGTGTCATTTTGGAAGCTTCCTGGGCATTGACACCTTGAGGAATGTCTGTGCCACTTGTCCAAGTACGCTCAGCGCAGGTGGCCTTCTTTGCAGTTGACATTCAGCGCAGGTACAGAGTGGAGCACTTGACATTCAGCGCAGATGCTCAGTGGAGCAGTTGACATGATCCAGAATTTGCTTGTTTTTGAGTGTTTTCAGGTGGAGAACTGTTATTCAGTGCTGTGGTTTGCTGACCTTGTTCCTCTAGGGGTAGGAACAACATGTTTAGGGACTTTGGATCCCTTAGATTATGGACATTTCATGCTTCATGCTGTAAGGCACAAAAATGTCTATAACAGAAACCTTAGGAACCTTTGCATTTTCTTGATTTGTGATGTTTTATGACATTCACTAGTACAATTACACATGTCATTCTTTAGTGTTGAGCATCCTGGCTAGTGTAATTGATTGTATAATTTTTCAATGATAACATGTCTCATTAATATTGAAGCAACACTTAGTAAACTAGTATAAAAAATGTGTAAGGTTACATACGTCCAAATGTTAATATGAATATCAAGCAAATTGATATTCCCTTGATGGATATATAATCTTTGTTATAAAAATATGGGAATGTAGGAATTGAAATTTAATTCCCTATCTTGCAAAACGCGTGGTAGTTCAAATCCATTGCAATTAAATTAAATTAACAAATTTATTAAAGCTAATTAAAGCTTATCATTATTTGTATGTAGATTATATTTTCAATAGTTTCTTCATTTAAAAAATTATTGATTTTAGTGCCTTCATTCCAATAATTATTACCTTAATACAAAATATTTTATGATTCATTATTTTTTACTTTTTATCTTTTTTTTTTGAGGAAACAAATTTTATATTCAATATTTCAAGAATGAAATTAGAATGTACATATGGATACCTTAATAAACACAAAAACTCATTGTACCTAATCTATCTTTTGAAATTCTCTTTCTCTATCCTATTAATATTTATTACAATTATCCATGACTCCTATAGGTAAGCCATTCAAAATATATTTCATATTCATTCTTTCTGACCCTAAATATTTTTCCAGGAGGATGAAAACATGACAATGACTCAAACGATGTTAAAATATTTATTGGCTCCTAAATTAACAAGGTTAATCACTGGGATGCAACATAGTCCCTCCCTCTACTACTAATTAATTTATTCTCCATGCATAAAGATTTCCACACAATGAAAACTCTCTATGAAAGCATTTGTTCTCATCACATGCTCCCTCTACAAACTGTCCTCTACACAACCACCTCGACACAACTTCCTTCACACACGCTTCCTCCGCACAACTATATCTGCACTCAATAACACCTTTGGTTCAATCATTGACATTTGAAGTTGTTATTAATTGATGTGGGTCCTAGATGTCATGGAAAGGAAGCATTCATTGCGAAATATGTTCCTAAATAATAATAATAAAAACAATCATTATATTTAACATTATTAAATAATCATTGTTATAATTGGGTTGAAGGTGGGTTGTCTTGCTTCGAAATGGAAATATAATTCTTTAAAATATGTGTGAAAGGATATAGTGTGGAAGGAACATGTGTGGAGAAAGGAACATAAACCTCCACAATCACACACCCCCACACTTGAACGAGGAATAATTGCTTAAAATACCATATTTTTGTATGTAGGACCAACATTAGATAGTCCCAAGGGAAGGCATTTACATGCTTAGTGAACTAGTTTATTGTTTCATGCTTTTAGATCACTGCAAATAGATATTGATGCCTTTTAGTGAGCTATTGAGTACACATTACAATTAAAATATCCCACCGCACTTCCCTCATTCTACAAAATTTTCAGACATCTCTCATTCCACACATGCATTTGTTTTTTGCATAATATCTCAACATGCATAACTCACTGCACTATCAATACTAATTTCCTCCTTTCTTGTTGAATATATTGTGCTTCCGACATTGTACAAAATCAAGATTAACATAAAATATTGCTCATAGTTTATTAAGTGGTTGAAGTATATGATTGGTGAAATCTTTTAACATTAATTTCATCCATGCCAAATAAAAATCCTTATGCACCCTCAGTCTCCCACACATGACCCATTTTGCACATAGTAGAAGCTATGAAAATCGAAACATAATAATATTCCCTTCTCTTCGACACATACCCCATCATTCATATGATATATGATATGGAAATTTGTAAAAGTAATTGTCACCTCCGCACATTATGCATCATTTCCTTGCAAAAATTTTGTGCAATTATGCATCATAAACAGGGAAAATCATAGTCATTCTTCATCGATTGGCATATTGCACGGAAATATTTTGAAAATAATTTCATGTCGGCTGAAAAAAGTTCCTATTGCACCTTGTTCTTTTGTACATACCCTGTCTTGCATACTGTAAAAGTTCCTCATAATGAAACATAATAATATTAATTTAAAATTTGTTTAATCTGAGTGTATAAGAAAACCTTGGGAGGACTAAGCTTGTAAGTTGCTGAAAATATTTGTGGTTTCCAAGAGGCTATAAAATTTTTGTTGTGGTCTACTATAGTGATGGCAAGAAATTCAGATGTCACATAACCCATGCAATCATGTCATAATAAGGAAACTTTTCCACTCTAGTAGAAAATCTGCGTAATTTCATACCTCTAATTTCTTCAAACTGAGTGTTTTTCTTTTGAGTTGAACTTTATGAATTTAACTAGCTTCTATTATCAAAGAAATTATAAATTTATTCCCACTTCATCATACATGCGCATCATCTGGGTTTTGAACGTGGTGTCGAAAATGAGAGCTGGGTTGAGATTGTAATCTTCTAGTTCTGGATTTTCGACTCCCTTTAGGTGTTCCTTAATCTATTGAATATCCTACTTTGATGTGGTAGATTTACCTTTCTTACCCATCTTATGTATTGAAAAAGAATTAAATTTTTTTAGCTTTCTATAAGAAATATGAAATTTACTATTTAAATTGTCTCTAAGAGTGCACGTTTACTAGAAGTTAGAAGCCTTACACTGAATTTGAGCTTGCTTCTTTGTAATCATAGAGAAATTTTAGACAAGCAATGTAAATAGGGTGTGAAGAAAAAATTGCAAGATAGAAAGCGAAAGATAAGAAAATTTCTAAGTTTTGTTTAAACCCTCAAGACGTGCAACAATAAATTCAAATGAAAGGTACTAATTTTTCATTAAAGTTATGAGACGTTTAAATTGCCTACATGTGAAAATCAAGGTGAGGTTGGATGACAAGAGTTCAAGGAAGGTTTTATTGAAACATAACAAATTGCAATATGGGAGTTAATCTACAAAAAGATAAGGAAAGGTAAAATAAATTTATTGTTGGCACACAAACCAATAAATAAAATATTTTATTCGCAGTTGCAATGGAAGCCAATCAGGTAGTTGGAAGTCGGCATGTTGTTAAACTCAATTTTTTTCCAATGGTGATCCCAACCTCGACATGCAACACAATCATGGTAAGATGAACACCAGTAGTCAGGAGCTAAAGTGTGAAGAACGCTACTTTATTTTGTTCGAGTATGGAGCTTGACCCTTCTATAGAAAGAAATCAGAAGGTCAGAAGGCCAAGAACAAGAGTTATGCTTTTGTCATATATATATATATATATATATGAATTTTTATGTTATAAATGTTTCTTACATTTTTGAAAACAAATAACTCTTTACAAAAAGAAGCAGAAATTTGAGATTTTTTAAGGGTCCTTATTTTATTTCTTTTATACATATAATAATAAAGAGGAGATTTTTGTAGTCATAACAACAACATTTTTCAATGTCAGATTCTGAGAAATAATTTCTCATTATGAGAATGAACCATGGTTAAACGTCACATTGTGGGAAAGATTATCTTCATATGGAAATCCATCATGTTAAAGGATGGTTGAGCATGGTCGGACGTCGCATACATTAGGCTTTGTATACGTTGGGTTTATAATATTAATCCCTTGGGTTTATCAATTCCTTGGGTTTATAATATTAGTCCCTTGGGTTTATAATCCCTAGGTTTTATAATATTAATCCATTGGGTTTTAAATCCCTAGGGTTTATAATATTAACTATACCTTTGGTTTATAATATTAATTCATTGAGTTTATTAATCCCTTGGGTTTATTAATTAATATTAATATCCCTTAGGTTTATATTATTAATCTCTTTGGTTTATTGGGTTTATATTATTAATCCCTTAGGTTTATAATATTAATATCCATTGGTTTTATTAATCCCTTGGTTTCATAATTTGTTGGGTTAATTAATCACTTGGGTATTTAATATTAATCACATGGGTTTTCTTAACCCTTGCATTTATAATATTAACCCCTTGGGTTTTTAATCCCTAGGGTTTATAATGTTAATCTCTTTGGATTATTAATATTATTATTGTTAATAAGTATTATTACTAGTAGTAATTAATAATAATAATAATAATATTTTAGATTTATAATATTAATCTCTTGGGTTTATTAGGTTTATTATTATTAAATAATCCCTAGGTTTTAATTCATAGGGTTTATAATATGTATCTATTGATTTTATCAATTACATACATTTATTATTATTATTATTATTAATTCTATTTTTTAATATAATAAGTATTTTATAAGATTATTTTTATTGATATTTATTTATCAATATTGATATTAAATCTATATCGTAAGTTCATACTCACGTATAGCAATCACATTTATTTAAATAAATGTGGTTGTGCTAGTAGTTAAACTAATTAAAGTCCCCTATGCATTCTCATAAAAGGATTTCTTTGTGTCGATCTTCACACATGGCACTAAAGGATTCTATTGCAATTCTTTTTTATAATATTTTAGTTGTAAATAATGTTTCTCTTTGTATTTTTTTTTGCTGGAAGATCCATTCGGAGATCTCAGTATTTTATATATATCAATAGTCAATTGAATAAATATTGTGGAGTTCGTGGATAAATTTCTGTATAAAACCACATTTCATTGAGAAGAAGCTTTGTTTATGGTTATGTTCTTGAAGATAGATAGATGTGTGGAAATGCAGACAAGGTTCATTGTGTGGATTAATGCATATATGTTGTTCGCAACAAGATTTTTTATGCTCTTATTATTGATATTATTTTGATTGTAAATAATGAACATCTTCATATTTTTTATTTCAGGCATCTGTGGTTCATTTCTTTTAAGTTGAATCTTGGAGTATCCACAATAATATTCATACTTGTCAACGTTACAAATCCCAATAGGGATCCATCATCAGGACAATTACTGAATGATGATAGAAGAAGAGCTCAATGAGGAGATAAATAGTGTTCAGATATTTTGTTTTCAAGGAGATGAGGTTGGCTTTAAAAATTTTATATTTTTGTTTTTATTTTTAATTAATTCTTTTATTTTATTTATAATAATTATTAACCATGTTTTAAAGCTTTATTATTATATTTATTATTTTATTGTATTTTATTATTAATTAGTTTAACTAGTTAATAGAATGTAAATATTTTTAAAATTAATTTTATTGTAAATTAATGGATTATGTATAATGTTATTGTAATGATTAAATAGTTTATTATTAATGTATCTTAATTCTAATTAATTAATTAATTAATAATTATGATAATTTTTTTAATAGAAGATAGATTGAATTTATTTTAATGTAATCACTGATTATATTAGATTTAATTAATTAAATGGTTAATAGATATTATAATCAGATACTAATTATTATTTTACATGCTAATATTAATACTTATTTTTTTTTTATTATCTTAATAAAGGATAACCTGAAATTATTTTATTATAAATTTATTCATTAATAAATTAATAAATAGATGTTATAATGACTAATTATTATTATTGTTTTTCCATTATAGATTTTTTGGTTAGTAAACTAAATGATTTATAATAATTAATTGTTGTTAAAAATATTAATTGATACTAATTATTATTATAAATGAATTATTCTTATTATTATTGTAACTAACCTATAATTAATTATTATAATGGAATTAAGAGTCATAATAATAACTTATTCTTAACTATTTTTATTTTTATGAGATGAGAAGGATATAATGTAATATAATAGGAGGCACATGTGTGGAAGTGCAGAGGAAGCTTTCATTGGGTGGAATTCCACAACTATGCTGTCACCAATCACTCTCTCACTTGAAAGAAATGTGTGGGAAAAATCTTATCAGAGGAACTACTAAGTTGATAGGTATACTCTATAATTGTAAGTAATATTTTAGTATTAAAAATGCATAGTTTATGCTTATATTATTGATATATTTTATCTGTAAATAATGCATATATTTCTATTTCTAATTATGTTTCAAATTAGGCACATGGTTACAAGTGACGAGGAAGTTCATTGTGCGCAGGAATATTTCATTGTGCACATCTCCACACTTCATACTAAAGGCTTTTTAGTATTAAATAATGCATATTTGTTGTTCTCAATAACATTGAAGCAAGTTCTCGACTTATATGACATTGTTGCTAATATTTTAGTCATAAATAAAGCGTATCTCCATATTTTTTTTGTTGCAAGAGCAGTTTGGATTATTTTTCATATAATATAGAGGTAGATTGAATTGTTCTAGAATGCAAAGAACCAGTAACTACATCAATTTTGGATCATTGGGCACAAGATTTGTTTATGGTTATATTTCTGAATTTAGGCACATGTGCAGAAGTGTGGAGGAAGTCGATTTTGCTAAGGAATCTTTCAAGCTTTCATTGTGTGGATTTGTGCACTTCACACTAAAGGGCTTTGTATATTTTTTCTTGAAACATGTGTGTAAATGTG
This sequence comes from Pinus tabuliformis, assembly GCA_031772625.1. NCBI lineage: Eukaryota > Viridiplantae > Streptophyta > Pinopsida > Pinales > Pinaceae > Pinus > Pinus tabuliformis. Next base: position 320,985,141 of record CM062820.1, read on the forward strand.
AAGACTAATTGCAGAAAAATTCAAAGCTAATATAAAACACCACACTATCATTTCATAGCCATAATACAATATTAATTTCCATTTATTGAATTAATATTGCATATTGTACTCGTTATTTGTGCAGTATACCATTACTATTTATAACAAATTTTATTATGTAATTATTGTAATGATAACAGTTAACGTACAAAATGTTGGAAGCATTTAGTTTTGCTTCGTGTTCAAGTTGAGCTAACTGTGCATTATTTGGTTGTGTTTCTTTACCATTTTTACCAAATGTTTGGGGAGGATGTTCAATATTTCTATTTTTTCATATATTAAAAAACAATTATCAATTTTTTAGTAAAAGTTATTTCTACTTTTCGATTATATGACAAGCTTTGTTTATGGTTATCTTCCTAAAATTATGCACATGTGCGAAAGTGTTGACAAAGTCCATTGTGCAGAGGAAGCTTGGAAACTTTCATTGTGTGGATCTCCAAACTCCACATTTAAGGATTTTACTGCTAATATTTTTGTATTAAATATACATATTTGTTGTTCGCAATAACACCGAGACAAGCAATGGACCCATATGATAATATTGCTAATATTTTAATTATATGTTAGGTCCCTATAATATTAGTGTAGCTTGTTATTGTTATTGTTAGTGTAGCCCCTTTATTTTTATTATCATGCCCATGTAGTCCCCATATTTTTCTTATTGTGCCCCATAGAAGCCCACTATTATTATTGTTGTGCCCTTACATTATTATTGTTATGTAGGCTCTGATTATATTGTGTCCCCATAACGTCCTATATATAAAAAGGAGGTCTTGACATTTGTATAGTCCAATAATTGTTCATTTATGTAATGTAAAGCAAGTTTCCCCCTTGAAGAGGATAATTTTTAAGTCGTTGATTTACCTTTTCTTCTATTTTGTGAGCTGGTTGCATAACATTTAGCTTCAAAGATTTGGATTTTAGGGTTTCCTTGCTCCAAACATGTCATCTTCGTATTTTTTCTATAACGTTTTTTCTACAAATCTTTGCAAGAAGAACTTTTGACCATGTGGATCTAAGATTGTGATTAACATCTTGTAGAAATTTCATGGATTTGTTAGCTATATTTTGAGAGATATGATTTGCGGAAGGTAGGATTTTTGTAGGCTCCAAAATTCAATCTCAAATAGGTGACCTAGGGAAAATCATCATAACTTTCTCTCCTAGCATTGGATTTGAATTTCATGAAAATTGAATGAAATAAGACAGACTCAAGTTTCTTGTATATAGTGTTTAGGGCTGAAGGTCGAAACAATGAGATGTGGACGTCTGTACAAATTCACTCTACTAAACTAGTCTATAATCAAGTCATCGTGGGAGATCGGGCGTAACTCTTTTTTGAAGAATCGAATCTTGGTATGACTAGTGGGGTTGGAAAAAAGACTTAGAGGGATACCAAAAATTAAATTTAATACATTTTAGATATGAAATTCCATAACTAGAACAGACTCAATGTCGAGCTCCTACAAAGCAAGAAAAAGGTGTGTATTTTTTTAAAACATTTGCATAAATTTTGTTTGAAAAAATAGTTTGAAGTGATTCAACGGGCATAGTGAAATATCATTGTTTGATTCCAAAATGACTCAAAGAAATAAAATGGAAAGACCTAGTATGTAACCATAAATCTCTACTATGATACATGAAGAAAAGGAAGAAATGCAACATGATATATCAAAATTATGTGACCAAGTGCAACAAAATTCACTCTTGCAAAGAGTAACAAAAAACGAAATGGAAGCTAAGATGGATGGTTTGCATAATGATTTAAAATCATATATGGAAGGTTTTAAGGATCGATTAAAAGAAGACATGGAAGGTTTGAAAGATGGTTTAAAAGAAGACATGGAAGGTTTGACAAAGTTGCTACAACAAATGCTTCCTAATCACGAAAAGATATTAGATGAAACTCATGATGAGAACAAAAGAAATGTTAATCATGAATTCGTAGAATCTAATGCTGGATTGAAAACCCACCATATTATAAAGATGGAAATGAGGAAGTTTGATGTTAAGGATCTGATAACATGGGTACTACAAATGGAGCAATATTTTGATCTCCATAATGTGCAACACACAAAAAAGTATACATTGGAACTTGATATTTAGAACCCAATTAGTTTGTATGGTACCAATGGCTTTGTTCTCGTAAACCACTTGTCACTTGGTCAATTTTTACGAAGGAAATGATACCACATTATGAGGATACACAAAGAAAAACCTTCTTTATCTAATTGATAAATCTCAAATAAAAGGGTTCAATGCTGGAGCACATTGAGGAGTTCCAAAATTTGAATATAAGGGTAAATGATATTCCAAAGGAATGTAGAATTGATGTCTTTATAGGTACTTCAAAGGATAATATCTAACATGAGGTTCGCCTTTGGGAACTTGATTCATTGGAGAAGGCATTTAGGGTGGAAAGAAAAGTTGAAAGAAAAATTATGGCAACAAAAAATTCTACCACTCACAACTATAAAGATGGAAGTGTTGTTGCTCCTAGACTTCCACAACCTACAAAATTGACACCACAAAAAACACAAGAAAAAAGAGAAATGGCTTTGTTATAGTTGTGATAGAAAATACACTAAAGGTCATTAGTGTACTAATTTTTTTTTATTTTACATAGATTGTGAAGAGGAGGAAGAAAATGAACAAGAGATGTTAAAAGAAGATGATATACACCAAGAACAAACCCTAGAGAAATAAGAAATGAATCCGACCATCTATTGTAATGAATTGGTAGGAATTACCACTCAAACTCTCAATATAGAAGGACATATCAAGAAGAAAAAGGTAGTAGTGTTGGTTTATTCGGGTAGTACCCATAATTTTATTCATTGTAAGATAGCCATAGAATTGAATTGCTTCCTATATCCAACTCTAGAGTGTCAAGTGATGGTTACAAATGGAGGAACTATAAATTTCTCTAGACATTGTCAAACTATCAAGCTAACCATGGGGGAATATGTATTTAATAGTCCAGTGCTTTCCATTCTAATGGATGGTGCTAATGTTGTACTAGGAGTCCAATGGTTGCAATATTTGGATATGATAGCTTTGAATTTTCTATAACTTTTCTTGAATTTGTTTTTTAGAAGGAAAGGAAGTTGAATTAAGGGTTATCGCAGGGAAACCAGGAAATATAACCAACTCTAACGATGTGACAAATATTTTAAAGAAATAACAATGTGGCGTAATTACACAATTATTCTCACTAAATGTTGAAACATCAAAATCATTGATTTATCTAGATCTACAAATATCCCTAAGCCCAAAAGAGTAAAATTGAATGTATGCAGAGATGCTAGAGGCCGGTATAATTCAACATAGTCAAAGTTATTTCTTTGCTCCAGTAGTATTGGTGCATAAGAAGGATGAATCATGGCACATGTGTCCAGAATATAGGGAGCTCAAAAAGCTTACTATTAAAGATAACTTTTCCATTACTGTAATTGATGAATTGTTGGATGAATTACATGGAGTAATTTACTTCACCAAGTTGGATATTTGTTCAGGATACCATAAAAGTAGAATTAAGACTAAAGAGATTCTGAAAACAACATTTAGAACTCACGAGGTCACTTTGAATTTTTGGTCATGCCTTTTCACCTTACCAATGCACCTTATACATTTTCAGGTTTGATGAATTCCATTTTCAAACCCTTCCTTAGAAATTTTTTGTTAGTATTTTTTGATGATATACTAATCTACAACAAGGCGTGGAAGGATCATGTTCAACATTTTGATTGGGTGCTCAAACTTTTGGAGGAGAAACAATTATATGCAAAAACCTACAAATGTTTCCTTGGAGTATAGGAGGTGGAATATCTGGGTCATATTGTATCTCATGAGGGTGTTAAGGTAGACCCCAACAAAATTAAATCCATTAAGGAATAGAAAGTCCCCACAACCATAAATAATCTTGGAGGATTTCTCAGGTTGACAGGGTATTATCACAAGTTTTTAAAGAATTATGGGACAATATTAGCACCTCTAACAACATTAATGAAGAAATATGCATTTTCTTAGACTACAAAAGAAACTAAGGCCTTTGAACATCTTAAAGAGGCAATGTGCCAAGCATCGGTCTTAGCTACACCATACTTTACAAAAACCTTAATTGTGGAATGTGATGCATTAGGAAATGGAATTGGTGGTGTTTTCATGCAAGAAGGAAGACCCATTACTTTTTAAAGTCATCTAATCAAAAGAAAGTATTTACAAAAACCTATTTATGAGAAGGAAGTGTTGGCAATACTACATGCACTAAAGTAATGTCAACCTTACCTAATTACAAGACACTTCAAGGTAAAACAGATCTTGATAGTCTTAAATACTTTTTGGAACAAAGATTAGATTCAGAAGAGAAAAAAAAATAGGTCACAAAGATGTTGGGTTATGACTTTGAAATCATCTACAAAAAAGGGAATAGAAATGTTGTTGTAGTTGCACTCTCAAGAAAGGATGAGGATTTGGAAGCATTGTTTTGAGACATTTCTAGTATCCAACTATATTGGATAACCAAAGTAAGGGATGAATGAAAGAATGACAAAGAAGTGTGGACACTCATTTAAAATTTGTAGCAAGATCAGAGTATATATGATACATTTAGATAGAAAAATGCTTCATTATGGTACAAAGATCACTTATGTCTTTGTAAGAATTCCCAACTAAAACAAAAGGTTCTTTTGGAATTGCACACCTCTCCCTTAGGAGGGCACTCAGGATTTTAAAAAACTTACCACAAGGTCAAGAAGGATTTTTTTGGGGATGGCCTTAAATCTAATATTCAAAATTTTGTGGCGGAATGTTTCATTTTCCAACAAAATAAAAGGGAGATAATTAGCCATTCCAAGTCAATATTAGGAGCAGGCTTCAATGAATTTTATCACTGGTTTACCCAACTTCGAAGGAAACAATGTCATCATGGTGGTGATGATAGACTTACCAAGTATGCACACTTTTGTGCATTATCTCATCCATTTAAAGCCAGTAGAGTTTCTATTGCATTTATGGAAATAATTCAAAAGCTACATGGATACCCAAAGATTATTATAAGCAACAGAGATCAAATTTTCACTGGATATTTTTGGACAGAATTATTTTCTTGTCTAGGTACTCAATTAGCTCATAGCTCATATTATCATCCTCAATCTGATGGGAAGACTGAGAACTAATGTTTGTAAGGATATATTCATTTATTTGTATCTGATAAACAAATACAATGGGTCAAGTGGTTAAATCTAGCTAAATGGTGGTATAACACTTCCTTCCATACTGCAGCAAAAATGACTCCATTTATGGCACTTTATGGATATCATCCATCGTCCATCACATCATTTTTAAGAGAAAATTCTAAGGTTCAAGCAATAGAAGATCACATCAAGAATAAAAAATAAGCTCTCCAATTCTTAAAGGATAACCTCACTTTGGTGTAGAATCAATTGAAAGAACAGGCATAATAACATTGCAACGAAATATTTTTTGATGCAGGTGACTGGGTATTTTTATGGCTACAACCATACAAAAAAATGTCCCTCAAGCAAGCTAAGAAGGACAATAAATTATCACCAATGTGCTATGGTACTTACAAGGTATTGCAAAATATCGGTACTATGGCATGCAAATTGGAGCTTCTTGCATATTCTTGAGTGCCCCTAGTTTTCCATTTTGCATGTTCAAAAAAGGTTATAGGTGGAAAGCTTCGAGTTCAAACAATATTGTCGGAACCTGACAAGGATGAAAAAATCATACTCGAACCTGAATCAATCATAGAAACAAGAAATTAACAACTACTAAATCGATCAATTTCAGAGTATCTCATTTAATGCAAAAACTTACCCGTTGAATATTCCACATGGAAGGATGAGAATTTTATACAGAAGCATCTAGAACTACTCAAGTGTTTAATACAACTCTTTTTTGAAGGAGAGGGTCATGATAGGTCCCTATAGTACTAGTGTATCCTCTTATGGTTAGTGTCAGTGTAGCCCCATTATTGTTATTGTTGTGCCCATGTAGTCCCCATATTGTTATTATTATGCCCCATAGAAGCCCACTATTGTTATTGTTATGTCCATACATTATTATTATTATGTATGCTATGATTATATTGTGACCACTTAGACTCCTGTATATAGAAAGGAGGCATTTTCATTTGTATAATCCGGTAATTGTTCATTTATGTGATGTAAATGACGTTTCCCCCTCGAAAAGGCTAATTTTTAAGTTGTTAATCTATCTTTTCTTCTATTTTGCAAGCTAGTTGCATAAAATTATAAATAATTCTTTTATTGCTAATATTTTAGTATTAAATAATCCATATTTTCTCTTGGAAATATTTCAATTATAAATAATACATATCTTCATATTCCCAAATATCAACAATAAATTGAGTAAAGGTTGTACAAAGTGTGAAGAAAATTGGATCCTTGAGCGCAATATTTGTTTATGGTTATGCTGCTAAAATTAGGCAGATGTGCGGAAACATGGAGGAAGTCCATTGTCTGGAGGAAGCTTTCAATCTTTGATTTTGCGAATCCCCAAATTCCACGCTAAAGGATTTTGTAGAATTTTTCTTAGAGTAGATGCATGAGTGCAATGCCTGATTGTGGAAAAGTTCAAAGCTAATGTACAATATTTGTTTTCATTTATCAAATTTAATATTATATAATATACTTGTTATTTGTGTAGTATAAAATTAGTTTTTATAACATATTTTATTATGTGATTATTGTATATTATGTTGGGTAGTTGCAAGGGGCATTGCAATATTAATCAGACAAAATGGTTGAAATTCCAAGTCCACTTGAAAGGGGTTGTTGTCAGTTGAGCTATGCATAGCTCTATTGTCATTAGCAAAAAACGTTAGTCGTAAACCTTCAATTCCACACCTACAAAAAATGCACCAACACATAGTTTGTACAATAGGTTGCAGGAGAAGTGATAGTTGTGTGAATCAACCTGATTTGGTTTCATCGATGCCAAGCTCAATCTGTTTCAATTGCTATTTTTGCACTAAATAGCTTCAGACTTATTTTTATTGTGTTATGGATATATGAAAATGCAACATGGAAATGGTGTTGTAGCTACTACAACAACCCCAAAATTTTACCCACTTCAAAATTTTGGAGCCCCCCTCACTGAACTTTCAGACCATTGTCTATGTCATGTTGAGGTTTCATGCTCTTGTTACTATTCCAGGTTCCCTATAGTACTTGGGAGAATTTAGATTTGCGAGGTTTCATCTGAGTTTTTCCACGGGGTCGCAAATCGCACCATGGGACCCTAACACCAACCTAAAATTTGTGACTTGTGACCTTTCCCTCATACCTCCTTTCACAAAAATCATTTTAGTCACATTCTATATAGGTCACAAGGTTTCATAGTCGTTAAGTCACACTAATTGCGATCACTCTATCCCAATGACCTTGTAACCTTGTGACCTGATGACCTATACTTTTCACTGAAGGATACACTAGAACTGCAAGTTTCCAAGTCACATAAATATTTACCCTTCATTCTCACAACCTACCCTAACCTATGACCTAGGGACCTCACACATACCTCTTACACCAGGTTGCAAAGTCACTCAATCACATGGTAAGCATGTTCTTGTGCAACTCATCCCTAACTTGTGACATTATGACCTTCTTCTCCATAGATGTAAACTTTCTATATAAGTATTCCTCACCCTCAATTTTCATTATTGGTTGTTTAGAGCACTTGAGTGGATGACTTTGGTAACGAGGTAGGAACTCAACCCGCCTTCTCTAGGTAAATGACCTTTCACCTCCCCCTGTAATCATTATATTTGACATGTGTCCTCCTCACCGGTCTTGCCCTTGCATCTTCCAGTTTTCCCAAGCTTTTCTTCCTTGCCATATCAATCTAAGCCCACACTAATTCCAAAACCCTCCAACCCTTCCCTCATTCATCAAACACCACATTTGGTCTGAGCCCACATTTCACTTGAGGTGCAATGTCTCCCTATTCGACCACCCTTAAACCCTTTTTGGCCTCCATGTGCTCACAACAAATCTTGGGATTCCTTTCTTTCACTTAAGCTTGTTAATTAGTCACTCAACTACCAAGAAAAGAAAGGTCACACCCTTGCCTTACTCTATCACCCTTTCCTCATGAACTTCAACCCAATTGTCTTGGCGACCCCATGACCTCCAACAAACCTATCACTCTCCTAAAAGCCATAGGTCGCAATATCGCAAATTCGTGCAAGAGGTTGACATGAAACCCTCCAAAATCCCTACCTTACGACATAGTTGTTTATTTTTGGCTAGCATCGGATGTTTTGTAGCTCTGAAATTTTGTGGAGGGGCTAGAACACGTGAGATATCCAAGACCCAGAAATCGTTTGGCGAAATTCCACCCAGATTTTATTTTATTAAAATAATTAATATTTTTAATGGGGTTCCTAAGTCTAAACTTAGGAAAATTAAAATATTAATGGGTATTAATGAAAATATGGGTGAGAGGCTTCTAAGAGATGAGGATCAAATACAATTTAATCTTAGCCATTGATTAGAGATTAGGTGATGATCATTGATTTCTCAACATGAAAAGTATAAAGGAAGGCTTGGGGTGAGTTGGAGAACACACACAGAGAGAGAAACACTTGAGCTGGTTTGAAATTCTGGGGTGTGGTTTGCTGAGAATTTTGGAGTTAGTTTCTAGTGCAGAGAGGGGCAGTTCAGAAGAGGGACTTCATTCCAAGGCCGATAATACATAGCAAAGAGGCAGAACAGCACCAAGGAGAGACAATGTAGCTCCAAAAAGGGTGATGTAGAGGCTAGAGGAGCTGACATAGTCACTTAAAGGCCGTGTTGGGGTTTCTGTGACGTAGAGAGAGTAGCAATTCAACAAATAAATTTATGATTTGCGAAGACTCACTAGGAGGGTGACGCAACTCCTAGAGGAGGTGATGCAGTTCCAACACAAAGCTTGGAGCAACCATCACTGCAAAGCATTGGGGACAATGCAGTCACTTGTGGGCTTTGTTCATCAAGTTGCTGGATTTGACAAAATATATGTCTCCGGATAGAAGTACTTCTGTTGGGTTTATTATTTGTTGGGTCAGTAGGATTTGGAACCCTAGTTGTATTAAAAAATATGCTTAATAAAAAAACCCTCATATCTGTTGCACCGATTTTATCGCATTGGGTTTTTCTGAGGACATTTAGTCAAAAAATAAGTGCGTCCTTTATGTGGTTGTCTCATTTACTTTTTTAGTACTTGATCTGTATATTGGTGTATGTTGTAGTGTATTTGCATTAATATTTTCTGAATAATTTTGAAAATAGCTTGTTAAAATGGAGAACACAAGTAGGTAATGCAAATCAATTTATTGCAGTAGGATTTCTTGTTTGTTAGATTTAGAAATTTTCACACTAGTGATTTCCCAAACCTTATAACCTAGCGACCTCTAGTGTTTTCAAAGTATTAGGTCACAAAGTCACCATTCTCATGGTATTTTTCTCATGCGACTCCCTAACTAGTGTGACCTTATGACTTTCCTTATAAGTCCCCCTTGCGACCTGGCTGTAAATCCTACACCTTGTTTCCTCGAGACCTAGATTTACATTTGACTCTTGTCATTAATATTCATATGATCACTTTAATCTTGGGATTACCTATTTGAAATGCTAGGCAACATTGATTTAGAATTCATCTTGATATAATCCTTCTCTTTAGAAATGGAACTACCAGTAGTCAAAGCCTCCCACAAGAGTGCAAAGAGTAGTATCCAAGGGATCGTAGAAAGTCCATCTCCACCACCAATCTATAGGAATACAACTTGCAGTATCAATAAAGGCACCAAACTCTCATGGCGAGATATTTATTTAGAATTCTAAAAAGGAGACACCCCTCAAGACTAAGAATATTTTAGGGTATATATCAACATCAAGAGGTCTTGGCTACAGAAAGTAGTTCCACACCCACCGATATTTCCATTTACAGAAACTATAGAATGGATATTACAACACACTAGGTTATTAGGAAGCATACTATTGGAAATAATACTGAGAGGGGGGGTGAATCAGGATTATCAAGTCAATAAAATGTTTTCATTTCCATACTTAGATACATATACGCTACTTCAGTTAATAGAACCTGCGTGTATACGCAACTGTGTCTAATGCAACTAGAGTATGTCCAGAATACTTATGATTCAGTTACTCCATTAAATGTTGATATTTAGTTAGTGCATCAGAACTTAATTAACCATATGAACAGTAAGCATGTGCAGTAAAACAAAACAGATCATCACACATACAAGAAGCACACATGAACACCATGATATAAGGTGGAAACCCAATGTGGGTGAAAACCACTTGTTGCAAGTCGTATCTATCTTCTTTTAATAAGAAACTTCATTTTACAATGATTTTGTACTGGTGCAATCCTTTACCAGTACGCAGGCTACAACCTGCAAAAGGCTACAACCTTCTCTCATTCTCCAGACTCACCTAGAAGGTAGCTACAACCCCCTTAGCTCTTGTACTAGCCGCTCCATTTACTAGTACATAGCTGCCAGCCTACTGAAATGCTCCAACCTTTACTCGTTCTCCAGCTGCTACTGGAAGGGAGCTACCACCACCTTTTCTCTTGTACTAGCAAATGTACTAGTACATAGGTGCCGACCTACAGAAGGCTACAACCTTCTCTTTCTTCCTCCAGGTACCACGTTTCACAAATTTTCAGACTGGATACTCCTGAAGCACAACACAATAATCTGAAGGCCACGTTTCCTCCAATTTTCATACTGGACCCATCAATATCATTGAAGCACACAACCAACCAATATTAGCATCTTCAATCTTTAAATCACTTCAATACTGAATCACTGAAACCCTGTCAACATACTGCAGTCACAGAGCAGACAACAGAACTCTGTAATAACAATCAAACCCAACTGCAACTTCAAATATCATACTTCATAATGTATACGCTACTACAATGAACCAAACCCACATACATACGCACTTTCACCAAAGCCAACCCGCGTACAAATCTATAAATATTCAATCATGACTTGCAGCTATTTCAAACTTAAGTTATACCCAGTTCAGAACATTACATGCGTCAGTATACAAATCTAGAATAAGCATAATCAACCATATAGAGATAGTTCATTTCAAACCATTTGATCCCGATCTATCCTTAGATCTTGTTCTCCATCAACCGGTGAGATTCCTCCTTAGCTCAGATCAAGAAATGCATCATAAACCCATAACCTGCATACTGGATCTCATACTTCATCAGATATTCAAGACTTTCTCAATGCCTTTGCCTAATGATCTTCTTCTCCTTTTATAGTCTTAGGCCTTTCATCAATACCATGGTCCAAAACCATTGAGAACCAATACTAGGGACCCAATACTTGGGTTCAACACTTCAGATGCAATACCAAGGACCAAAACCATAGGTCTAAATACCACAGACCAAAAATAAGCTTTCCCACATGTACACGCTTTTTCGTGCGTGAAAGTGCGTGCATACGCATACACAACTTTTTATCGGCAATACCACGTGTATACGCTATTTGTATATAGAGAACATGCGTGTATAACCTGCGTGTATACCCTACTTGGTATATAGTGAACCTGCGTATATACGCGACTTGGTACATAGTGAACCTACGTATAACCTGCCTATGTACGTGACTTGGTATATAGTGAACCTGCGTATATACTCTTCTTTCTTCATTTGTGTAGTCTGATCATCAATTCTTTGCTACTGACCTGCTGCACTATAATCTGTCATCTTGTGTGAGTTGCCATCAAGGACAACACTTGTCACATAATGCCAACAATCTCCCCCTTTGGACTTGATGGCAAAGCTAACTTGTCATACTGAGAACTATCATCCTGTCACATCTGATATCTCTTCTGTAGAACCATCAAGTTATATATTTTTCTTCTATGGGTGGGTTGCCATCAAGTACAACACATGCATCATAATGCCAACAATCTCCCCCTTTGGACTTGATGGCAACAACACCAAATCACTCTCCCCCTTTGACATCAAGGGCAAAGGGCGGACCAAGATATTCTCTTTCCTTGATAAACATTCTGATGTCCATACTCCCCCTGAGTACTTGCTGAAATCTCTGAATGAGCTCCCCCTTTGTATATGCCAAGGTGTACTAATCTTTCCATGCTCCCTCTGAATACATGTTGAATCCTTTGCTCTGCTGTGTGATGATCATTCTCCCCCTAACTGTAAGCAAGGTCTACAAAAATATGTTCTATAAGAAGAACATGACTCTATACATCATAAATGACCTACCTATCACCAAAGACTCATACATACATTCATCTCCCAACCAAGTGGGGATACACCAGAAGTTTACATATGACAAATAAGTACATTACATTATTCATCCCAGGCATAGTGGGGAAACCAACATAGGCCGTTACATGACCTTGATAAGAAAAGATATACATGACATAGAGACGAAATATTTAAAATAATTCTATGAAAGTCATTAGCAGCATCTGTCAATCATCATTCAGATCAGCAACCATGTTCTCCTTCTGCACTTGTTCCACCTGAAATCAAACCAACATATACGCGACTGTATCCACAGAAACAGGTGTATATACGCGGATGTTCTTCATAAAACTCGCATACAACCACTTCCAGATCAGCAACCTGTAAATGTCCTGTAACAAGGTATGTTTGCATATAGATATCAACTCATCCTTTTGAACATCATCATAAAATCATATGTGAAAAACACCATAGTCATCTCATCATCATCAAGATCTGCATGATCTTATGTACCATCCATGTAACATTACACGGGAATATCCCTTATCTGACAATCATCAATCAACATATGCGAGTATCAACCTATCATCATATAGGTAAGAACTCATCATCATCATATCTCCAACAATGCAACTCCATGTATCCAGCACTATGTATCTAGAGCTCAATACTTCTTGATATCATCAACAACCACAATCCTCATCCATGTGAGTGCCAGAAACTATAGTAATCCTGCATCATAACTGTATTGTATGATCTTTATGCATATGACAACAATAGCATATGAGTGGCTCATTACCAAGTAAAGAATATGTGTATTCAAGCTTTGCACTTATCCTTATCCTTATGAAGATCACCATGTAAACACCATATATGCATCATCAGAGAATCAACCATAAATCTGATCTGAACATCAACTATGTAACTCCAAGAATCATATGAGATTTTGTCATGGATAACTCATAACCATATCATAGCAAGATATATCATTTAGCCATATGAGCATCATCACCAAGGACTACTAACCATAATGCCAACAATGCATTATTCAAAACATAAACTCCCCCTGAACCTGCACCATCTGTTTACTGTCAAATCTGATCATGCATATATCAACAAGAAGTATCAAGGTATTATCATCATCAAGTTAGGATAAAAAACACTTCCACACATCATTAGCAGATTGTAACCATTATCAAAATAGAGCAAATAATGGACTGAATCATATCAGACCCTTTTTCTGAGCCTTTCCCTTCTGCTTTTCCTCAGACTGACATATACATGACTGTGCAGTGTCTAACCCGCGTATATACACGACTTCCATTTATGAAACTTGCGTATGAGATTTAGGACACTGAAGTTTTACACTTTTAGCTCCCCTTGAGTCTATTATGTCTGTATATGGTGCTGTGCCACATCTTTCTGAATGTACTTCCTTCTTCTTCCATATCTTCAAGTGTGATGATGTTTTCTCCTTTTGGTGTGGTTCCCGTACCTTGTTCCTGCATTCCTTTGCTATATGTAAAAGCTTGTTACATGTATAACATCTCATATGTTTCATATTCCTTCTGTAGCAATCAACAACTTTGTGACCAAAAATATTGCAAGAAAAACAATATCCCTTAAAGTACCTGGAACATGATGTTCTTTCTGTGTGATGGTCTTGAACCATTCTACTTATGCATCTGGCTACAACATTTCCAAGATTATAACATTCAACATTATTCATTGGAGGAGTAAAAGATTTTCTTTGAGGAATTTCTTTCCTTGGCTATTGATGGGGTTGACCTCTCATCTCCTTGTTGAGAATTTCAGATTTTGCATTAGATTCCCTTGTCTTACTTTGTGAACTAGATTCTTCTTCAACAGATTCATGACAACCAAGACCAGCTTTGATAGCAGGAGACCTTTGACTACTAAGAATATCATCCAAGATCTTAGTACTATCTTCAAATCGTAAGAGCTTATATTTTTCTTCTAATTTATCTTTTAGAATATTTACCTCAACCTGATGTTGCTCTTCCTTTTCAAGATACTGCTTCTTCATGTTTTCTTCAACATTTCTTCCTTCTTCCAACTGCTGTCTTAGATCAAGAACTTGTTTTTCATGAGCTTGGAGTAGTTCTTTATTCTGCTTTTTTGATTCTTCAATATCTTCCTTTAGCGAGAGGATCATAGCTTCAAGCCTTTCATAGTAACTAGATCTATCTCTGAGTTTCTTGATTATTGTGCTCCTTTCATTCACTTCATACTGCAACTTTTGACACTGATCTTCCTTTTCCTTGAACAACTTCCTTACCTTGTTACCTTCTTCTAGTTCAGCTTTTAGTTTGGTAGCTTCTTCTTTGAAGGCACATTCCCTTTTGTTTAATAGATCTTGTTGGTCTCTAATTTTGTCTGTAAGCCTTTTAAATAATGCCTCTATTCGATATCTTTCTTGCTTACCCATAAGAGAAAATTCAGTTGTTTTGCTATCGCTTTCATCGTCTTCAAATGGATAAATAGATGTATCACCAGAGGATAACAAATTCATACCTGATAGTTCTTCATCTTGAAGTGATTCTGAATCTGAAGTGCTTCTTCCACATATTCCCCAATCGGTTCTTCCACTGTCATAGCTCTTTTGAGATGTCTTCTTCTTCTTAGGCACTTTCTTCTTAAGCTTCTTTCCCATTGTTCTGTGGATCTCCTTCAAGCGATCAAGCTTCTACCAAAGACCTGATCTGATTCCAATTGTTGGAAATAATACTGAGAGGGGGGGTGAATCAGTATTATCAAGTCAATAAAACTTTTTCATTTCCATACTTAGATACATATACACTACTTCAGTTAATAGAACCCGCGTGCATACGCAACTGTGTCTAATGCAACTAGCGTATATCCAGAATACTTATGATTCAGTTACTCCATTAAATGTTGATCTTTAGTTAGTGCATCAGAACTTAATTAACCATATGAACAGTAATCAGGTGCAGTAAAATAGAATAGATCATCACACATACAAGAAGAACACATGAACACCATGATATAAAGTGGAAACCCAATGTCGGTGAAAACCACCCGCTGCAAGTCGTCTCTATCTTCTTTTAATAAGAAACTTCATTTTACAATGATTATGTACTTGTGCAGTCCTTTACCAGTACGCAGGCTACAACTTGCGGAAGGCTACAACCTTCTCTCATTCTTCAGACTCTCCTGGAAGGGAGCTACAACCCCCTTAGCTCTTGTACTAGCCGCTCGATTTACTAGTATGTAGGTGCCGACCTACTGAAATGCTCCAACCTTTACTCGTTTTCCAGCTGCTACTAGAAGGGAGCTACCACCACCTTTTCTATTGTACTAGCAGATGTACTAGTATGTATGTGTTGACCTACAGAAGGCTACAACCTTCTCTTTCTTTCTCCAGGTACCACGTTTCATAAATTTTCAGACTGGATACTCTTGAAGCACAACACAATAATCTAAAGGCCACATTTCATCTAATTTTCATACTGGACCCATCAATATCATTGAAGCACACAATCAACCAATAATAGCATCATCAATCTTTAAATCACTTCAATACTGAATCACTGAAACCCTATCAACATATTGCAGTCACAGAGCAGACAACAAAACTCTGTAATAACAATCAGACCCAACTGCAACTTCAAATATCATACTTTATATTGTATATGCTACTACGATGAACCAAACCCATGTACATACACACTTTCACCCCGCGTACAGATCTATAAATATTCAATCATGACTTGTAGCTATTTCAAACTTAAGTTATACCTAGTTCAGAACATTACATGCGTCAGTATACAGATCTAGAATAAGCATAATCAACCATATAGAGATAGTTCATTTCAAACCATTTGATCCCGATCTATCCTTAGATCTTGTTCTCCATCAACCGGTGAGATTCCTCCTTAGCTCAGATCAAGCAATGCATCATAAACCCATAACCTGCATACTGGATCTCATACTTCATCAGATATTCAAGACTTTCTCAATGCCTTTGCCTAATGATCTTCTTCTCCTTTTATAGTCTTAGGCCTTTCATCAATACCATGGTCCAAAACCATTGAGAACCAATACTAGGGACCCAATACCTGGGCTCAACACTTTAGACGCAATACCAAGGACCAAAACCATAGGTCTAAATACCACGGACCAAAAATAAGCTTTCCCACATGTACGCGCTTTTCCGTGCATGAAAGTGCATGCATACGCATACGCGACTTTTGATCGGAAATACGTGTATACGCTCTTTGTATATAGGGAACATGTGTGTATAACCTGCGTGTATACCCTACTTGGTATATAGTGAACCTACGTATATACGTGACTTGGTACATAGTGAACCTGTGTATAACCTTCCTATGTACGCGACTTGGTATATGGTGAACCTGCATATACACTCTTCTTTCTTCATTTGTGTAGTCCGATCATCAATTCTTTGCTACTGACCTACTACACTATAATCTGTCATCTTGTGTGAGTTGCCATCAAGGACAACACTTGTCAGATAATGCCAACAATCTCCCCCTTTGGACTTGATGGCAAAGCTAACTTGTCATACTGAGAACTATTATCCTGTCACATCTGATATCTCTTCTGTAGAAACATCAAGTTATATATTTTTCTTCTACGGGTGGGTTTCCATCAAGTACAACACACGCATCATAATGCCAACACATACAAGTGAAGCGTTCACTTCTTTCCATGTCACTGATATCGGTACTTATTATAATATACCAGAATGGGAGGAGTCTCTCAACACCAGGTGGGTATCAGATTTCAAGGGGTCAACCAAGGACATTCTAAAGTCATGGTGGAAGGAGCCCTCCAAGTTTAGGGTCAAGGCAAATTAGGTTTACAGAATAGAAGCCCTCAAGAATGCAGGTTTACAAAATAGAATCCCTCAAGAATGTGTATCATCTCTTAGTGGTTATGATGGATAGGTTATATGGAAGGGAAAATATTGATAGTTTTCTGGGAACATGGGTCTCCATAATATACATGTTGGCCACCACATAGATTATCTTCAACTAGGGAAGTGTTTTGGCATCAACCTTGAAGAAAAAAATCCAAGATACAAAGAATCTTGAGAAAGTCCTTCCATTAGAGTTTTACATGGCATCATACCTCTTGGATGCAGCATGTTCAATATGTCAGTTTGAAGGATGGAGTCTAAAGTGGACCCCAGAGACACCTAAGCTTGTGCACATTTACTATAATATATTTTGGGATCTAGTTTAACAAAGTATGCATGAGACTTATTTTGAACCATTCCTTGGTCCTTTATATCAAACAATTTTTGGAGGAGACGCTCCTTGCATGTCCAAGAGGGCCAAAGAGATGCTCATTAAGGTGGTATATTGGTTTCCCATTAGGGAGGCCACCTTTTTCAGGTTATGCATCTCTTATAAACCTCCATATTCTCTTCCTATATTGGAGACAGATAAAGTACTCTTACAAGAAGTCTACTATCAATTAAATACAGGATTTTCCAAGACATTAGTTAAAGGCAAGAAAAATCCATAGTTTTCTTTCCATTTGACCATCAGGGCCTATACTCTTGATAAATTCAAGGAAGATAAAGTAAAGGCTAAGGAGATGAAAGGTTTCTACTTTTTGGACTTGAGCCACCGTAAGTATGACCTAAAGGGAATTGTAGCAACACATTGCAAGAAGGTAGGTTTCAATTGGTCCTACATCCATACCAAGAATAATAATGAAGATAAGGTTAGAAAATGGTACAATTCCACCAGATAAATAGGACCAAGTGAAAAAAAAGAAAAGGAGGATGAACAAATAGATAATTCCCAAGAAAGTATAAGCTTGGAGGCTAGAGGCGCCCTGCTTAAAAGGAAGAAAGTGCAACAAAAGACATATGGAAAGAAAAAGAAACATAGAAGTAGTCATTAAGATGACCCAATGGATGAGTAAGAAGAGGAAAAATAAGAAGAAATCCTGGAAGAAAGGAACACAAAAATAGCCAGGAAAAAACAAGAAATAAGAAAAAACACGAAGAGGAGGACAAAGAAAAGAAAAGGATTGAAGAAGAGAAAAAGAATAAGATGAAGACGATAAGAAAAGGAAAGACGAGGATTAGATCAAGAGACAATAGGAATAAGTTTCTAAGAACAATAAATTAGACTGCCTCAATCAGAAGCAAGGAAACATAACAAATGATAAGTGGGTTCAAGGGCCCACAATGCAGATTGATTTATCTCCCTTGCACATTCCTCGGTACACCCCAATTACTGGAAGGCATATTCCACTCAAAGATTTAGGCATCCCAAATGAGGAAGAAGAAGAAGTATTGGATATCACCATATTGAATTTTGATCAAATCCACTGTGATCTTATGCAAGAAAGGATAAAATGATATGAAAATAACCAAAACAATCATTCATCAATGATTACATAGAAATAAATTGTCATAGACACTACAATGAATCATGAAATGATCACTTCAGCTAAAACGACATTTGTGACTGCAACAAATTTAAATATGAGTAGACTAAATAGACAACTTGCTCAATTACAAGCCAATCTTCATGCTTCCAAACAAATAGCTTCTCAAGTAGAAGAGGAGAACTAGGTTTCACATTTAACCCATTCAAGTGGAAAAAAGTTGCAAGCTTCCATTTAAAGAGGTAATGGCATTAGAAGATGCTATGTCCTTAGTCTATCAAGAGATGATGAAGTTGCATGAGACTATGGCAATGTTCCCAACCATACAAGTTGAATCTAAAGAGAAGAAAATTATGCTTAAACAAGCCACAATAGCTATCTATAGTATATGTGACTAGAATCCCAAATATCGAAATGCACTAGAAAATATCCCCGTGAAGGATTGGATTAGTGCTCAAAATCAAGAGATCCAAATCCGTATCAAGATGCAATCACAAGATAACACGGTAAAGGATGTGGATAGGGTAATAGCCTTATACAAACATCTACTGAGTGGAATAGAGTATGTGATTGAAGCGCATAAATTACCTTCTATTGGATCAACAAATGAATTAAGGTAGAAATAATAACTTCTCCAAGAAATTCAAGCATTCCTCAATCCCTTCAAACATACTGCTACCATGGAAAACTTGTATGTTATGAAAGAAACAATTACTGAGGATGTGGTGAAACTAGTAAAGATATATACCAAGTTGGTGATCTTATCTAACCAAATATAGGCTAAGAATAACATGTTATTTCTAGACTCCCTAGAAATCCCTCATAGACATGGGGACGAGCACTAAGAGGTGATCAAAATGGCACAAAAATATAAGATTTGGCACTCATATCTTGTACAGGAGTTACATCTAGATGTTCCATAGTTGTCTATCATTAGATTGTTGGAGTAGAGCCATATCTTTCATGTAATATGTGCAGACTAGTGGGATAGATAATAGAGTAGAGTAAAGTCTCATAGGTATGTGAAAGTTCATGAGCTATCTCAATAGTCACACCGTAGATGAAGGTCACCCCATTTTCTATAAATATGCCCTCATTACACATTATAAAGGATGTTTAGCTTTGGGTTTATTGTTATAGACATTTTTGTGCCTTGCAGCTCCAAGCATGAAATGTCCATAAACCAAGGGCTCCTAAGTCCCTAAAAGTGTTGTTCTAACCCCTAAAGGAACAAGGTCAACAAATTACAGCTTCTCCTAGAAGTTCTCCACCAGAAACTACTCAAAATAAGTCAAAACAGGATCATTTCAGCTGCTCCACTAGCTAAGTGCGTTGCATAGCACCTAAATCCACTGGCTAGGTGCGTTGCAATGCACCTAAATGCACTATCAGGGTGCGTTGAGCGGGAAATGACAAATGGCAGTGTCATTCCGCGAGGTGGAGAGACAATGGAAGCTTCCAGAATCTTCTCCTATGACACTTGCCTCATTGAATTCGACCAAGGATGAGTAAGAGGCCTTCAGTCTCCAAGTGGAAGCAAGAACTGACAGAGAGAAGCCAGTAATCAAATCACAAGATGACTCATCCTCCTTGCATACATCTATATATGGATCCCTCATCCCAGAGATCCAGAGGCTGGAATTTTGCACATTGTAAGGAATTGCTGTTGGTTTTGAGATAAACATCAGAGAATTGGGTGATCTATGCTTTGTTGGAGGTGAAGAGGGGCTTCTTTGCTGGGAGGTTGATGCTGGGTCAGGAATCATCGGTTGTAACTCCTCCTGGATCTTCTTGTTTATCAATAAAAACTATTTGAGTTTCTCCTCCATGCTTTTGTATCATTGATGCTTGTTACATTTGTATGGTTAACTTAAATCTGATCCTAAGTTATTTATGAACATAGATCCATGTCTTTGTATAGTTTTCTTCTTCTGTGATCTGACAGGTACTTGGTGAAGCTGGGCAAGTAAGGGAGCAGGTAGCTGGAAGCTGTCAAAGAAGAGAGGAATTGGATCAAAGGATTAGCGCAAGACACAGGTTGGTTCTTGCTATTCCTCTCTATTTATAGTTCGTAAAGGAAATACAAAAGTAGTTTTCTCTGTTTGTTTCTAAGGCAGCTGTCACACCTTAGTGGGATAGAGCAGTTCTAAATAGACACTTTTCCCGGTAACAAAATGGTGACCATACTGGGGACGAATGTCTAATTAGTTTGTTTGTGTATCTCTTGTTGTTTGTTTCATAAACTTATAAGTAGCATTCGAACTGCATTTGCCATAACAAATGCAAAGTAGACATTTGCTGCTTCAATCCATTCATTGGATCTGTTTATGATTTAAACAGTTGATTCATAGACTATTTGATTGCCCTTGTGATAGCTCTTAGACCCTCCTTAGATCTACCCCTGATTGTGCATTACTGATTGCTTTTACTCGGCCAAAAACCAAAGACTAAAACTGCAAACTGTGACCCAGAACCCGGATAGAATCCTCATTTCTGCCCCGGCGCAGGTACTGTGAAGAGATCCTGCATTTCAACGCACTTCCCGAAAGGGCAACCTGCGCTGCAATGCAGTTTCTCTGTGTTACAGGTGCGCTGATCAGCCTAGCCCTGTGCAGTTGAGGTTCTTGTGTTTCATTCTTTCCAGTTTTGTTTATGAATTTTGCAACCTGTGATCAGTATATGACTGTTCAAAACCCCTTTTCCTTACTAATATTCTACCTCATTTGTACGAAAGAACTGTAGATGTTTTTGTGTGTTTGTTGAGTCGTTTACAGTTTTCCATTGCAAAAGTAGAATAGTCGTACTGTCGTCCTTTGATTTAGATCTGTCGCAAGTGTCGATTTCGATCATAGGAGAAAGTTTGATTGCTGTTGATGGTCGATTATACTTTTACTATTGCCTTTGGTCTGAATTTATGATTTTCTAGTGTCAAAAACGAGTATTCATTTCAAAATCGTAGAGTGTCGTAATCATCTCTATCTTTTGATTTCGAAAAGAAGCTTGTTTATGTTTGTCGCTTGAAAGAAAATTCAGATTTGTACATCAACTTTCTTTTTAGCATCAATACTAAGAAAGTGAAAAACAAATACATGCATGTGCATTTGCATATAGACAGTCTGTTTGGCTTGATTTAGGAAAGTGCATTTACAATGTGCTCTTTGCTCTTTGTGAAAAGATTGTGTCTTTCTTTTCCCCTAGTAGCTAGGATTTTCATTACCGAAAAGAGATAAAAGTTTGATTATCATATTTAGATTGCATTTTAGGAATTACATCTACATCTCGTGGTGAACCCAAAAGGCAAAATTCATAAGAAAGATCAACTTAAAATAAATTCAATGAATCTAACAATGCTTTGGAACTTAACGCACAACATTTAGAGGTCTAGGCTAGAGACGTATTCCAGTGTCGTAAAGCCTGGTTACTGTTGTCCTCACTGATGGTTGGGTGATTCTTCCACTTTGAGACGATAAGTGCTAGTACGGACTTGTGCTCCCACGTACCGTCGAGTATATTTTGGGAGACCCCTATAGGCTTAAATCCTTTATCCATAGGAAGCTGTGTCGGCCGCCCTACTGATCGCAATGCACTGAACACAGCATTCGGGAAGATTGACTGTCGTACCGTAAAAAGTATTCTGTAGTTTTGTGATTGGTTTGGTACTCCCTCTACCTAGACCTCCAGAGCAGTCCCTTTCGTTCCTTTTCAAACTCTTTAACGGAAAAGGTCCATCTGAGCACTTGTCACTTCAGGCTCATTAAAAATTGAAGGAGACTAGAGTCATCTTTTGTTTTTTTCTCGACTCTTAAAAACTGAAAAAACAAGCTGTGTCAAAGCGTATAAAAATTTATTTTAAACGGAATATTCATACCCCTTTCCTATGTTGATCTTGGGTTGAGAAAATGGAGTCTACCAACCAAGGAATTCCCCTTGGTGGAAATCCTAGTCCTTTTTCCTCTTGGGGAGATGTTGGTGCACCCCATATGGCCACATTGTCGCTTCCAGGGCTGACAATTGGTTTTCCAGTATGGCTCTTCTCAACCTCTGTCGTTCAGAACACCACTATTCCTGAACAATCGAATCATCAATTATATGAGTCCAGAGTTGCCCACCAGCCTTCTACTTCCTCTAATTCTTCCTCTCCTCCTTCCTCTTCACTTGATGGAGCTGGTAAAGCCAAAAGTCAAGTTCCTAAGGAGAAGAAGGAAAAGAAGAAGAAAGAGAAGAAGAAGAAGGAGCCAAAGGCGAATGGGGGAAAACGAGTGTCGTCTAATGAAAATCCACACACTACACCGACCAGGCCTAAATCGCCATGTGTCATTTGCAAAGGAGACCACTTTCACAGAGATTGTCCTTGCATCCCTCGGATATTAAGGGACTGGTCTCCTCGTTTGCACAACCCGGTGTCGTCAACCTCTGATGATCATGTTGAAAGCACACCGTCAACTAGTGAAAGTGAAGCCCTAGGACAAAAAGGGAAATGTAGATTTCCTTGTAAACTATGCGAAGGCAATCATGCCGTCCGCCGTTGTCCCTTCTTAGATGAAGCTAAAAGAGTTTTGGATGATCGTCCGGTTTCACCGTTACAACTTCCTCCTGGATATAAAAAACTCTTGCCGAGTCCATCACTAGTTGAAAATCCAGCTGGCCCGCTCAGGTGGTCTGCTGAAGCACCTATCATTGAAGATAAACCATTTGGATCCATACCAGATGAAAGTTAAAAGGTCAAGGCGGCAGTTGACTCGGTCTTGCCTTCAGAGGTTTCATCTTCAGATGATACAGTCACTGAAGAGAACAAGGATGACACCATCTAAATTCTCTTCATAAACACAGACTCCGACGAGCATGGGGGCAATTTACCCGTTCCTTTACCGCAGGAAGGAAGTTCGTCAGAGCCATACCCGGCCGTCTATTCAGTCCCACCTCCAAGCAACCTAGTTGTCTCCTTCGACTGGAATCAACTAGGCAGACCCCGTTTACCAGCAAGCATACCACTTCGAATTATTGTTCAAATATATAGAATGGTTATGGCTGGTACCATCATAGATGAGGGGGCTTCTATGAGTATCCTTTCCTCAACTGCTTGGAAAGCGCTTGGTTCGCCATTGCTTTTGCCTGAGATGAGAAATCTAACAGGCTTTGATAAAGGAACCAGTCGACCTTTAGGGATCCTTCCCGATGTGCCCATAACATTGAGAAGGAAGACAGTTCACATGAATGTAATGGTAGTTCAAGGACCCCTAGATTACAATCTACTCCTTGGACGAGACTATATTTATTGCATGGGAGCAATTGTCTCCTCACTCTTTAGAGTAATGTGTTTTCCGCACGAAGGAAGAGTGGTCAAGCTCGTGGACTAGCTTTCATTTCCCGGATCATACAAAGCAAATAGTCATATACCATCCCTAAATGGTCTTTTCAGGCAAGAAATGTCTCAATCTCTAGTCCGTCCTCCTGATGAGTGCGAGTAATTCGGAGGGATATGACTGAAACCCAGGGGGCATGCATCCTGGTCTGTTTCGGCAGGAAAACTTCGGGTATAGAGTAGGTTTCCACGGGAGAATATGACTAGTCTATACCCCTGTCTGTGATTGGAAGAGGGGGTTATTCTGGAACAAGATTCTCTTGTCAAAGTTATGTGAGTTGGCACGCATCATCACTCACCTTTGTTTATCTCGGTAGACATCGCCGAAGAAGTGTTTTGTTTGCGCTGTGAATAAAACAATCTTTGGGTAACCTGTAAGAGGTAGGCCTCTCTCGGTAAAACAAATGTTTTGACGGAAAGAAGTAGAGGTAACCTTGAAACTCTGTTTTATACCTGGGGGCATGCAAACCTTTTGGAGTGCAAGCGATGGGCGACTATTTATTTTTTTAAATTCTTAGGACCTCTAACCCTTTAAACTCGTAGGATTGCTCGTCACCTAACTTGCATAAAGAAAGGATGTGGGGCAAAAATCTAAAAGTCGCCGTTTTTATATGAGACATTCTTATCATATGACTGGATTAATCGAGCAGTGTTACCGCAAGGTTCAAGCTCATTAAAAAATAAACCCGCACCGAGCAAATGTTTCCACCCGCGTTTAAGCTCGTTAAAAAATGAACTATTCCTCGGTAAATAACCACCGTGAATGTAGTACTTCAGCCATTAAAGCCTTGGTCGTGTTTGCACCGTCACCTCCACTTTTTCATTTGGCCGATCATTCACCTCCATTTGATTGTTTACCCATTTTGAGGAACAGCTGCGAAGAGTTATTTCACTAGCCATCCTTGTGACACTGCCATGATTGGAAAATTCCAAACCTTACCTGGAATTAGCTGCTACCCATTTTATCACTCGTTCCTCAAAAGATGAGTCTTCTTTAAGCTCTTTTCAAATGACTCGTAAAATATGAAAAGATTGCCAAGCCATTGGCCTCTCCATCTCGTTAAAGGGACAGGAAGTGCTATCCCTCCTCTAGATTTTAATCTTTTTGGACCTGAGGGATTATTGCACAAAACGATCGACCGCTTGTTTTGTTCGGCTCGTTAAAGCTATCGAAAATTCATCCCTTCTGTATTGTTTTATAATTTTTCGGACTTAAGGGATTAGATGACGAAAAAGGAATTTTGGAGTTACCTTTTCATACCTTTTCAGACTCTCTAAAAATGAAAAGGACCTAGTTATCTTTGTCGTTAAACTCGTTAAAAAGATTAATAGCGACAAACTTGTCTTTAGACGAGAACGAGTTTCACTATCGCTAGGCTCGTTAAAACATAGTGATGGGTTTGCCCGAAGGGCAAATTATAGAACAAGCATATGTCATCCTCCTCAAGCTTGATAAAAATAAAGAGGTACTGGTCAGCAATGACTGGGGAAAAATTGGGAAGAAAACTCAAAGAATCTTTATTGGTAGCAAGTCGCTCTTGAAAATGACACTTCCACTCCGTGTCCGAGTCGGGTTGGGTTGTTTCATTCACCGGTCACATCGCCATGGTCACGCCATACCATCCACATTTGGGGTTAATGCTACCAATCCATCACATCAGTGTCGCCGACATGTTCAAGAGAAGTCATCCAGAAAGGCCACCTGTGTCCCACCCACTACCATACATTATACTCCATTCTTTCATGACCGCCACCCTGAACCGTATATCATCAGATCGTTTTCACCTTCATCAAAATCATTTTCTCTGTTCCGTGTCATTGATGTGGGATTCATTAAGGCCCTCCTATGACGGATCACTTATTGTCGACATCAGCTCATTATCCAAGAAGTTGGTCTAGGAACACCCCATTCAGTACTTTGAAGCTTGCATGCCTCAATGGCAAGTTTCTCACTTCCGGCGACAGGTTCACATCAATGACCTTCGATCGAAAGATTTTGCGTGGTGTTCGATGCCAAGTCCTTTATTCACACCACGTGAATTGTACTGCAGTACCTTGAGGATCATTATCATTATCGGTGATTCCTCTCGCGCTTGTTAACAATTTACATCATTGACTGGTAATCAAGCGATGTCTTTCCATTTTCGACTTCAAAACATTTCTCACATGGATCGAATTGTACTTCGAGTGAAGATCGGACGAGATTGAAGACCCCGGATCTAGTTTCATCCATCCGGGCTGGTGGGCTCCAGTATTGTAGCAATAATGCTACAACTCCTGGAGCTCCCTATCTCTAATTTTATCAACCCGATAGTTCGTACAAACTTGGAAGCGACGGTGCTGTATGCACAAGCACTAGCTCTTGTCGCAGCTGTCACTTGGTCAGCTAGCACAAGTCCGCTAGGGCTTAAGCCAACTTCTATAGGCTCATAGAAGAAGCTTTATGAATGATGGACGAAAGCTAACTCAAAGGAGACTAGTCTATTTGCAAAAAGAAACTAAAAACCAATGAAGCATGAAAACCCTAGCAAACCCTAATTTAACTAGCTTGACCCTTACAATGCAAAAATGTGATTGAAACTTCTACCAATGATGCTATTACATGCAGTGAGTTGAAATACATGAATCTAAGCTACTTGCACTTGAAAAGACATGTTTTTGTATTTTGTCATTAAGTGGTTGGATTTATTGTGATGGTGCTTTTTGATTAGGGTTTGACTGTGCAAGAGCGGTTCAAATGGAAGGAGAGCATGGGCAAGGTCAGGATGGCTAGGGGAGGTCCCAGAGGGTCTCTAGCATCGATCCCCAGAAGTCTACCACGTTCGGATGCTCAGCAACCGAGTTTGCAGACTTCTACAAGAAGTCTGCAGGGGATCCTACAGGAAACTCAGAGGTTTCTACAGGAAGACTGTGAATTTCTACAGGATGGCCGACCGTGGGAGTTTTGGGAGATGGTGAAGTGATGGAGTGGTGTGGGAGGATAGGTGAGATGGAGATGGACCTGGTGATGGCTCAGGAGCAGAAAAATCAGAGGGAGGAAGAGTGCATGCAGTGGGTTGATGGTTGGAAGGATGGGATCAATGAAAGTTTAAGTAGATGGAGCTAAGTGAATAATGGATGAGTTGGAGGGTAAATGAGCTGGACAGAGGCCGAATGGGTGACTTGAGGAGAGATCAAGAAGAAGAAGAAGAAAGTGGAATGATATGGAGTAGCGTAAATGAAACAAATGACTTATACACCAAAACGAGGATTCATCAACCTATGATAACTGTGCCATGAAACCTATGAACAACAATGGAAAACCAAGAAATGAAACTTGTGCGTGGAAGTGAAATGTAGAAGTATGGTTCTATGTCAGAAGTGCACGGATGGATCTTTAACGAAAATGTCTATGTTGCAGCTTGCATGGAAGTGAGAAGAACTGTGTTTCTTTTTGGTGGTTGGTTATGGACTGCACCCCAATCCCTAACAGAGATGGCAGTGAGCCTTTACAACCTTTTTCTAGAGCTCCAATAGATTATATCTATCCTCTTCTAACCTAAGCAACTGGAAACAAGTTCACCATAAACTAATCCTATCTAAGCTCATGAAAAAGACTAAATTAACAAACTGTAAATTCGAATGGCATGGTAAAGTAAAAAAACTCAAAGTGCTGGAACGAAATGCAACAACATTACAACACCGAGGAGATCTATTGCTCTCAGGTTGGGCCCTAACTTGAGAGCTATATCTCCCTTAGAAAACTCAGAATGAGATCAAAATCTGCCTTCTTTATTCATAATCTGATGTCATGCCAAAACTGGCTTACAAAAGGAACAAACACCGAGCTGTAGCTTGTACTTCCAAATTACAAGAGCAATACGAAAGTTCAAAAAGCTCCTATCCAAGGCTACGGCCTCAGTATTTATGCAAAATGATCATCCAACAGGTGTCCTTGATTTGAGGAGCTCGGCTGTCCAACTGAAGTTTAAACTGCTAATCCTGTAGGACAGTCATAACTGCTGTTCCTGTAGAACAGTTATAACTGCTGTTCCTGTAGAACAGTTGGCTGCCTCTAAGCTCGGTGGGGAGATGGATTGGAGCTCGGAGCTATGGTGGGAATCACGAGGAAGGTCCCAAGACTGTGGACATCCTCTCCTAAAAACCAGCAGTGCCACCTCACTGTCTCCTTGTCTCCTTTCACGTGGTGTTTTCTCCCTTTTAATGCCAAAAACCTGAAAGCATCATGCATTAGTCACGTAGATAAAATGTCTACCCTTCTTCCTACAAACAACACGAATAAACTAAGAAATGCATGCATAAGCAATAAAAAGTGAATGGTTTGAGCAAAGCAAGTAGGCCAAATGAGCCCAAATTATACCAAAAATTGTGGCTCATCACGGGCTACGATATATATTTAGGGAAATAAAGACATTAAAATGTACAGCATTGCAGCACAGATAATCATCCTACCAAAAGGATGATGGCTCTATCAGAATCATCAGTCTACAATCAGACGATTGTCTGTCCTGTGTACATGAAAATGAATTTATAAAGCTAAGCATGGGAATGCCCGCCTCAGCTAGATCATGAAAATAGTATGAAGATAATGTATTGTATTGTATCTTATTACAGGTCTCCTCCCAGCATTGAAAGAACTTCGGATCCTCATAATAAAGCATTTCACCCGATTAACGGCCTCATACTTTAGGGGGCAACTGTTATAGACATTTTTGTGCCTTGCAGCTCCAAGCATGAAATGTCCATAAACCAAGGGCTCCTAAGTCCCTAAAAGTGTTGTTCTAACCCCTAAAGGAACAAGGTCAACAAATTACAGCTTCTCCCAGAAGTTCTCCACCAGAAACTGCTTAGAATAAGTCAAAATAGGATCATTTCAGCTACTCCACTAGCTAAGTGCGTTGCATAGCACCTAAATCCACTGGCTAGGTGCGTTGCAATGCACCTAAATGCACTATCAGGGTGCGTTGAGCGGGAAATGACAAATGGCAGTGTCATTCCGCGAGGTGGAGAGACAATGGAAGCTTTCAGAATCTTCTCCTATGACACTTGCCTCACTGAATTTGACCAAGGATGAGTAAGAGGCCTTTAGTCTGCAAGTGGAAGCAAGAACTGACAGAGAGAAGCCAGTAATCAAATCACAAGCTGACTCATCCTCCTTACATACATCTATATATGGATCCCTCATCCCAGAGATCCAGAGGCTGGAATTTTGCACATTGTAAGGAATTGCTGTTGGTTTTGAGATAAACATCAGAGAATTGGGTGATCTATGCTTTGTTGGAGGTGAAGAGGGGCTTCTTTGCTGGGAGGTTGATGCTGGGTCAGGAATCATCGGTTGTAACTCCTCCTGGATCTTCTTGTTTATCAATAAAAACTATTTGAGTTTCTCCTCCATGCTTTTGTATCATTGATGCTTGTTACATTTGTATGGTTAACTTAAATCTGATCCTAAGTTATTTATGAACATAGATCCATGTCTTTGTATAGTTTTCTTCTTCTGTGATCTTACAGGTACTTGGTGAAGCTGGGCAAGTAAGGGAGCAGGTAGCTGGAAGCTGTCAAAGAAGAGAGGAATTGGATCAAAGGATTAGCGCAAGGCACAGGTTGGTTCTTGCTATTCCTCTCTATTTATAG
Organism: Pinus tabuliformis; assembly: GCA_031772625.1. Classification (NCBI taxonomy): domain Eukaryota; kingdom Viridiplantae; phylum Streptophyta; class Pinopsida; order Pinales; family Pinaceae; genus Pinus; species Pinus tabuliformis. The sequence goes on from CM062820.1 coordinate 321,014,881, forward strand.
TTCGTAAAGGAAATACAAAAGTAGTTTTCTCTATTTGTTTCTAAGGCAGCTGTCACACCTTAGTGGGATAGAGTAGTTCTAAATAGACACTTTTCCCGGTAACATTTATCTTTTGTGCATATTGTTTGAGAACTACGAGATCTTTTGGTGAATGAAAGAAGTACCTTCCTATTTCCACATGGATTTCATGGATCTCTTTTGTGATGGTGCTATTAATATTCTCATCTTAATGATTTAAATTTCCTTAAACTTTGGCGTACTATTTCGTCATGTGTCATCATGCATTGTGGGATTCCTCTTATGATGAATGGATAGTATATGATGTGCTTACTTTCTGATCATTTTGATAACCTACTTATTGATGTTAACAGTATATCGTTCTCTGATTGTACAATCACTTATGCTTTTATATGGTTATCAATCACGAACTTTTTCATGGTTGATAAACTTATCCCTACGTGTATGTGTGGACCTGATTTGAAGCTTTTCTAACATTGATTTTCTTAAGGTTCATGCTTTGAAGTTATGCTATTGCTATTCATGGCATCTATTATATTGGATTTATGTAGGTTTCTTACTTGCATTTGTTGAAGTTTTATTTGTTCTCCTACATTGATGCTTGTACTTTTTGAAGAAAAATATTAATTAACGAGATGGAACCTGGGCCCACATACCGGATGAGACTCCTAAACCAAACAATGTAGAGTCTAATTTGGACCCTACACTAGGGAGAACCCCTAACTGTTGGTGGTACATTCCAGTCTGTCAACAAATTTGGCACTAGACGAAGGGCCCATATTACCAAATGGCAGGCACTAACACTCTTCCTCGTCTTGAGACCTCCCAGAAATATAGTAACCAACCTCCCCTTGTTCCTCATGTATCTCATTACCATCCTTCTATCTGTCCACCTTTTTGTGACACTCCCTTAGTTGATGCTTAGCCACCCCTTCTCAAAGGTTATACTAACAATGAAGTTCCACTTCTTGAGGAATTTATTTCTATGAAAATGTGAACCTTACACCCCATTACTCGTCGATTCGCTAAGGGCCTCTTCCTGAGGCCCGTTCAACTAAGCCTCACCATACCCATAAGGCTATCTTCGTAACTTTAGTACAAGATCTGTTTAAATATGACCTTGGATGACTATACGAATGTTGTGGAATGAATTTCGACCTAAGGCTTGGACAACCCTTAGGGTATGAAGGGGGAGAACGTGGGGAAGATAATTTGAAAGTTGGAAACTGACCACAATGAAAGAATAGTAGAAAGGTTCAAAGACCAAGGGTTGAGGGAAATCCTAGGAATCAAATGAAATTGGATGATGAGGAAGAGCCTTGAATGAGAGGAACCTCAGACTCTATAGGAATTTGAGGAACCTTAGAAACATTAGAATCTTGAGAAACTTGTGAAACTTGTGGGTATCTCAAAGGAATGGTGAGCTCCCCCACACTAGTGAAGGCTTTAGGTATGGGTCTGAAAGTGATGAGGAAGACAATGTCAATTAAGTGGTATAATGTACCCTAAGAGCTAACTAATGACACCCCTTGGCCTGGATGGCTTAGTCTCCATTGGATATCTTGGGTCAACTTCATGATATCCCTCAGCACCCTGAGAAATGTCTACCAAAATATGAACCCTAGAAAGGGACCACAATTAAAGATCGTATCATTAATTTTTACCTACCTTTGAAAATTATGAGGGTACAACATGATGATGTTTCTTGCAAGATTTTTCCTCACACCCTTGAGAATAAAGTAGCCACATGGTATCACTCTAGCTTTGATGAGTTTTATAATACTTTCCCTGAAAATTTCGCTGAAGATAATACATCTTCTATGCTTCTTACTGAGATAATTTCTTCAAAGATGTGTAATTAGGAGAAACTTCGATACCTTAGTCAACATTTCACAACCATATTGCATAATTTTCCAATTGATGTGGCTCTTGATGATTCCATTACTGTCGATTATTAAACTAAATCCTTGTCATGTCACATTGCCATGTCTATGTGTTAAGTTATGGTATGTTCTATGCTTATAACAGTTTACTTCTTTTTCTTATTATATTCCACCGATTAGCAATCACATGTACATAAAGTAAAGTGCAGATAGAACATTAAACGATCGACAGAAAACAAGCCAAGACAAGAGACACAAGATGTGGCGGCTAGCCAGGGACAAACCCCACAATGTGTGGGAAAACCCTTTGATCAAATCTTCTTTTATCTTCAATAATTTAGCAGAGAGAAATAGTACAATAAATCTGATTCATATCAGCAGTAGAAAACCCTAGATCAGTAGCAACAGCATTAGCGGCTTCATTATCAAACTAGGGCAGACCATATCTCACAAACCGTGAGTCAGATTGACTTCATTCCACCACCAAACGTTTCGGCTTCCAGAGGAGGTTCAGATGAACCTACAGTGCAATTCAGATGAGGAGATCTTCTAGGCCATGCAAGTCAATCTTTACTTCTGCAATTGCAGCTTCAGTTTCAGCAGTTTCCGGCTTCAAACTAGGGCAGTCGATATCTTGCAAACCGTTCGTCGGATTGACTTCATTCCACCACCAAAATTTGTGGCTTTCAAAGGAGGTTCAGATGAACCTACAACACAGTTCCAAAGAGGAGATCTTCTAGGCCACGCAAGTCAATCTTTACTTCTGTAGTTGTAGCTTCAGTTTCAGCAGTTTCCGGCTTCAAACTAGGGCAGTCGATATCTTGCAAACCGTTCGTCGGATTGACTTCATTCCACCACCAAAAGTTGCGGCTTTCAAAGGAGGTTCAAATAAACCTACAGCGTAGTTCCAAAGAGGATATCTTCTAGGCCACGCAAGTCAATCTTTACTTCTGCAGTTGCAGCTTCAATTTCAGCAGTTTCCGGCTTCACATGTGTGAGAGAGAGACCCATTTCATCGCAGTAGAGAAGAGACTCATTTCTGCGTAGTAGAGAGAGAGAGAGATGTGATGAGATGAGTGAGTCCAAATGAGGAAAAGTCCTCTTATATTTATACACAACGTTGGTGGGTGAATAGATGCGACTGTTGGGCTTCTGAGCCTACATGAGTTGTAGGTCGGCTTGATAATATTTCCATAATCAAAATAAATTCATATCTCCATGAATACTTATCGGAATCGGATGCTATTTCTATCAATCCTACACCTCTCGACGAGAGGAATCTAATAAAAATATTATCATCCATGAATAAGATTACCCACATGAAGCTTTTCCCTGGTTGCCAATTTTAACACTCCCTCTCAACCATGGAGAACTTCATATGCAATCTGTCTATCGGTCATTACTATTCATCCATCAAATGCACTACCTTGTACAGCCTGACCCTTGCCCTGCTCTGCTCTATTTTGCCTGTTCTGCTTTGTCTTGTTTTGCCCTGCACTGATCTGTACTGTTTTGTTTTGTTCTGCTCTGCTCTTGCATTGTTCTGTTCTACTCTGCTTTTGTCTGAATTATGAAGAAGAAGAAATGATCGAGGATGTATCATACTGACTCAAAGTTAGTCTCAGAGTATGTACCACTGGTCCCAGACCAGTCTCAACCAACCCAAAGTCAGCGTCATAGTGAGTACAACTCCAATGGTCCCAAACCAATATCATCCTCCACTGACTCAAAGTCAGTCTCAGAGTATGTACCACTGATCCCAGACCAGTCTCAACCGACCCGAAGTCAGCGTCATAGTATGGTACAACTCCTACCACTGGTCCCAGACCAGTATCATTGATCCCATATCAATGGAGGTCATCCTAGTGTAGGGAGTACGGTAGTTACAACGATGCATCCATCGGTACTACTATGGTCCCTAACTTCATTTCCCTGCTCATTGATTAGATGAGAGGTACTTCCCATGAGTCCCAGACTGCATGGGTAGGATTCCTCGACAGGAGAACTAATCAATCCTGTCCTCATAGGAGAACACATCAATCCTGCTACAATTGCCATGGAGAACACATCAATCCAGGCCACCATGGAGAACACATCAATCCAAGCCTCACAGGAGAACACATCAATCCAACTACAATCGCCATGGAGAACACATCAATCCAGGCCTCACAGGAGAACTAATCATCCTGCTACACAGGAGAGCGAATCATCCTATTCCACAAGATAGCGAATCATCTTGTCCCACAAGAGAGCGAATCATCTTGTTCCAGTGTGCACCACCAAGGGAGGGTGAGTCACCCTGTGGTCGTATGTTGCTCCAGTAATAACCGCAAGCCCTCAGAGCTCCCAGAGCTCAATGTATGCAACATGCAGGACCCTTGTACAAGGGTTTCTTACCGACTCCAAGTCGTTTGGGAAAATCACATATTAGATCTTTCCTCGGGGTTTTGACAAGGTGTATCAACCTGTACATCATCTTAATGCGATGGAGCCTCCTTGCTCATCAACTTACCATATCCAAGATGATGTCTATCTGCTAGAGAAATCGACGAATACGGGATTCCTCAATAATCGAATCCCACCTCTGGTTGTTATAGAGAATCACAGTGGTATCCCATGTAAATCCAAACAGCTCTCTGAAGAGCTTTCGCAACCAGACTACCTCACACGAGGTTATGCTAGCAACAATATATCCTGCTTCGGTGGTGCTCAAAGCCACCGACCTCTGCTTCCTACTCATCCAGGATATCGAAGCAGATCCCAAGGTGAAACAGCACCCGGAAGTGCTCTTACGGTCCACCACACTGCCTGCCCAATCAACATCAGTAAATCCAAGTAGTCTCACATCTTCGGCAGTGTATCTTAATCCTGTTGGAAATAATACTGAGAGGGGGGGTGAATCAGTATTATCTAATTCTTTTAATAAATCTTCCTTATTTGTTCTTTGAATTATTTTTGCATGTCAGTACCATAAAATAATGAGCATGAATAAAGAAAACAGATAGTCACACCAAAGAACACAAGATGTAAGGTGGAAACCCAATGTGGGTGAAAACCACCTGCTACAATATGTCTCTATCTTCTTTCAAATTAGAAACTCCTTTTACAATGGTTTTGTACTGGTGCAGTCCTTTACCAATACGCAGGCTGCAACCTGCAGAGAGCTACAACTCTCTCTCGTTTTCCAGTCTCTCCTGGAAGGGAGCTACAACCCCCTACTTCTTTTCTTACAAGGACCACTTTTCATAAATTTTCAAACTGGATCCATAAGCATCAAATGATCATCAAGTATAAGAGAATCACCCAATCAACTGTAGTAACCAGATCAACAATAATAGGACCAAACCCAGAACACAACAATGATAAACAAAGATTTTAAGAGAAGTAAGCACCCTGCTCAACTGCTAGCCTGCTTATGTAAGCACCCTGCTCAACTGCTGGCCTGCTTACAGTACTCACCCTGCTCAACTGCTTGCCTGCTTACAGTACGCACCCTGCTCAACTGCTAGCCTGCTTATGTACGCATCCTGCTCAACTGCTAGCCTGCGTACCTCGCTCTGAGTCCATTGAACTGCCTGCGGACCTCCGCACTTGCAACCCTTCTCTGCTTACGTACCGGCACACCTGCAACCCTTCTCTGCCTGCGTACCGGCGCACCTGCAACCCTTCTGTGCCTGCGTACCGGCGCACCTGCAACCCTTCTGTGCCTGCGTACCAGCGCACCTGAAACCCTTCTGTGCCTGCATACCGGCGCGCCTGGAACCCTTCTGTGCCTGCATATCGACGCACCTGAAACCCTTCTGTGCCTGCGTACCGACGCACCTGAAACTCTTCGTTCTTGCGTATGTACGCACTTTTCTTTCACTGTACCTACGTACCTTCGGGCATAGATGATTTCAAGATTTCAGAAATAACCCAGACAGTTAGATCTACAGATTTGAACATGCGCCGAAGAGATCTCGGTCCATCAGTAGATTCGCCTTATTTAGATCTAGACCAGATCTAGCCCTCATAAGATATTCAACCCAAAACATGCCTAAGCCAAATGATCTCCTTTGCTTTATATAGGAAAGCTCTTCCTTAAAACATGGATCAATACCACGAGCCGACACCATAATAACCAAATACCGTCGGCTAAATACCAAGAGTAAAACATAAGAAAACCCCACATGTGAATTTCTTTGCCTTGAAATGTGTGCACTGGGGGTACGCACCTCCTGAACGGCTGACCTGCAGGTATGTACGCACTCTATGTAACTCCGACCTGCGTGTACGCACCTTATGTAAGGTGTACCTGCGTACCCCTTATTTTCTTCAATATTTGATAGCTGATCATCAATCTCTGCTGCTAACTTGAAGTACTGTGATCTATCACCTGAATGGGTTGCCATCAAGGACAACACTTTAGCCATAATGCCAACAATCTCCCCCTTTGGACTTGATGGCAACCTCAAAACTTCAGCTTCATTCTCCCCCTTTGACATCAAGGGCAAAGGGTTATGCTCCCCCTAAGAACATGCTCCCCCTGAATATGAACCAGATCTGCAACGAAGAACCATAATCCACCATGAAAGAGATAGAGACATATTGCAGCTACTTCCAAGATCTCCTTCTGCACATCCTCCATAATGCCAACAATGCATTATATGCTCCCCCTGAACCTGTACCATCAATCAGAAAAGGTTCAGCAATAAGATGATGCATCAACAACCCCCAGCTTTTGCCTGAGGTATTCAAAAGTGTCCCTGGGCAATGGTTTGGTGAGAATATCAGCAACTTGTTCCTTAGAAGGAACATACTCCAACTTGACCTTCTGTTCAAGCACTTGTTCCCGGAGAAAATGATACTTGATTGGTATGTGCTTGGTTTTTGAATGCATAACAGGATTCTTTGAGATGCTGATTGCACTTGTGTTATCACATAAGATGGGGATAGGTGGTGTACAAGTGATTTGAAAATCCTGCAAAGTCTGCATCATCCAAAGGAGTTGGGTGCAACAAGATGCAGCAGCAACATATTCCGCTTCAGCTGTAGACAAGGCAATCGAACTCTGTTTCTTGCTGAACCAAGATACCAGTCTGGAACCCATAAAGAACGCACCACCACTTGTGCTTTTCCTGTCATCCACGCTTCCGGCCCAATCTGCATCTGTATAAGCATGAAGTGTAAGATCTGTATCTCTGGATACCATAAGCCATAATTTTGAGTCCCTTGAAGATATTTGAAAATTCTCTTCACTGCCTGAAGATGAGTCTCCTTCAGATTTGCCTGAAATCTCCCAACTATTCCAACTGCATGCATGATGTCCGGTTGGGTACCTGTCAAATAAAGTAAACTTCCAATCATAGATCTGTAGGTTGGTTGATGTACTGCTGCAGATTCATCATTTGCACTGAGGCTACATCCTGTGACCATGGGTGTACATACTGGTTTTGCATCTTCCATGCCATATTTCTTCAAAATCTGTTTGAGATACTTGGTTTGAGATAAAAAGATTCCTCCTTCTTTTTGTTGGATTTGCAAACCAAGGAAGTATGTCAGTTCTCCTAGCAAAGACATTTCAAATTCTTTCTGCATGACCAAGGCAAAGCTTTGACTCATAGCTTCTTCATTGCTGCCAAAAATAATGTCATCTACATACACAACAAGTATTAGCAATTTGTCATTTTCAACTTTTATATAAAGATTGCTATCTGCTGATCCTTTTGAAAAGCCTTGTTGATGAAGATATTTGTCCAAACGGTAGTACCAAGCCCTTGGAGCTTGTTTGAGACCATAGAGAGCCTTTTTCAATCTGCATACAAGATTTGGATCATTTCCAAGAATGAACCCATCTGGCTGTTCAATGTATACTTCTTCTTCCAAGTCTCCATTCAGAAAGGCTGATTTCACGTCCATTTGAAATACTTTGAAGTTTTGAAAACTTGAGAGAGCAAGGAACATTCGGATGGCCTCAAGTCTTGCAACAGAAGCAAAGGTTTCTTCAAAGTCTATTTATTCTTGCTGCGCATACCCTTTACAAACAAGTCTGGCTTTGTTTCTAATTACTTCTCCATTTTCATTCAATTTATTTTTGAAGACCCATTTTGTTCTGATAACATTCTTATCCTTTGGTCTAGGAACCAGCTCCCAAGTGTTGTTCTTTTCGATCTGCTCAAGTTCTTCATCCATTGCTTTCACCCAACATTCATCTTTGCATGCCTCTTTCACATTTTGTGGTTCAGTAGAGGAGAGTAATGCCAAATAGCTTGAAGCTTCTGCAACTGTTCTTCTTGTTTGTACACCTGCTTCTTTCTGCCCCATAATCTGAGATTCTGGATGATTCTTCTGAACATATCTGGATGGAGTCTTTTCTTCTATTCTTGTTTGCTCCTCTGGTTCTTCTTGAGTTTCTTCTTGAGGTTCTTCTTCTTCATCATTCTGTCGTTGGGGGTAGCCTTCATCTTCTTCGATGTCTTCATGATGTACTTGCCTAGGAATGTATCCCTTCTCATCAACCACTACATCAATGCTGTCAACAATTCTGCCAAGTCTTTTATTGTAGTATTTGTATGCTTTGCTATGTGGAGAGTAACCAAGAAGAATGCCTTCATCTGCTCTAGGTTCAAGTTTGCCAAGCTGCTCATCAGTATTCTTGATATAGCATTTGCTCCCAAAGATTTTGAAGTGCTTTACTGAAGGAGTCCTACCACTCTAGAGCTCATGAGGAGTTTGAGTGTTGTTCACTCGGACATTTGTTTTGTTGAGAATAACAACCGCAGCATGTGCAGCTTCACCCCAAAAGTTGCGGGAGTTCCTGACTCATCAAGCATAGCACGAGCCATTTGTTGGACTGTTCTGTTCATTCTTTCCACAACTCCATTTTGCTGAGGAGTTCTTGCTGTAGAGAATTCTCTTCTTATCCCATGTTCTTCACAGAAATCGAAAAATTCATTTGAAGTAAATTCCCCACCTCTGTCGGATCTGAGGCATTTAATTTTGTGACCTGATTCATTTTCAACCAAGGCTTTGAAGGATTTGAATTTTTCGAATGCTTCATCTTTGTGCTTCATAAGTCCTAACCAGACAAACCTGGAGAAATCGTCAATGAATAATATCAAGTATTCTTCTCCTCGAGGTGTTCTTTTCCTGAAAGGACCACATGTATCTGTATGTACTAGCTCAAGAGGCATGCTAGCTGATCCTTCTTTCTCTGGAAAGTTAGTTCTGGTTTGTTTTCCAAACTGACATGATTTGCATATGGTGTTGTCAGGAATTTTGATATCTGGAAGATCACGAACTGCCTGATATTTGCATGCTTTCCTTATTTGAGAAAAGCTTAGATGTCCCAACCTCCGATGCCATAACCAGTGCTCATCATCCTTGCTCAGATAACATTGTTGTTGTCCTTCTTCAAATATGTACAGATTATTTGGAGTTCTTTTGCCTTTGATCACTGTTTTACCTGTATCAAGATCACGAACAAGACATCCATTTGATCTGAATATAACCTCGGTTCTTTGATCACACATCTGGCTGACACTTAGAAGATTATGCTTCAATCCATCAACATACAAAACATTTCCAGCCTTGACCTTTTCTTTTAACTGAGCAATGCCTTTTCCTTTTATAGTTGCAGGAGTATCATTTCCAAAAGATACTTTCTTTCCTTTTTCTAGAGCAGAAAATGACTCAAGTTTTTCTTTATCACCTGTCATATGCTTCGAACATCCACTGTCAATGTACCATAGATTTTCCTGTCCCTTTGCATAAAATGCTATCCCACATCTTTCTATTTATGGTTCCTTTATTCTCCATGTTTTGGTGCTCGAGGCTTGTTCCTTTTTCTGCTGAAACCTACTCCTGCATTCAGAGTCTTCATGACCAAAGTTATTGCAAATAGAACATTCAACTTCATTTTCAAGAACCGAAAAGTTGTTATAGGTCCTTTTTGTAATCCCGGTCATACTTCTTTGTTTTTGAGCTTCCCTAGTCATGATCGTTTTATATGCAACACATTGAGCTGCTTTGTGACCAAAGTTATGGCAAGAAAAGCATTGTTCATTGAAGAAACTTCTGCGGTTATCGAATCTACCAGCCAATTGATTGTAATTTCTATTATCATCTATTCTTGAACCAAATTGAGAAGATTTTACCTGTGGCTGGTTGTAGCTTTTGTTCACCCTTAAGATGGATTGCCCCTGATAGTTTCTGTTTGTAATTCATCCCTGCTTTACCTGATGATCTTCATTGTGCTTTTGCTCATTTCTTCTTGCTGCATCAAGATAACTTTTTGAGGTGGATGCTTGAGAAGTTTCTCCATTATAGCCCAGACCTGTCTTGTTTAGTGGAGACCGCTGCACATTGATAATCTCATCCAAAGTTTCAGATCCTTTGACAAACTTGAGATTAATAGCTTTTGTTTTCTCAATCTCTTTTCTAAGACCAACAATTTCACCTTCTAATTTTTCAAGATGTTTTTCCTTTTCATCAATTTGAAATTGTAGAGTATCAATGATCATGTTCTTTTCTTCTATACATCTCTTGAGTCTAGTAATTTCATCATAAAGATTATCCACATCTATAGCATCCATATAATCATCATCTTCAAATTCCATTAACAACTTATATTCATTACCTTGTTCATCTTCATCACTGTTTGATAGACCATCACTATCTTCATGAGTGTAGTAGCTTTTCTTATTTGCATTCTGTTTCTTGTTCCATCTAGCAGGTTCCTTTCCTTTATCCTTATAAGGAAATTTTGCAGCATAATGACCTACTCTTCCACAAGCAAAGCATTTAAAAGGTAACTTACCTCTGAACCTTCCAGAACCCCTTTGAAGATTTCTGACAAAATTTGATTCTTCTTCCTCTTCTTCTGGGACATGGCTTGCTTCATAATAATCTCCTTTGCCTGATGCCTTGAAAGCAGCTTCTCTTCTGTCTGATGGACCTCCCTTTCTCATTTCATAAGCAGTTAGAATTCCATGTAGCTGAGACATAGTAAGAATCCGTAGATTTTCTTTTTCTTCTATTGCAGATACTTTAGATTCAAACTTGGGGGACAATGATCTTAGAACCTTTTCAACCACAATAGCCTCTTTTATTTCTTCACCCAAATTTTTCATACAATTAACAACCTCATCTACCCGAAGAAAATAGTTAGCCACACTTTCATCATTATACATTTTGAGAGTCTCATACTGAATTCTAAGAGTTTGAAGTTTAGCACGCTTTACCTGTTCATCTCCTTCATAGCTCGTGACAATTTTGTCCCATATCTCTTTTGCGGATTTATAGTGCATTACCTTCATGAATTCTGATTGAGATATACATCCTAATAGAGTACTGACTGCTTTCGCATTTGTTTCATACTTCTTTTTCTCGGCTGTATCCGTAGGAGTAGCTGAAGGAAAAGCGTAGCCTGTCTCTACAATGTCCCAAACTTCTGTACCAAGAGATTGAAGATAGGCAGTAACTCTTACCTTCCAATAATTGAAGTTTGTCCCATCAAAAACCGGTGGCCTGATTGATGCTTCTCTCTCGTAGTTGCTCATGATGAACGATCTACCTTCAAGCGATCAAGCTTCTCTGAAGGACCTGCTCTGATACCAATTGTTGGAAATAATACTGAGACGGGGGGTGAATCAGTATTATCTAATTCTTTTAATAAATCTTCCTTATTTGTTCTTTGAATTATTTTTGCATGTCAGTACCATAAAATAATGAGCATGAATAAAGAAAACAGATAGTCACACCAAAGAACACAAGATGTAAGGTGGAAACCCAATGTGGGTGAAAACCACCTGCTGCAATATGTCTCTATCTTCTTTCAAATTAGAAACTCCTTTTACAATGGTTTTGTACTGGTGCAGTCCTTTACCAGTACGCAGGCTGCAACCTACAGAGAGCCACAACTCTCTCTCGTTTTCCAGTCTCTCCTGGAAGGGAGCTACAACCCCCTACTTCTTTTCTTACAAGGAACACTTTTCATAAATTTTCAAACTGGATCCATAAGCATCAAATGATCATCAAGTATAAGAGAATCACCCAATCAATTGTAGTAACCAGATCAACAATAATAGGACCAAACCCAGAACACAACAATGATAAACAAAGATTTTAAGAGAAGTAAGCACCCTGCTCAACTACTAGCCTGCTTATGTAAGCACCCTGCTCAACTGCTGGCCTGCTTACAGTACTCACCTTGCTCAACTGCTTGCCTGCTTACAGTACGCACCCTGCTCAACTGCTAGCCTGCTTATGTACGCATCCTGCTCAACTGCTAGCCTGCGTACCTCACTCTGAGTCCATTGAACTGCCTGCGGACCTCCGCACTTGCAACCCTTCTCTGCTTGCGTACCGGCGCACCTGCAACCCTTCTCTGCCTGCGTACCGGCGCACCTGCAATCCTTCTGTGCCTGCGTACCGGCGCACCTGCAACCCTTATGTGCTTGCGTACCGGCGCACTTGAAACCCTTCTGTGCCTGCGTACCGGCGCGCCTGAAACCCTTCTGTGCCTGCGTACTGGCGCACCTGAAACCCTTCTGTGCCTGCGTACCGACGCACCTGAAACTCTTCGTTCCTACGTATGTACGCACTTTTCTTTCACTGTACCTACGTACCTTCGGGCATAGATGATTTCAAGATTTCAGAAATAACCCAGACAGTCAAATCTACAGATCTGAACATGCGCCGAAGAGATCTCGGTCCATCAGTAGATTCGCCTTATTTAGATCTAGACCAGATCTAGCCCTCATAAGATATTCAACCCAAAACATGCCTAAGCCAAATGATCTCCTTTGCTTTATATAGGAAAGCTCTTCCTTAAAACATGGATCAATACCACGAGCCGACACCATAATAACCAAATACCGTCGGCTAAATACCAAGAGTAAAACATAAGAAAACCCCACATGTGAATTTCTTTGCCTTATAATGTGTGCACTGGGGGTACGCACCTCCTGAACGGCTCACCTGCGGGTAATTACGCACTCTATGTAACTCCGACCTGCGTGTACGCACCTTATGTAAGGTGTACCTGCGTACCCCTTATTTTCTTCAATATTTGATAGCTGATCATCAATCTCTGCTGCTGACTTGAAGTACTGTGATCTATCCCCTGAATGGGTTGCCATCAAGGACAACACTTTAGCCATAATGCCAACAAATCCATGAGAGATTGTGTCCTGAAGACATCTCAGAAGATTCCTGGCATCAATCCAGTGAGGCTCAACCAAATATGAGCTCACAATGCTAACTGCAAAAAATATGTTCGGACGGAGGTTCACCAAGAACATCAATGTGAATGAGTTTATGAAACTCAGAGGCATTTCCCAAATCTGGTCCAACATCACTACCATATAACTTCTAAAAGTTAAGATCCTCGAGGTAGTCACAGGCTTGCAGTCCATCATACCAAATCTTTCCAATATCTTTACCACATATGTCCCTTGAGATAGGAAAATTTCCCTTGGCTTCTGCCATACTTCAAGTCCTAGGAAGTAGTGCATCAGTCCTAGGTCTTTCATTTCAAATTCAGAGGCTAGCTCCCTCTTACATTTGTGAATGAGAGGGTCTGCACCTGTTAGAAAGAGGTCATCCACATACAACACCAGTATGAGAGGCTTGTCATCTTCAACCTTAAAGTAAAGGTTAGGATCGGCTTCACTCCTAGTGAATCCCAGCTTCATCAAGTAGCTATCGATCCTCTCATACCATGCTCGGGGTGCTTGCTTCAGCCCATAGAGAGCTTTCTTCAACCTGCATACATGAGATTTTCAATCATAAATCTCAAATCCTTCGGGTTGCTCCACGTAGACCTCTTCTTTGATCGAGCCATGCAAGAACGCAGTCTTGACATCCATCTGATGTAGGTTCCATCCTTGTGAAGCGGCAAAGGCTATGATCAAGCGGATGGTCGTATATCTGGCAACAGGTGCAAATATCTCATCATAGTCTATACCTTCCTTTTGGGAGAAACCTCGAGCAACAAAACGAGCCTTATACTTTTCCGTGCTTCCATCTGCTGCATGCTTTATCTTGTAAATCCATTTGGAAGTAACAACAGTCTTGTCCTGGGGTCTGGGAACTACTTCTCAAACATCATTCTTTATGATAGACTCATATTCTTCGGTCATAGCATCCTTCCATACTTGATGCTTGACGGCATCTGAGAATGACGAAGGCTCATTTTGTATGATCGTGCTCATGATGGTCAGGTATCCTTGATACCTATTAAGTTTCTTACTTGGACGAAAGGTTCCTCAGGGTGCAGCATGTCCTTCAGCATCATCAAGTAACCCCTTAAGCCATGAAGGCCTCTTCCTAGAAGAGGAAGGCTCATATGGAGGAGGATCAATCGGATCCATGGGTTCTTCTACACCAGGCATTGATTCATCATCCTTTTCTTTCAGTTCCCTGGTGTCGGCTTCTTGAGAGCTCCTCAAAGTCGGAAGATTGATCATCTTGCTGAGAGCCATATCTTCGTCAAAGGTGACATCATGAATAATTATGACTTCCCTTTGACCGGCTACATAGATTCTATAGCCTTTAATATTTTCACCATAGCCCACGAAAATTCCCTTCTTTCCAGATGCTCCCAATTTATTTCTTTTCCCTTTCAGCACATGAAAGTATACGGGGCTTCCAAAAGTTTTAAAATGAGAAACATCAGGTTTCTTACCGGTGAATTTTTCTTCAGGAGTCTTGGAACCCAATGCTTGATGAGGGCATCAATTTTGTACATATACGACGGTGATTGTAGTTTCAGCCCATAGAAACATCAGAAGTCTTTGATCATGTAGCATGGCCTAGACAGCTTCCATCATTGTGCGGTTCTTCCTTCCCACCACACCATTCTACTCAGGAGTATGTGGTGTAGTAGTCTCCCTCTTAATGCCAACCTTAGGTATGCCTGAGTGAACCAATTGTAATATATCAGAGGTCTTGCTTTGGCTTGAGGGGAATGGTCCCCTTTTGAGCTTTCCTTCAGCACATCCTAGACATACACCTTCATTCTCTATTTAGAATTCAGGCATCCCTATCACCATTTGTCTTACACCGAGTATAGCTTTATAATGAAGGTGGGAAAACCTCCGATGCCAAAGTTCGGACTGAAGAGATGTGTCATAAGACATGACACCTAGCAGACTTCCATCGACCTGATATAATGAATCAACACTAAACCCAAGAGTAAAGGCATCTTTAACATTATTTTTCCATATACATACCTTGCCATCGCTAAAGGTTACCTTGTAGCCTTTGTCTTCCATTCCTGAGATGGACACTAGGTTCTTTTTGAGGTCAGGTGCATTTAATACATCCTGGAATTTCTGGCCTTCTTGAATGCTTGTCCTCTTCCTTGATTCCCAGCTCTCCTCTTACTTTTGCTGTTGAATTTGTCATTCCTTTGATTGCCATCAGAGGGATTTTGATCATCATCCTAGAGTGAGTCCTTTCTATCAGGGCACTCCCTTGCATAGTGACTTGCTTTATCGCAAATGTAACATCGTCATTTTCTTCTAGCCTTAGGTCCAGCCTTTCCTTTTGATTTAGTCCCGGAATTATTTCTTTTCTTTGCATGAAAAGAAAAGGCAGCAGGAGGACCTTTAGGCATGGGCATTTCTTACACTTCTTCCCTTGTTTCTTCTTGAATGCATCTAGCCATTAATTCCTCGAAACCAGGAATTACATTATAGTTCAGAAGAGTAGTCCTGAACACATGCCATTCATATGGTAATCCTTCAAGAGTTGTGAGTGCCATTTCTATGTCAGTGATAGTTTCCCCAATAGATAGGAGATCGTTCTTGATCTCGATGATTCTTAAGAAGTATGCTTGCATACTTTCATCTTTACCCTTCTTGATTTCTCTCAGCTTATTTCTAGAAAACAAACTTGATTTGCATCATTAACTTTAAATAAACTCACCAGTCTGTCGTAGATTTCCTTGGAGGTGTCTAGATCAGAGATGTAGGCCACCAAGCGCTTGTCGATAGAGTCCCGGATGATCTTCTTTGTTTTGACTTCTCCATTTTTCCATTTGTTCCAGGCAGCAGCAGATGCATTTGATGAAGGCTCAACAATATTGCCTCTTACATGGTCCAGCACTCCTTGATCTTCAAGGGTTAGATCGATAGACATCTTTCATCCGTGATAGTCAGCTTTCTCACGGAGCTTGTCTTCGGCAAGAAAGAGTGTTGAGGACCCCATAGTTCTTTTAGGATAGCCTTGCCAATCTTCTCTTCAATGATTGCTCTTGCTCTTGCTCGGGCTTTGTCTTCACCTCAGCTCTGATACCATGTTAACTTATGGTATGTTCTATGATTATAACAGTTTACTTCTTTTTCTTATTATATTCCACCGATTAGCAATCACATGTACATAAAGTAAAGTGCAGATAGAACATTAAACGATCGACAGAAAACAAGCCAAGACAAGAGACACAAGATGTGGCAGCTAGCCAGGGACAAACCCCACAATGTGTGGGGAAACCCTTTGATAAAATCTTCTTTTATCTTCAATAATTCAGTAGAGAGAAATAGTACAATAAATCTGATTCATATCAGCAGTAGCAAAACCTAGATCAGTAGCATCAGCATTAGCGGCTTCATTATCAAACTAGGGCAGACCATATCTCACAAACCGTCAGTCGGATTGACTTCGTTCCACCACCAAACGTTTCGGCTTCCAGAGGAGGTTTAGATGAACCTACAACGCAGTTCAGATGAGGAGATCTTCTAGGCCACGCAATTCAATCTTTACTTCTGCAGTTGCAGCTTTAGTTTTAGCAGTTTCCGGCTTCAAATTAGGGCAGTCGATATCTTGCAAACCGTTCGTCGGATTGACTTCATTCCACCACCAAAAGTTGCGGCTTTCAAAGGAGGTTCAGATGAACCTACAGTGAAGTTCCAAAGAGGAGATCTTCTAGGCCACGCAAGTCAATCTTTACTTCTGCAGTTGCAGCTTCAGTTTCAACAGTTTCCGGCTTCAAACTAGGGCAGTCGATATCTTGCAAACCGTTCGTCGGATTGACTTCATTCCACCACCAAAAGTTGCAGCCTTCAAAGGAGGTTTAGATGAACCTACAACGAAGTTCCAAAGAGGAGATATTCTAGGCCACGAAATTCAATCTTTACTTCTGCAGTTGCAGCTTCAATTTCAGCAGTTTCCGGCTTCACATGTGTGAGAGAGAGACCCATTTCAGCGCAGTAGAGAAGAGACTCATTTCTGCATAGTAGAGAGAGAGAGAGATGTGATGAGATGAGTGAGTCCAAATGAGGAAAATTCCTCTTATATTTATACACAACGTTGGTGGGTGAATAGATGCGACTGTTGGGCTTCTGAGCCTACATGAGTTGTAGGTCGGCTTGATAATAATTCCATAATCAAAATAAATTCATATCTCCATGAATACTTATCAGAATCAGATGATCTTTATATCAATCCTGCACCTCTCGACGAGAGGAATCTAATAAAAATATTATCGTCCATGAATAAGATGACCACATGAAGTTTTGCCCTGGTTGCCAATTTTAACACTATGAAAAGGGAAGCAAAGGTAACTCTAGTTGAGAATTTCGCAGAGGCACTTGTAATTGAAAAGGATTTGATTTCAATAGGAGCACTTGAACATGACATGTGCGAAGATTAGAAGACTACTAGTAAGAAAAATCAATCCTCATCCATCAAATCCCATGATAAATATTCTTTTCATTTCAAAGCTTTAGCCAAATCTTTGAAGGAGTTGATTAATGAAGTTTCTAAGCTGAAAAGGAAAACCAGTGAGAATTCATCAGGTGATAAATCTTACAAGCCTTTCTTCAAGAAGAATAATAATCCACCTGTAAATAAAACTCAAAGTTCTAATGAAAAATTCAATGTCAAAGAGATTGGCATGGATAATTATTTTACTTTTCACCAAGCTACGCATTTAGAAAAAACATGCCCCCAATGGATACACAACATGGCTATTGTGGTTTCTAAGGTGCTTGAGGATCAGAAGGTGGGTGATGAAGATGAAGAAATTAAATATGTTGAAGTGGAAACCAATCCTCCTGATGATAATGCCAGTTCTTCTATTTTAGTGTTCGAAGTGATTTGAGGGGGCAATCCAATCCATCCCAGAATCCCCTATGGGAGAGACTCCTCCCCCTAAGACACTGAAGATGTATAACTAAAGGAGTAAAGCTCTCATAGTAGAGCCCATATTGGAAGAAAAGAAGAAAGCACTGCTAAGAAGGATATTGCCTCTAAATAATCATACTTAGCCTTCAACTTTAGTTCCTAAAACCCCATCGGACCAAACCTTGAATAGCACCTTGACAAGAAGTAAAGGTAACTCCAATACTCATTAAACCCCTGCTAAGTATGCACAACCTACTTCTAATATTAGTCCTCTAAAGATGAAACTGTGTCTTCAGATATGATATATAACATTATTGAATACATGAAGAAGACACGAGATAATATTTCACTTTAAAAACTTGCTAAGATAGGTAATCAACATGAGTAGATTGATAAAATCTTTGTTTCCATGTCTCCTACCAATAAGTTTTCTTCCTCCTCAAAATCCACCTCTTCTGGTTAGTCATAGACTTTGGTTATTCTATAATCCATCATCATGTTGTGGCCTCAAAATTCTACTGCCGAAACATGGGGGGTAACCACCCGGTCTGGACCTTAAGACAACTCCTTTTCTGTTTAAAGTGGTGGCTTCGACTAGGGATAATGGGACCAGTTTCCCAGTGTGGGTTTTAAGATGAGAGTGGGTGGTTCTTGAGTGTTTGCAATAGGATAATGATAATCTAAATGACTTATTTTATGATGCAATTCTCTAACTAACTTATTCTAATATAAACCTAGGTATTCATGTGTGGTATGTGATTTAGAAATATATTTGCTTAACGTGTGATAATAAAGATTAATCAAAACTAAACAGAGATGATAACGTATAAAGATAATTTATTTGGCTAAATAGTTAGTTGAAGAAATTTATAAAATATATCATATATGATGAGTTATATATGAAAATCACAATCTGAGTTAGGCATCATACAGAAGTGCAATTAACGCTTAACGAAAACAATAAATCTCACATACAATTCATGAAAGTAAAGTCTTACCACTAATTAAATGTAAACAGAATCAATCATACAATATTATAGTACCATATGTGAGAAGTCCTGCTCATTTGACAAATGACATAGACCAACTTCTTTCTTCAAATCAAATTGTCTCCCAAGAATACAATAGTGCACCAACAAAGGAAAATAGTTTGATATCTTGAAGAAACGATCATGTTCCATAATTTCACCAAACCATTCACAAATGTACAATAGTGCATTGTTTGAAAATGTTTTTGATAAAATTCTGGATCCTTCTCTAAATGCATGAGAAGGGTATAAATATTGTTCTAACTAATGTGAAAAAATATACTATACATAATTTGAGGAGGTTTCAAACAACCTTCCTCCTAACTAGGTAACTAACTCCAAAAATAAACAGTGACTAAATGAACAGAACTAAGAGGATGACTTTTTGTCTGCCAGCTTGTCCTTCAAATCAAATATAGCGGTCATCGGTTGAATTTGAGGAGGTGCCCCAAAATGTGTCTTGAGCTGTCCTTTGAAAATCGCATTGGTGAGAGTTGGAAGCATCTGCTCAGACATATGAAGGGAACAATTGAGAGTCATAATCTAGTTGTGTGGCTTGACAAGGTACTGCCAATATGGCTCCTAGTTGGTCCTGGTCAATTTTGTAATTGCCTCCCTTTGAGTCTCCTCCTTTTGCTACAAGATTTTATACAAAGCATTTAATTTGGGAATTTCTTTTAGATTTCCTTCTTTAATGAGCTTGGTGGCAAATAGGGTGTGATTCACTGCCTTAATGATATTCTTTGATACCCTGATTTCCCTTGCGACTGCTAGCTTAGCTTGTTTGATTATCACATCCCATTCCATGAAGATAATTTCTTTATGAGTTTTGTCAGTCATAGGTAGATTGGATTTCCTTCCGTCTTATGTTTCCTGCCATTTGATGAACTTACAGATTTTGGTGTTTAAATTGTTAAACTTGGTTCTCTAGTCAATTTCGTTATCTATCAGCTGGTCGCTAGTAGTCAGATAGGGAGTAATGTGTGACATCTTTTGGCAGAAATACTCCTGCTATCTCACCAAAAGGGAATTTAATTCTAGTGCCTCTTTAATAAACTCCTCAGTAGTGGGGACATCCTTATATCTTTCAATGGCTTGCTACATTTCTTGGAGTTGCATGTTTTTGGCTGATACATCAAATTCGTGGCTTATTTTCAGGACTTCCATGTCTTGCTGCAATCGTGCGAGTTGCTCAGCTGCTTGCTTGTTTACGCTTGCTTTCTCTGCTTCGAGTTGCTGCTCAAGCTGTGAAATCCTCTCCTCTTTTTTCCTTAACAAAGTAGAGACTTAAGTAGCCTTGTCCATAGTGGCCGTTGTATATGCTCCTATGAACTGTGATGGTCTTGTCAAGTACTCGGCCGAATTGAGAGGAATGTCCTTCCAAACAACGTCCATCGTCTCATTTCCAGGTGGGAATTCGGGTGTGTCTACCCTTTTCCTTTTTCTCTGCCTTCTTACTACAACCTTGTGGAGAGGGTTATAGAACACATCAAGTGGAGGTATTTCAGTTACTTTCAAAACAATTTCTGATGTGGGCAGAGCAAGGATAACTTCAATATGTTGGGACGTTGTCGCTTGTTCCTCCATAGGCTTGGACTGCTCACCAATAGACTTGGGCTCTATATCCTTATGAACAGGAAAATGAGTTTTATATTCCATTATTTCTTGGATATTTGTCGCTTTGGGAATGTCTTGCAATTTCTGATTAAACTGATCCCACTCATGCTCCAAACTACTCCCTTTGACCTCTTTACTAATTTATGTAGATGGGGTGCTCATAACTTATTTCTCAGCTGACTTCCTACTGGATTCAGTTGTGTTATCTGCATCTCGAGGTTTCCTTTGGCTGATGTCTTCTCAGTATTTACCTGAGAATCTACTCGAGAACTAGGACCTTCACTATCAATAGTGAAACTTGGTATAGGCCTATCCTTGGGCTTTAACAAATGCATTGGGATCACTTCAAGCCTTTCATTTTTGAATTCTTGAAAGCTTTGAAAATATTCAGGTTTCAGATTCACCCTTGCCCATTTGAACTCTTGCTTGAAGGATTTGGCCAACTATAACAAGTCTTCAAAATCGTTCTCCTCATGGTTGTATTGCTTGAGCTTTACTGCAGTAGTGATATTATATGCCACTTTGTCTAGATCAAATTTCCTCTTAGGCAATGTATGAAGCTTGAGGGCTTCCATGTGTGGTGACTCCGTAGTAGCATGAACAAAATTTGTTAAAGCAAAAGAACAACACTTGGTAGGAAAAGAGGGCCATAGTGACTTATTGTTGTCTTTGAGAACTTTAGTCAAGCCTTTTCCCACGGTCTGGTAGGCAATCTCTCTTGCTAATAATTTATCAGAAACATATAAAGGAAGGGCATGTGGATTGGCTGTGATACAAAAACCCTAATGTAGGTGAACCATTCTTCAATGAAATATTTGCCGACAGTAAACACGTTTGTTGCGGCTTCTTGGGAAAACCTGGGGGCTTTCTTATTGAAAATTATTTGATGTAGGGGCAACACAACAACTTGAAATATCTTATAGAGGTGAGATATATAATTTGATTCACATATTTTTTATGACTGAGATGGATTTTGTAGGGGTCCTGTAAAGTCCATTTCCAACCCATGGTTGGAAATGTCGTGTAAAAACAGATGGAATCCATAATGTAGGCACTAAAATAGAATGGAGGGAGGTTATCTGGACTTGAGGATCACTTCCATTGATATTCTATAATGGTGGTGGCTGGGTTATTAGATAGGATGGAGGGCCAATTCATGATGTGGGAATTAACACAGGCATCAATTAGAGGAATCCATTGTATGGAAAACTTAGTATTGTTGGGTAGCCCATATAATCTACATAACATAGTTACTGCATAGTTGTAGGGGTTTTCTGAAGAGGCTATAGCATACATACCCGATTTTTCATATTTGAATTTTTTCTCCAACACTCTCCAACCCTGAATCAACTTGAAGGGGTCTGGGTTCTTCTTTGCGAAGTTGGCCACAAATGTGTTGTCATAGATATCCTGAGGGTCAAGTATGGGGTACATTTTATTCAAGTACTTTGCCCTAAATTACCTTATGAGCTCCATTCTTGAATTATTGAATTGCCTATCTTCAATGATGAGGTTTTCGATCACCCACCTGATCATATTCATGTATGGAAGGATTTTATTTTTTGCTCCTATCCTATGAAGGAAAGAATAGGAAGCATCTCTCAATTGAAGTCCTAAAGGTCTTGTTGAGTTAGTTGTTGCTCTCATGACAATGATTTTAGGACGTTCATCCTCAAACCTATTATATATGACCTCCTAAGATGTTGTGCCTCCGACAGTGTTGAAAACTGTATTAGAGAAAATAAGAGTCATCCCTGTAAACTCGGATTCAGCAATGGTTTGCTTGTCTGTCTCTGAATCAACTTCCTTAGTGACATGTCTTTTGTAGCTTTCCTGAAATAGACAAGATATATCAGTGCAGATGGTATTGAGTAATTAAGACTGAAAGCTTCTCTTCAATATCTTTGGATTGTGAGAAAGGTTTAATGAAATACTCAATGTTAACCACCCATAACTTGGAAAATGATTAACCTTCCTCGGGACATTAAATATTTATTAAGTTGTCAATTCCTTCGTTTTGATATTAACATGTAATTATTTCACACGTTTGACTGCTCTTAATCGCACATCGCAATCTTTAAATGGATACAATATAGCGCTACCAGATGCGTAAAGAGAAATGCGATTGCAAATATCGCAATATCGCATTTCATAAATTGCTAATGGACATTCTAATGGCATAGCTAAATTTCTTGCAAAGTTTTTGAAGTGCGAAATGCAATTGCGAAATGACAATGTGCTATTTATCGGGCTATCGTAGCGGGAGATTTGATCATAGATCGCATTTTTTTAAAGATGTCTTAGGATAGTCACACAAAAAAGTGCGATTTTCTATTTGTGATGTGGATTTCATCCTTAGTTCCTTTTGTAAGGTTTTTCTAGGTATTTTCTTAGAGTTAGGTATTATTATCATAAGCCTAAAAATTTAAAAGGGTCCCCATTTATAACTCTAAACTTAGCTATTTTTCTTTATAAATGGGGGGGTTGTTTCATAGTATAATAATTGGCAATTCACTTGCGAGAACCAGTTATCTCTGAGTAGTTTTCTAGAATTTCTAAAAAAATTTAAAGTAATTAGAGTTATAAGAATAATGATTACATGAGTTATAAGGTAAACAACATTTCTCTGGAATCATAATTACTTGCTCACTCTACTTATTTAATTACTTTACTCTTGTAGTGATAAAAATATAAATGTTAGCATCAGCCAATAATAAGTTTTAAAGTGATATAGCATGTGTCTTCTACAGACTAGTTTTTTTGTGTTTACTCATTTATCATAGATAGAGCCTCCACTACCAGCAAGCATTCATAGCCTTGATGATTCATTATCCCATCTAAAGGAATTTTGAAATTTCAAAATGATATTCACTTGCTTTGAATCTCACTTGGATTTTGTCTCTTTTTTCCTTCTTGAATATAATCTTTTTCTCTTTAGTTTCTTAAAAGACATTGCCTAGGCATGGTAACCTAATAATGACAATGCCATTCAATGGTTGTACCTAAACTTAACAAGCTAGCTCTTGATGAGACCCCTTGTCTTTTGATCGAGGAGATCATTAGCTATTACCCTATTTGATATGTAGTATTGGTAATATAAATTTAATCATTTCCCTATGAACATGGTAAACAAACTCATAATGAGACTTTTTATCTTCTAAGTTTTATTTATTTTAGAATTACACTTTGAAAAAGGAAAATTTTATCAGATGGGGTGAATCATTGGTTCTTTTGAGAATTTTGGATGATAATGATTGAGTTTTTTAAGATACGAATCTGCAAAAAAGTCTTTACTAGGTTAAAGATTCTCTTCCTAACTGATGACACAACATTAATACTCTATATAGATAAGAGTTTGTTCATAGAATAAATTTTTTAAGCAAGATCAAGTTTTTCCAAAGAAATCATGTTTTCTTTAGTACTCAGATGCCCTAATTATTTCTTTTAACTCTTTCTTACTTATAAAAGCGAAAAACAGAAATATTATCAAAGATTTTATTTTGAAAAGTAAAAAAAAATACTAGTTAACCATTATTTTCCTAAGAATCTTAAAAGAAATATGTTACAAAATTGGAAGAGGTTATCTCTTAAGAAAAGTATTTATTCAAAATTTTCCCATTAACAAGCAAAGAATCCTTCTTACTTGACAAGTCTTGTAAAAGAAACATTGATTTTCCAAATTTTTCAATGATTTGGAAAGTGCCAAGCCATAGTCTTTGGAATCTAGTATGTCTACCTTTTTCCTAGTGTGATTTGCCCCATTTCAAAACTAGGTCACCTACTTCAAGATTTTTTTGACTAGCAGAAGTTGTATCAAAAGAATATTTGACTAACTGTTGATGATGGAAGTGGGCTGCTTTAGCCTTTTCTCGTTCTTCTTGAAGCTTGAGAATCTGAAACTGTCTAGCTTGGAGAGAAGAAGAAGGGTTTTCATCGATGAATTATATTAGGGCAAGAGATGGTATTGCCATGTTTGTGGGAAGAACATCTTCTTTCCCATAAACTAAACCAAAAGGAGAAGAACCAATTGAGGCTTTCTTAGTAATTATGTTTTCCCATAGAGAAAATGTTAATGCTTTGTGCCAATTCCTATGATTTTGATCAATAGTCCTTTTGATAATTCTAATGAGGCTCTTGTTTGTTGATTCTGCTAGCCCATTACCTTTTGGATATTAATTGGCTAAATATTTCAACTTGAAACCTCTCTTTAGAGAAAATTCTACCATTGTATTTCCAGAAAAGTAAGATGCATTGTCAAACATTAAAGCTGAAGGTAAGCCAAACTTGGTAATTATGTACTGATCAATGAAGTGCATGATGCTTTCTGTATTAGCTATCTTTAATGGGACAACTTCTACCCAGTTTGTGAAATAATCAGTGGCTATAAGGATGTACTTATATTGTTTGGAAGAGTTAGGAACAACCTCACCAATTATGTCTAATCCCAATTGTTCAAATGGTTGTTGGATGTTAACTGGTCGTAAGGGGAATGCTGGATTTCTTTCTCTTCTGACTGTGGTTTGACAAGTTTTACACTTTCTTGCATATTCATGTGCATCTTTAAATACCATTGGCGAATAATATCCTTCATGCAAGATTTTGTGAGCTGTGGTATTTCCCCCGAAATGTCCTCCAGCTGGTTCATCATGTAATTTCTGCATGACCTTTTCGGCTTCAGGTTTCTCTAGGCATCTTAGCAACACTGAATCATATTTTTTTCTAAATAATACATCATTGACTAGTTCATATTGATTTGATTTCAATCTTAATGCTTGCTTTTTTTTATAATCAAGATGCATAGGAGCATATCTGTTTTTTAGATCTAAAATTTTAAATCAACGTATTTTGATTGCGTATCATTGAGGCTTGCCTCTGATATTTGCACTTCAATACATTGGTCTCCTTCTGGTGGTAACTGGGAAGCTCCTATTAACATCCTGCAAAAACGTTAGCCCCTGACAATTTTAGCTGGCCGAATTTCTACATCATATTCTTGAAGTGTAGTAACCCAAACATCTCTTTTCTCCCCTATTTTTCTTTGCATCAATAATTGTCTTACCGCAGGGTAGGGTACAACTATCTTTGTATGGGATTTAAGAAGAAAAAGTATGAAATGTTTCAAATTTTTAAAAATAGCAAATGCTTATTTCTCGACAGCTGAATAATTTAATTCGAAACCTTGCAAGTTAGAACTGAAAAAAGAGATGGGTGCCTCGATATTTTCATCGTTCAATTATGTTAAAATTGTTGCATATGATGTATCAGATGAAAAAGTGTATAATACAAAAGGTTTGAGAAAGTCAGGGGTTGTCAATGAAGGAGCATTAATAATGGGTTTTTAATCAACACAAATGACTCTCTTTCATCCTTTTTCCATCTGAAAACTGCATTTTTCTGTACCATTTCTTATAGGGATAGGACGATTTGTTAAAAATATGGAAGAAATATTTTTACAAAATTTATTTGGCCTAGGAATGATTGCATGGTTTTTTTTTTTTGTGTGGGAGGGGAATCTTTTCGATCTCTTGGACTCTATCAAGATCAATTTAAATTCTTTTTTTGGACACTATAAACCCAAGGATTTAAATTGCCTTCTAGTAAAGTAAAAATAAGATTTTCTGGGATTTAAGGAAATGCCATATTTCTTGCATCTTTTGAAAAGGTGTTTCAGGTTGCTTAAATGATTATTCCTATCCTTAGAATAGAATTTGATGTCATCCAAGTAAATAACAACTGATTTATTAATTAGACCTTTAAAGTCAATGTCCGTAGCACGTCGAAATGTAGCACCAACGTTAATGAGTCTGAAAGGCATATGTTCCCCACTTGGTTTTGAATGTTGTCTTTAATTTGTCATCTAGATGCACAAGAATTTGATTATATCTTGAGAATCTATCTACAAAAAACATTAATTCAGAACTTGCAACTAATTGCAATATCTGTTCCATAGTAGGAATGGGAAAATTATCTTTTTGACAAGCTTTATTCAGGTTTCTAAAATCAATACAAATCCTAATATCACTGTTCTTTTTCCTTACGGGTACCATATTCGATACCCACTTAGAGTGTCTAACAGGGAAGATTATTTTGGCCTTCATAAGCTTGTTCAATTCAAATTTGATTTGACTCTCAAGTTTTGGGTGAATTTTGCGAAGCTTCTCTTGAACTGCCTTTTTGTTAAAAGTCATAAGTATGGTATGCTGAATTACATAGGTATCGTAGGTCTTGAGATCTGCATAATCCTAGGCAAAGACACCTTTGTATGTTTTCAATAACCTAATGAATGATATTCTTTCTTCAGATGATAGGTCAAGACCTAGGTTGAAATTTTGAGGTTTTTCAGTTGACCCTAGGTTTACTACTTCAAATCTCAAAGTATAACTTTGAGCTTTGGAGTTGGTAATTTTCTTGAACCTATCCTTTTAATCATAGAGATCTTCCATATTAACTACAAACTTTGGGATTGGGTTTTGATCATGATTATGTTTGATTTCTAGATCATGATGATGTTCATCTATGATCTGTTCTTCATATGACCCTTGTAATGTAAGGAAACTAACTATATATGCTTCGTTGTTAAATACTCTCCAATTTGTTACATTATCGGGAATAGATGGCCTAAATATTAACTGTATTGAAAATATGTCTGGACTAAAGTCTTATGAGGGTATAATCCTGGATGCCACATTAGAAAGTAAATCAGCACTTGTGTTTTGCAATCTAGGGACTAAAGAAATGTTAAAAATATAAAAATGAGAAGTCAAATTTTGGGCTAACGATTGATAATATTTAAGGTGCCTAGAGACACAATGAATTGTATTTCTCACCTATTTCACAATTATTTCAAAATCCCATAGACTGGTATTTGACATTAAGACCGATGTATTTATACAGTCCTTGAATTAGTGCTTCATATTCAGCAATATTATTAGTGCATTGGAATTAAATTTTGTATGCTAGCATGGTTTTCTCTCCTTGTGGATTGATCAAAATGCATCCAACACCTATGTCGTCTTCAGATTTAGAACCGTCAAAATAGAGAGTCCGGAACAAAGAATTATTTGAAACTTTATGTACTAAATTTAGACACGTGGAAGCATCTGTTTGTGAAATTTTTTTGATTTGAGAAACTACAACGCTATCTGGAAAGGGAGACCTATGAGCATTAAAGGATCCCAAAAATGACTCGGCTGAGTAATTTCCAATGATATTATTGGTGAAGGAAACAAGTTCATTCCTTCCCTTCTGTCATGCGGAAAGAGTCAATTTTGCGGACAAAACCGACCTCCCTAGAAGCTAAGGCTTTCTAGTGACAAAAAAGACAATTAAGCACTATCTTTCCCTAAATATGCATTAAAATACAAGCAACCAGGTGTTTAAAGCATACCTTTAGTCCAACGCTGTTTGTAGCAGTCCAGCTTTCTCTGATCCAGATGAGCTCCTCCTTCTCTTTGAAACCTGCATTCACTAACAAGCAAACGATTACATAGCACCTGAATAACTCATAAAATAAAACGTATTCATCATAAAGACCAAGGAGTACATGAAACAAATTATATATAACAACTTGTTGAGAAAAATGAACTTAATTGTATTAAGTGGAAACAAAAGAAACCATTACAACCAGTGCCTTGGTGTTGTGCAGGTCCCTCCCAGGGTCTAGCAAGAGTTCTCCTTTACTTTGATCAGCTCACCCACTTCCAAATGAAGCTAAAAAAGGATGGGAATCTCTCCTCTCAAGCTCTATAAGGGAGTCCTAATTTCAGCAGCATCTACCCTTAGGAATGTTCAGCTTTCAACCTCCCCTCCCTTTGGCCCAATGCCTGTATTTATAATGCTTTGGAGGAAGTTAATCAGGTCCACCATCAATGGGATAAGCCCCTCTTTCAATGGGATAGCTCCCCTCTTGATGGGATAAGTTCCTCTTTCATAGGGATACATGAACCATCTGGAGGCGCTCAATACACGTCAAACCATCTTCTAGAATGCTCTAGATTCGACCACAAGTAACTTTTTTCAAGTAAAACTTGTGCCTTTTGACCTTTACAGGAGTACGCACCCACCCCTTTACAGACAGAGCGTACAAGTACGCAGGTATTGTGAACTTGAGGTCCGTACATGCAGGTAAGGTTAAGAGAAACTGTGTAACCAGAGTTAATTGACTTTTTAAGGACTTTCTCTCTTTCTTGGAGTTTGACATGAGGAGCAGAGGTATAAGACTTGCCAACAAGGATAGTATGACAGTTGATGGAGCCATACTAACTGCAAATAGTCATGGTGATAAATTTTAGTGTAACAGATTGCCCCCTAAAGTGCGAAGCCTGTAGTAGATTAGGGTTTCATATCATCTAGGAAGGGTGAAGTACTTTATCATTTCAAGGATTATCTTGTGGAGAGCCCAGTTGGAACCTGCAAATATTCAACACAAAATACATATATAAGATCATATCATCGCTGAGGTAGGCATTCCCATACTCAGATTAAAAACTTTAACTAACAACCTAACTACTGCTCTGATATCGGAATGATTTCGCAGTACATCATAATCATAGACCCTTGTAGACACAGTATGGACGCAGCCATCTGTTTATGATTAGTCTACTATATAATGAATACAAAACTCCTCGCAGCCTGGATGGTGGAAACTAGATCCAGGGTCTTCATTTCTACTTCCCGAAATGGTACGATTCTATCCATGCGAATAAATGAGTTGATGTCGAGCATGGTAGAAACCACTTGATTACCAGTCGATGATGTAAACTGTTAACAAGTGTGAGAGAGACCACCAGTAATGTCAATGGTTCTCAAAGTACCCAGTACAATCCATGAGATGTGAATGAATGTGTTGATGTCGAACATGTCACAGAATCCTTCGATCGAAAGTCAATGATGTAAACTGTCGTCAAAGGCGAGAAACCTGCCATTGATGCATGCAGATTTCAAGGTACTGACGATTTCTAGGTCATCTTTCTAGATAATGTGCTGATGTCGATAGAAAGTGACCCATTGCAGGCAAGCCCACAACACGAAATCATAGATCAAGTTGAAAAAATGTAGCTGTAAGGACTAACTCAGGGATGGCAAAATGGATGACGGTTATTTTGCAGATGAATGGTTTATTTGCAGTGACCTCTTGAACACATAACGACACGACAGATGGCTTGGTGACAATTGACCCAAAGTTAATACCCGGAACCGGCTGAAGATTTTCAATGTGGTTTGATCAATTGTTAGGCAAAGGATTTCCC
This sequence comes from Pinus tabuliformis, assembly GCA_031772625.1. Taxonomy (NCBI): domain Eukaryota; kingdom Viridiplantae; phylum Streptophyta; class Pinopsida; order Pinales; family Pinaceae; genus Pinus; species Pinus tabuliformis. The sequence goes on from CM062820.1 coordinate 321,044,782, forward strand.
AACCCAGGTGAATGAAAAGTGTCGTGTTCAAGAGTGGTGATAAGGTTTCTTCTGAGACAAAGGATAACAAATAGGCTCATTTTCCTCTCTTTTCCCCCACCATTTCTGGCAAGTACCTCTTTATTTTTTACAAGCTTGAGGAGGATAACATATGCTTGATTATAAGCTCATCCTTCGGATGAGTCCAACTTAGTTTAGATTCGAACCCTAAGAAGGAGTGGTCCGTTCCTGTTTGTAATCGAACAGGTCCTTTACTGTGAAATTTTAACGAGTCTAGTATAGGAGAAACTCGGCGTTTTTCAATTTTAGAGAGTCTGAAAAAACTTAAGAAGACTCCAGGGTTGAACTTTTTCGTAAATTTGTGTCTCCCAAGCCCGAAAAAGTATAAAATAATACTTGAGAGAACCGCTTGATCTTTACGACCAAGGAGTACTTTCATGATTAGTGTCTTTGACCTGAAAAGTAAAAAGCGATCAAGGACACGTTGTTTTATTTCCAGTATCGAATTTGAAACGACAAAAGTCCGGCAATCTTTTCCTGTTTTTACGGTCAGAAAATGGCTATAAGGGGACCGTCTTTTAATTCCATTTTAACGAGTGTAAAAGAAACGCTCGGCAATCTTTTCATGTTTTAGGAGTCAGAAAAGGGCTTAAAGATGACTCTGATGTTTTTGTTTGTGAAAAATGACAATTTTCCCTAAAAATCCTTTACCCTGCACAAAAACCAACACATTACTCATACCTGTTTAAGATAGATAAAAATACTTTGAAAAATACCTTTTCATGGTGAAAAATAAACAAATTTACCATTTATTTACCCAAAAAACCTATAAAAAGGATTTTTACCAATTCATTTTTACCATTTTACTGTTGAGGAGAGAAAAAGGGCTTTTGGCAAGAAACTTCCCATGGACATTGCGGAGAATCCGACCGTCGAAATCGAATTCCGTCCCATCAGGTATTCTACAACATCCTCCTCTTCATTTCCATCCATTTAGAATTTGTTTTTAGGCCCTAGTTTCATTTTTTGGAGGCTTTGGGGTTTCAAGGTCCGCCTTTCGGGGTACGCAGGTGCACGGGGTACGCAGGTGCTCCACTGGTGACCCGCGTACCCCAACATTTTCTTAGTTGGGAAAATGGCGAGCGTACGCACCTTGACTTAAAGGAACCCGCGTACCCACACTCTGTTCCTAAAGGCGGGGTGTGTACTCCATGCAAAGGGTTTACAAACCCCAAATTCTCCAAAATGGACCAATAAATTTTGATTTTATGGATTCTAATGGATGTTTTCTGGTGTGTAGATTTCTCACCATGCTTGATTGGCATGAGAGAGAGCACGAAGATGTTGATTTGGCCGCCATTAATCATCAACCATCCATTGATGCTTTGAAGGCATGCGGCCTTTACAAATACTGGGCCATACCTGGCATAAGGGCCCAGGTGCGCTTTCTAGAGTGGCTGGTAGAGAGATGGAACGTCCAGGACCAGTGCTTTTACATTGGAGGGCACCAGCTCGAGATAGAGCCCTCAGATATCTACTTCCTCACTGGTTTTCCCAAGAGAGGTGAACACTTGACTTTGTTCGGGACTAGGCCGGGTGGCCAGTCCATCGCTAGTCTCCGACAAGAGTGGTGTAACACTCAGTCTCAGGAGAAGGGGATAGAGATCAAAACTATATCCCGACCTGAACTTATGGTGATTGCTTTTACAGTTACTAGACTTTGTGGGGCTGCCGCTTTACACATTGCCACTGGATCCCAGATGCGGATGGTGATTGATTGTTATCGGGGCACCATTTTCAACTGGTGTGATGCTGTGTTGGCCAACTTAAAGGGCCAACTGACTAGAACCAAAAATGGACAGCTAAAGACTTTTGGTTATGGGCCTTTAGTTGTGAGTTTTGCCCTAGAGAGGGTTCTGATGCTGATCCCACAGCAGCTCACTGTTGATGTTGGGCCTCCCTGAGAGCCTAAATTGATGCGATGGGTTGCGGTTATGGCCCGTCATCCTGATGAGGGCACGGAGGTTGTCCGATTTACTCCGGAGTATTTTCACTGGTTGGAGGACCAGATCTTTTCTATACAGGATTTTCCTTATGCTGGAGTTGATTTTCGTGGAGATCCGGACATGGTTCTTCCACCGGGAGAACAATGGGATGACACAGGTAATTCATTTCTCACAAGTTTTTAAATTATCTATTTTTTTTGTTTTTTATATCATCTCAAAACTGACAGTAACAATTTTCAAAATGCAGATGCAGTCCCATGTCGTCCAGCCAATCTCCGGCCTTTCGAGAGGAGACTACCAGTTGCAGCGGCACCGGCCCCACGGGACGAGGCCACAGAGACCCTAGCTGAGTTGGAACAAGACCTAGAGCATCTTACAGCAGACATACCAGAGACTACTATAGATGATATTCCTATCAGGCTACAGCGCTATGTAGTTGCAGTCCCAAAACCTTTTAGGAGGTTCTTGTGTAGGGTGGCTCGTGCAGTGGTGTTGTATAGATAGCATCACCAGTGATTGGATGGTCATTTTTGTAGACACATGTGACATTTTGGTTTTTTGTACTCATCATTTTTGCCGATCATAAGGTGTTTTTCAACCTATGATTGAAGACGATGTATTTTTTGACACACTCCTATCTATATATATCATTATTACCGGCTTATCTTGTTAAACATGTGTGATGAAATGTTTTTAAATTTACATGTATGATTATTGCAAATGTCTGTCTAACATTCAAGAAGCAATTGCATCTGCTAATGTATTTAAAGACCTTGGAATATGCTGATATTCAATGTAATCAAATTCACGTTCCAAGAGACGCACTCTCAAAAATAACCTTAATAACACTGGATTTCTAATGGCATATACTCTATTAAGCTGTAATACAACAAGTTCAGAATCTAATCTCACTATCAAACTCCGAATCCCAAATGAAATAGATTCAGATAATAACTCAATCACTACACTGTACTCTGCAATGTTGTTTGTTGTTTAACCGAGGCTTACCCCATGCATAGAAACTAACTTGTCAGAGGGCGAATAGATAACCCAAGCTGCGGAAGAGATATTCAGTGTACTACGACAAGCACCATCAGCAAATCCAATGTATGTTTGGAGAGGCATCGACATCTGCAAACATCAAGGGTAAAACCAAGATAAGCAGAATAACGACGAAAAACACAATTTCTAAGCTAAGCACACTGTCTAAACTAACAAACACACCAGCTAGAAAGAAAAACCTAACCTAACCTAAATCTCCATACCCATCATTTAAGCATAATACCTCTTAAGGTAAAGTCCATTTCTGGGTTTACCCAAAGAGTCCCCGTCAAAGTCTACCAGCTCATAGGCCCCTTTTGCTAGCTTTCGCTTGACAATGTAGGGCCCATGCCACATAGGAACGAATTTTCCAGCACCTAATTTATCGTTAGCTTGATCATATAATAGCACTAGGTCTCCTTCCGAAAAATTTCGAGGGGTCACATTTCGATCATACTGAGCTTTCATACGTTTTGCGTGAGTCTCGATTGCCAATGCAGCATCACGTCGAGTCTCATCTAATTGAGCTAAGTATAATAAACGCTTCTCCTCTTCAGAAGTAGCTAGAAGTAACTCGATGGCCATTTGAAGTGACGGGATTTCGCTTTCAATGGGCAGCGCAGCTTCCAAACCATAAACTAGTTGGAAAGGAGTGAACCCTGTTGATGTTTTCACTGAGGTTCGGTATGCCCAAAGCACGGAAAATAACATGTTGTGCCAATTCGACTGATGAATACCAATGATTTGTTCGATCATGATAACTAAAACTTTGTTGATGGATTCAACCAGACCATTCGCTTGTGGATAATAAGGAGTTGAACTATCGTGATGTAAACCAAGCTGGCCTGTAAGTTCTGTCATCATAACGTTTTGAAAATGGCGCCCATGGTCAGTGATTATCGCTTGTGGGACACCAAACCTAGCAATAATGTGATTGAATATGAAAATTGCAGCTGTCTTGCCGTCTGCCTCGAATGTAGGCATCACCTCGGCCCACTTAGTAAAATAATCTACCGCAAGGATGATATACGCATGCCCCCCGGCCGAGTGAGGGTTACACGTAATAAAATCGATGCCCCATTTGGCAAAAGGACCAACGGCAATTATAGGGTGGAGAGGAGCAGGTGGAGCGTGCATCTTGCGATCAAACACTTGACAGTTGTGGCATTTCTGGACCGCAGTAATACAGTCTTTAAACAAGGACGGCCAGAAATAGCCAGTGCGCAATATCTTTTGGGTTGTGGCATGCCCAGACATATGACCGCCACATGCTCTAGAGTGACAGTCATTGAGAACCCTTTCAGCTTCCTCGTGAGTTAAACAACGTCGAAAAACCAAGTCTGCCCCACGGCGATAAAGAGTATCTCCAATAATTTTGTACTGTTGGGACTAGAATCGAATTTTCTGACGTTCCAACTTTGAAACTTCGGGCCGAAAGGATTGGGTCTGGAGATAGACGATGATATCTCCATACAACGAATCTAAAGTGCTGATGAGAAACAAAGATTCGTTCGCAATGGGCTCCTCTACCACAGTTTCTGTGTCAGCACGCGGGAAGTCACACATTAACTCTACAAAAACTAAAGATTTCTTAGACTTAGATTTCTCAAACTCCAAGTCGAACTCCTGCAGGATAACAATCCATTTGGAGTACTTGCCCCCCAGCAATTGTTTAGTCAAAATGTAGATCATAGGGTTGCAATCCGAAATGACTGTAGTTTTGCGGAGTAGAATGTAGTGACGAAAACGTTGGACAGCTTGAACAGCTGCCAATGCCAATTTCTCCACATGTGAATATTTGAGCTCAGTTGGATTTAACGTCCGACTAAGGTAATATATCACATGTTCCATTCCGAATTCATCTTCCTGAACTAAGACCATTCCGATGGTGGAATGGGCGGCGACGAGGTACAAAAAGTAATCCTGGTTGTAGTTGGGAGGATGTAGCAACGGTGCATGGGTCAACGCGTGCTTGAGTGCATCAAAAGATTTCTGAGCTATCTCATCCCAAGAGAATTGAGCGTTCTGTTTCAACAACCGGGTAAAACCCTTGGTAATCTCGGCGTAGTTAGGAATGAATCGTCGTAAAAAGTTTGCTTTCCCCTGCAAACTTTGGAGTTGGCGAAGACTCGAAGGAGGAGGCAATTTAATGATAGCTTCTACCTTCGAGGGATCGACGCGAATGCCGGCTTTCGAAACTACAAATCCCAGTAATCGTCCTACTTCTATATAGAAGACACATTTGTGTGGGTTCAACCAAATACGAGAATGCCTACACCTCATGAAGATTGTTCGTAAATGGATAAGGTGATCAGCTCGATGTAATGAATGAGCGGGCAAATCATCGAGATACGGTTGCACAATGTGTTTGATGTCATGAAACGCATAAGACATCGCCCTTTGAAAAGTGGCTCCGACATTCTTAAGCCCAAAAGGTAATTTGCAATAAGCAAAGGTCCCCCATGGACAAATGAAAGCCGTTTTTTGTTGATCGGCAGGTAGAATATTGATTTGGTTGTAACCGGAAAAACCATCCATAAAGGAAAATATTTCACTGCCGGCACAATCATCAATTATTTGATCGATATAGGGTGTTGGGTAGTTGTCCTTGGGACAAGCTTGATTAATATCCCTATAGTCGATGCACATTCTTATTGTTCCCTGTTTTTTGTTAACCAGAACAATATTCGATACCCAATCCGTTAACGGGATCGGATAAATGAAACCTGCTTTCAACAGCTTCTCGACTTCAGCTTTAATTGCAGCCGCTTTTCGTGGGTGAATCTGACGCAAACGTTGCCGGACGGGTTTAGCGTCCGGGTAAGTCTTGATCTCATGGACAACAATCGCGGGATCAATTCCTGGCATTTCCTCATAAGACCAGGCAAACACGTCGTGGAATTCTTGAAATAGGGCCTTGTATGTCTGAATTTTGTCATCTGAACACGAGGCACCTATATGAATGTGCTCAACAATTCCAGGCTTGACTGAAATGTCAATGGAAATAGTGCGAGAAACGTTTCCCAAATTCAACTCTGAATCAGGATGTTTCATTCGATTTTGAGCTTATTTAACATATTCAGCTATAAAGATTGATGAGAAATCGTTTTCAAAACGATCATCCTCAGGTAAAAACGAAGATCTGTGATGGAGATCTTCCCATGGTAAATCGTCTACACATAGGACTTCACGAAGTTTCTCGTCAGATGATACAACTTCGGGAATACGCTATTAACTCCGAGGTTGACGTGAAAAGTGATTTCTCACGGACCACATTCATTTGGTCGATTTTGGTTGGACTCGGGTCGATAAAAGACTGCACGGCTTCATAAGCAATTTCATATGGACTCAAAGGCATAGCATCACCAAATGAGTCTATCTTAGATTCAGAAGGAACGATCCAGGGATCGTCATAAACAATGGTGTCTAAAGTAATCATATGAATAGATGCAAATGAAGACAAGGCGTTGATTGGAGGAAAAGGAAAAGTTCCCAGTAAACCGGCATCTTTAACTAATCCTACTCCAACATCCTTATAAGGGATAGTTGTTTTACCGACATGCTGGATACTCTCTGAAGAGGCTGGGTCGGATGAAAAGTAGGCCAGCTGGTCTATTGTTACGATCTTGCCATTATGTGGAAACTTTATTACTCTGAAGACCGATGAAACGACCGCTGTCATAGCATAAGACCAACTTCGACCCAAGAGAAGGTTGTAGTCTAGAGGGGCATCAACCACCTCCACATCTAGACTAACGTTTTTTCCTTCAACCCCTATAGGCAAATCCTGTAGAATGCCAAACGGATGGAACCCACGGCCATCAAAGGCCTTAAGAATTGTCGGGGATTGATTTAGTGAAGGAGAACCAAGTGATCTCCAACACGGTATCGACATAATACACGTGGAAGCTCCCTCATCAATTACAGTCCGATGAATAGGCCTGTTTTTTACTATCACTGGGATCTGGAAAGCCATTTGATGAGGTAAACGTGGTGTACTATTCTCTAGATCAAAGATTATTAGGTTCGGGTCCTGAACATCAACAGCTCCTATAGCCGACAAAAGTAATTTGCGTTGTGCTGGGCATGATTGCAGCACTTCCAAAGCCGACATTGCTGAGGGGGAAACAGCTAAATCCTCAACAACGTTGTAATTCTGGGCCGCTCTCGCATGTGGATTGAAAGCAGACCTTCGAAGTACACCCTTGGCGGGCAGTTTGATTACTAAGTCCGGGTTAGGTTTCTCGATCTGTAGTGGATCGGAACCGGGAGCTGAGGTTGATGGATTAGAATGAGAAGATTTTGCTTCTTTGCCATCAACAGGACTTTTACTACCATAATCTTGCGATCGAGTCGCAATCCTTACATGAGACATCATCAATATGGGTTCTTCACTGGCACTCGAGGAAGAACCTATCATCTTACTCTCCTGCTTTGGAAATGGATCTTTCAAAACAGCAGGAGTTGGGGAACCCTTGACGATTTTCACAACCTCGGCCCGATGAGGGCAATCTCTTGTAAAATGATCCTCTTCAAAAATAAGACAAGGATATTGAGGTTTGCGTTTTTCGTCATTGGTTTCCGACTTTTCTGTTTTCTCCTTTGGAGTTTTGTCTGCTTTATTCTTCTTCTTTCCTTTCTTTTTCCCACCGGATTTTGATTTAGCCGTAGATGACTCTACAACGTGAATATCAGCGGAAACTTCAGCAGAAGATTCTCCTGTCGGGGAGTCTGGTAAGGTTATAATAGGAGAAGAATTATTTGAGGATTTCTTCTTACTTTTAGTGTTCACCATACCAATCATACCATCAGCGGCATGAGACCCCGAAGGAGAAGCAGCGATTTGATTTGACTTAGGAAGATCTGGGATCTTTTCGTGTAACGTACCTGACTGAGTATAAACTAAGTCAAGGTACTGCGCTTGAGCAATCACTTGCTCCTCAATAACTACTCCGGCCTTAGCTACGTCTTCAGTAATCTTCGGTAACAATGATTTAACAAACCATTGAGCTAAGATTTGGTCCGGGATAAAAACTTTCACTAACCGCCTTCGACGTCTCCATTCATGAATATGATCGGAAATATACGTGGACGTCGATTGTTTTAATGAAGTTAGTAACTCCGTGCCATTATCATATCTGACCGGCAACTGAAAATGAGTTAAGAACGAGGTAGCTAACTGGCTAAAATTATAAAAAGAGGCCTGTGGTAACTCAATGTACCACTTGGCCGCGAGACCAATGAGAGTACGCTGGAAAAGACGTAAGCGGATCGAATCATCCGAGATGGAATTAGAGGCACACCAGAGGTGGTAAGTCATCACATGATTCGACGGGTCCTCTCCAGACTTACCTTCGAACTTGGGTATGTCACTGGGCAACTTATTTGGCATTGGCGGCCAAAACGGAAGATAATTTATTGGATCGTTCGTTAGGCGCGAGAAGTCTGGTAAATCCAAAGTTGCGATAAACGGTAATTGCCGATTAGGATCCCTAAAACTCTGGGTCACGAGACCAGTCCCAGGAGGAGGATATCCCGGATAACTAGGAATAGGAATCGCGTTCGGGATATTATATCCTCCCGGAAAACCAGGATTAACCGGACCGTACTGGGGTTGTTGTGGTTATTGATAAGTGTACCCAAGATACGGTTGATACTGGTAAACTGGCTGCTGGACAGCAGGCCCGTATTGGTACTGTCCTTGGTATGGTTGATAAGTGAATTGTGGTTGACTTGTGACAACCGTACTTAAACCAGGCTGTCCTATAGGCATTTGAACCGTAGTTTGAATCGTGGATCCAGACGATGGTAAAGATGTCTGAGGAGTAGTTACAGAGACAGTAGAAACCGGAGCTATCGATACTCCAGAAGTAAGTGGGGTAGATTGAATAGATGTTGCGGTAGTTGCAGTAGTCATTTGAGATGGAGTACTCGGTGCAATAGGCCCAGACTGAGAAACTACCGAAGGTACAGAAGTTTGAATATTAGACTGGATTGGTTGCTGGGGTGAACCAGAAACTAAGGGTTGTCCAGTTTGAGATGACAACTGTACACTTGGCTGCAAAACCTATTGAACTTGCGAAGGATCCCACACTATGTTCATTCCGAGGTATTGACCCATGACAGGTTGAGGATATTGAGATCCATAACCGGATTGAGGGTATGATTGATAATTGAAAGGTACATTTCCCGTACCTTGAACATAAGATTGACCTTGGGGTGGTTGATAACTTTGACTCAAGTACTGACCTTGGGGTAGATACCCTTGAGGTAGGTACTGATACTGGGGTTGACCTTGAGGTATAAATTGATACTGAGGTTGACCTAGGGGTACATATTGAGGCTGGGGTTGACCTTGAGGAATGTATTGCACCACGGGTACATACTGTCCTTGAGGTTGCCCCCCAGACGCAATTTGTGTACCTTGAGGTTGCCCCCCAGGCGTTAATTGAGGCTGCCCCCCAGGCGGTAACTGGCCACCTTGAGGTTGAGAACTGGGAATTGAACCTGACATCATGTAAACGTCTCCTACGCCCAACAGTTTATTACCATTGTTTCCAGTTAATAACCCATGTTCAATGGGTTGAGGAGACGCTCCTGCAAAAGTACCAGAAAGTGACTGATACCCAGAGGGAACAGAAGGACCGCCGTACAAAAAAGATTCAGGAGATTTAGTAAACACGAACGACTGACCAGACATATTTACAGGAGTATAAATACCTCTAGGTGGATAAGGAGCACGAGGTGGAGAAAAACTTAACCCTGAGTTGTCCAAATAATTAGTTAATGAAAGATACCAAGTAGTACTTCTAGGTGGACTGTAAAAAATGGACTCACGCTCCCTTAGATCAATAGTAGGTTGATTTTCAGGGATAGGGACGCCTATTTCTTCTTCTGGAGCAAGTTCTTCAATAGCTATCAAACCAGAAGGAAGATTTTCGATGATGACTCTTTCTACCCTAGGTGAATCAGGAGCACTAGAAGTTGGAGTAACAGGTTCAGATATTTCAGGTTCTTCGCCTATATCACTAGTAGATGAAAAACTACCAACAAGCTCGGAAACTACAATAGCTTCAGGATTATAGCTTGTTTCTAGACTTTGGTAATCGGGATGAACTACCAACGAAGACTCTCCTTCTTCAGGTGAACCTACTTTACTGCCACTAGGAGTTACAAGGACTTTCAAACCTTCATAATGACTCGGGACGTCTTCAGGAGGTTGGCCCTGAAGTCTACGGGACTTCCTCAAGAAGTCGGCCACAGTTACAATCTCAGGAGACTGGCCCCGAAGTCTACGGGACTGTCTCGGTAATTCAGCCACAGTTAAAAACTTTTAACTACTGCACACGCAAACAAAGTAAAATCTCAAAGCAAACTGTCTAAAGTCTCTAAAGAACTAAACAAATTCGAATCACACACCTAAAGAATCTAGGGCGTCAAACCATACACAAACAGTAGCCTTCCGGACCGAAAACACTAGTTGGTGATGAAACCCAACATCGTCGAATTCAATACAGAAGTGGCGGGTGGAACAGTTACCCCGGCAACCTGCTTAATGAATAGACTGGCACAAGTTCCTCCACTTTAACCGTCTCGAGTGAAGTGAACCCCCCGGAAAATCCAAGTGAGTCTAGCCGACATCTGCTCCAGGTACAGTGGGATCTTCCCTCCACCGTCACCTTGGGTAGAACCCTAAAGATAATGGTCACTAAGGTCACCAACAGCAACAAATATACCTGGGGGAACAGTCTACGATCCGATAGCACGCAAGGGCAGAGTATCAAGCTCAATCCCCTTGCCGGCTCCTTGACAATAATCCAAGGTTTACCGACAAGTGACCCCAGGCTCCTCGACAATAATCCGAGGTTTACCATTTGTAGTACGTGCATATCTGGCGTCATTCCCAATGAAGGAGGATTGATCCCCTCACTGGTTCGGACACGATCTCGTGCTTCTCCTTTAAGAGGAGCTTTCCCAGAGCATAAAAGTAACAGCTGGATTTATCCTACCACAAGATGAGCTACTTGTTTGGTTTTGCTGTCTTGGAGAGTTAATTACTCTCCTACTCCAAGACACTAGCCTGATCTATATTGGTGTTTCAGAGCCCTAGTAAATAAAAAGTTACTAAGTAAATTTTACTTTAAGCGTTAATTTTTATGGCTTTTCTTTAGGACAAAAGGTAGTGGAGATGAAACTAATGGTGTGTAGACTCGACTCAAATCCACTAAAAAGATGCACCTAGGATGATTTATACTATCTTTCCTTTTCAATGAATTCCCTAGCTAAGAGAGTTGGAGAATGCAAAATTGAAATAAAGACAACTTTCTTGGCAATGAAAATCAAAGAAACAATCTCTTTATCTTTTCCAAAGCATACAACACATGACCACTAATTATTTCATGAAAATTCCTTTCTCTTTTCAAAGACTTCAAATGCTACTAAAACAAACTTTTCTTCAAAAGAGATTTTTGTATTTTTTCCTATATTAACAAAGCATGTAAAACTACTTAACAGAAATCAATTTTAAAAAATCTATGACAATCAAATCAATTTTACCTAAAAGCAAATCTAAGAGAAATTCACCTAAAAGCAAACCTAACGAGGCAAAAGCCTACAAAGTATAATTCCAGGATGTTTTACTCAGATACAATTCAACCAAGGACTAGTTCATGCAGAATCATAAACCAGTCAAAAACAAAAATCAAAATCTTTTCTTCTTTTTCTTAAGAATGAAATTCACAGCTTTAACAAACAAGCTTTGTCGAAATTCCGCAAAGAGACAACACAAAGGTAGGTTTCTCACACAGGTAGATTTTATGAAAGGTCTGACTCCTAAGAAGACTGAAAAGACCAGGGATATCTAAGGTTTTACAACTTCTAAAGCCAAAGTCACTACAGGACCAATGCAAAAATCAAACCTAAGGCTAGAACTTCTATGAATTTCACTAAAACCCTTGATAGTAATGAAACAATCTTAGATGAAAACTTTTGACAGGTAACCAATGGATCTGGGCAGCAAAAAACAAATTATAAACAAAATCTAAGAGGCAAAAAGGAAAAAATTGGAAATTTTCTCAACTTTTGACAGGGTACGCAGGCAACCTATTTGCACAGGTGCGTGTACGCTCTGTGTACAAAGTTGTAGTGCGTACAAGTACGCACTGTGCTTAACACAGAGGGTGCGTACTGCTAGCAAAACCAAGAAAAATAAAATCTAACTTAACCCTAAGCTATTCCACCCAAATTCACAGTCAATCAGTCAAACACCAAAAAGAAATCGACTTTTCTCAAATCAAAGTATCAATCAAAAGAGAAATCAATCAAATCCATGGATTCCCCAGTGGAGTCGCCATTTTGTCATGCGAAAAGAGTCAATTTTGCGAATAAAACCAACCTCCCTAGAAGCTAAGGCTTTCTAGTGACAAACAAGACAATTAAGCACCATCTTTCCCTAAATATGCATTAAAATACAAGCAACCAGGTGTTTAAAGCATACCTTTAGTCCAACGCTGTTTGTAGCAGTCCAGCTTTCTCTGATCCAGATGAGCTCCTCCTTCTCTTTGAAACCTACATTCACTAACAAGCAAACGATTACATAGCACCTGAATAACTCATAAAATATAACGTATTCATCATAAAGACCAAGGAGTATATGAAACAAATTATATATAACAACTTGTTGAGAAAAATGAACTTAATTGTATTAAGTGGAAACAAAAGAAACCATTACAACCAGTGCCTTGGTGTTGTGCAAGTCCCTCCCAGGGTCCAGCAAGAGTTCTCCTTTACTTTGATCAGCTCACCCACTTCCAAATGAAGCTAAGAAAGGATGGGAATCTCTCCTCTCAAGCTCTATAAGGGAGTCCTAATTTCAGCAGCATCTACCCTTAGGAATGTTCAGCTTTCAACCTCCCCTCCCTCTGGCCCAATGCCTGTATTTATAATGCTTTGGAGGAAGTTAATCAGGTCCACCATCAATGGGATAAGCCCCTCTTTTAATGGGATAGCTCCCCTCTTGATGGGATAAGTTCCTCTTTCATAGGGATACATGAACCATCTGGAGGCGCTCAATACATGTCAAACCATCTTCTAGAATGCTCTAGATTCGACCACAAGTAACTTTTTTGAAGTAAAACTCGCGCCTTTTGACCTTTACAGGAGTACGCACCCACCCCTTTACAGACAGAGCGTACAAGTACACATGTATTGTGAACTTGAGGTGCGTACACGCAGGTAAGGTTAAGAGAAACTGCGTAACCAGAGTTAATTGACTTTTTAAGGACTTTCTCTCTTTCTTGGAGTTTGACATGAGGAGCAGAGGTATAAGACTTGCCAAGGAGGATAGTATGACAGTTGATGGAGCCATACTAACTACAAATAGTCATGGTGACAAATTTTAGTGTAACACCTTCAGGTCAGTGACTGTATATTTCATGAATTTCTCTCGGTATACCCTAATTTGGTTTGGTTTACCATTGTATGGAAACCACATGTGAGACCAATCGGTTGCGAAATAACCATGCAACTTTTCAGACCAATCCTTACTAAGAATTAAACCATAAAATTCAGGGATATCAACCACCAAAATATCAATTATTTGTGAAACTTCTTGATTATAGAGAAGCCTAATTGAAATTAATGCTATCTCTCTAAGAACCTCTACTTTTGTCTTGTTTAACTGAACTATGTGTACTACATTTTTTTGAGGTGTAATGTTCAATCTAGTACATACAGCCCTTGGCATTATATTTGAGGAGGCTCCTGAATCAACAAGGCAGTTATGAACATTCCTATTGAAAATTTCATAAGTGAGTAGGAATGGAGGAATATGAGAAATATATCTCTCACCAATTAAAACTAGATCTAAAGGATCTACTTTGTTTGAGGATGAGGGAGGTTTTCCCATATTGTAGGCAGCTTGAGTGACCAGAGTAGATGGCAGAGGAGATACAAGAACTGCTTTTAACTCTCTTAATAGAATTTTCTATTGCTTCTTGAGTTTAGTGAGCTCATGTAATGAGATGTTTGCTCTAGTCTTTTTCATGTCTTCAACTATATTGTATTCCACTGTATCTGAGATTAACAATGTTTTTGAGGCATTTGGGGAATCTAGAGGAATAATATCAGTTTGGCTAGTCTTAGATTTCTGAGCTACTATTTTCTCCTTTGCAGTAGAATAAGTTTTTTGTTTCTGATTTGTGATAGACATGTCAGGATAGTTTTTACTTCTTATAGTCACTACCATTGCTTGTGCCTCTTCTTCAGTTGGGAGGATGAAATCCCACATTCCATTTAATTCAATATCTTCTTCCATTTTAGCTTCCTCTTCGTCTGTAAATCTTCTTATGCTTCATGACCAGATTCAGCATTTGAAATGGTGTTTGGGGGTTTCTATACAGAAGAAGGGTTCCTTTTGATTGAGCGAAAAGGTTTCTTGGGAGCAGAGGATTCTGCGACCTATTTTTTTATTTCAACCATTTCATTAGACATTGTTTTTAACACTTTTTTAAGGCCTTCAAGATTGAAAGGTTCCTTTGAATCTTTCTTCTTAGGGTTATCCTTAAATTTTACTTTCTTTGACTTCCTTTTGTTTGTTTGTGATCTCTTTTCCAAAGCTATAATTCTTCTTTCTACAGACACGACTTCTTTCATGTTTTCTATAAGAGTAGCTTGATTGGCTCTATCTACAAAAATTGCAATATTAGAAGGAAGATATGAAATATAACATTATATTTGTACATGATGAAAGGATAATTTGGCGTCAGGCAAAATCCCCTTTCATTTACAAATTTTGATCCTGGGACCTATGGGTTATGAGCCCATTATGTTATTGGAAGCGTTATATGCTCTTATGCCTTAAACTCGGCAACAAATCCTTTCGAAAATACATGGATGCACATGATAATACACATAAACTCCACTCCAAACCCTTTGATTGGACTTTAAAAAACGTTATGGCCCCAACTATAAAACATTGGGTCCGCTCCTCTAATATTTCCAACAGCGTTGCACCAACCTTCGTTATCTCTGATCACCAATCGACGCTTAGTTGGCTATCAGCGTATTGGCCATCACTTATCGAAATTCCTCTGTCCTTTGATCTTAGCCCCTCAAATTTTTGATCAGTGATTAGATCGCGATCGTTAATCTTGACTCTCGATCCAATGGTCCATCATTTATCACATCATCGCAAGTCCTTAAAGCCTAAGGTCCACCCTTATGAAGCAACTTTGTCGATGTGATATAAAGGCTCTACTCCACAGCGATTGGATCTGGGTTGTTGGTCTCTAAGATCCAATCGATCCTATGCATCACTCTTCACTTCTCATTCTATTGATGGACTTACGCTATGCTCAGGCTTCCTCTGCCTTACTCTGCCACTTACACTATTATCACTCCATACAACATTCATATAACACAGTTATTCGTTTATCGATGGATCACCATTGATCCTCCAGTGATCGATGGTCGATCAAACCTGCAACACTGGAACATTTAGATGGTTTATAAAATACACATAGGTGCACAAAATCAACACAAGGCACACTTTTTGTATTATACAGAACAATTACATGCTAAGGTGTTTCAGCCTTAGAACAAGCTCCCAATCGATTACATTTTGAATACTCTATCTCTCACTCTGTATTACTATATTACTCTCCCCTTGAACATGCATGTTCATCATATATATATAAGAAATATTGGATCAGATCACTCAGAAGGATCCAATCAATCTTCTCCTTAATCTCCTATCGCAAATATCTCAACAACCCTTAATTCTCTCTACATGCATACATATGAATACATATGGAAAATTACATTTAATTAAGTCCATCTAATTAGCTCTGTTTTAAACAGATTTTCCCAGTTTTGCTCCGATGGTCCACGTCCTCTCGTTCTCTACTTTGGATTCCTCTTTTGATTAAGGGGGGTCAGATGCTCCTGCATCAGACTCCCGAGGCACAAAAATTTATGACCTCCTAGTCATATGCTTCTCCTTATCCTTATAAATTCTACCAACATCCCTGTGGAATTGCCTTTATGATCTTTTGTGAGCTGCAACCAAACCTCTCCAATAACAGTCTTCCTTTGCTACACGATACCTCACCAAGCTTTCTCCTCTAAGCTTTAGTCTTTTGGAATCCTTCTAGTTCTCTCCTCTATGGAACCATTTGAGCACTCCATGCTCTAGGTTGCTGCAAGTCTTCTCACCTTCCGCTGCTGCTATCTGTACGACAGTAAGACCATAAACTCTCCATACTTTAAACAACTATACCTCCTTCTCCTTCTGCTTGCACTCCTTCTTCCTTCTCATAGGAAAAATTTCCCTTTAACCTTTCCCTGCTCTGATACCAAATGATGAAAGGAGAATTTGGGGTCGAGAAAATTCCCCTTTGGTTTACAAATTTCAATCCTGGGACCTATGGGTTATGAGACGATTATGTTATTGGAAGTGTTATCTGCTCTTATTCCTTAAACTTGGCAACACAAGCTTTCAAAAATACATGGATACACATGGGAATCCATAGAAAATCCACTCCGTACCCTTTGACCAGACTTTAAAAACATTACAGCCCCAAGTATAAAACATCGGGTCCACTAATATTTCCAACAACGTTGCACCAACCTTCATTATCTTTGATCACCGATCAATGCTTAGTCGGCTATCAGCATATCAGTCATCGCTTATCAACATTGCTCCGTCCTTTGATCTTGGCCCCTCCGATTTACGGTCAACAATTAAATCGTGACCATCGATCCTGACTCTCGATCCGATGGTCCATGATCTATCACATCATCGCAAGTCCTTAAAGCTGAGGTCCACCCTTATGAAGCAACTTTGCCGATGTGATATAAAGGCTCTGCTCCATAGCGATTGGATCTGGACCATTGGTCTCTGAGATCCAACGGATCCTGTGCATCACTCTTCACTTCTCGTTCTATTGATGGACTTACACTACGCTCGGGCTTCCTCTGCCTTACTCTGCCACTTACACTGTTATCACTCCATACAACATTCATATAACACAGTTATTTGTTTATCGATGGATCACCATCGATCCTCTAGTGATCGATGGTCGATCAAACCTACAACACTGGAACATTCAGACAGTTTATAAAATACACACAGGTGCACAAAATAAACACAAGGCACACTTTTTGTATTATACAGAACAATTACATGCTAAGGCATTTCAGCCTTAGAACAAGCTCCCAATCAATTACATTTTGAATACTCTATCTCTCACTCTGTATTACTATATTACTCTCCCCTTGAACACGCAGGTTCATCATCATATATATATATATATCTATATATATATATATATATATATATATATATATATATATATATATATATATATATATATATATATATATATAAGAAATATTGGATCGGATCACTCAGAAGGATCCGATCAATCTTCTCCTTAATCTCCTATCGCAAATATCTCAACAACCCTTAATTCTCTCTATATGCATACATATGAATACATATGGCAAATTACATTTAATTAAGTCCATCTAATTAGCTCTGTTTTAAACAAATTTTCCCGGTTTTTCTCCGATGCTCCACATCCTCTCGTTCTCTGCTTTGGATTCCTCTTTTGATTAAGAGGGGTCAGATGCTCCTACATCAATACATCTATATCAGCTTTAGAGGCAGCTAGGATTTTATTTAGCAACTTGTTAAATATCGAGTTGAAATATTTGATCTTTCAATCTGGATTAGCTTTCAGATTATAAATATCATTGATCAAGGATGCTATGGTCTTATCATCACCAAATTTTGCAAGAAATACTTCTTGAAAAGTATCCCAGTCTCTAATTGAACCCGCTGGAAGGGAAAAATACCAAGATCCAATAGATTCTTGGAAAGTATAAGGAAATAGTCTTATTACAATATCTTCATGTGCAACCCCGTTAAGATTCATGGCTAATATAAAATTATTTAGATGTTCTTCGGCTGGGAGAGCATCGTCACAATTGTATTTAGGCAGCCATTTTTCTGGGTTTGTTGGGAGTGCATTGGATTTGCAACTAGGATAGCATCAGGATTTGTCGAAGGTTGATTGGCCATAACTTGAGCTGGAGATTGAGAATAGGGGAAGGTCAATCCAAAAGTAGGTATAGATGGTGAAGAACTTACTACTCGGTTAGTACTACTAATGGTAGTACTAATTGGAGAAGTGGATAGTTGAGAAGTCATGGATTCACTAGTATAAAATGATGAAATTAGTGACTAGGTGACTAAAAACGTTAGTCACTGTAGCTTTTCCAAGTGAAATACTACCAAAATTAAGCAATCTTAACTGACCCAAATAAAAACAACTAACATAAATGAATATTTAGTCGCGGATTAAAATATACAACTAGCTAATAAGTAATACAAATAAAAATGACTAAAAATAATGACTAATTTAGTGTATGAACAAAAATATGACTACCTAGCAAGTACTACCATAATAGAAATTAGACATTTAAGTTAGTCATTTTAATTGTGTGACTTCTTCAATCTAAACTTATAAGTGACAAGGGATTCAAAGGTTTTTATAGATTGGTTTAATGGTTATACTTCCTTAAACACTTCTTTATTAGATCAGTGGATGGTTACAAATGGGGAGTTGATTAGAATCTTCAAGGTTATATACTTTGATAACATTCACAAGGAATTAAATTCAAATCATTTGTAAAGAGTGAATGCACATAACATCCTTGTGAACCCTCAACTTTAACAATAGCCTCACACAACTTCCACACATCGTCTAGCAATACAGATAGAAAAATACAACAATGGAAACATCCAACAAAAACCCAAGTAATGAAGAGGAAACACTAATAAACATACATCGAATCCTCAATCCTTGGTTCTAAATATTACAAAGCCCTGAATGATGCTCAAATCAACTAAGAAAAATCTAGGATATGGGTTATTAACGTGGTAATATGAATGAGAGGGGGAAAATATTAGCAAATCATCGACTCCAACTTCACTCTCACCCTCCATGTAGCACCAAGCACAATTTTTTTTCTAATGCATCTACAATACTAACAAGTAATGGTAAATAACTATATTCTCATATTCCTATCATAATTATATTTAGCCTCTCTAACATGCTCTTGGTTTTTTAATGTATTCTATATATGAGTTCACTCTATATCTAGCTTAACATTATAACAAAAACAAAATCATGATTTTAATTTGCAAAAGCTAATAGGATATAGTTTACACCCAATGAAAGAAAGAGTTGGATTATAACTTACAAGTAAGAACATATTTTATATCAATATAGTAATGAGTATTTTGAAATTATTTTCCATGATGAATCCATTTAATTTAATAATTTGTGTTATCAATTCACCAAACCATTACGATTTTAATCACAAAAACTAATAGGATATAATTCACACTCAATTAAAGAAAGCATTGTATTATAACTTACAAGAAAGAACATCTTTTATATCATAGTAATCAGAATTTTGAAATTTTTTTCCATGATGAATCCATTTAATTTAATACTTTTTGTTATGAATGCACCAAATCATTTTTCAATTTACTAATAGTGAAATCAATACACCTTATTGATTTGCATTATATGATTGTATTTTTTTCTTAAGTGAAAGTGTTTTCATTCCATAAAATCATTATTTTACATCAAAAGAGGTTGAAATATTTCATTTTCTTCCACTATAGAAACCAAACCAAGCACACAATTTCATTTTCCTTAAGAGCCGCACAAAATGTTTACTAATAGTGTACCAAAAAATGAACAAGTCTGTGAAAAAATACATGGGCTATATGGATATATTGAAGCAAAAAAACAAATTTAATGGTCCTTGATATAGTAGATAACTAGAGAACATAATTAACATTTAATATTTTCTATATTCTAAGGCTTCCACAAGGATAGGATCCCTTTCACTTCCTAGAGAACAACCTAGATTAGGGGGCAAGTCAAAGTGGGCTTTAATTTTCCCTAGTTTGTTGTCCATGAAGAACATTAACACAACAATTCATCCAATTTAAAATCATATCTTCTTAGGTAGTGTTCTTCTCCATCGCCAGGCAACCGAAAAATAACCTGAGGTGCTAGTAAAGATTGCCTATACGTATATAGTGATTAAGGAAACTCTGGTAGTGGGCCATGCTTGCAACCCATGTCTCCACCTTAGTAAGCACCTCAAAGTTAATAATGCATTGTATTTCATCTACAATGCCACATTTATCTTGAAAAATTCCCTCTTGAACACTTATAGGAGTAAAATCATGATAAGGAGTAGCAAAGATTTCAACTCATTATTGGGTTTTGGGGCTTCCAAAGTACCTATAATATGCAGTTCCATGGTAGAACCATGCTCTCTATCTCACCATGGTATACATAGGAGAAGGAAACTATGAGAAATTAGAAAGAAAGAGTTTATAGGAGGGACAATTCCACAAAGATAGGCTAGTGGGAAGTGGAAGGTGAAAGTGGTGGGGCTTGACGAGGTTAGAGGGAGAGATTGTGTGCCTAAAAAGGGGAGAGGAATTCAAGCTAAGAAAATATAGTGAGGAAGTAATTAGCTAAAGGCCAAGAAAAAATGAGGAAAATTCAATAGAAGTAGGTCTGATGGATTGGGGGAATGGTCTCAACATAGTAAGTTCAGTAAAAATCCAAATTTATTGAGGGGGATGAATCACTGCATGGTGAAAAACATAAAATGATACAAAAATGACCAATGTTCCTTGTAAATTCCTATGATCAGGCTTGAAACTCACAAAATATATGAGACACCATTACACCATTACTACACAATATACAATTGCATACAAATTATTAGCTTGACCCTTATGTATAGAGAGATGGCTTAGGTGCCATCATAATTGTTTACCTCCTAGAATGACTAATGTGGAAATTTAGAGTAGGCTTACAAACCATTTCAGTCTTCCAAGTATAAGAGGGGTTAAAAGACTAATGGGCCAAGGGAAATATGCCAGTAAACAAACACGAGTGACATGATAGATGGTGTGGTAACATAATTATGGCACACAATGCAATTTATGTGCATTTTAATTCATTGGGGGAAATGATGGAATGTCTCCCTCCTCTTGTAGTGAGTGAGACTATGGTCTCATTCCTCCCATCTATCTCATGCTAGCTAACACATCTAGGGATACATTATATGATTATTGAAATCAATGTAATTACTTGATTTTTCTCAGGCTTATTTCATACATTGCATATATTGAATGAGTGACAAAATGGATTGTATTTTCACTAAAAATCAATGCATCACATTCATTGGTTAAACATTTTTCATCAAAAAAGTATACTAAAATATTAGTATTGGATAAACAAAGTGTTGGTCTTTACCTTGTAATAGAATATTTATTTTATAACATTATAATATGTATTTCTAAATTGTTTTGTAATATATTAGTTTTGAAATCACTTAGATAATTTTCACTATATTAGAGTTGAAATCAATACTTATCAATTTTCTCACTACTATTTCTTAAATCAATGCATATAATCATTTTTCATTGTATAATTATTTAAATTAATGCACCCAATATAAGCTATGGATTATTAATGTAATAATATAAATGAAAAAAAATATTAGCAAATCATAGATTCCAACTTCACTTTCACCCTCCCACATAGCACTAAGCACAATGATTGTTCCAAACCATCTACAATACTAAGAAGTAGGAGAAAATTTGAGCAAATGAAAATACTAATAGTTAAAGATACCAAGCCAAATCCATCCAATTGATTGTAGACCATAATGGAGATGTTTGCAACATCAACAACAAAAAGTCACAAAATACGCTAGATCCATCGAGTTATAGACTGCAATATTGCAACATCATCCCACCAATTTGGCACTAATTTTCTTAAATTAAAAGAACATTTTGAATTTGTGCATTGCATTTTTATTGAATTACTCTAATGGATGACTTTGAAGCTCCCACATTCTCCTGAGGCCTCAATTTTGAATGGAAACACTGGTCATTCATTCTTGGCTATGAACATAATGATGAAGAATGTGAAAACCTAGCCATTTGTAACCAAGATCATGAAATAAAATGTCGTCCAGAGATCATTGACATATTGGAATTGTTCCCTGGACCCCAGGGCTTCCAACGGTAGGGATTGAGCCCAGGAACTCAAGTTTTCCCACATTAAGACATGAATATCTACAATGTTGCAATGCTGAGTCGATTCCAAGACTCAAGATACTAAGGCGACAACCCCTACCAATGATAATCTGATCCTCACTCCTAAATCCCACTATCAAAATTTAGGTCAAGGGATCATACTCAGAAAACCCCAGATTGATTTCAATGATATTGAAGATTTTTCCATAGATGACAAATTTCTCAGAGGTTAGTTGAAATTAACCCTCAAGCAAGAGAAATTTTATGTTTTAACTTCTACCTTGAACTCCTAACTGTGTACAAATTCCTGATATGTGGGGAAAACCCTTAACGACATCTGTAAGTAACATGATTTTTATTATTAGTTCATTTTTGTAATTGCAATATAAACAATTGTTTTATTGGAATTCAGATCTAAATGGTAATATTAAATTTAGATTGTCAATATTAGTCTCATTGTCCTAGGAACGTGTTGCACACACACTAAAGAAAATTGTTATTGTTGTTGACAAGATCAAAGATTCAAGACACGACAAGACTAAATTCATGTCACATGAGGCTAAATCAAAGGATCTACAATTCGTGTTCACAGATTATTTGTGTGTAAGGGAAGGGAGAAAGGTATACAGAGTAGTAGTAGAAACTTAAAAGAGTCTTTAGGATGGATATCAATCTTAATATTTTTTGCAATATTTTGTATTTTCACATTCTATGATATCTTTTTTAGATACCTAGAAGCAAATTTCTAACAAACAACTTTCCTGGAAATGCAAAAAGTAAAAAATTTGAAAAATTGTGTATTTTTTTATTAGTAAGAGTTGTAATCTATCATCTCAATGCATTGTCACTAGAGATGCATATAGAAGGATAAATGAAATTTTTATTCCTGTAGAGATAGCCAAGAGAGTAACATTTGCAGAGTGTGTAAATGCTTAAAATAGAGAAAAATTGCAGAAAGTTGTAGACTATGTTGACAAAGGAGGTAATTATTGTTCAAATGCATTCAGAAAAGCAATGAAGAAAGTTGAAATTGGTGAAGTGATTAACTGTGGACTTCATGATGGGGATTTTGTTTTGATTAATTTTCGTCCAAGTTTCTAAAAACATTCCCTGTAGGCATTAAAAACATACATACATATGGGATCTACAGTGATTCTTAATCCTCCCATAAGTTGGCCACTTGGTGCAGATTTTGATGTGGGTTTTATTCATGTTTTTTATCCCAAATATTTAGAATATCAAGATGAGATTTTGTAGCCTCTAAGTGTCGATCAACAAATGTTTAGTTCCCATTGTGGAGAGGCAAACATAGCGCTGAGTGTTGACAGTATATACATTGTTGGTTGGTTAATCATGAGGATATGATCCAATAGTTAGGTGTGGAGGTTAGGTTCCCACAATTGTTAGCAATCCCAGGCATGACTATGTACACCCCAAAGCTACTCTAAACGTTATTTATTTAGTTGAAAGAAAAAATATACGTTGTTGGTTTCCAAGCTTCTATGTATAAAATCTATGTTCGATAAAACTACACTGAATCAGCTATCATTATGGACTTTTGGAACCTTGCCTGAACCAGCAGTCACTAAAGTGCATGACGGAGGGCGATTTTGGACAACTAGCCAACCTCTTCAGATGGCTTTACCTCAGAATTGAACTCTGAGGAGAATGGGCTTCTCATGAGGAACAGTGAAATAATATTATTCAATGGTGATAAATCACAATTGTTAAGTTCTCTAACGCAAATGTTTAATGCAATTGTTAAATGAAAAGGTCTAGGAGTGACAATGAATTGTTCGAATTTAGTTCATAGTTTTTTTATTGAATTTTTAATCTTAAATGGTTTTAGTGCATGTTTGGATTATTTGGTTCTTGCTCACTATGTTTCTGGGAGAAAGATATCTACAGAAGAGCTAGGAAATGAACTTACTGAAATTTCTAGGCCTATGAAGCATGTGATGCGAGGAAGATATGATAATGCCATCATTTCCCAAGTGGAGAAGCATCTACTTGGAGTGTCGAGAAATGTTACCAAGGCTATTTATTCTTCAAGTTTATTTTTTCTGATGGTTGACAGTGGAAATGCAAGATCTGCTAAGAAAGTGGTTCAACAACTTGGCTTCTTAGGGCTTCAAATGTTTCGAGGAAAACGTTTCCTAGAGATTGGCTTAAAAATATTTATTCACATCTTCTATTCAATGGTTCTCATCCTTTGGATCCACACAAGAAATATGATTCGCCTATAACTTTGTGGACTCGTTAAATCATCCTATGTTTGTGGATTAAATCACTGTGAGGCATTTATTCATTCTATCTCTTCCAGAGAAGGTCTTTTCTGTCAGAAGATGGGAATGAAAGAACTATGAATTCTTTTTAAGAATTTAATGGCATTTCTACTTGATCTGATGATTTTCTATGATGGGACGGTCAAAGATGCTTGTGGAAAGTTTCTCATTCAGTTTGAATATGGGAACATAAACTCTTCAGTATCATGTAATTTCTCAAACAAGATGGAGTCTGGGAGTAGCTTGGATCATTCATCTCCAGGAGAACACATGGGGCTCTCGCTGCTACAACAATTGTAAACTCAAATTACAAAGCACTTGTTGATTCCTATATCCCCTTTGGACATCCTTAAGGTAGTTGAGATCATGTTCCTTACCTGTCATTAATGCTCTATTTCAGTATGATTTCCTTTTGTACAGTGGGAGGGCTGAATTTGAAGCCAATGACAACAAGAAACGTTAATGAGTAGATATAATTCTACCTTACAACCAAATGATAGATGGGTAATTATTCACATGAGAAGATGTTGTGCTGATGAAACACATTTTGAGGAGAAAGCTACAAGAATTCAAGAATCTTTGAAGAGGATTCCTTTGAAATATTTTTCTCTCCAATTTGTTGTTGAGGAAGTGGATCTCTATGTTGCACCTTTTGTTTTAGTTGTGTAACCCCACTGCCAGAAGAAGGGAAATCATCATATTTAAACAAGGATAGGATAAATGCTACCCAGGGAAACAAATTTGGACCTCTGGACAGTGAAGAAGAGCAATAGGAGTCACAAGAGGAAAATGACAATGAAAAATTAACTCTCAGAACCCAAGGGCAAGGAGCATCGAAATCCCCCTCTTGGAAGTCATCCATTCCAAATCAAGGAATGAAGGGAATCGGGAGTCTTCCTCTCACCAATAATGCTCCATGCAAGAATTTTGAAATGTTTCCATAAAGTTCCAAAGTCCCTAAAACATCAGAATAATTCTCCTTCTTCACTGCTTTCTCTTCAAGTGTTGTGCTGCCCTAGAGCCAATTTGTTCTTCTCTTTATAGAAAAAATTGGGTTTGTGTTGGTTCCATTTGATTCTCTCACTATTTCTTACAACTCTCAGAAGAACCAGTTTAATGCAAACACAAAATAGAAGCACACCAAGATTCTAAAGAATCATCTAACCTACAATATAGGCCATAGGAAACAAGTAGAATTCTAGTATGTTTCCTGGAATGGCTAGTCGGCAATTATAGGGAACTGTAACATGAATACGTTACAGAGTTTTCACAAAGTGTGGCCTAGTAAAAGTGGTCGGTTTCAAAACTTCTCCTTGCCAATGGTGATAATAATACAAATAATTTGAAAATAGGACTGGAAAATAAGAAATTGTTGTCCATGACCAAACAAGAGGTTGAAGCAATGATAAATAGATCAATTGTGTCTCCATTTCACCAAAATATTTGGCTTGATTGGAAGCCTAAAAGTTTATTGTCATTGCTGCAAGGATGGGAAAACTTTAAGTCATTGTTTGTCTACTTCAACGATTTTCAATAAGTTTGGGTTCAGGTTCCTTTGGTTCCAAAAAGCAGTCTCCAAGGTTCCCTTGGATGAATCCTAAAATAATTCCACGAAGTATCCTTCAAATCTCATAGTTGTTCTAATGAAAACCAGGTAGAAATGGATAGACAGAAAACTAACACATTTGTATTAATCCATGTACTAGCACAAACCTTGAAAACAGGAACTAAATAATGTAAATATAACATATATAAGTTCAGCCATTCAAACATTTACATGCTATATTTTCAATTACTTTGGCATTGAACTAATGAACCTACCAAATCATATTTTTTTCTCTTGGTTTAAAGTACTATAATGTCATAATCTGTTTAAATATTATCATTTAAATATTGTTTTGTATCCATATTTTGCACACTTGTGTGCACCTTACCACAAACTTTGAAAATACTGAACCCAAACCATGCAATTGCACCCTGGGACCACAACAACAATGTAATAATCTGCAAAATTATATTGCCAACAGGTTCTCTAGGTCTTCAGGAAAATAAGTGATAGCTAGATTAAAAAGCAGAGAGTTTGAGGATAGACAAACCAGTAAGAGCGAGCTCTTCCGCTGGATTGCTGAAATGAATGAAGTGAACATCCAAAAAATACCTATACAACCTTTACCAAAGATAAGTTCAAAGTTTCTAGTGGATTTCACAAGTGTTAGGTAATCCACATGCAAAGTCCTTGACATGATATTTGATTAATCTCAAATTGAAGGTGGACAGAATCCAGTAAAAAGTAATTTACTAGAATAAGGAAAAATAAGATCAATGCTATTGAATAACGTTAGAGTTACATCAAATACCTAAACAAAAGCAAGAATTCGAACATTTTCTTTCAAAGAAGATGCCTCTGTAAACATTTTTATTAAGGAGCCTGTATTGTTATCATTCCAATAACATGATGGTAATAAATCATATGTATCAGATCTTACGAATATGAGATTATAGTGAATCACTTCCATATTATGGTTGAGGAGTAATCTCTATTGATATTTTACAGCTTCAACTATCTTCATTTCCTGATTCTGCTGAACTTATATCTAGAAAATGTCCCTCCTAGGTTTTAATGAGAGCTCCCTTGCTACCATCTCTTCTTTGTACTTGCGAACTAAAGAGAATCTACCCTGGTTATTGAGTGCGTAGACTAGAGCCTCATAAGCACACTTATTTGGACTGCAATATCTTTGTTGCATTTGATTCCAAATTATAAAAACTACCGTCAACAAACCCCATCTTCCAAATTTTCTCATCAACAAGACATAAGTATCAATGGCTAGAACGCATCCAACAATGAGTACAATTTCTTACTTGGTCATATGTAGAGGACGAAGATTATTAAAGGAAACAAATATAGTATTCACTTTTACTTGAATATCCAAGCTACCAACACCTCCTTCTCCACCTACAATGAACACAGTCTGAACCCTTTGAAAATTTACTCTGTCAAAACCTTCCTGGGTAGTTTTAAGAGTTAGAGGAAAGCTGGCTGCTTCTTCAAAGGATATGTTTTCAGGCTTCAAAGCAATCAGACTCTCTTCCACTGTTGTGTATTGTGTTAAAGTTCCACATTGTTTTGGCCTGCCTATGTTGAAGTTTTGGATATTGCCATATACTTCATCACCCTTGCTAAATTTTGAGACATTATCTCCTTCATCAACTATTACTCCTGCCACATCACAACCTAGCACTACCTGAAAAACAATTCAAAGAGACATGCAGATTCTGAAAATCATGGCCTTGGATCTAATTCATATGTTTTATAGACATTAAAGAATATGGGTAGTTTTAATATTCATTCAGAGTGATACAATGGACCTGAAAATTATTGGAACAAAAGGGTTATATGATCCCAAAACAACCATGAATTCTCATCAATATTATTTGTAGTTTCCAATACAGATTATGTTTTTTCACCTTATTTTTCCTGGTAGACATTTTACATTTGACTACTAAATAATAAAAAGATTTGCAATAATGGATTGCTACTGATTTTTCTCTTAATGAAATGATCCAATAGTCGGGCAATACCATGTGTGATATGATCATACTGATAGGTATTTTCTTATGGAAAACATTGTTTTTGAGAAACATTTCACGAAGAGAGTTATCCAATCTATTAGTGAGATGTTATAATGATTTTCAGATCAGGGTTGGCTATGTAGGTCTTGACCAGAACTAGTAGTTTTAGAAATAGATTATTCATTGGGGGTTTTGTAAATTTATAGGAAATGAGGTAATGAACCTCAAAAACATAACGGGGGTATACAATCTAGAAAACATAAATTCTAGTCAAAACTATGGACTCTGGAAATTATGAAGTTAAGATTATGCTCATTTTGCAAATCATTGAAAGCTATAAAATGGAACTTAAAAGCATTGATGAAATCAACTCAAACAAGCTGGGAGTTCGATAAAAAACTAAAGATGAAATCCATCCAACAAGTTTCTGTAAATTTGGTAGATATGTTGCAATGAAATGAAAAGTAATTCAACAGAGGATCATATGAATTCTTCATCTTGTAAAAGAGACCTTCAATGACACAATTCGTATTTATATAAAATATAATGATGGTTTGTTAGAAAATTCATGAGAAGAGTTCTCTCACAGGGAATTCCAAACTATTGTCCTTGATTTCTCCATTGCGTAGTCTGAAGTCTACGGGATTGAGTGCAGCAGCACGGACTCTAACAAGGACCTGATTATCCCCCAGTTGAGGCACAAGGAAGTCACCATATTGCAGTACCTCTAGATATAATTCATGTTACTTTTTCTTCTTATTCATTAACCATTATTTCAAAAAGTTCCAGTGTCTCCTTCAGCCTTCTCAGTTTACTGAAGAAAGGTGATAAGTGGTGCCATTGGGAATGCACTACTGATGAACCATATGTTCCAATAGCCAGTAAGCTTTATGCATTCTGCCAGCTATGTAGAGATTCCTAATTAATGAATTCTATGTCATAACATTGGGATGACATCCTATCTCCAACATCTTATGCATGACCTGCAATAATTCATTAACACGGTCTACTTGGTCAAGAACATGAATCAGAATATTATAGACTGTGACATTTGGTTGCATCCCTCTTTCCTCCATTTCCTGAAATAACCTGAGTGCCTTCTTCAGATACTCGGACTTGGCCAGTACATCCATAAATATTGAATATGAAAAGAGGTTTGGGCAAAAGCTATCAATCTCATTTGCTTCTTTCTGGAACCTTTTACATTCTTGCCAGGGTTTTCTCTTACACCATCCCATAAGAATAATGTTGAAGGTCTTCTTATCTGGAGAAAATTTTGAATCCTTCCCAATAGACATGTGTTATGCCTCTTCAACATGATTGTGCTCACACAAACAATTGATAAGACTATGAAAAGTAGTCATGTCTAGTTCAAGACTAAAATCTCCCATCCTATGAAATGTCTCGACAGCTTCCTTCACCATATAGGTCACAGCGTACCTCTTGAACATGATTCCAAATTTTTTTGTAGTAACCAAAGAGCTTTCCTTTTCGCCTTTACTCATTTGTTCAATCACTTCCCAAGCTATAGCAAATTGTTTAACTTTACTGAGTATGTTTACCATGGCATTGCACACCTCTGTGGTATGTTGATATCCAGGTTGCCTACCAGTCCAAACAAAGAAACCATATGAAATTTTCCAATTGTTCACATGCATACAGAGAACTTTTTCTACCAAATAAGGATCAATAGCTGACACAGTTTTTTGTAGAGTAGACTCCATTTCTTCCTCAGACTCAACAACATTTCTAAGAATACCATTGATATTTTCCAAGGACTTTGCAGTACCATCATCATTCTGAGAAACTTTATGCTTTTTAACCACTTTCTTTGTATGAATTTCCCCTACACCTAGTTGGGAACCAGAGGACAATAGTAGTGTTACACATAATCATAAAGGTGTCTTACTCTCTAGGTCAATCATCTAACCAATCTGATTCAGAATTCATTTTTGTATTTGAAGGTTGACCCTAATAAAAAATTATGAATGAACTACTTGTTGTTTCAAAGTTTCAAGTTGATAATTGTCTTCAATATTAATATTAAAGAAAAATACACCCTAGAATCTTTGATATGCAATGTTCTCATGTTTAATGACATCTCTTTAAAAATTGTATAGTTCGAAATTTAAAACTAAATATGAATATCAAATCCATGATAATTGACACAAAATGTAGTAATTTATGTTTTGATTCTCTGGTGGAAATAACACTGAGAGGGGGGGTGAATCAGCATTAGCAATTTAAAAATATTTCATTTCCATAAGCTGATTTATATATGCTACTTCTGTTAATGAAACTTGCATGTATACGCAACCAGTGTATACCTTGCAAACTTATAATTTAGTTAGTTTATCTTTAATATGTGTATCAGAACCATATAACCAGTAATCATGTGAAGTAAACAGAATATGCAATCACACATATGAACACAAGATATAAGGTGGAAACCCAATGAGGGAGAAAACAACCTGCTGCAATCGTCTCTATCTTTCTTTAATAAGAAACTTATTTTTACAAATTTTGTACGGGTGTAGCCTTATACCAGTATGCAGGCTTCTACCTGTAGAAGGCTACAACCTTCTCTCATTCTCTAGCTTTTCCTGGAAGGGAGATACAACCCCCTTAGCTCTTGTACTAGCTGATGTGTTTACTAGTACATAGGTGCTGACCTATAGAAGGCTACAACCTTCTCTTTTCTTCCAGGGACCACGTTTCATAAATTTTCAGACTGGATCCATCAATAACATCAATCAAACATCAAATATATCTGCATAAATCAATCTCCTTTGCAGAAACCAAAACTGAATCAAATAATCACTTTTCTAAATGTTGTAACCAGAACACAGTAACAGTAACCAGAACCCAAGCCAGAACCCAGAACATTGCAACAACAAACAGAAGTAGCTAAAACATATTTTATGAGATGTACGCTACTTCAATGTGTCGAACCTACGTGCATACACACTTTCCTCAATACAAACCTGCGTATACGCTATTTTGAAATTCCGAACCAGTGTGTATATGTGCCCTTGCTGTAATGAACCTACGTACAGATTTGTAAAAGATGATTTAACCTTTACAACTATTCAGGCATCAATTATACCTAGATCATCAGATTTACAGATTACGACATGTGCCAATTATTCAGATAAAAGATCAAAACCACATAAAGACACTTCCTCTCAAGCCTTAAGATCTTGACCCATCAATAGAATTATACTTCATCAAGTGCTCAGGTTCTTCCTTGATTCAGATCCAGCTATGCACCATAACCCAATGACCAGTATTTTAGATCCTTCTCTTCATTAGATATTCAATGCTTGAGTGCCCTTGCCTAATGATCTCCTCCTCCTTTTATAGTGTTAGGCCTTACTCAATACCATGGTCCAAAACCACTTAGAATCAATACTTTGGACCAGATACCTGGGGTCAATACTTTAGACAAGATACCTTGGACCAATACCATGGATCAAAATACCAAGGACCAAATATCACGGACCAAAACCAAGTTTTCCAACATGTACACGCTTTTCCTTGCACGAAAGTGCGTGTATATGCATACACACCTTTTTGTCTGGGAACCCACGTGTATATGCAGTTTGGTCAAGGGGAACCTCCATATACCTCTTTTTCCTTCATTCTGTGATCCTAAACTGTGATCTGTCATCTAAGTGAGTTGCCATCAAGGACAACACCTATGTCATAGTGCCAAACCTTTGTCATAATGCCAAAAATATCCCCCTTTGGACTTGATGGCAACCCCAAGTCATTCTCCTCCTTTGTCATCAAGGGCAAAGGGTTATGCTCCCCCCTTAGTACATGCTGAATTCTCTGATATGGTGAAGTGTGTTGTTCATGCTCCCCTTGACTGTAAGTAAGGTCTGCAAAAAGATGTTCTTCAAGAAGAACATGACTCTATACATCATAAATGACCTTCCTATCACCAAATACTCATATGTGCATCCATCTCCCAACCAAGTGGGGATATAACAAGCAGGGAAAATTTTAAGAACCAACATAAATTTATATGTATAATAAATGGGCGAATACCCATGATACATAGGAAAAATGGGAGGCAATTTTATCACTAATATAATATGTATGTATATTTTTTTTGGCGAATCTCTCACCAGATTATATTATCTTGTAAAGTCATGGCGAATCTTTCACTGAATTATAAAATATTGTAATATCTTGGAAAATCTTTCATTGAATAATAAAACATTGTGAAGTCTTGGTGAATGTTTTTTTAAAGTATGAAACCATATATGATAATAATAAAACATATTGATTAAACTATAATATACTAACATACATGTTTGGAAAAAAGAAACATAATTTTCACTTCCTACAAACAATGTTGCAAGTTTTAGTGGCCATGTTTGTCATGGTAGGAGAGATTAATGTTTTCTCTACCACTTTTGTCAAGCCACCACTTTTGCCAAGCTATCAAATTTCTTTCTTATTCCATAGACTCCAACTGCGAGAAAAAAAAAACACATCAAGTTTGTTTACCCCAACACGCCAACAAGTAGCAAGCCCTAACTATATAATATAATGAAGTAGTAGGAATCCCAAAGGCCTGAAGGGGATATAATGGAAAGAAGTGACCGTTGTTAGAAGCCTTCCGTCAATCTATAAATATATAAATGTAGATTTATTATTATTTTAATTGGAAATCTTCAATTAAATAATAAAATTTAATTACATCTCTCCCAATCTAAATTTCTTATTAGCATAATTCACTACCTTCATACCACTTTTAATAGCGTTGTAACATGTGGATTAATTTCCTTTTCGGTGCACAATCTCCGCCTTTTAGGACAATATGGTGCAGTGACCCAAACAACTAATCCAAGATCAATACCTTAACTTTTTCATGAAGATATCATATTGAGAATGTTTGAAAAATGGTGGGAAATCTGGGCAGCGACTATCTCTCTTCTGCGAGGGTGATGCAGAAAGAGTTAAGATTTCATTGTTTTGAATTTTTTTTTGTTAAATCAGAAAAACCAATATTAATGGAGATATAGGTATTTTTTACTAAATTTTGTGAAGTGACTAAATGTAGCTTTAACCATTCACCTTAAGATTATTTTTACAATATAATTTCATAAGTCTATTTAATATCTTCATTATCATAAAAACCAACCTATATCCATCTTAACTCCACATCTACCACTCTTAGAGGGATGAAATCTATCTATCCCTCCCAGCACTTGGTAGACTCGGAATTAAGATGGATCTAAGATGATAGAATTTCCCCTTTAAATAGTCTATGCTCACATGAATAACATGGTATTACCATGGGTTATCATAAACCCGGAGCTTAAAAACTACTATTAGTAATTTATAAAAATTAATATAATTAATAATTGATTTTTATTTTTATTTTTTATTTTAACCAAGTTAAAATGTTTAAGTGACATTAAATTACAAGATCCATTTTTACTCTTGATCTACCAAGCCCCGAGAGGGATCAAATATTTTTTCGCTCTATGTTAGTTTGCATATCACAATATTTGATCCAAAGTAAAGATGGATCTATGCTAGTTTAATTCCCCCCTTTGAATAGGGGGTATTCCATGTGAATACCATGGTATTTGGCCCATAGGCTTCACCTAAATATAACACATTTTTTGAGTGTTGGTAAATATAAGGTAGCTTATGGAATGAATATAAAAAATGTTTTATTTATTTACCATACGTCCCGTTTATTTATATTTTTATTAATTTACCATACCTGTTTTATAAATATGGTATTTGGCCTATAGGATTCAATTAAATAAATCCTCTTTTTTGAGCCTTCTTAAATAGAAAGAGGGTTATGGACTAAATATAGAAAGAGGTTTTATTTATTTACCATACCTCTTTTATAAATATGGTATTTGGCCCTTAGGATTCACTTAAATGAAACCACGTTTTTGAGCCTTCTTAAATAGAAGGAGGGTTATGGACTAAATATAAAAAGAGGTTTTATTTATTTACCATACCTCTAGTTTATTTGTATTTTTATTTATTTACCATACCTCCACTGTATTTATATTTATATTTATAACTATCATAAATATATTTTCTTGAAAATTTCAAGGGCTAAATTTATTTTTTTACCCTCTTCCTTAAAATAAGGTGGGCTAACCTCCATACCTAATTTTTTTATAAAATAAATTTGAGACGATTTGTAACAATGTACTATGATACAAAATATTCACCTAATAAAAATATAAAACCCCTTAATTTAGACCAAGGGAAAAAATTCGCCCCTAAAATTTTCCATGATACCAAGATTGACTCATCCACCCAACCATGTGGGGATATACCAAAAGTATATACATGATAAAACAAGAACATTACATCATCCATCCTAGTGGGAAACAAAATAGGTCATTACATGACCTTGATAATAAAATATATACATGACATAGAGGCAAAATATCTAAAACAATACTGTGATAGTCATCAGCAACTATCATTAGCAGCATCTGTCAATCACCATCAAGACCAGTAACCATGATCTCCCTTTGCACCTGAATCAAAAACAACTGGGAAATTGTACCAAGATCTTTTAAGATAATGCCAAAAATGCATTATTAGAAGTATATGCTCCCCCTAAACCTATGCCAGATGATCACTGTCAAATCCATATTAGATTCCTTTCATCCTAAGTCTAGCCCACTGATATTCTTCAAACCAACATATACGCGATTGTATCCACAACAACCGGCGTATGTACACAGATATGCTTCACGAAACTCGCATACAACCATTTTTCTTTGAAACAGATAAGTGTCAACGGAAATATGATGCATCAACTACTCCCAGCTTCTGTCTGAGGTATTAAAATGTCTCTCTAGGCAGTGGTTTGGTGAATATATCAGCAACCTGTTCCTTGGAGGGAACATACTCCAATTTGACCTTTTGTTCAAGCACTTGTTCCCAGAGAAAATGATATTTGATAGGTATGTGCTTGGTCTTGGAATGCATGAATTGATTCTTTGAAATACTGATTTCACTTGTATTGTCACATATAATGGAGATGGGTGGAGTACATGTGATCCGAATGTCTTGCAATGTTTGCATCATCTAAAGGAGTTGTGTGCAACAAGATGCAGTAGCCACATATTCTGCTTCAGCTGTAGATAATGAAATTGAAATTTGTTTCTTACTGAACCAAGACACTAATCTGGAACCCATATAGAATGCACCACCACTAGTGCTTTTTCTATCATCCATGCTTCCTACCCAATCTTCATCTGTATATGCATGAAGTGTAAGATCTGTATCTCTAGGATACCATAAACCAAAGTTTTGTGTTCCTTGAAGATATTTGAAAATCCTTTTGACTGCCTGAAGGTGTGCTTCCTTTGGATTTGCTTGGAATCTTCCAACTATTCTCACTGCATGCATGATTTCTGGTTGGGTACCTGTTAGATAGAGCAGACTACCAATCATGGATCTGTAGGTTGGTTGATGTATTGTTGCTGATTCATCATTTGCGTTGAGGCTACATCCTATTACCATAGGGGTACATATTGGTTTAGAATCTTCCATGCCATATTTCTTCAAGATCTGCTTGAGGTACTTGGTTTTTGATAGAAAACTACCATCTTTATTTTGTTGAACTTGTAAACCAAGAAAATATGTGAGCTCACCAAGAAGGGACATTTCAAATTCTTTCTGCATTACCAAAGCAAAGTTTTAACTCTTGGCTTCTTCATTGCTACCAAAAATAATATCATCAACATACACAACAAGTATTAGCAATTTATCATTGTCAATTTTTATATATAGATTACTATCAGTTGATCCTTTTGAAAAACCTTGTTGATGAAGGTATTTGTCAAGACGATAATACCAGGACCTTGGAGCTTGTTTTAGACCATAGAGAGCCTTTCTGAGTCTGCATACAAGTTTTGGATTATTTCCAAGGATGAATCCGCCTAGTTGCTCAATATATACTTCTTCTTCTAGGTCTCCTTTAAGAAAGGCAGATTTCACATCCATTTGATATACTTTGAACTTTTGAAAGCTAGAAAGAACAAGGAACATTCTTATGGCTTCAAGTCTAGCAACAGGTGCAAAATTTTCTTCAAAGTCTATACCTTCTTCTTGAGCATACCCTTTACAAACAAGTATAGCCTTGTTTCTAATAACTTCTCCATTTTCATTCAACTTGTTTTTGAATATCCATTTGCTTCCTATGACATTCTTATCATTAGGTCTAGGAACCAATTCTCAAGTATTATTCTTTTCAATCTGCTCAAGTTCTTCATTCATGGCCTTGACCCAACATTCATCTTTGCATGCTTCATTTACGTTTTGCGGTTCAATGGAGGAAAGAAATGCTAGATAGCTTGAAGCTTTTGTAATAGTTCTTCTTGTCTGCACACCTGCCTCTTTTTGCCCCAAAATTTGAGTCTCTGGATGATTCTTCTTAACATACCTGGATGAAGTTTTTTCTTCTACCCTTATCTGTTCTTATGGTGCCTCATTGATTTATTCTTCAGAATTCGTCTGATTTGATGTGCAAGGATAGTCCTAATCTTCTTCATAATCTTAGGTTTTTACCTACTTTGGATGTTTCCCTACTTCATCAACCACAACATCAATACTTTCAACAATTTTCCCAATTCTTTTATTATAACACTTATATCCTTTACTTCGTGAAGAGTAACTAAGGAGAATGCCTTCATCTTCTCTAGGTTCAAACTTGCCAAGTTTTTCATCAGTCCTTTTGATGTAACATTTGCTTCCAAAAGATTTGAAGTATTTTACAGTAGGATTCTTACCATACCAAAGTTCATGTGGAGTTTGAGTGTTGTTTACCTAGACATTTTTTTTGTTGAGAATAATGATGACAGCAAATGCAGCTTCACCCCAGAAGGTTGCAGGAGTTTCAGACTCATATAGCATAGCACAAGCCATTTGTTGAACAGTTTTGTTCATCCTTTCTACCACTCCATTTTGTTGAGGAGTTCTTGCAGTAGAGAATTCCCTTCTTATTCCATGTTCTTCACAAAAGTCAAAGAATTCATCCAAGGTAAATTCCCCTCCTCGATTAGACCTGAGGCATTTGATTTTGTGATCTGATTCATTTTCAACCAAGGCTTTGAAGGCTTTGAACTTTTCGAAAGCTTTGTCTTTATGCTTTAGAAGTCCTATCCAACACATTCTGGAAAAGTCGTCAATGAACAATATAAAGTATTCTTCTCCACGAGGTGACTTTTTCCTAGATGGACCACATAAATCAGTGTGAACAAGTTCAAGAGGCTTACTAGCTGATCCTTCCTTCTCAGGGAAATGTGCTCTGGTTTGCTTACCAAATTGACATGATTTGCATATTGTATTCTCTGGAATGTTGATATTAAGAAGATCACGAATAGCCCAGTATCTGCATGCTTTTCTTATTTGAGAGAAACTTAGATGCCCCAATCTTCTGTGCCATAACCAATGTTCATCATTTTTTCTTAGGTAGCACTGTTGTTGTCCCCCCTTGAGTATGTACAGGTTGTT
This sequence comes from Pinus tabuliformis, assembly GCA_031772625.1. Classification (NCBI taxonomy): domain Eukaryota; kingdom Viridiplantae; phylum Streptophyta; class Pinopsida; order Pinales; family Pinaceae; genus Pinus; species Pinus tabuliformis. The sequence goes on from CM062820.1 coordinate 321,082,347, forward strand.
TGGAGTTCTTACACCTTTGATCACTATTTCTCCTATATCAAGCTCACGAACAACACATCCATTTGATCGAAATACTACCTCATTTCCTTGATCACACATTTGACTGACACTCAATAGATTATGCTTTAGACCATCTACATACATAACATTCAAAGCTTCAACTTTTATCTTTTAAGCGAACGGAGCCTTTACCTTTTATGACTACAGGAGTGTCATTACCAAATGAGACCTTCTTTTCCTTTTCGAAGGCATTATATGACTAAAGTTTTTCTTTATCACCTATCATGTGTTTCGAGCATTCACTATCGATGTACCACTGATTTTCTTGTCCTTCTGCATACAAGGCTATACCACATATTTCTGTTTGCGATTCTTTCTTTCTCCATGTTTTGGGACCCAATGAAGCTTGCTCCTTCTGAGATGTTTTCCAAAATTTACTCTCGCATTCAGAATCTTCATGATCGAAGTTGTTACAGACAAAGCATTCTATTTCATTTTCAAGAGCAGAAAAGTTATTGTAGGTCCTTTTCATGATCCCAGTCACATTCCTTTGACTCGTGCTTCTCTAGTCATGATGGTCTTGTAAGCAACACATTTAGCATGTTATGAAACCAGCTCAAGAAAATATAGAAAAGATAGATCAACACCTTAGAATTCAGCCTCTTCGAGGGGGCAACCTCCTTTACATTACATAAATGAACAATTATTCGATGATACAAATGACAAAACCTCCTTTCTATATATAGGAGTCTAAGGAGTCACAATATAATCCAGCCGACCTAACAATAATAATATAAAGCCACAAAAATAACAATAGATGGATTCTATGGGGCACAGAAATAACCATATGGGGGTAATAGGGGCACAACAATATAAATAAGGGGTATAACTACAATAGTAATGGGGTAATCACTAGTATTATAGGGACCCAACATGCCCCTCTCCTTCAAAAAAGTGTTGTCCTCAATGCTTGAGTAGTTCTGGACACTTCTGCATAAAATTCTCATCGTCCCATGTGGAATCTTCAGCGGATAAGTTCTTCCACTTGATAAGATACTCTGAAATTGATCGATTTCGTAGCTGTCGATTTCTTGTTTCTGTGACTGCTTCCGGTTCCAATATAATTTTTTCTTCCTCGTCAAGTTCTGGCAATATTGTTTGAATTGGGAGCTTGTCGCCTATAACCTTCTTTAAACATGAAACATGGAAAACTGGGTGCAATCGAGAAGTTGCAGGAAGCTCCAATTTGTATGCCATAGTACCAATCTTTTGCAACACCTTGTACGAACCATAATACTTTGGTGATAATTTATTATCCTTCTTAGCTTGCTTTAGGGACATTTGCTTATATGGTTGTAGCCGTAGGAATACCCAATCACCTACATCAAAACTTCTTTCACTGTGATGTTGATCTGCCTGTTGTTTCATTCTATTTTGTGCCAACACGAGGTTATCCTTTAAGAGTTGGAGGACTTGTTGTTGATGTTCGATGTGATGTTCCACTCCCTGAACCTTAGAATTTTCTCTTAAATATGATGTGATGGATGGTGGTTGATACCCATAAAGTGCCATAAATGGGGTCATTTTTGTTGTTGTATGGAAGGAAGTGTTATACCACCATTCAGCCAGAGGCAACCATTTGACCCATTGTGTCTGTTTATCAGATACAAAGCAACGAAGATATCCTTCCAAACATTTGTTTACTATCTCAGTTTGCCCATCAGATTGAGGATGATAAGATGAGCTATGAGCTAACTGAGTACCAAGACAAGAAAATAATTCTGTCCAAAAATTTCCAGTGAAAATGGGATCTCTGTCACTTACAATAATCTTTGGGTTTCCATGTAGCTTTTGAACTGTTTCCATAAATGCAGTAGAAACTGTACTGGCTTTAAATGGATGTGATAATGCACAAAAGTGTGCATACTTGGTAAGTCTGTCAACTACCACCATGATGACACTCTTTCCCTCAAACTTGGGTAAACCTGTGATAAAATCCATTGAAACCTCCTCCCAACGTTGGCTTGGAATGGATAAAGGTTGTAATAGACCCGGTGTCTTAATTGTTTCAACTTTATTTTGTTGGCAAACCAAACATTCCGCCACAAACTTTTGAATATCTGATTTAAGGCCATCCCAAAAAAATTCCTTCTTAACCCTGTGGTAAGTTTTTAAAAATCCTGAGTGCCCTCCTAAGGGAGAAGTGTGCAATTCCATAAGAATCTTTTGTTTTAGCTGGGAATTCTTACAGAGGTATAAGCGATCTTTGTACCATAACGAATCATTTTGCCAGCTAAATGTATCAGAAGTACTGGAATCTTGTTGTAGCTTTCGAATAAGTGCCCACACTTCTTCGTCATTCTTCCATTCCTCTCTTGCTTCGTTTATCCAATCTGGTTGGATAATAGAAATGGCACACAAAAATGCTTCCACATCCTCATCCTTTCTTGAGAGTGCATCTGCCACCACATTTTGCTTCCCTTTTTTGTAGATGATTTCAAAGTCATAACCCAACATCTTTGTGACCCACTTTTGTTGCTCTTCAGAGGATAATCTTTGTTCTAAAAAGTATTTAAGGCTATCATGATCCATTTTTACCTTGAAGTGTCTTCCCATTAGGTAGGGTCGCCATTTCTTAAGTGCATGGAGTATTGCCAACATTTCCTTCTCATAAATAGCTTTGCTTAAAAACTTTCCCTTGATTGGACGACTTTCAAAAGCAATGGGTCTTTCATCTTGCATTAGAAGAGCACCAATTCCATTTCCTGAAGCATCACATTCCACAATAAAGGTTTTTGTGAAGTCCGGTGTAGCTAAGACTGGTGCTTGGCACATTGCCTCTTTAAGATGTTCAAAGGCCTTTGTTGCTTCCGGAGTCCATGAAAATAAATCTTTCTTCAATAATGTTGTTAGAGGTGCTGCTATTCTCCCATAATTCTTAACAAACTTGCGATAATACCCTGTCAACCCAAGAAATCCTCGCAGATGCTTTATGTATGTGGGGATTTTCCATTCCTTAATGGCTTTAATTTTGCTAGGGTCTACCTTAACTCCTTCATGAGATACAATATGACCCAAATATTCCACCTCCTGGACTCCAAAGAAACATTTGGATCTTTTTGCATATAATTGTTTCTCCTCCAATAGTTGTAGCACCCTGTCAACATGTTCAACATGATCCTTCCAAGACTTGCTGTAGATTAGTATATCATCAAAAAATACTAACACAAATTTTCTAAGGAATGGTTTGAAAATTGAATTCATCAAACCTTGAAATGTTGAAGGTGCATTGGTAAGGCCAAAAGGCATGACCAAAAATTCATAATGACCCTCATGAGTTCTAAATGCCGTTTTCAGAATGTCTTCAATCTTCATTCTAATTTGATGATATCCCGAACGAAGATCCAACTTGGTGAAGTAAATTGATCCATGCAATTCATCCAGTAATTCATCAATGACAGGAATGGGGAACTTATCTTTAATAGTGAGCTTGTTGAGCTCCCTATAATCCGAACACATGCGCCATGATCCATCCTTCTTGTGCACCAATACTACTAGAGCTGAGAAAGAACTTTGACTCGATTGAATTATACCAGCCTCTAGCATTTCTGCAACCATACATTCAATTTCACTTTTTTTGACATAGGGATATCTGTACGGCCTGATGTTTGGAGGAACACTTCCTGGAATCAAATGAATAGCATGATCATGATCACGCATAGGTGGGAGACCTTTTAGAGTCTCAAATACCTTGGAATGATTGTCCAGCACTTTTTGGAGATCTGGAGAAATAGATGATTCCAATGTGGAAACATCTAGCGAACATAATTGTGCAATTACACCTCTTTGCTCCTTTTTTAGAAGCTTTGTCATGCCATTAGAGCTGATTATCTTTCCTGGTTTCCCTGCAATACCCCTTAATTCAACTTCCTTTCCTTCTGTAGAAAATTTGATGAAAAGTTCTTGAAAATTAAAAGCTATTGTACCCAAGGATTGTAGCCATTGGACTCCTAGTACAAAATCAGCACCTCCCATTGGAATGGAAAGCATTGGGCTAGTCAATACATATTCTCCCATGGATAGCTTGATATTATGGCACTTTCCAGAGCAATTTATTGTTCCTCCATTTGCAATCATCACTTGACACTCTGGTGCAGGATATAGGAAGCAATTCAATTCTTTTGCTACCCTACAATGAATAAAATTGTGGGTGCTTCCTGAATCAATCAACACTATTACTTTTTTCTTCTTGATTTGTCCTTCTATCTTGATGGTTTGAGGAGTGGTAATTCCTGCCAATGCATTACAAGATATGGTCAGATTTATTTGTTCTTCATCTAGGCTTTGTTCCTAGAGTATATCCTCTTCTTTTTACCTTTCTTGCTCCTTTTCTTCTTCCTCTTCACAATCTATGTAGAATAATTTCTTCTCAGCACACTTATGACCTTTTGTGTATTTGCTATCACAATTGTAACAAAGCCCTTTTGCTCTTTTTTCTTCCAATTGTTGTGGTGTCAACCTTGTAGGTTGTGGAAGACTAGGGGCAACAACACTTCCGTCTTTATAGTTGTGAATGGTATGCTTCCTAGTTTCCATAATTTTGCTTTCCATTTTTCTTGCTAACCTGAATGCTTTCTCTAACAAATCAGGTTCCTAAAGGTGAACATCATGTTGGATATTATCCTTTAAAGACCCTATGAACACATCAATCCTATGCTCCTCTGGAATATCTTTTACCCTTATGTTCAATTTTTGGAACTCCTCAATGTGCTCCATTATTGAACCCTTTTGTTTGAGACTTATCAATTGGCTAAAAAAAAGTGTTGCTTTTTGTATCCTCATAATGTGCTATCAATTCTTCCGTAAAAATTGCCCAAGTAATAAATTGTTTACGAGAACAAAGCCATTGATACCATACAAACTGATTTGGTTCCAAATATACAGTTGCCATACGTACCTTTTGTGCGTTTTGCACATTATTGAGATCGAAGAATTGCTCCATCTGTAATATCCATGTGGCAGGATCCTTGCCATCAAACTTCCTCATATCGATTTTTGGAATATGGTGATTCTTCGATCCAACATTAGCGTCTATGGAATCATGATTAACATTTCTTTTGTTCTCATCATGAGTTTCCTTTACTACCTTTTCACCATTAGTAAGTATTTCTAGTAGAAAATTTGTCAAATCTGTCTTCAAATCTGCCATGCCTGTCTTCAAATTTGTGTTCAAATCTATCTTCAAATTGTCCATCTTAGCTTCCATGCCATTCATCTTAGCTTCCACGCCATTTATCGTAGCTTTTGTTAACTTTTGTGAGTGTGACATTTGTTGCACTTGTTCTTGTAATTTTGATATATCATGTAGCATTTCTTCCTCTTCTTCATGAGTCATGCTAGAGCTTTCAGGTTCCTTACTAGGTGTTTGCATTTTCTTTCCTCGAGGCATCAGTTACCAATAATAATGCTCTACTATGCCCTTTGAATTCCTTCAAAATAAATTTTCAAACCAAGCTTAAGCAAAAATTTAAAAAAAATCTACACACCTTTTTTCACTTTGTAGGAGCTTGATATTGCCTCTGATGTATCTCTGTACTTTCCAATCATCTAGTTCTCAATTTGTGATCTGTAGTAGCTCTCTGTGTCCTCTTTCCAATGCCACCAGTCTATTACAGGGGAAAGTGTCTATTTAGAACTTCTCTATCCCACTAAGGTGTGACAGCTGCCTTAGAAACAAACAGAGAAAAGCTACTTATGTTTTTCCTTTATGAATTATAGATAGAGAGGAACAGAAAGACCAACCTCTGTCTTGCGATAATCCCTTGATTCAATCCCTCTCTTCTTTGATAGTCCTCAGCTACCTGCTCCCTTGCACGCCCAGCTTCACAAAGTACCTGTAAGATCACAGAAGCATAGCACTATACAAAGACATGGATCTATAATCATAAACAATCTAGGATCAGATGTAAATTGACCATACAAATGTAACAAGCATCAATGATACAAAAGCATGGAGGAAAACTCAAATAGCTTTTATTGATAAACAAGAAAAGAGCAAGGAGGAGTTACAACCAGTTGTTCCGACCCAGCATCAACCTCCCATCAAAGAAGCCCCTCTTCACCTCAAACAAAGCTTAGATCACCCAACAATCTGATGTTTGTCTCAAGAAACCAACAACAATTCCTTACAATATGCAAAATTCCAGCCTCTGGATCTCTGGGATGAGGGATCCATATATAGATATCTGTAAGGGGGATGAGTTAACTTGTGATTTGATTAGTGTCTTCTCTCTGATAGTTCTTGCTTTCACTTGGAGACTGAGGGCCTCTTACTCATCCTTGGTTGAATTTAGTGAGGCAAGTGTCACAGGAGAAGATTTTGGAAGCTTCCATTGCCTCTCCACCTCGCGGAATGACACTGCCATTTGTCATTTCTCGCCCATCGCACCCCACAGAAGGGACTTTTGAAATGCAATGCACCCTTACAGTGTATTTGGGTGAGATGCAACGCACTTAGCTAGTGGAGCAGCTGCAATGATCCTGTTTTGACCAATTCTGAGCAGTTTCTCATGGAGAACTTTTGGGAGAAGCTGTAATTTGTTGACCTTGTTCCTTTAGGGGTTAGAACAACACTTTTAGGGACTTAGGAGCCCTTGGTTTATGGACATTTCATGCTTGGAGTTGTAGGGCCCAAAAATGTCTATAACACAGTCTGATCCAAATTGGATTCTCCAAGAAAGAGTTATGCACAATCTCCCAAGATGACCTGATTATAGACCTTTCCAGTAGAGCGAACTTGTATGAAGTTCCACGTGTACAATTTTCGATCTTTGGTTTTGAAAAATATATAAACGAAACCACAGTCTGTCCTCTTTCTGTACCTTCTTACGAAATTTCAATTTGATTCCGAGAGAGAAAGTTATGACGATTTTCCCCAGGTCACCTGTTTTGAATGTAATTTAGGAGTCTCCAAAAAGACCAACTTCCTCAGATCATATCTCTGCAAATATCACGCGAAAAGCTCTGAAATTTGGACCCAAGGTTCAACACGATTTCTTCTTAAGTGGGTTGTTTTTGCAACTTCTGAAACGTCACAGAAAATAAAGTTATAGCGAAAATGCCACGATGACCTGTTTGGAGCAGCGAAACCCTACAATCCAAAGCTCTGATACCAAATGTTATGAAACCAGCTCAAGAAAAGATATAAAAGATAGATCAACGCCTTAGAATTCAGCCTCTTCGAGGGGGAAACCTCCTTTACATTACATAAATGAACAATTATTCGATGATACAAATGACAAAACCTCCTTTCTATATATAGGAGTCTAAGGAGTCACAATATAATCCAGCCGACCTAACAATAATAATATAAAGCCACAAAAATAACAATAGAGGATTCTATGGGGCACAGAAATAACAATATGGGGGTAATAGGGGCACAACAATATAAATAAGGGGTATAACTACAATAGTAATGGGGTAATCACTAGTATTATAGGGACCCAACAAAGCAACTTTGTGTCCAAAGTTATGGCATGAAAAGCATTGGCCATTAAAGAAATTCCTGTGATTATCAAATCTACTGACCTGATGATTGTAGTTTCCATTGACATTCATTCTTGAAACAAATTGAGACTGATCTACCTGTGGCTGGTTATATCTTATATTCATCCTTGAAGTAGATTGAGCCTGATTTACCTCGTGATCTTCTTTATGCCTTTCCTGACGATTTTCAACCTGTTCACTTCTCCTTGCTGCATCAAGATAGCTTTTGGAGGTTGATGGCTTATGTGCTTGAGATGCTTCTTCAATATATCCAAGACCTATCTTTATTAGAGGAGAACACTGGAATTTGATAATTTCATCTAAAGTTTCTGATCCTTTTGCAAATTTAATATTGAGAGCTTTTGTTTTCTCAATATCTCTTCTTAGACCCACAATTTCACATTCTAACTTCTCATTGTGTTTTCCCCTTTTAGCAAGTTGGAATGTTAGAGTATCTATAGTCATACTCTTTTCTTCTAAACATATTTTAAGTTTAGAAATTTCTTCATAGAAACCATCTTCATCTAAAGCATCCAAGAAAAAATCATCTTCAAAAGCCATCAAAAGTCTATAATCATTACCATATTCATCTTCATCACTATTTGATAGACCATTGCTATCTCCATGCGTATAGTAGCTCTTTTTACTTACATTCTTTTTTCTATTCCATTTTGTCAATTCCTTACCTTTATCAAGCTTATATTTATGGGGACATCTGGCTACATAATGACCGACTCTTCCACAAGCAAAGCATTTGAAAGGTAGTTTACCTTTGAATCTTCCAGAACCTCGTTGAAGGTTTTTGACAAAGTTTGCTTCTTCCTCTCCTTCTGAAATGTGTCTCTATTCATTGAGATCTTCTCTTCCTGAAGCCTTGAATGTGGATTCTCTCATATCTGATGGACCTCCTTTTCTCATTTCAACAGTAGTTAGGATTCCATGCAGCTGTGTCATAGTCATACTTTGAAGATCCTGCTTTTCTTCTATGGCAGAAACTTTTGATTCAAACTTAGAAGATAATGATATTAAAACATTTTCAACTAAAGTAACTTCTTTTATCTCTTCACCCAAGGTTTTCATGTGATTAACAGTCTCATCTATATGTAGGAAGTAATGAGCTATACTTTTATCATTGTGCATTTTGAGAGTTTCATATTGAATTCTGAGAGATTGTAGTTTTTCATGTTTTACCTGATTGTTTCCTTCATAGCTTAGAACGATCTTGTCCCATATTTCTTTGGAAGTTTTGAGCTGTATATACTTGACAAATTCTGATTGTGACAAACTCCCCAATAGTGTATTGACAACCTTGGCATTTGTTTCATACTACTTTTTACCTGCCATCTCTATAGGAATTGCTGATGGAGATGTATATCCTCCTTCCACAATTTCCCAAACATCTGTTCCAAGAGATTGAAGATAGGCTGTGGTTCTTGCCTTCCAATTGACGAAGTTGCTCCCATCAAAGATTGGTGGTCTAATGGATCTCTCTCTTTCATAGCTACCCATGATGATAGATCTTCCTTCAAGCGATCAAGATTCTTCTGAAGGACCTGCTCTGATTCCAATTATTAGAAATAATACTGAGAGGGGGGGTGAATCAGTATCAGAAATTTAACAATATTTCATTTCCATAAACCGACTTATATAGGCTACTTCTGTTAATGAAACTTGCGTGTATACGCAACTGTGTTTAGAGCAACTAGCATATACCTTGCAAACTTATAATTTAGTTAGTTGATCTTTAATATGTGTATCAGAACCATATAACCAGTAATCAGGTACAGGAAATAGAACATGTAATCACACATATGAACACAAGATATAAGGTGGAAACCCAATGTGGGTGAAAACCACCTGCTACAATCATTTCTATATTTCTTTAATAAGAAACTTCTTTTTATAGATTTTGTATTGGTGCAGCCTTATACCAGTACATAGGCTTCTACCTCTAGAAGGCTACAACCTTCTCTCATTCTCCAGCTTTTCTTGGAAGGGATCTACAACCCCCTTAGCTCTTGCACTAGCTAATGTGTTTACTAGTACGTAGGTGCTGACCTACAGAAGGCTACAACATTCTCTTTTCTTCCAGGGACCACGTTTCATAAATTTTCAGACTAGATCCTTCAATAACATCAATCAAACATCAAATATATCTGCATCAACCAATCTCCTTTGCAGCAACCAAAACTAAATCAGACAATCACTTTTTTGAATGTTGTAACTAGAACACAGTAACAGTAACCAGAACCCAAAACACTACAACAACAAACAGAAGTAGCTAAAACATATTTTATGAGGTGTACACTACTTCAATGTGTCGAACTTGTGTGCATACACACTTTCCTCAAGACAGACCTATGTATACGCTATTTTGAAATGCTGAACTAGAATGTATACGCGCCCTAGCTGTAATGAACCTACGTACAGATCTGTAAAAGATGATTTAACCTTTACAACTATTTAGGCGTCAATTATACCCAGATGATCATTTACAGAGTACGACATGTGCCAATTATTCAAATAAAATATCAAAACCACATAAAGATACTTCTCTTCAAGCCTTAAGGTATTGACCCATCAATTGAACTTATCCTTCTTCAAGCGCTCAGGTTCTTCCTTCGTTTAGATCTAGCTATGCACCATAACCTAATGACCTGTATTCTAGATCTTTCTCTTCATTAGATATTCAATGCTTGAGTGCCCTTGCCTAATGATCTCCTCCTCCTTTTATAGTCTTAGGCCTTACTCAATACCATGGTCCAAAACCACTTAGAATCAATACTTTGGACCAAATACCTGGGGTCAAAACTTCGGACAAGATACCTTCGACCAATACCATGGATAAAAATACCAAGGACCAAATACCACGAACCAAAACCAAGTTTTCCAACATGTATGTGCTTTTCCTTGTGTGAAAGTGCATGTATATGCATACGCACCTTTTGGTCTGCGAACCCACGTGTATACGTGGTTTGGTCAAGGGGAACCTGCGTATACCTCATTTTCCTTCATTCTGTGATCCTAAACTGTGATATGTCATCTGAGTGAGTTGCTATCATGGAAAACACTTGTGTCATAGCACCACAACTATGTCATAATGCCAACATTCTCTTTGTTCTTTTATCTTTTATCTTTTAATGCAAATGCAATAAAAAATGCATGCATTATAAACTAGTTTTGATCTTCTACATGCAAAAAGAAAGATTTATCCATGGTAGACATGAGTTTCCTTCAGACAACATTGACACTGGTATAAGAAACAATCATTTCACTTTCAACTTTTTGAAAATGTTTCATTAAGGAATTGAGTTGTTAACCACATCCCTCTTCAAGTCACAAACAACTTTGTATCTAAAGTACAAGGCTGCAAATATATTATTATTTTTGGATTTTTAATGCAAGAATCTATTGTTAGTTTGAACCCAGTTTGAAAATCCCAATAACAAATCCATGAAAATTGATAAAAGAATGCATTAGTTTCTGTTTTGATTCTCTCTGTTCTTTTATATCTTAAATTTTAAAGAAAACACAATAGAAAATGCATATGTGATAAACTATTTTTCAACTTCTATAAGTAAAAGGAAGATTTATTCATGGTAGACTGGGACTTCTTTCACATAGCATTTAGCGGTATACGAAACATTATGTTTAGTCAATTTAGTGTCCTAAATTGCTTGAATAAATTATCAACTAAGGATTGAAAGATGATGAAGTGTAGTGCACTATATGTGCTTAGTTAACCCTTCATACTTCATTGTTTTGTATTTTTATATTGTTTTGGGGGTTTTTGTTCTTTTATTCCTAATGATGTACAATCTGAACTATGAGAAACTGAATCTAAACTTCCTAAAGGTGAACCAAGAGCTGAAATTAATCAAAATCTAATTTAAAGAAAGGAAAAACAGAGCATCTGTCCTATCTCGTCATTAATCCTAAGTCATGAATCTAATTCTTAAAATTGAGGGTGAAGTTGTAATGCATGTTGAAATAAATATAGAGAATGAAATCAACTAAAGTGCTTCTAGTTACTCTAACCTTCAATTTTGAAAGATAACCTTCTTGAGATGGAATACAAGAAACTTTCTATACTTTATGATCTAGAGAAATAAATGAAACATGCAGAAGGTAACTGATTGATTTCAACCATTGTGTGAAGTGAATGCTTAACCATTTAGTTTAGGATGAGTATCAACTTGAAATGGTGATAAAAAACATTCATTAACGTAGTGAATTGACAATTTGAACTAGAAAATAAATAACAAAATAGTGAGTAAGCTAGACAACAATGCATTCTCATTACTTCAACCTTCCTCTATTTAGAAACAAAATCATTTCCTTTCATGAAATGTGTTGGAGGAACAAGACTGCACAACTAAGTTTTAACATTATTCTATTGATCAAAACTAAAATAAATCAACCTAAGTTAGAGATACTACTAAAAGAAAATAATGATATTAAAACTAAACAGAAAACGAATGGAAAGAAAACCTCCTTCAGTGTAGGGGCCGTCTGCAACTGACTGGGTTGAGCTGCTAACTAATTGAAAATGCTCTCTTAAATGATAATTGGTTGACACATGGCTTATATTATAGAAAACAATGAAGTCCCAAAAATACAAAGCTGAAAGTCTGAGCTTAATACATAAAATTCTTCGAACCCCCTCGGTTTTGTACAACCAGTATTTAAAAGGAAATAATCATAACTGTCTTTGAGGAAAACTAGCTATAGGTGGCCTATACGTATTACAACAGGATTGCGTAGACATCTGATTAGCTACAGGTGACTTAAATTCGAGCGAGATGTTTGCAACAGAACCATTAACACAGGTGGCTGATCCGAGTTAATGCTTGCAACAGAACTGTTAGATTTATTGATTAACCACGAAAGAGCAGATGAAGAGTCCTATTGCTTCCAGGTATCATATGTTTGGCTCCACCTTTGACTATGATCTTGAGATTTATTTCTTATCGATCTGGGCTGAGTGACTAGGATAGAATCCATGTGGAGATGATTCTAGAGATGCCCATGTGGCTGGATTCTTCATTTGACACCTGGAACCTGCCAGACCATGGAAGTAGCTACAGAATACACAGTTAGCTACAGAATAGGCTGTGTTTTGTAGCTAATTTGCAAAAAATTATTCAAATAGAAAAAACATAAAAATATAACATGTCAATCATTTAATGCCCTCCTTAAGAGAAAACCTATCATTTATAATTGATTGGGATCTATAATCATGTGGAAAAACAAAGGAAAGAAGTGAGAAACATTGTCAAGGAGAGGGTAATTCTGAGGTTCAACATATCCCCATTGCAAAATCATTGCATGTCCTCATGCAATTTTCCAAAAATGTGAATTCTTCATTCCTATTGCATTTGCTCAGACACTTCTGCTAGTACATCTAATTTTTTTCTTTTGCTCTTCTTTGAAGTGATTGCCATTTAGGGTTTCTTTGTAAGAAGCATATATTTAAGGTTGATGACTCTTCTACTCAAGCTTCTATTCTTCCTCTTCAACATCCTATTCTTCTTATACCACAACCCTAGATGCAGAATTGTATTATCATGAATAGCCTTGTCCAATTTACTTTGTTCCCTCAAGGTTTCATTTTCTTTCTTGATATGTCTATTCAATATCTCTAACTCATAGATTTCCTATTTGAGAGAGTCAATTCGAGTTTCTTGTGGATTGACAGAGGATTCTAGATCCATTGAGGCACTTTTCTTCTCTAGTGATTCTATATAGTCATATATTTGTGGCTGCACTGGGTCTATTCTTGGAGATCTTTTGTTGGGGTTGCCTTCGAAACACTGTTCAGGAGAATTTTGAGGACTGTGTGCAGATGGAACATTATCGGGAGATGGTACCAGGGTTTCTTCTTCTAAATTTATGAACTCCGTCCCGTTTGATGATATCTTCTTTACCATACCTCAGAGTCTAGAGCTCCTTCTATGTTGTTGAGGACTTACGTTCCCCCCCTTTGTACCCGTTTTCTCCTTTCTTATCTTTTCTTTTCTCTTCATTTGTTTCCTGATCTCTGTCATTTCTTCAGAGATTATTTTTTCGTCATTTGTTGTAATGAAGATTCAGGTTTGTTTCCAGTAGTTTCACCAGCTTTCTTTTTCATCTTCCGTTTTTTCTTGATTTGCTTCCTGATCTCTGTCAATTTTTCAGAGACTAGCCCTTCATCATTTTTCTGCTTTGAGGAATCAAGTTTGCTTTAAATGGTTATACCAATCTTCTTCCTCCTACTCGTTTTGACATTACCCTCTTCAGGTGACTCTGGTGCCTCTTGGAAATAGTTTCTTATCAGGAAATTTTCCCAAGTATATCCTATTCTTTTCAAATGAAACTCAACCAGTATCTTTACCAACCCATGATGATAAATGGTTGTGTCTATGAATTCTATTTTCTTCTGTACATTTGAAGCCATCCTTCATAAACTATTTAGCAGGAAGAAAGGAAGATTGATTTCTCCATTTTCTAGAAAGTTCATCAATAAACATATATGGTATACATACATGCACCTAAATCTCCCCTCACGGGTAATAAATTTTTGTAATATCAAAAAGCATGCTTCTCCATTTACTTTTAAGTGTTGAAATAGGAATTCCTTTTCTAAACATAGAGAAATTTATACCTGGGTTCCTGAGGATTACTTTCCATGACTCACTATGGAATTCCTTGTTTTTGAACCATCTTTCACCATGTCTTAGTAGTTTTGTAGCCTCTGTTATGTAGGATTCTATTACTACAAACTAAATGTCTCCAATTTCTACTTTTGTACCATCAAATGATCTAGCAAAAGATTTTGTGATCTCTTTGTGGAAACCATCAAAATTTTCAATGAAGTTGAGTCATCCAACCTTCTGCAACATTTTCTTGAGTTGTGTGTATCCTTCCATATATTTTGCTCCTACTGGCTCTATCTTGGCAATGAGTCTCCTGGCTTCTGTTTCACAAAATTTCTTAATCTTCATAATTACTCTCCTAGTCTATGAAATTGACTGCCTGCAAGTATGGTGAAAAAGAACTACTGGTTTGCATGGAATAAGTAGATGGTGAGGGTTTAGAGAGACGTGGATAAGTTGGTCACATCGTAGCCAAGACCATTAACAGATGGAGTTATTAGGGACCATTTAGGTATAGAGTATGGAGAGTGTAGCAGAAATGTGGTATGATAAATTTATTATGGACCGTTTGGTACTGAGTATGGGAGATGTGGCGGATATGTGGCATGATGAAGTGGAAGTCAAATCAAATGATGACTCATTAAGGAGGCATACAATTATCCATATTATACATGGCTTATGTTTTTAACTTGTTGTTTGAAATAAATATTTCATTTTACCTTTAGAAATTAACCTTTCTACTTGATAACTCTTTTGGTTTTGATCCGTAGGTACCTTTTAGCATGTTTAGTATCCAAAATCAGATTCTTCAATTTCCTGCATTCATGATTTATTTGTGAGTTGTACAATTGTGCCAGAGCTGATAAGTAAGTTGTAGTTATAGAATCAGATTAGCTGCAGAATGGAATCAACTGCAGAATGTGAAAAAAAGGAAAAGTGAAGTATGGCTATGGAATACGACTGTAAAAATGAAATGGAAATGGGTTATGACAGTGAGATGGAATGAAATGTAAAATAAAATGGGATATAGGGTGAGATGGAGTAAAACTGTAAAAATAAAATGTAAATGAAATATGACAGTGAGATGAAATGGAACTGTAAAATAAAATGAAAATAGAATGAGATGGAATGAGACTATGAAATTGTAGATTCTAAACTGAAAATGAATGTAGCTTTTTGTCACTACTTATTACAGAAAGGAAATGGAAAATATAGGATGTCAGAAATCTCTGATTTTCACCCTATATTTTCTATATAAGTATGCCAATCATTGATTGGTTTTCAAACTCATACAATTTTCTTTTTCTTTTTATTTTTTTTTACATTTTTTTTATTTTTATTTTTATTTTTTTATAGGAAAAATAAAGGCTAAGTTAGTGGAGAAGAAGAATTCTTCTTCACTAGCTTGATTTCAGAGCTATTCTGGAAAATCTTAATGAACTCCTCTCTTGAAATTGGCTTCTGATATATTTGCAACTAATGACCATTTAGAAGAAGAGGTATTTTTCTTTCATCTATTGTCATTATCCTTACTGCTTCGTTATTAAAGACTTCTTCAATCTCATATGGCCCAAGCCAATGAGTCTCAAACTTCCCTTTAAAATTTTTGAATTTTGAATCGAACAAAAGTGCCCAATCTCCTTCTTGAAACTTCTTCTCCTTGATAAATTTATCATGCCATTTAGCCCTTTGTTGTTGGTTCTTTGAACTACATCTTGCCTGATTTCATCAAGCTCATTGAGTTGCTCCAATCTATGTTTCTATGTCTCTAATAAATCCAGTCCCAATTGGACTACCATCTTGAAGGTTTTGATTTGAAACTCTATAGGGAACATGACTTGCTTCCCATAAACAAGTTCATAGGGTGTGTGTCCCATTGTGTTCCTCCATGTAGTTCTATAAGCCCATAAGGCTTCGGGAAGCCTTTCTGCCCAATCTCTTTTATGTAGATGCATAGTCTTAGTGAGAATTCCTTTAATCACCTTATTTGTAGATCCAACTTAACCATTTTCTTGTGGATGATAGGGGGTAGATTTCCTATGTTTGATCTTGTAATCTTCCACAAGGCTCTTCACCATTTTAGATGTAAATTGAGATCCTTGATCTGTCATAATTGCTCTTGGAACACCAAAATGACTGAAGATGTCCTCAAAAAGAAAATTAACTACAAATTTTTCATTAGCAAAATGTAATGCTTTAGCCTCTACCCATTTAGTGACATAATCAGTGCATACCAATATATACTTCTTTTGATTAAATGGGGGATTAATTGGTCCAACAAAATCCAAGGCCCACTTTTCAAAAGGTTCAATGAGTACCTAAATTTGTAGTGGCATTTCACTAGAAGAAGTAGGTTTTCCTACCCTTTGGCAGCTGTGTTGCACAAAAATTGTCACCATGACATTCTGCAATCTGTGTGAGTCTATCACCAATCATAGTTTCCTCCTTTGCAAGTCTTAAACCTCAGTTCTTCATGTCAAGCCTTGAAAATAAGAGAAATCCCTTAAAAGTCTCTAAAACTCTGGTTCCGCACTTTCTCTTAGCATTACCTATGGTCTTGCACCTAATGGTCATGTTCCCTGTGCACTTGACCGCTCTGTCTCTGTATAATCGGTGTGGACCCCTGTAAAAGTAAAAAATTCACAATTGCATTCTCAAAAACTCACTTTGAGTCATTTCTAGAAGCTTCTAGAAGGAATATTGAGATGGAAAGTTCGCTCCTTTAAGGTTCATGCATCCCATACCTTAAGGAGCTAACCCCTTGATGTGAGGAGCTTATCCCTTTGAAGGAGGACTCTATCCTTCATAGGTGGACCTGTAACCTCCTTCCTTTGCACTATAAAATGAAGCAATGGGGTGGTTATTGAAGAGGTTGAAAGCTGAATATTTTTTAGGTGAAATGCTGCTAGAACTTAGTCTTCCTAATTGAGCTTTTGTGAGGAAAGATTCATACCTCTTGATCTCATTTGGAAGAGTGAGAGGCTTGTCAAAGTACAGGAGATTCCTGCTTTGGACCTTGGGAAGAGATTGTACAACATCAAGGCACCAAAGGTTCTAAAGTTCTTCTATTTCAAAGTTAATACAATCAAGTTTATTTTTCTCAATAAGCTATGTTTTATGGTTTATTTTATGGATTCCTTGATCACCATGATGAACATGATTTATTATATTAGCTATGCAGGTGTTATTTGATGTGTGCTTGTTTGTGATTGTAGGTTCTCAAAAGGAAACCCTTTCAGACGGTTAAAGCATGGCTGCCACAAACTAGCGTTGGACTTAAGGTAGGGTCTAAAACACATCTTTAGTTTTTATTAATGAATCGCAATATGTTTAGACAAAGATAGATTTGCTTGTCCTGCTTGTTGCTAGATATCTTTTGATACTAGGGAGATCAGCCTTGTCCACAAGAACGATTTATCCGGCCAACAAGCTGTCACACCTCATGACATATTCTTTGGCATATTTGAAGATGGATGGCCAATAATATCCTAAAGAAAGTATTTTATAGGTTATCCTCTTGTTAGCAAAGTGTCCACCACACGGTTCATCATGACATGCCTTAAGAATCTCAGGCATTTCATGTTCCCTAACACATATTCTGATCATGAGATCTGGACCTGTTTTATACAATTCATTAGTGATGCATGAGTATCTCGCACTTATTTGAATGATTTTTCTTTTCTCTCTAGGAAACAAATGTGAAGGCAATTTCCCTGTGACTAAGTAATTGGAAATATCTAAAAACCAAGGGGTCTAAGTAGTCACTGTAAAAAGATATTCATCAAGAAACTTATCTTCAATTGGAGTTTCATCTTTGATATTTTGAATTCTGGACAAGAAATCAGCAACTGTGTTTTGTTTTCTAGGTCTATCTAGCATAGTAATATTTAATTCTTGCAAGAGTAATATCCATCTTATAACTCTGCCATTAGTAATAGGTTTATTTATTAAGTATCTAATTGCAGAGTGGTCTGTATCAATAGAGGTTTCATAGCATGTTATATAATGTATGAACTTATTGATAGCATGAACAACAGCTAAAAATTCCTTTTCATTTATAGTATAATTTAACTCAGTGGGAGTCAAATTCCTGCTTGTATAGTAGATGGCATAGGGAATCAAATCTTTTTTTCCTAATACAGCTCCCAGAGCTGGATATGAAGCATCTGTTGAAATGTGAAAAAGTAGTTTCCAATTTGGACCTCTCAAGATGGGTGTTTCAAATTTTTTTACTTTTAAAGTCTCAAATGCTAATTGGCAATCAGGATTCCAATTAAATTCACAATCCTTGGTGAGTAATTTGAAGAGTGGGGATGATATTTTAGTGAAATTTTCTATAGATATTCTATAATCCTGTAAATCCTAGAAAAATTATAACATTCTTTTGACAATTTGGAATTGATAATTTAGAGATGACTTCAACTTTAGATTTATCAACTTTAATTCCATCTCCTGAAATGTGATGTCCTAAAACAATCACTTCTGTAAACATCATAAAACATTTTTCATCGCTTAGTGAAAGGTTTGCTTCCTTACATCTTTTAAGAACATTTTCCAAATTTTCTAAAGCTTCTTCAAATGTATTCCCATAGACTCTAAAGTCATCCATATATGCCTCTACACAATCATGTGTTAGATCAAAAAAAATTCCTAGTACTGCTCTTTGGAATGTTGCAGGTGCATTACACAATCCAAAAGGAAGTACTCGGTAGGCATAGGTTCCCCATGGACAAGTAAATTTGGTTTTATCGTGATCTTCAAGTGCCACCTGAATTTGATTATAACCACTAAAACCATCCAAGAATGAGAAATACTTCTTACCTACTAATGTATCTAACACTTGATCTATAAAGGGCAAAGGAAAATGATCTTTAAGGGTAGCTTTATTCAATTCTCAATAATCAATGCATACCCTCCATTTACAATTATTTTTAGGAAAAATCACTAAAGGGGAAACCCATTGGCTGTCTGAAATTGGGTAAATGAAGTTTACATTTAGCAGTTTTTGGAGCTCTTCTTTCACAATTTCCGTAAGATTTGGATTCATCATTATTTGAGTTTTCTGATAGGTTTACAATTTTTCTCAAAGTAGATGTGATGTATACAAGTCTTAGGACTCATTCTTTTCATGTCAGTATATTCCCATGCATATGAAATAGAATGTTGTTGTAATGTTTTGATTAGCTTTTCCCGTTGTAATTTCTCCATGTTATTGTTTATGTTCAATGTTCTTCCTGGAAAGATTTCAATTGTAGAGCTACCAAATTCTTCCATAGAATAAAGAGACATCTGCCTAGATGACAAATATTCAATATTGGGTTTTTCTTGGAATTGATCATGTTCATATTCTGGATATGATTCAAAATTTTCTATTGTATTCAAGATTTGACTATCTTCACTAATGTCTGAAAAAATAAAGAGAGGTTGAATGTCATTTTCATCATCAATCCATTCTTCGTCATCTATTTCTGTTATTGTTCTTGCTGGAGGATATAGAGTGAATTTCATAGTTGAATTCCCATAAAAAATATACATGTCACCAGATCGAAAGCATCAGTCGTGGCCAGCCAAGGTCTTCCTAATATAAGTGGATGTTGTCCTAAATTGTTCTTGGGGGTTAAGATCATAAAATCAACAGGATATTCCTAAGAATCTAAGTGTTACAGGGAAAAGTGTCTACACAGAACTGCTTATCCCACTAAGGTGTGATAGCTACCTTAGAAACAAACAAAGTAAAGCTACTATCATTTTTCCTTTATGAAATATAGATGAGAGAAGAACGAAGAAGACCAACCTCTGTCTTGCGCTAATCTCCTAGTTCGATTCCTCTCTCTCTTGCTAGTCTTTCGCTACTTGTTCCCTTGCACGCCCAGCTTCACAGAGTACCTGTAAGATCATAGTAGCATAGCACTATACAAGAACATGGATCTATAATCATAAACAATCTAGGATCAGATGTAAATTGACCATACAAATGCTGCAAACATGAATGACACAAGAGTATGGAGGAAAACTTGAATAGCTTTTATTGATAAAAAAGAAAGAGCCAAGGGGAGTTACAACCAGTTGTTCTGACCCAGCATCATCCTCTCAGCAAGGAAGCCCCTCTTCACCTCATACAAAGCTTAGATCACCCAACAATCTGATGTTGTCTCAAGAAACCAACAGCAATTCCTTACAATATGCAAAATTCCAGCCTCCGGATCTCTGGGATGAGGGATCCATATATAGATATCTATAAGGGAGATGAGTCAGCTTGTGATTTGATTAGTGTCTTCCCTCTGATAGTTCTTGCTTCCACTTGGAGATTTATGATCTCTTACTCATCCTTGGTCGAACTCAGAGAGGCAAGTGTCACAGGAGAAGTTTCTGGAAGTTTCCATGCCTCTCCACCTCGCGGAATGACACTGCCATTTGTCACTTCTCGCCCATCGCACCCCATAGAAGGGATTTTTGAAATGAAACGCACCTACATAGTGTGTTTAGGTGAGATGCAACGCACTTTGCCTATGGGGCAGCTGAAATGATCTTTTTTTGACCAATTCTGAGCATTTTTTTATGGAGAACTTCTGGGAGAAGCTGTAATCAGTTGAACTTGTTCCTTTAGGGGTTAGAACAACACTTTTAGGGACTTAGGAGCCCTTGGTTTATGGACATTTCATGCTTGGGGTTGCAGTGCCCAAAAATGTCTATAACAGTTGCCCCCTAAAGCATGAGGTCGTTAATATTTTGATGTCGGGTGAAATGCTTTATTATGAGGATCCGAAGTTCTTTCAAGCTGGGAGGAGACCTGTAATAAGATACAATACAATACATTATCTTCATAATATTTTCATGATCTAGCTGAGGCAGGCATTCCCATGCTCAGCTTTATAAATTCATCTTTATGTACATAGGACAGACAATCGTCCGAGTGTAGACTGATGATTCTAGTAGAGCCATCATCCCTTTGATTGGATGATTATCTGTGCAACAATGATGTACATTTGATGTCTTTATTTCCTTGAATATATATCGCAGCCCGGATGGATGAAACTAGATTCGGGGTCTTCAATCTCGTTCGATCTTCACTCAAAGTACAAGTCGATCCATGTGAGAGATGTTCTGGAGTCGAACATGGAAAGACATCGCCTGATTACCAGCCAATGATGTAAGTTGTTAACAGGCACGAGAGGAATCACCGATAATGATAATGACCCTCAAGGTACTGCAGTACAATTCACGTGGTGTGAATAAACGACTTGGCGTCGAACACCACGCAAAATCTTTCGGTCGAAGGTCATTGATGTTGTTGGATACCTATAGTAATAGGTTTCATATTTCATGATTGATTATTGAAAATCCAAATAGGCTCTGCTTTGTTAGCACAAAGATCCCATATTTCCAGGTAATCAGAGGTGTGTGAAATTACTTCAGATATTGAGGACCTTATTACATTTTTGTGGATGATTCAACAGTCTAATCTGGATCATGCCATGTTTCAATTTTGAGTTGTAGAATAGAGAAAGAAGTCTGTCCAAACAGCTTAATCTTGGCAGACAAGTAGTTCAGGTAGAGAAACAAAGGTTCCCAAAAGCCTAATCTGGGACCTTGGAAGAGATAAGGGTAGAAGCAGATAGAGTAAAAAAGGAAAAAGCCAAAGAAAAGAAAAGGCAATTGAGGGTTGCAAGTCTAAGTGCCCCTCCAAGAAGAAACTAAAAAATGTTAGGTGAAATAGTTGGGTAGGCAGTTGTGGTTGCAGAAAGGACAGGTTCACCATTACATAGTTGTCAAAGATATTTTGCCAAGGCAATGGACATATCAGCAAAAAAGGTGGTGAATTTCATGGATTCACAGCAGAAAGCATCACTAACTTCACTTTTTCCCCCTTACTCCATCATTAACATCCCCTTTCTCAAAGATTCCCCTCCTTCACTTTACTAACTCCTAATTCTACTATTTAACTCCCTTATTCTACCCCTTGCCCTAATAGTAATAACACTAAGGTGTATAAAGCCCTAAATGTTATATATTCCCTCCCCTAGGCATAATAGCCGAGAAATCTGCAAAGAGGGATCATAGTGGCATCTGGCCACCATGGTGAACCTATCTCTGATACTCTCCCTTTGCTGCAGATCATTCCCCTCAAAAAATACCTTTGCATGGGTATAAACCCCTCTCTAAACCCCTCTAGCCCACAAACCCTCCGCAAACCTTATAAAAGGCAAAATCCCGCCTTCAGCATGCCCCCAAATGCAAGCGCGGGTGGTCAGAGGTTGAAACATTTGAAAACCTTGTCAAAAAACCCATAAACGTTAAATTTTTCCGCCGCCCTATCCGCCGTGCACCTTACACCTCCGCCAGCCGTCGGATCAAGCCCTCCAGATCCGACGGCCCACCACAATATCGGAACGCCGTCCACGTCCGCGCGTTAACTCCCGAGAACATGACGTTGCACCTCGTCATGCCTCTGCCACGCGTCGCCCGTTAGACCGTCTCGGAGCTCCCTCTGACACCCTGGGCGCCGTACTCTAACCGCCCCGAGAGACCGTGACGGTTAAAGCCTTAACCGTAACCTTCACGGCTTAACCTCCGCCCGTCCGCTATTTGACCGTCCCGCCGCGTCCAGCTCACCGCTGACTGGGCTGCCACCTCACCCCCGTTGACCGGTCGTCTGCTGCCACGTCTTCCCCGATGACGTCTGCTGACGTCACATCACCGTGACCCACCAATGACGTCATGCTGACGTCATCCTATAAAAGCGCCAAATGGGTAAAAATCTCATATTAACCAAATTTCACGCATTTTTTACCATTTCACTGTTATTGTCTGCTGAACTCTCTGTTTAACCGTTTCTGCCCGGATTTCCGCCAACCTGTAAATTCAACAAAGGCGACCACTCCAGCAACTGCAGTACACCCTATCACGACTTCTGCACGTCGAGTTACAGGTATTTACCCTGCCCTGCCCTCCATACGACCTGCATTCTGCTCTAAACTGCTCACAGGCATAATAGGACCGTAAAACAGATTTTTTCACCACTGGAACCGGGTTATACCTCCACCATTGTCTCTGTGAAGTCCAAAAGTTCCCTGCAGAGTAGTAACAAACTGCAATTCATCTGAAAACCCCTCGTCCTGCGTTTTCTCGGCTAATGCCCCGCTGAATACCTCTGAATTACTACCAGGAGCTAAATTGGGCACCAAAAGAATCTCTGTAACCAATTACCAGCAGTATTTCAATTTCTAGCTGGTAAATTCCCCTCTGACAGTTCAGAAAATCAAGTTTTACCACAGAGGGCAATCTGCAGTCTGTCTTTGCCAACTCACTTGTCAAATTGCAACAGTTTATCCCTTCACAAGCTATGGAAACTCCCATTGCTCTCAATATTAAGCCTATCAATGCCCCCCACCAAGAATTAGCATGGCAAGCCCTGGGAGACATGGATTACTAGATGCTGGACTGGTTCCCTATGGGAACTAAGTATAATGTCCTAATGTTTAATGAACTGAGAGCCCAGCACATGAGTGGAGCAGATATCCTGGGGATCTGGGAATCAAATTTGCCCATATACAACCTTCCCCAAGTCAATCCAATGCCAGAGCTCATCTACAGTTGCCAAGAGTGCTATGACCCCAGCCAAAGGGCAGTCATTAGCCCCACAGGCCTAGTCCTGTTTCAGATCACTCCAGAGAGTATAAATCAGATGCTGCATTTTCATACAGCCAAGAAATTGACCCCTCTTTCCATGCAAGATTTGATAAAGAGAGGAAATAACCTGTCTAATGACCAGATTGTGAAGATTAACCAGCTATTTGTCACACCTAGCTCTGAAGCAGTCAGAACCCCTCCCATTGGGTACCAATACCTGAATGAGTTGGGCAGGATGATGGTGGACTTGATTGGATATGTCCTGGGATTCAGAGGACTGGAAGACGTAGATGACAGCATATTGGCCATGCTGTCCATATTTGCCCCGGGTAAGCCTCCAGCTATCCACTATGATTATGCAACTTATATAGCTGAGAAGATTCATGACCAGTTCATGAACTTGAAGAGGGAGAGGCTGTTCAGATACACCTCCTACATATATCATCTGTTCTTGTTCAACCAGCCAGCTACCTTCTCTGTCCCTTTGAGGTCACTCAACGCCCAAGGAACCCCAAGATCAGTTGTTTTTTGGACCCCTGTGTTCCATCGTACCTCACTATCACCTTATACATACTGTGAGTTTATTGATTTATTTGTTCATCCAGCCCTAACAGTGCTGCAAGGTGCCCCTCCTCCTAGACTGACCGATGACATGAAAAGAATTCTTCATTTGAACAAGCTTTACAACATCGGCAACTGGTACTTATACCAGAATCACACAGTCATTAGGGTGTATGGATGTGAATTAAATCCATTTAGGCTGCCAAGGTACGTTCCCATGAGACTGTTTGCCTTAGAATATTTCAGGCAATTTGGGAACTCAGATTACCTACACTTTCAGAGTAGAAACAAGAAATCACAGTTGAAAGTGAGAAATCAGCTAGGTCCCTTCTTATACAACAGGAAGGAGGAAGGCTGGAAAGAGGCAGACAGGATCCTGGAAGGACTCCAGTTGAAAACTAGTTTTGAGTGGATTCCATATGACCCTAACCACTCTATTTCCCTCAGGAGGATCAGGTATAAGTTAGGCAACTATGCTCATGCCAGATTACCTGAAATTGAAAAATATGAAAATGCACCAGATTGGGAAGAGGGCACATTAGTAGAGCAAATGACTAATGAAGAAATACTTGAGCAAGAGGCTAGAAATGTCCAAAAACAAGCTGACTTGGAAACTTGTGGACAGGTGCCTATTTCCTACAGGAGGCAAATTGGGGCAGCCACCACAACACCAGCAACACAACAGCGAACTGCCGAGCAGACAACCCAAGCAGCAAGCAAGGACAAAGGCAAACAGGTGGAACAACCACCTATATTAACAGAAGAACAGGTTGACACCTTGCTACAGCAGCAAGAAGAAATGGAAGAACGGGAGTTGGGGCAGCAACAAGATAAACCACAAACTAGTGGGCAGCAGCCATTACAGCAAAATAAAGAGACAGATTTGCCCGGATCTACAGAACAGCAGCCCCAAACAGAGTTGTCTCCAAGAACAGACATCAATGTGGACAGCTCAGTCCTCCAAACACCTCAGAAGGAGGACTTAACCAGAAAGAGAGAAAGAGAGACTCCCCAGACTTCATCCTTTATCAGAGGAGAGAAGAGACAAAGATTGAATGACTCCCAAGAGGAGGACATAGCAGTAAGGCAGGCCATGGGCATGGGCCCACCCAGTGGAGAACTCTCGGCCAGCTCATCTCAAAGAGGACCAGATATGACAATGGGAGGAGAGGTCAGCTCTTCTGGCCGGCATAGAGAGGGGCACTCAAGTATAAAGCAGCAGTTCATCGAAATCAAGAGAAGGAGTGATCCCATAAAAGTGCAACTCTATGATCACTTGTTAAAACTAGCCCCCAGCAACCAGCAGAGACTAATGTCTGCTTTTGATGTGAGTGAGGGCAAAATGATAATGAGCCATTTTATGCCCACAACTCTACATCATCAGTCCACCTCAGACTATTTGAGAACAAATATGGAGGTTCTGGCTAAAGATATTCACCCCATGGATAAGATAGAGTTACACAAACAAACGGGTGAAATGGTGTATGCCTCCCTGGCAGATGAGACACTGGAAAATTACAAGTTAAAGAGCAGCCTAGACAATACATCATCCCAGCTAGAATTGGAACGAGCATCCTCACAGGCCAAGGACAACAGGATCAAATCCTTGGAGGAGGTAATCATAGATATTGGACATGATCCCAAGGATGTCAAAGGCATCCAAGAACTGCTGAAAATAAGGGATGCAGACATGGCAGCCCTAAGAAAGAAAATCAAACTCCCGGCCACCATCCATCCACAAACAGATGAAGTTGCCCAGCAACGGCAAGAAAAAGATACCACAGACCTGCTGGTATCCTTATACAAAGAGCTGGTTAGGACTCAAGACCAGCTAGGACAAACTGAAGCTGCAAAGGCAGCACTACAGGAAGCACTGAAGCAAAGAGAAGAGGGCCAACCCTCCCAGCCTCCTCCTGTGATAATAAATCTTGAGGAAGTCCCTCCAAAGACTGCTCCTCCTCCTCAGCAAACAGAAGCTACAGCAACAACTACAACATCAGAACAGGCTGCTAGTCTAGACATGCAAAAGCTGCAAGCAGAGATCCGAGCTATGGAAGCTCAAATGAAAGAGCTGGATGGGCTCAAACAGAACTTGGCTAATGTTAATGAGAAATTTGATAAAAGCAAACAAAATGAGGCAGCCAAGGAGAGAGAGGTGAAAACCCTTAAGAGAAGGATTGCTGAGCTGGAAAAAGAGCTTGCATTGGAAAAGGTAACTGCTCAGATGAAAGCAGTATTATGGAGCAACATTGGAAGATCCATTGCCAACCAGTGGCAATATATTGAGACTATGGATGAGCAAATGGTGCTCATCACCAAAGCAAACAAGGAGATACAGAGAGCCAGGGCAAGCCTTGGACACATGCCAGAAGCAGCTACCAGGATGATCAATATCCTGAATTACAAGACCAGCACTCAATTGGCTACCATGGGAATCAACAACAGGACAGAAACAATTGCCATAGCCAAGAGAGTTGTTACATTGAGAAACTTGGTTGGGACCCTGGAGAGGAGAACACAGGACATGCAGACAGAAATTAACAAATTCCTGGAGAAATTTGTAACACTGCAGAACAGAGGCCTCCCCAACATTTTGAGCAGCGTGGGAAGACTGCTCACCCTGGACAACTATAACAAGAGAATTGATGCCCATGCAGTAGCAGAGATTGCAAAACCTCCCAGCACTTCAGCAGACACAGGGCCAGCCACAGGGCAAATGATGTATGACAGGGTGGAAAACCTGTTTTTTCTCATGAATGAGATAGAGCATCTGTTTGATACACCACCCAATTTCTTCAAATTCACAGAAGCAGATGAGACTCTAGGCGCAATTTTGGCACATCAACTGCCCACACAGGATGTCTGGAGGCATTTGACCCAGACAATTTTGACAGGCCAGAACCAATAGCGCAGAAGGAAAAAGGCAGACACGCGCAGTGGCAATTTTGGGAATTAAAAATTACAGAAAAAGCAGAGGCTGAGCCAACTCAGCCAGGCCAGTCACTCACCACCAGCAGCAGTCAAAGTCACAGCTGACAGGTCCGAGACATAGTGTACCAGCCTACAGTCGGGTTTTCTATGCATTAACTCCAAATATTCAGACCGACTTAGCTATTCTTATAAAGCTAAATATCTTCTGACAGAGCATTAAAATGCCTGTACTGTGTATTAAATGTGTAATAAATTTTCGACATAATATCTTAAAGAGTTGGTGAGAATGTAAAGACTGAGATAACGCAGAACTCAGATTTTTCTGTAGACCACCGCTAGTATATATACACCCTTCACAGATGCTGAAGGGGTTGCTGGAATTTTCTCTTGGATAACTGCTGTAATATTTTCAGAGAATTAATACAAAGGAGGAATGGAACTTCCAGAAGTTTGGTGTATTTGATGTCTTGTGGTGAAGGATGCATGTTACAGGATTCCATGGGTGTTGCATAAAACTATAAGTATTCTCAAATCTCTTATCATGTCTGTTTTGAGTCTTTTGTTCTCTTTGTCGTTCTAATGTTTTACACTTGATAGCAAGGTGAAAGGATAGTACCAGGATTTAACCATGTTTACCCTGGACTCAAACTGAGCTATTATATATGTTTTCCTCATATACAGTAACAGAATTGTAATTCTTAATTGCTGCAATTCAAAACTGTGTTTTTATTGTAACAGTCATTCTCAGGGATTCAACTTTTGCCCCTAAGACCTCTGTTTTCTCTTCTTAAAGCTATCTGTTGGGAACATATAGATAAATAGTGAAAATTCTTAAATGCTTTCACTGTTCGTGCTACCTGTTACCAGTCTTTTAATCAAAAAATCTGTTCTATTAAACACCCAAATGGCCCTGTAAGTTCCATCTTTCATCTCACAGATTCAAACACATTAAGCCACAGACTCCATTGCCCAATGATATTCAACATATCTAAAAACTACATCACTGAAGTCTAAGGGAATTTCATCAACCGAAACACAAACATGACCTGTACTCAATACCTAGCCTAAAACACCATCACTGTAGATATAAATCATAAAGAGAGAGCCCTCTCTGATCACTGTTTGGCTAGAAACAGTGATTAAAAGATTGGTTAGTGGTTACCCCGGCCGTATTCCCTTGGGAGTCATAGGGAACAACCTGGGTGTTAACATAATTGGCGACTCCGCTGGGGATCGAACTATTCAATTACTATCTATCTTCCAAAGCTTTCATCAAGCCTGAAACTAGCCAAGACATCTTAGGACTGTTTCTCTAATACAGGGGCAGTCTTAGGGAAGAGCTAACTAGGGAAACTTATCCTAGCCTTGAAACATATATAGTCATTCCAGAGTTCTTATTTTGCCCTTGTAAATACAAAACTTCTGTATAAAGTTCTGAAAGAACACTTAGAAGCTGGCTCCTAAAAGAAACCCAAGGCATACTAGGGCACACCCTGACCCTGATCAACCCATCATTGTTGATAACCCAAATATCATCCCAAAGAACATAAGGAAACAGCACAAGCAGGATAAACCTGCTGATTCAGATATAAGGTCAGACCAACCCATCCTCATTCCCACTCCTTGCAAAGTCCTTTTTCGTTCCACACCCAATTCCCCTAGTTCATCTTCAACCCCTCAAAGTCCTACCTTTCCATCTTCACCATCTGCACATACTCACTCAACCAGTTCTCCACTTGTTACCCATCCTATTAACCCCAGTACACCTGTAATCCCAGTTGTCCCATTTGTTCCTATCAACCCTATTAACCCTATAAACATGGCTAACAGATATGCACCATTGCAGATTCCAGCCAATGCTCCAGCCCTACCCCAAGATTATCAAACCAGACTCTCATTTTTTGATTCCCATGGCCCTTTGACAGCCATCCAGCATGCTAAAAAGATGCAAGACCACTTTGAGACCTATGAAATTGATGATGATAGTGTCAGGATGAGAATTTTTGTCCAAAGCCTAACTGGGGATGTCAGAACTTGGTTTAGATCCTTGAATGCAAATTCCATTGCAACCTCTGAAGTTCTATACCAGGAATTTACCAACAGATGGGAGAAAAAGAGAGATCCACACCATATACTGGGTGAATATAACACTATTAAAAGAGGTCCCCAAGAAACGGTGTTGGAATATTGTGCTAGGTTTAACAACATATACAATGCTATTCCCCAGAACTTAAGGCCCCCTCCTGATTTAGCCCTTTATAACTTCCCTGATGGTTTTGACTCTGATATGGCCTATCAGTTGAGAGAAAGAGACCCTCCAACCCTTGCAGAAGCCCAAAGAGTTGCAGTCACTGTAGAGGCCAACCTAATTGCCAAAAGAAACAGGGCAAAGCTGGAAAAGAAGGTTGGTTTCAAGGAAGAGCCCTCGGGCTTCGATCAAAAGTTGGATGCAATACTAAACAGCATGAAAAGACTAGGTGAGAGAGTGGAATCAGTAGAAAGAAAGTCATCATGGGAAGCACCACAAAACAATACTCCTAGAAACCCAAATTTTAGGAGAACACAGAACCCCAATATAGGAAAAACAGGTGCTGACCAAGATATCAGACCACCTTTTCAAGAAAATTATGCAGAAACTTCCTCGGCTAATCAACTCAATGAAGATCCAGAGATCAATTTAATAGGTCTGGATGGTAAAAGCCATGTTTTCCTAACACAAGAAGACCATGATGAGGATGAGAACAAAACATTCCAAACACAATCAGGAGAATCCTTTGACTTTAAGCAAGGATATGATACTGCTGTCTATGAAGTCCATAAGCAGTACAAACTAAGAAGTCGGACTGTAAATGCAAATCAGCCTGAAAAGGTAAAGGAGAAACAGCAATCTAAAGAAGCCTCAGTCACTGAACCTAATGACAAAACAAACTTGCCTGCAAAGGAAGTAGTGGTTGAGGAGGTCACTGAATTTCTGTCCACACCACAAGAGCCCACAGCAACCTCATCCTCTCACCCAAATCCGAACATCACCCCTCAAGACATGGACATGGGGGGCAGGTTCCAAAATCAAGATGAAATCCAACAAGAAGATTCATTGAACAAGAAAAGGACTGCTGTCCGTGACCCTAAAATTCAGGTGGATAAACCCTTTGACCTAGGAACAGAGATTGGCAAGTTAAAGATAGCAATTCCCCTTTTAGAGCTAGCCAAGCATGACATATATAAGCAACAGATCAAGAAATCCCTTCAGCTCACCAACAACAAAGATGATGTAAATGTGCTAGATGACACTCCAGAATTACTGTTTGGTCCAGAGGTAGATGGAAAAACAGTAGTCACAGGGGTTTTACCTTTTTATGTCAGCTTACACGTTCATGATAAAATACTGCACAATGCAATGTTTGACTCAGGTGCATCTCACAACCTCATGCCAAAAGCAGTCATGGAAAGATTAAATTTGGATATAACAAGACCATACAAAGACCTGTTTTCTTTTGATTCTAGTCAAGTAAAATGCTTGGGCCTGATTAAGGATTTATGTGTGTCCCTGGTTCAATTTCCCAACAAAACCATTTTGATGGATGTTGTTGTTGCTGATATCCCACCCAAGTATGGGATGCTACTATCAAGATCATGGGGAGCAAAGCTTCAAGGCTCCCTGCAATTAGACATGTCATATGCAACCATCTCTGTCTTTGGACAACCAAAAAGACTTTATAGGGAAACACTCATGAAGTATATGGTTAGCAGTGAAGAAAACCCCAAAATTTTCCAATATATGCTGTTCATTCAGACGTAGACTCTTACATCCTCTTTAATGACAGCACAGGCCTCTCGGGCAGTCACATTAGCACGGAGACATTTAAACCAGAGCAAAACATCCATCAAACAAGTGGCACCTGCCAAAATTTAATCAGCCCAACAATACCCATTCACCCTCCTTTAGTTGTCAAAAATTGTCAAACAAATGATGAAGCTACCCTGGAAAACAAATGGGAGAAGAAACCCCAACTCATGCTCACACTGCCATCCCATGAACAGAACGTCAAATCTCCTGAACAGCAAGATAGTCTGTGGGTCCTAGAGTTTGATGGCTCAGTTAACAAGTTAGGGGCAGGAGCTGGAGTATGGATACATAACAAAGAGAAAGCCTGTGCACAAGGCAGGGCATATAGACTGAA
The DNA here is from genome assembly GCA_031772625.1 of Pinus tabuliformis. NCBI lineage: Eukaryota > Viridiplantae > Streptophyta > Pinopsida > Pinales > Pinaceae > Pinus > Pinus tabuliformis. The sequence goes on from CM062820.1 coordinate 321,113,830, forward strand.
CTTTAAATGCACTAACAACATGGCAGAATATGAAGCTCTGCTACTAGGTCTCAAGATTGCTAAATCATTACAAGCACATAGCCTCTCAATCATGGGGGACTCTGATCTAGTAATTCAACAAGTAAAAGGGGATTTTGTCACCAATGACAAAAGATTAAGGTCCTACAGGTCTGCTGTAATTGAAATACTAGAAACTTTCTCCGAGTTTGTTCTCACAAAGATTCCAAGGGGCCACAATCTCCATGCTCACAGCTTGGCAACATTTGCCAGCACCTTCAAATTCCCACTACAACCCAACAATTGTTTCACAGCAGAAGTCAAATATAGGCCTTCTATTCCAAACAATGTCAAAGAATGGCAAGTATTTGAGAATGATAGGCAAATAAACAACTTTTTAACTTTGCAACAAGAGTTTACAGGATTAAATATTGACCTTGAGACAGCAAGTCAATCTCAAATTGTTGATGGAGCAAGTCAATCACAATTACAGTTTCAACAATCTGCTCACCCAATGTCACTTAGGACAGCAAAACAACTACTCAGCCCAACCATTTTCAACAATGAAAACATTCAACAAATTAAACAAATGGACTGTGAAGAGATGAGTAACATTGAAACTGAAATCATACAACTCAAAGACAACTTCCTCCCAGCAGGCCTTACCCCACTAGAGGACATTTTTGACTCAAATGATGTCCCCAGGAAACCAAAGATGCAGCCATTAGATGCAAGAGTTGAAGAATGTAATATTGGCACTATGGAAAAGCCTAAGATAGTCAAGCTGTCCGCCTCTTTGCCCCCCGATCAAAAGCCCAAATATGTTGATCTCTTTAAAGAATTCCAAGATGTCTTTGCCTGGGGTTATGAAGACTTGAAGTCTTATGATACCTCTGTTATACAGCACACCATTCCCCTCAAGCCTAATCAAAAACCATTCAAACAAAAATTGAGAAGAATCAATCCTGTGCTTCTTCCTTCCATTGAAAAGGAATTACAAAAAATGTTCAAAGCTGGGATCATAGCACCAATCAGGTTTTCTGAGTGGATTTCAAATTTGGTCCCTACAAGAAAGAAAACTGGTGAGATTAGACTTTGTGTAGACTTAAGGAATTTGAACCTAGTATCACTCAAAGACAACTATCCCTTACCCAAAATGGACCACATCCTCCAAAGAGTAGTAGGAGCCTCAAGAATATCATTGTTGGATGGCTTCTCAGGCTTCAATCAAATTTTAGTGCACCCTGATGATCAAGACAAAACTGCATTTACTACCCCATGGGGAACTTTCAAGTATGTGAAAATGCCATTTGGTTTGAAAAATGCAGGGGCAACATTTCAAAGAGCAATGGACATTGCTTTTGCAAAAGAAATTCATGATTTCTTGGTCATTTACTTAGATGATCTTACACCCTTCTCAAAATCTGACCAAGAACATTTGAAACATTTAAGACAGATTTTCATAACATGCAGAAAATATGGCATTTCCTTAAACCCCAAGAAGTCTTTATTTGGTTTGGAAGAAGGGAAACTTTTAGGACACATCATTTCAAAAGATGGCATAAGAATTGATCCAGATAGGATACAAGCGATCCTACAAATGCCTCACCCTAGGAATGTCAAAGAGTTGCAAGGATTCTTAGGAAAACTCAATTTTTTAAGAAGGTTCATCCCAAATTTAGCAGAATTGATCAGACTGCTAAACAATATGCTAAAGAAAGATTCAAAGGTTAAGTGGACTGTGGAAGCAAAGCAAGCCTTTGAAAGCATAAAACTGGCTTTAACCCAAACCCCGGTATTAACTAATCCTCAGTTTGACAAAGACTTTATTATTTTTTCTTTTGCCTCCCAGCATACTATTGCTGCTGTTTTATTGCAGAAAGATGATCAAGGGAATGAAAAGCCCATTGCCTTCTTCAGCAGAGCTCTTAGAGATGCTCCTTTGAAATACCAAATAATGGAAAAACAAGCCTATGCATTAATCAAAGCTATCAAAGATTTTAGGATCTATATCCTTTACTCTCATGTTGTGGCTTATGTACCAAGTCCTATTGTCAAAGACATTCTCACCCAAGAAAACTTAGAGGGTAGAAGAGGAAAATGGATTGCAAACATACTTGAATTTGACATTGAAATAAAGCCTACAAAGTTAATAAAAGGGCAAGGTTTGGCTAAGTTAATGACAGAATCAAATTTCCAAGCCTTAGATATCAACCAACTGGACAGTGAAACAGAGCTGGCGACTCCAAAGATCAATGTAGCCTTTGAACAATCTCCATGGTACTCTGATATCTGTTATGTGTTACAAAACCTGTGTGCTCCCCCAGGACTGTCCAGAACTAAGTCTAGGTTCCTAAAAATGAAAACATCCAAATTTTGTGTGTTAGATGAGAATCTACTCTGGAAAAACCATGAAGGTATTTTGCTGCACTGTCTTCTTGAGAATGAAACTGATAAAATTATGCAAGAATTCCATGCTGGAGACTGTGGTGGACATTTGTACTGGAAGTCCACTGTGGACAAAATATTAAGGGCCGGTTATTACTGGCCCACCATGTTCTCAGATGTGAAGAAATTCACAACATCATGCCACAAGTGCCAGCTGTTTGAAGGCAGAAGACAGTTGCTGCCACTTCCTTTGAGGCCCATTTCAACAGAAAGACCTTTTCAACAATGGGGCTTGGATTTCATTGGAGAGATTCATCCCTCATCTTCAGGACAACACAGATGGATTTTGACTGCAACAGACTACTTCACCAAGTGGATTGAAGCTGCCCCATGCAGACAAGCAAATGACTCAGTGATCATTCAATTTCTAGAAAACAATATACTGGCTAGATTTGGCTGCCCAGAAAAGATAATAACAGACAATGCTGCTGCCTTCAAATCCAAGAAAATGATAAATTTCTGTCATAAATTTCACATCACTTTGGGCCATTCTACAGCTTACTATCCTCAGGGAAATGGTCTTGCTGAATCATCAAACAAAAGCTTGATAAACATCATAAAGAAAGTATTGGAAGAGAACAAAAAGAACTGGCACAAGAAACTAGTAAATGCTTTATGGGCAGACAGATTAACCACCAAAAGATCAATTGGGACCAGCCCATATGAGTTAGTCTACGGATTAGAGGCCAGATTTCCTTCATCACTAGGGGTGCCAGTTATGAAACTTCTACAAGAAAGTCAAGCAGAGCCAAATGACATGCAAAGAAGGATCAACCAGATAATCTGTTTACAGCAAACCAGAGAACAAGTTTTCAGCAGAGTGCAGATACTACAAGAGAAACTGAAAAAGGCCTTTGACAGAAGAACCAAAGCAGAAGACTTCAATCTAGGAGACAAAGTTCTAAAGTGGGATGCAAGAAGAGAAGACAAAGGGAAACATGGGAAGTTTGATTCTTTATGGAAAGGACCATTTGCTGTCCAAGCAGTGCAAGGTAATAACACTTATTTCCTTAAAAGCTTGACTGTGACTGAACTAGATGAAGGTCCTGTCAATGGCAGGATGCTGAAGCACTATTATGATGGTTCAATATGATAAGGATCCAAAGGTTCATTGTATATATGCAATTGTACATATTCTCTTTTGATTTATATTGTATAAAGAGGTTTTCCCAAGTACTGCAACTAGCAGCAACAGGCAGATAATATCAGAGGTTCTCCAAGAAAGAAGCACACTATTTTGACAGGTTACATGCATCAGATCTCAAAGATTAAGATGGACATTCAAGGAACAAGGCAATCTGACCTGCTGTTCTTGGTCTTTCAAAAGAAAAACCATCCCCATGTGGAGCCACTGTTGGATACCTATAGTAATAGGTTTCATATTTCATGATTGATTATTGAAAATCCAAATAGGCTCTGCTTTGTTAGCACAAAGATCCCATATTTCCAGGTAATCAGAGGTGTGTGAAATTACTTCAGATATTGAGGACCTTATTACATTTTTGTGGATGATTCAACAGTCTAATCTGGATCATGCCATGTTTCAATTTTGAGTTGTAGAATAGAGAAAGAAGTCTGTCCAAACAGCTTAATCTTGGCAGACAAGTAGTTCAGGTAGAGAAACAAAGGTTCCCAAAAGCCTAATCTGGGACCTTGGAAGAGATAAGGGTAGAAGCAGATAGAGTAAAAAAGGAAAAAGCCAAAGAAAAGAAAAGGCAATTGAGGGTTGCAAGTCTAAGTGCCCCTCCAAGAAGAAACTAAAAAATGTTAGGTGAAATAGTTGGGTAGGCAGTTGTGGTTGCAGAAAGGACAGGTTCACCATTACATAGTTGTCAAAGATATTTTGCCAAGGCAATGGACATATCAGCAAAAAAGGTGGTGAATTTCATGGATTCACAGCAGAAAGCATCACTAACTTCACTTTTTCCCCCTTACTCCATCATTAACATCCCCTTTCTCAAAGATTCCCCTCCTTCACTTTACTAACTCCTAATTCTACTATTTAACTCCCTTATTCTACCCCTTGCCCTAATAGTAATAACACTAAGGTGTATAAAGCCCTAAATGTTATATATTCCCTCCCCTAGGCATAATAGCCGAGAAATCTGCAAAGAGGGATCATAGTGGCATCTGGCCACCATGGTGAACCTATCTCTGATACTCTCCCTTTGCTGCAGATCATTTCCCCTCAAAAAATACCTTTGCATGGGTATAAACCCCTCTCTAAACCCCTCTAGCCCACAAACCCTCCGCAAACCTTATAAAAGGCAAAATCCCGCCTTCAGCATGCCCCCAAATGCAAGCGCGGGTGGTCAGAGGTTGAAACATTTGAAAACCTTGTCAAAAAACCCATAAACGTTAAATTTTTCCGCCGCCCTATCCGCCGTGCACCTTACACCTCCGCCAGCCGTCGGATCAAGCCCTCCAGATCCGACGGCCCACCACAATATCGGAACGCCGTCCACGTCCGCGCGTTAACTCCCGAGAACATGACGTTGCGCCTCGTCATGCCTCTGCCACGCGTCGCCCGTTAGACCGTCTCGGAGCTCCCTCTGACACCCTGGGCGCCGTACTCTAACCGCCCCGAGAGACCGTGACGGTTAAAGCCTTAACCGTAACCTTCACGGCTTAACCTCCGCCCGTCCGCTATTTGACCGTCCCGCCGCGTCCAGCTCACCGCTGACTGGGCTGCCACCTCACCCCCGTTGACCGGTCGTCTGCTGCCACGTCTTCCCCGATGACGTCTGCTGACGTCACATCACCGTGACCCACCAATGACGTCATGCTGACGTCATCCTATAAAAGCGCCAAATGGGTAAAAATCTCATATTAACCAAATTTCACGCATTTTTTACCATTTCACTGTTATTGTCTGCTGAACTCTCTGTTTAACCGTTTCTGCCCGGATTTCCGCCAACCTGTAAATTCAACAAAGGCGACCACTCCAGCAACTGCAGTACACCCTATCACGACTTCTGCACGTCGAGTTACAGGTATTTACCCTGCCCTGCCCTCCATACGACCTGCATTCTGCTCTAAACTGCTCACAGGCATAATAGGACCGTAAAACAGATTTTTTCACCACTGGAACCGGGTTATACCTCCACCATTGTCTCTGTGAAGTCCAAAAGTTCCCTGCAGAGTAGTAACAAACTGCAATTCATCTGAAAACCCCTCGTCCTGCGTTTTCTCGGCTAATGCCCCGCTGAATACCTCTGAATTACTACCAGGAGCTAAATTGGGCACCAAAAGAATCTCTGTAACCAATTACCAGCAGTATTTCAATTTCTAGCTGGTAAATTCCCCTCTGACAGTTCAGAAAATCAAGTTTTACCACAGAGGGCAATCTGCAGTCTGTCTTTGCCAACTCACTTGTCAAATTGCAACAGTTTATCCCTTCACAAGCTATGGAAACTCCCATTGCTCTCAATATTAAGCCTATCAATGCCCCCCACCAAGAATTAGCATGGCAAGCCCTGGGAGACATGGATTACTAGATGCTGGACTGGTTCCCTATGGGAACTAAGTATAATGTCCTAATGTTTAATGAACTGAGAGCCCAGCACATGAGTGGAGCAGATATCCTGGGGATCTGGGAATCAAATTTGCCCATATACAACCTTCCCCAAGTCAATCCAATGCCAGAGCTCATCTACAGTTGCCAAGAGTGCTATGACCCCAGCCAAAGGGCAGTCATTAGCCCCACAGGCCTAGTCCTGTTTCAGATCACTCCAGAGAGTATAAATCAGATGCTGCATTTTCATACAGCCAAGAAATTGACCCCTCTTTCCATGCAAGATTTGATAAAGAGAGGAAATAACCTGTCTAATGACCAGATTGTGAAGATTAACCAGCTATTTGTCACACCTAGCTCTGAAGCAGTCAGAACCCCTCCCATTGGGTACCAATACCTGAATGAGTTGGGCAGGATGATGGTGGACTTGATTGGATATGTCCTGGGATTCAGAGGACTGGAAGACGTAGATGACAGCATATTGGCCATGCTGTCCATATTTGCCCCGGGTAAGCCTCCAGCTATCCACTATGATTATGCAACTTATATAGCTGAGAAGATTCATGACCAGTTCATGAACTTGAAGAGGGAGAGGCTGTTCAGATACACCTCCTACATATATCATCTGTTCTTGTTCAACCAGCCAGCTACCTTCTCTGTCCCTTTGAGGTCACTCAACGCCCAAGGAACCCCAAGATCAGTTGTTTTTTGGACCCCTGTGTTCCATCGTACCTCACTATCACCTTATACATACTGTGAGTTTATTGATTTATTTGTTCATCCAGCCCTAACAGTGCTGCAAGGTGCCCCTCCTCCTAGACTGACCGATGACATGAAAAGAATTCTTCATTTGAACAAGCTTTACAACATCGGCAACTGGTACTTCTACCAGAATCACACAGTCATTAGGGTGTATGGATGTGAATTAAATCCATTTAGGCTGCCAAGGTACGTTCCCATGAGACTGTTTGCCTTAGAATATTTCAGGCAATTTGGGAACTCAGATTACCTACACTTTCAGAGTAGAAACAAGAAATCACAGTTGAAAGTGAGAAATCAGCTAGGTCCCTTCTTATACAACAGGAAGGAGGAAGGCTGGAAAGAGGCAGACAGGATCCTGGAAGGACTCCAGTTGAAAACTAGTTTTGAGTGGATTCCATATGACCCTAACCACTCTATTTCCCTCAGGAGGATCAGGTATAAGTTAGGCAACTATGCTCATGCCAGATTACCTGAAATTGAAAAATATGCAAATGCACCAGATTGGGAAGAGGGCACATTAGTAGAGCAAATGACTAATGAAGAAATACTTGAGCAAGAGGCTAGAAATGTCCAAAAACAAGCTGACTTGGAAACTTGTGGACAGGTGCCTATTTCCTACAGGAGGCAAATTGGGGCAGCCACCACAACACCAGCAACACAACAGCGAACTGCCGAGCAGACAACCCAAGCAGCAAGCAAGGACAAAGGCAAACAGGTGGAACAATCACCTATATTAACAGAAGAACAGGTTGACACCTTGCTACAGCAGCAAGAAGAAATGGAAGAACGGGAGTTGGGTCAGCAACAAGATAAACCACAAACTAGTGGGCAGCAGCCATTACAGCAAAATAAAGAGACAGATTTGCCCGGATCTACAAAACAGCAGCCCCAAACAGAGTTGTCTCCAAGAACAGACATCAATGTGGACAGCTCAGTCCTCCAAACACCTCAGAAGGAGGACTTAACCAGAAAGAGAGAAAGAGAGACTCCCCAGACTTCATCCTTTATCAGAGGAGAGAAGAGACAAAGATTGAATGACTCCCAAGAGGAGGACATAGCAGTAAGGCAGGCCATGGGCATGGGCCCACCCAGTGGAGAACTCTCGGCCAGCTCATCTCAAAGAGGACCAGATATGACAATGGGAGGAGAGGTCAGCTCTTCTGGCCGGCATAGAGAGGGGCACTCAAGTATAAAGCAGCAGTTCATCGAAATCAAGAGAAGGAGTGATCCCATAAAAGTGCAACTCTATGATCACTTGTTAAAACTAGCCCCCAGCAACCAGCAGAGACTAATGTCTGCTTTTGATGTGAGTGAGGGCAAAATGATAATGAGCCATTTTATGCCCACAACTCTACATCCTTAGTCCACCTCAGACTATTTGAGAACAAATATGGAGGTTCTGGCTAAAGATATTCACCCCATGGATAAGATAGAGTTACACAAACAAACGGGTGAAATGGTGTATGCCTCCCTGGCAGATGAGACACTGGAAAATTACAAGTTAAAGAGCAGCCTAGACAATACATCATCCCAGCTAGAATTGGAACGAGCATCCTCACAGGCCAAGGACAACAGGATCAAATCCTTGGAGGAGGTAATCATAGATATTGGACATGATCCCAAGGATGTCAAAGGCATCCAAGAACTGCTGAAAATAAGGGATGCAGACATGGCAGCCCTAAGAAAGAAAATCAAACTCCCGGCCACCATCCATCCACAAACAGATGAAGTTGCCCAGCAAAGGCAAGAAAAAGATACCACAGACCTGCTGGTATCCTTATACAAAGAGCTGGTTAGGACTCAAGACCAGCTAGGACAAACTGAAGCTGCAAAGGCAGCACTACAGGAAGCACTGAAGCAAAGAGAAGAGGGCCATCCCTCCCAGCCTCCTCCTATGATAATAAATCTTGAGGAAGTCCCTCCAAAGACTGCTCCTCCTCCTCAGCAAACAGAAGCTACAGCGCCATCCACAGCAGCAACAACTACAACATCAGAACAGGCTGCTAGTCTAGACATGCAAAAGCTGCAAGCAGAGATCCGAGCTATGGAAGCTCAAATGAAAGAGCTGGATGGGCTCAAACAGAACTTGGCTAATGTTAATGAGAAATTTGATAAAAGCAAACAAAATGAGGCAGCCAAGGAGAGAGAGGTGAAAACCCTTAAGAGAAGGATTGCTGAGCTGGAAAAAGAGCTTGCATTGGAAAAGGTAACTGCTCAGATGAAAACAGTATTATGGAGCAACATTGGAAGATCCATTGCCAACCAGTGGCAATATATTGAGACTATGGATGAGCAAATGGTGCTCATCACCAAAGCAAACAAGGAGATACAGAGAGCCAGGGCAAGCCTTGGACACATGCCAGAAGCAGCTACCAGGATGATCAATATCCTGAATTACAAGACCAGCACTCAATTGGCTACCATGGGAATCAACAACAGGACAGAAACAATTGCCATAGCCAAGAGAGTTGTTACATTGAGAAACTTGGTTGGGACCCTGGAGAGGAGAACACAGGACATGCAGACAGAAATTAACAAATTCCTGGAGAAATTTGTAACACTGCAGAACAGAGGCCTCCCCAACATTTTGAGCAGCGTGGGAAGACTGCTCACCCTGGACAACTATAACAAGAGAATTGATGCCCATGCAGTAGCAGAGATTGCAAAACCTCCCAGCACTTCAGCAGACACAGGGCCAGCCACAGGGCAAATGATGTATGACAGGGTGGAAAACCTGTTTTTTCTCATGAATGAGATAGAGCATCTGTTTGATACACCACCCAATTTCTTCAAATTCACAGAAGCAGATGAGACTCTAGGCGCAATTTTGGCACATCAACTGCCCACACAGGATGTCTGGAGGCATTTGACCCAGACAATTTTGACAGGCCAGAACCAATAGCGCAGAAGGAAAAAGGCAGACACGCGCAGTGGCAATTTTGGGAATTAAAAATTACAGAAAAAGCAGAGGCTGAGCCAACTCAGCCAGGCCAGTCACTCACCACCAGCAGCAGTCAAAGTCACAGCTGACAGGTCCGAGACATAGTGTACCAGCCTACAGTCGGGTTTTCTATGCATTAACTCCAAATATTCAGACCCACTTAGCTATTCTTATAAAGCTAAATATCTTCTGACAGAGCATTAAAATGCCTGTACTGTGTATTAAATGTGTAATAAATTTTCGACATAATATCTTAAAGAGTTGGTGAGAATGTAAAGACTGAGATAACGCAGAACTCAGATTTTTCTGTAGACCACCGCTAGTATATATACACCCTTCACAGATGCTGAAGGGGTTGCTGGAATTTTCTCTTGGATAACTGCTGTAATATTTTCAGAGAATTAATACAAAGGAGGAATGGAACTTCCAGAAGTTTGGTGTATTTGATGTCTTGTGGTGAAGGATGCATGTTACAGGATTCCATGGGTGTTGCATAAAACTATAAGTATTCTCAAATCTCTTATCGTGTCTGTTTTGAGTCTTTTGTTCTCTTTGTCGTTCTAATGTTTTACACTTGATAGCGAGGTGAAAGGATAGTGCCAGGATTTAACCATGTTTACCCTGGACTCAAACTGAGCTATTATATATGTTTTCCTCATATACAGTAACAGAATTGTAATTCTTAATTGCTACAATTCAAAACTGTGTTTTTATTGTAACAGTCATTCTCAGGGATTCAACTTTTGCCCCCTAAGACCTCTGTTTTCTCTTCTTAAAGCTATCTGTTGGGAACATATAGATAAACAGTGAAAATTCTTAAATGCTTTCACTGTTCGTGTTACCTGTTACCAGTCTTTTAATCAAAAAATCTGTTCTATTAAACACCCAAATGGCCCTGTAAGTTCCATCTTTCATCTCACAGATTCAAACACATTAAGCCACAGACTCCATTGCCCAATGATATTCAACATATCTAAAAACTACATCACTGAAGTCTAAGGGAAGTTCATCAACCGAAACACAAACATGACCTGTACTCAATACCTAGCCTAAAACACCATCACTGTAGATATAAATCATAAAGAGAGAGCCCTCTCTGATCACTGTTTGGCTAGAAACAGGGATTAAAAGATTGGTTAGTGGTTACCCCGGCCGTATTCCCTTGGGAGTCATAGGGAACAACCTGGGTGTTAACAGATGTAAACCTGTCGCCGGAAGTGAGAAACTTGCCATTGAGGCATGCAAGCTTCAAAGTACTGAACGGGGTGTTCCTAGATCGACTTCTTGGATAATGAGCTGATGTCAACAAGAAGTGATCCATCACAGGAGAGCCTTAATGAATCCCACATCAGTGACATGGAACGGAGCAAATGATTTTAATGGAGGTGAAAACGATCTGATGACATACGGTTCAGGGTGGCGGTCATGAAAGAATGGAGTATGAATGTATTGTAGCGGGTGAGACACAGGTGAAATCTCTGAATGACTTCTCTTGAACATATCAGTGACACTGACATGATGGATTGGTAGCATTACCCCAAATGTGGATGGTGTGATGGGACCATGGTGATGTGACCGGTGAATGAAACAACCCAACCCGACTTGGATGCAGAGTGAAAGTGTCATGTTCAAGAGCGACTTGCTACCAACAAAGTTTCTTCAAGTTTTCTTCCCAATTTTTCTCCAGTCATTGCTGACCAGTACCTCTTTATTTTTGTCAAGCTTGAGGAGGATAACATATGCTTGTTCTATAATTTTCTCTTCGGGCAAACCCATCGCTATGTTTTAACGAGCCTAGCGATAGTGAAACTCGTTCTCGTCTATAGACAAGTTTGTCGCTATTAAGTTTTAACGAGTTTAACGACAAAGATAACTCGGTCCTTTTCAATTTTATAGAGTCTGAAAAGGAACGTAAAGGAGACTCCAAAATTCCTTTTTCATCATCTAATCCCTTAAGTCCAAAAAAGTATAAAACAATACAGAAGGGATGAATTTTCGATCCTTTTAACGAGCCGAACAAAACAAGCACTCTATCTTTCTTGTGTAATAATCCCTCAGGTCCAAAAAGATTAAAATCTAAAGGAGGGATAGCACTTGCAGTCCCTTTAACGAGCTGGAGAGGCCAATGGCTCAGAAATCTTTTCATTTTTTACGAGTCAGTTGAAAAGAGCTTAAAGGAGACTCGTTTTTTGAGGAACGAGTGATAAAAATGGGTAGCAGCTGATTCCAGGTAAGGTTTGGAATGTTCCAATCACGGCAGTGTTACAAGGATGGCTAGTGAGATCAATCTTCATAACTGTTCCTCAAAAGGGGTAAACAATCAAATGGAGGTGAATGATCGGCCAATACAGAGTGGAGGTGATGGTGAGAACACGACCAAGGCTTTTAAAGGCTGAAGTACTACATTCACGATGATGATTTACCGGGAAATAGTTCATTTTTTAATGAGCTTAAACGCGGGGGGAAACATTTTCTCATGGCTTATGTTTATTTTTTAACGAGCTTGAACTATGCGCTAAAACTGCTCGATAAATCCAGTCATATAATAAGAATGTCCCATTTAAAAACGGCAATTTTTAGAGTTTTGCCCCACATCCTTTCTTTATGCAAGTTAGGAAACGACCAATCCTACGAGTTTAAAGGGTTAGAGGACCTAAAAATTTAAAAAAATAAATAGTCGCTCTTCGCTTGCATGCAAAAAGGTTTACATGCCCCCAAGTATAAAACAAAGTTTCAAGGTCACCTTTCAAATCACCAACAAAACATTTGTTTTATCAGGAAAGGTATACCTCTTTTAGGTTACCAAAGATTGTTCTATTCATACCGCAAACAAAACACTTCTTCAGCGATGTCTACCGAAAACAGACAAAGGTGAGACAATCCACTCACATAACTTTGACGAAAGAATCTTATTCTAGAATAACCCCCTCTTCCAATCACGGATGGGAGTACAGACTAGTCATATATCTCTCACGGAAACCTACCCTATACCCGAAGTTTCCTGCCGAAGCAGACCAGGGTGCATGCCCCCTGGGATTCAGTCATGTCCCCTGAATCACTCGCGCTCATTAGGTGGACAGACTGGGGATTGATGAGACATTCCTTGTGTGAAAAGACCACTTAGGGATGGCATATGACTATTTGCTTTGTGTGATCCGGGAAATGAAAGCTGGTCTACGAGCTTGACCACTCTTCCTTCGTGCGGAAAACACATTACTCTAAAGAGTGAGGAGACAATCGCTCCCATGCAATAAATATAGTCTCGTCCAAGGAGTAGATTATAATCCAAGGGTCCTTGAACTACCATTACGTTCATTTGAACGATTTTCCCCCTCAATGTTATGGGCGCATTGGGAAGGATCCCTAACGGTCGACTGGTTCCTTTGTCAAAGCCTATTAGATTTCTCATTTCAGGCAAAAGGATGGCGAACCAAGTGCTTTCCAAGTAGTCGAGGAAAGGATACTCACAGAAGCCCCTTCATCTATGATGGTACCAGCCATAACCATTCTATATATTTGAACGATGATGCGGAATGGTATGCTAGCTGGTAAACGGGGTCTGCCTAGTTGATTCCAATCGAAGGAGACAACTAGGTTGCTTGGAGGTGGGACCGAATAGATGGCTGGGTACGACTCTGACGAACTTCCCTCCTGCGGTAAAGGAATGGGTAAATTTCCCCCATGTTCATCGGAGTCTGTGCTTACGAAAAGAATTTGGATAGTGTCATCCTTATTCTCTTCTGTGATTGTATCATCTGAAGACAGAACCTCTGAAGGCAAGACCGGGTCAACTGCCTCCTCGACCTTTTGACTTTCGTCTGGTATGGGTTTAGATGGTTTGTCTTCAATGATAGATGCTTCAGCTGACCATCTGGGTGGGTCAGCCGGTTTTTCAACTAGTGACGGACTTGGCAAGAGTTTTTTATATCCAGGAGGAAGTCGTAACGGTGAAACCGGACAATCGTCCAAAAATCTTTTAGCCTCGTCTAAGAAGGGACAACGGTGGACGGCATGGTCGCCTTCGCACAATTTACAAGGAAATCTATATTTTCCTTTTTGTCCCGGGGCTTCACTTTCACTAGTCAACGGTGTGTTTTCAACATGATCATCAGAGGTTGACGACACCGGGTTGTGCAAACGAGGAGACCAGTCCTTTAAGATCCAAGGGATGCAAGGACAATCTCTATGATAGTGGTCTCCTTTGCAAATGACACATGGCGATTTAGGCCTGGTCGGTGCAGTGTGTGGATTTTCGCTAGACGACGCTTAGTTGCCCCCTTTCACTTTTGGATCCTTCTTCTTCTTCTCTTTCTTCTTCTTTTCGTTCTTCTTCTCAGGTACTTGATTTTTGGCTTTACCAACCCCATCAAGCGAAGAAGAAGGAGAGGAAGAATTAGAGGAAGTAGAAGGTTGGTGGGTAACTCTGGATTCGTCTAGTTGCTGACTTGACTGTTAAGGAATTGTGGTGTTCTAAACGATAGAGGTTGAGAAGAGCCATACGGGCAAGCCGATTGTCAGTCCTGGAAGCGACAATGTGGCCATATGGGGTGCACCAACATCTCCCCAAGAGGAGAAGGGACTAGGATTTCCTCCAAGGGGAACTCCTTGGTTGGTGGACTCCATTTTCTTCAACCTAAGATCAACGTAGGAAAGGGTGATGATTATTCCGTTTAAAATAAATTTTAGACGCTTTGACACAACTTGTTTTTTCAATTTTTAAGAGTAGAGAAAAAACAAAAGATGACTTTAGTCGCCTTGGATTTTTAATGAGCCTGAAGTGACAAGTGCTCAGATGGACCTTTTCCATTAAAGAGTCTAAAAAGGAACGAAAGGGACTACTCTGGAAATCTAGGTAGAGGGATTACCAAACCAATCGCAAAACTGCAGAATACTTTTTATGGTACGACAGTCAATCTTCCCGAATGCTGTGTTCAGTGCATTGTGATCGATAGGGCGGCAGACACAGCTTCCTATGGATAAAGGATTAAGCCTATTGTGGTCTCCCAAAATATACTCGACGGTACGTGGGAGCACAAGTCCGTAATGGCACTTATCATCTCAAAGTGGAGGAATCACCCAACCATCAGTGAGAATAACAATTACCAGGCTTTACGACGTAGGAATACGTCTCTAGCCTAGACTTCTAAATGTTGTGCATTAGGTTCCAAAGCGTTGTTAGATTCATTGAATTTATTTTATAGTTGATCTTGTTTATGAAGTTTGACTTTCAGGTTCACCGCAAGATGTAGATGTGTAATTCCTAAAATGCAATCTAAGATGATAAACAATGTTTTATCTTCTTTGTGCAATGAAAATCCTAGCTACTAAGGAAAGAGAGACAATATTCTTTCACAAAGAGCAAAGAGCACACTCTAAATGCACTTTCCTAAATCAAACCAATCAGACAGTCTAAATGCAAATGCACATGCATGTATTTGTTTTCGACTTTTTTAGTATGTAAATGATAAAAAGAAAGTTGATGCACAAATCTGAATTACTTTTCAAGTGACAGTTATCAACAAGTTTCTTTTCGAAATCAAAAATGGAGGCAATCACAACACCTTACGATTTGGAAATGAATACTTGTTTTCGACACTAGAAAAATTACAAATTCAGACCAAAAAACAATAGTAACAGGATAATCAACTATCTACAGCAATCAAACTCTTTCCTATGCCTGAAAACGACACTTGCGATGCTTTCAAATCAAAGGGCGACAGTACGATTACGTTACTTTTGCAAAGGAGAACTGAAAATGACCCAACAAACACACAAAAACATTTACAGTTATTTTGTAAAAAGGAGGCGGAATAACAGCAAAGAAAAGGAGTTTCAAACAGAGATATACTAATCACAGGCAGCAAAATTCATGAATAGAACTGGAAAGAATGAACTACAGAAACCAAAACTGAAAAATGCCTAGTCTGATCAGCGTACCTGTAACACAGGGAATTTGAAATGCAACGCACCTACTACACTCGGCAAGTGCACTGAATTTCAGATTCTCAGAACAGTACCTGCACTGGGCCAGAGACGAGACTTTGCTTGGGTTCCGGGTCACAGTTTGCAGTTCAGTTCATGGGTTTTGCCCGAGCAAATGGTAATCAGTAATGCAACAATCAGGGGTAGATCTAAAGAGGATTTAAGAGCTATCACAAAGGGCAATCAGAGAGTTTGTAAATCAGTTGTTTAATTTATAAACAAATCCTGGAGATTGACTGAAGCGGCATTTATCTACTTTGCATTTGCATAGCAAATGCAGTTCGAAAGCTACCTGGCTCGACTTCAGGCTCCGTCTGTAAGTTTATAAAATAGACAACAAGGAATATAAACAAACAAACTAATTCGTCCCCAGTGGAGTCACCATTTTGTTACAGGGAAAAGTGTTTACACAGAACTGCTTATCCCACTAAGGTGTGATAGCTACCTTAGAAACAAACAAAGTAAAGCTACTTTCATTTTTCCTTTATGAAATATAAATGAGAGAAGAACGAAGAAGACCAACCTCCGTCTTGCGCTAATATCCTAGTTCGATTCCTCTCTCTCTTGATAGTCTTTCGCTACTTGTTCCCTTGCACGCCTAGCTTCACAGAGTACCTGTAAGATCACAGTAGAATAGCACTATACAAGAACATGGATCTATAATCATAAACAATCTAGGATCAGATGTAAATTGACCACACAAATGCAGCAAACATGAATGACACAAGAGTATGGAGGAAAACTTGAATAGCTTTTATTGATAAACAAGAAAGAGCCAAGGGGAGTTACAACCAGTTGTTCTGACCCAGCATCATCCTATCAGCAAGGAAGCCGCTCTTCACCTCATACAAAGCTTAGATCACCCAACAATCTGATGTTGTCTCAAGAAACCAACAACAATTCCTTACAATATGCAAAATTCCAGCCTCCGGATCTCTAGGATGAGGGATCCATATATAGATATCTGTAAGGGAGATGAGACAGCTTGTGATTTGATTAGTGTCTTCCCTCTGATAGTTCTTGCTTCCACTTGGAGATTGATGATCTCTTACTCATCCTTGGTTGAACTCAGAGAGGCAAGTGTCACAGGAGAAGTTTCTGGAAGTTTCCATGCCTCTCCACCTCGCGGAATGACACTGCCATTTGTCACTTCTCACCCATCGCACCCCATAGAAGGGATTTTTGAAATGAAATGCACTTTGCCTATGGGGCAGCTGAAATGATCTTGTTTTGACCAATTCTGAGCATTTTTTTATGGAGAACTTCTGGGAGAAGCTGTAATCAGTTGACCTTGTTCCTTTAGGGGTTAGAACAACACTTTTAGGGAATTAGGAGCCCTTGGTTTATGGACATTTCATGCTTGGGGTTGCAGTGCCCAAAAATGTCTATAACACTAAGGACACTGAAATATCTTCTAACACACCATCTGGTTTGATTACAGATCTATCTGCTAATTGCAGTCATGTAGGTGTGTGAAGAAGATTGGAAGCTTGAGTTGTTCCATGGTTTGTTTGCTCATGATGTTTATAGATGCTCCTAAATCAATCAATGTATTCAGAATTTCAATTCCAATGAAATGCGTTTTCACAATTGGACTTCCTGGATCTATATATTTTTGTATGGCAATTTTTCCCATCATTATGCCTACTATTTTTCCTACCAGGTGAATTCTTTTTGTTTCTTTTTCTTTTATTCTTGGTTTCTTTATGCTCAACTCCTTTATTGTTTTAGCTAGGATTGGAATATCCTTAATGGCTTGTAACAAAGGGATTTTGATACAGACATTTTTCAATTCATCTAGAAAATCATAATTGGGCAACATAATCTACTTTTCTACTCCTCTATCAACTTGTAGTCTTTCAGGAAAAGGAGGTGCAGAAGTAGATATTGGTTGCTCAATGATAGGAGTTGAGTTCATTGGTCCTTTCTGTTTTTCATTTTCAGTATTTTGGTTCTGGAGAGATGTTCCTTCAAAACTTTTATTGGGTTGTGGAGAATCTTCCTCAGAATTGTCTTGCTCTTGAATAACTACGAAAGGCTTTTCCTTTTCTAATATCCTACTAGATATTAGTTGAACATCATTGAGATCTAGAGGAGTGATCATATAAGTTGGAAATTGTTGTACCATGTAAGTATTATGAGGATTTTTATTGTTGGGGTTTGGTAATGGTTGAGCAGGTAGATGATTTGGTCTCTGCTGAAATGGTAGTAGGAGTTGAGGATTTTGGTTTTGAAGTTGAGGTTGCTGGTTTTGTTGTGGGAATGGTAGTGAAAGTTGAGGAATCTAAATTTGAAGTTGTGGCTACTGATTTTGTTGTGTAATTTGTGGGGGAGGATAATTCTGATATGATGGAGGATACTGATAATATTGAGAAAATCTTCCATAAGGATTTTGTATCCCTTGAGCCCTAGGTTGAGATTAAGATTGAGGTTGAGGTTGAGGCCAAGGTTGCTACCAAGAATTCCAATTTTGTGGGGGCTATGGATACCTTTGATTGTTAAATCCCTGATTTTGTTGCCCCTACCAAGGTCTTCTAGAGACCAAGCAAAGAGATTCTATTGAATTTGGAATTGTTTCTTCTTGAAAAATAGCCTTAAGACCTGGAATTGAAGGACAACACTTGGTCTCATGGTTTTCTAAACAAATCAAAAAAGTATCTATGACTTTTGCATCCAAAGGGAATTCTTTTAAAGTGTGTTTTTTTTCTGCAATGCGATAGAAAATAGCTAAAGCAGTAGCCTCGGTTTTCTACTTGTTTTGTAGCTTAAGGGTGTCTATTTTCTCACCAAGGCTCCCTATAATATCTGTTTTGAATTCGTCAAGCATATTCTCAATTTCTGGCCTACTCACTGATCCAGTTTCATATTTATTTACTCTAACAAGAGAAGCATCTCTTGGACCTTTCCCAGTTTTGGATTTCCCTCTTGAGAGATGAACACATAATTCTCCTATTTCACTTAATGGGAGTTGATAGATATCTCCCTTCCCCATCATGTTAAGGATATTTATACACTCATCTCTAATGGCTTTTAATAGAAGATCTTTTAAGGTATCTTCATCTAAACTATCCATCTTTGCTCTTCTCAAGTTATAGTTGAATCTCTTAATTAAATCTTCTAAATTTTGATCCTCTCTTTGCATCATTTTGAACACTTCATCCTTGTGATTGGTAGGCATGCAATAATCCAAGTACCTAACCAAAAACACTTTCTTCATGTCGTTCCATGTTCTAATGGACTGAGTGACCAACCCCATGAACCACTTCAAAGTAGCTCCTTTCAACATTGAAGGAAACAGCTTAAGTTTTTGGGAGTCTTCTAGGTAATCATAAGTTCTACACAAGACTTAAAATTCAAATAAAAATGTTTCAAGATCTTCACTTTTTAACCCATGGAAATTTGCGAGGACAAAAGGTGAGATATTTTTCATTGTGGCATTTGTTTCTTCATCAACTATAGGGAATCCAAAATAATTATCTATTTCCCTATTTCCTCTCCCTCCTCCATTATGTCATCTGCCTCCTCCATTATTTCCTCTACCTCTTCCTCTACCCCATCCTCCAAACAGTGTGAATTCTCCATCGTCTGCTTCTTCTGCCATTATAGTTTCTTCAGAGTCAGTATAAGATTCAACCTGCAAGGTTAATTTCTCTTCCTCTGGTTCCTCTATTAATGGTATGTGGGAGAAAGGTTCTACTTCTTCTTCCTCACTAGGCATTCTTAATTCTTCAACTAAAATATTCTCCCCAATGGAGGTGAAAAGGGCTACTCCTTCTGTTGGAGATCCAAGATTTTCCCCCTCTAGGACTTCCTCAGTAGGTGAAGTAGGAGATCCTCTTGATTTAGTTTCTAACCTTATAACTTTAGGAGTTCTATGGCTAGGAGTATGAGCTTGAGATGGAGGTGTATCTCTTCTTATTCTTGGTGGAGTAGGTCGTGTTGTAGGAATTGAACCCCTGCCTCTAGCTATAAATCTACCCCTAGAGTTTCTTTCTCTACGCATATCATTTTTTTTTTGAATGTAAGAGATAAGGGTACCTAATTACACTTCCCTGGAAACAATGCCAAAATGTTTAGTCAATTTAGTGTCCTAAATTTCTTGCATAAATTATCAACCGAGGTTTGTAAGCTGATGAAGTGTAGTGCACTATATGTGCTTAGTTAACCCTTCTTACTTCGTTGTTTTGTATTTTTATATTGTTTTGGGGGTTTTTGTTCTTTGATTCCTAATGATGTACAATCTGAACTATGAGAAATTGAATCTAAACTTCCTAAAGGTGAACCAAGAGCTGAAACTAGTCAAAATCTAATTTAAAGAAAGGAAAAACAGAGCATCTGTCCTATCTCATCATTAATCCTAAGTCATGAATCTAATTCTTAAAATTAATGATGAAGTTTTAATGCATGTTGAAATAAATATAGAGAATGAAATCAACTGAAGTACTTCTTGTTACTCTAACCTTTAATTTTGAAAGATAACCTTCTTGAGATGGAATACAAGCAACTTTTTGTACTTTATGATCTAGAGAACTAAATGAAACATGAAGAAAGTAATTGATTGATTTCAACCATTGTGTGAAGTGGATGCTTAACCATTTAGTTTAGGATGAGTATCAACTTGAAATGGTGATAAAAAAACATTCATTAAAACAATGAATTGACAATATGAACTAGAAAATAAATAAAAAGATAGTGAGTAAGCTAGACAACAGTGCATTCTCATTACTTTAACCTTCCTCTGTTTAGAAACAAAATCGTCTCTTTTCATGAAATGTGTTCAACGAACAAGAATGCACAATTGAGTTTTAACATTATGCTATTGATCAAAACTAAAATAAATCAACCTAAGCTAGAGATACTAAAAGAAAATAATGAAACTAAAACTAAACAAAAAACAAATGGAAAGAAAACCTCCTTCAGTGTAGGGGCCCTCTGCAATTGACTGGGTTGAGCTGCTAACTAATTGAAAATTCTCTCTTAAATGATCATTAGTCAACACATGACTTATATTATAGAAAAGAATGAAGTCACAAAAATACAGAGCTGAAATTCTGAGCTTAATACATAAAATTCTTCAAACCCCCTTGGTTCTATACAACCAGTATTTAATAGGAATTAATCATAACTTTATTTGAGGAAAACTATCTACAGGTGGCCTATACATATTACAATAGGACTGCATAGACGTTTGATTAGCTATAGGTGACTTAAATTTGAGTGAGATGTTTGTAACAGAACCATTAACACAGGTGGTTGATTTGAGTTAATGCTTTCAATAGAACTGTTAGATTTATTGATTAACCATGAAAAAGCAAACAAAGAGTCCTATTGCTTTTGGGTGTCATATGTTTGACTCCACCTTTGACTATGATCTTGATCTTGCTTTCTTATTGATCGGGGTTGAGTGACTAGGATATAATCCATGTGGAGACAATTCTAGAGATGCCCATGTGGCTGAATTCTTCATTTGACACCTGGAACCTGCCAGACCATGGAAGTAGCTACGAAATACATAATTAGTTGCAGAATAGGTTGCATTCTGTAGCTAATTTGAAAAAAATTATTTAAATAGAAAAAACATAAAAATATAACATGTCAATCATTTAATGCCCTCCTTAAGACAAAACCTATCATTTATCATTGATTGGGATCTGTAATCTTATGGAAAAACAAGGGAAAAAAGTGAGAAAAGCTATCAAGGAGAGGGTAATTCTGAGGTTCAACACAATACCATTGAGGCTTATTGAAACATTCAAGTAATATGCAATACCCTTTTATGTTAGTTTCAGTCAATTGTTCATTTTCATCATGTTCATGGTTATAGGAAAGTACATTGATGATAATTTTTTTAGTAGTGGTAGCAGGGATTTTCTTTTCAATGATATTCCTTATAGTGTAGCTACAACTATTTTAGGTGAGTCCCTTTATCTTGTAGTGAGAAAGTATTGGATTCAATAGGATGTTATATTCTTCAAGGATGTACCTCCAAGATACCATTAAGGCTTCTTGAAACATTTAGGTAATATGGGTTCCCTTCTATGTAAATTAGATTATTCATTCCTCTATCTACATTATATTCCTTTCATGGTTTGAAAAAAGTACATGGACAAGGTGGAATTTTTATAATGTTAGAAAGCTACAACGTTTTGGTTATTGTCCTTGTTGCTCAACAAGTATTATAGGTGAGATCCTTTGAGATTTATTGTTAACTATTTAGTGTTTAAGAGTTGTAATATATGATCTCGATGTGTTGGCATTGGAAATTCATATATAAGGATATTTGAAATTGGTATATCTATAGAAATAGCCAAGAGAGGAACATTTGTGGAGTGTGTAAATGTTTACAACAGAGAAAAATTGTAGAAAATTGTACAAAAGGGATAGTGTAGAACACCTATGTTGACTAAGGAGGTAAGTTTTGTTCAAATGCATTTGGAAAAATAATGAAGAAAGTTGAAATCGGTGAAGTGATTAACCGTGGACTTCATGATGGGGATTTTTTTTTGGTTAATCATCCTCCAAGTGTCCAAAAAATATTCATTGGAGGCATTAAAAGCATACATACATCCCGGCTCTACAATGATTATTAACCCTCTCATATGTTGGCCACCTGTTGGGTGTGAAGCCTGATTATCTTCTGTATCCAAAGGTTTCAGCCGGATGTATACCCCAGGAAGACCATACACCCCTCCACACAGGGGGGGGGGTGCGGGGTGGACTTGTCCCCCTCGTGGGGGTCCGGGGGCAGTGCCCCCGAAGCTAAAAATAGATGTAAAATTGCCTTGTAGAAGTCTAGTAATTTCTAGTCAATCTGGGCCATTCATTAGGCAGATGATCTGATGGTAGAAGGTATGTTTATTTTAGGGTTTTTTGCCCTAGAAGGCAACCCCTCACTATATATGAGGGAATTTTATTGTGTCTATGTATATCTGTATTCTAAGTGAGGAAGAGATAGGAGATTGAGAGTGAAGAGGGTGTTACAATGGACCTACTGTAGGGTGTATCTCTTCAGTTTGCTGGATAATATAATAAAAGAAGGTCTAGCTATTTCTCCGTGGACATAGCCCAAACTGGGTGAACCACGTATATCTGTGTCTCTCTTGTTTTATGCATTTTTTGTGTTTATATTTTTTCAATATTTTATGTGTTCCATTGCTCCGTAATATATAATTTTCTAACAACTAGTATCGGAGCCGAAGGTCTATTTGGCTGATAAACTCACAGGATAGAAGGGTTCCTGGTTCGAGTGGGAGCAATGGCGGAAGATGGTAGGTTTAGGATCGAAAAATTAAATGGCCAAAACTACTAGCTATGGAAGATGCAGATGGAAGATTATCTGCATCAAAAAGATCTGTACCTACCATTGAGTGGAAAGACAAAGAAGCTGACGAGTATGACAGATAGAGAATGGTATATTCTTGACAGAAACGCACTTGGAACAATATGGTTGTGCCTACCGACGTCGATAGCATTTAATATTTCAAAGGAAACAACAACAGAGGGTTTAATGTTGGTAGTGATGCCTGGGTGGTAGATTCAGGGGCCTCATTCCATGCCACACCTGATAGGAAACATTTTCATGATTATGTTCAAGGAGATTTTGGATAGGTTTGATTGGGTGCTGATAAACCCTGTAAAATCGTTAGAATGGGTACAATTTTCATAAAATAGTAGAATGGAAATCAATGGCTATTGAAGGAGGTAAGGCATGTTCCAAATCTGAAGAAAAATCTGATTTCAATAGGGCAGTTGGGAGGTGAAGGTTGCGTAACTACTTTCATAGATAAAACCTGGAAGGTCACTAAAGGATCCTTGGTAATAGTGAAAGGAGAAAAGGTTGGTACATTGTATTTATGCAATGGTATTTCCAATTCTGTTAATTCTCTAACCTCTATAGGAGAAGATACAGCATTGTGGCATCATAGGCTCGGACACATGAGTGAGAAGGGGATGTAGATTCTTCACTCAAGAAATTTGTTGCTAGGTTTGAAGTATGTTGATTTAAAATTCTGTGAGAATTTTGTTTATGCAAAACAGAAGAGAGTCAGATTCCTTAGAGTTGGGAAAGAAAAGAAGATCGAAAAATTAGAGCTTGTGCATACAGATGTATGGGGACCTTCTTAGGTATCATCTCTTGGTGGCTCTCGTTAGTATGTTACTTTTATTGATGATGCAACTAGAAAAACCTGGATTTATTGTATTCACATAAATCTGATGTATTTGATACTTTCAAGAAATGGAAAGCTTTGGTTGAAAATGAGACAGGAAAAAGGTTGAAGTGTCTCAGATCAGATAATGGAGGTGAATATTGCAGAAAATAGTTTGATAGGTACTGTTAAGAGAATGGAATTCGTAGAGAGAAGACAGTTCCAGGAACACCACAAGAAAATGGCGTGTCAGAAAGGATGAATAGGAAAATCATGGAGCGTGCAAGGTGCATGAGATTGCATGCAGGATTGCCTTTACAATTTTGGGCAGATGCTGTAGATATTGTTGTTTATCTAATAAATAGAGGGCCTTAAAGTTCCTTGGATGGTGTTACTTTAGAGGAGGCATGGACAGGTAAAGAGGTAAACTACTCTTTTTAAAATACTTTTGGTTGTGAAGCCTTTGTCCACATTAACAAAGAAAATAGAACAAAGCTTGAGGCAGAATCAAAGAAATGTACCTTTATTGGATATGGTGTTAATGATTTTGGTTATCCCTTACATGATTATGAAAATCACAAAATCATTAGGAGCTGAGATGTAATATTCAATCAAAAGGTCTTGTATAAGACTCGGTTGTAGGAAAAGAAATAGGAAAACGAAAATAGAGAATACACAGTGCTTAACAATATCACAGGAAAGTGATGGTGCCTAAAAATCATAATGATCAACAGCTAGAACAACAACCACAACAACAAAAAGCACCTCAAACACCTGAAAGTGGTGTTAGAAGATCTACTAGGATGATTAGTGTTAGCGTTGCTATACAAAAGGATAAAAATGGATCCAAAAACACTCCCAAAGTCTGCAAATCTGCTTAAAATCATGCCAAGGGATCCATGCATGCTATTGAAATCTCCAATTTTGGTCAAAGGTCATCCACCGATCGAAATAGTTGCAAGAGGAGAGCCCTTGGAGGGTCGGAAATGCACTATCGGGAGGCGAAAACACTACAAAACCATGAAAAAACCCACATGCGTAGGCTTAAACGATGGTGGCACAGTAGCCGTTAGATCTGGCCAGTCAACGTTTTGGATCTAATCGGCGGATCGCAATTGGCATAGGCAGGCAGTGTCAATCGGCGTGGACAGGAGAGGCATTGCGATCGTGATCAGCAATTAAATGTGAACCGTTGATCATGCGCATAGATCAACGGCCCACATCGTATCGGTGGGTCGCATCGACGAGGAGCTATGTTATTTATATAAAGGGGCTAAGGCATTGAGCGATTGTGACCAGATCGCATCGCTTTATCGCATCGCTGTATCGCATCGGCGAAGGCAAATCGGCACAGACAGTGTGCATTGAGCGATTGCGACCAACGATGCAATATGGACCATCGATCACGCACACAGATCGACGGCCCACGTTACATCACTGGATTGCTATTGGAGGAAACCAAAGGGAGCCTTGGAGCCTTGTGATACGATAAGACCTGGACCCGATGGGTTTCCAGAATGAAATTGTTTAAATATTTGAAGTTTGGAGGGAGGCCTTTTTCATGTTTTTTCCCGTGTTTTTCAAGTATTTCCAGGAACAAGGGAACGAAGGGAACATGCCGTCTGCGATAGGCGACAGTGACCCAAGGGTGGACCCGATAGACAATTAAACCATACTTGAGGACTTTTGGAGTCCAAAAGAAGCATATTTGGTAGGATTTCTCATAGTTGCATCATTTCTCTGTTATAGCAGAAAGCAGTACCCATTTGTATTTAGAAGATAACAGAGGCCCGAAGACCCTTTCTATCACATAAACAAAGGACGGGAAATAACTTCCAGGAGACAGAGGCCGAGAAGCAATCATGGGCATCGACAGCACCGCTCAACCATTTCATGCTCCCGAAAGGACGAAGGTGGCCAGTATTCAACACTCTGTGTAGTTAATCTTCAACCACCGCATTCAACAAGTAGGATGGCCGAGAAGGAAAAGGACATGCCTCGAGCCGGTCACAGCATTTATCAGTTATGGAGCTTGTTTCATATTACACTCTACCGGCTCAAGAAGGACAACAGAACATCTGAGAAGGTCAAATTCATTCATAGACACTGTCAGATTGTAGTAGAGACCCATATTAGATAGTTAAAGTGGTTGGTGGTCCATTATGACCCCTCCACGCATGGAACAACAGAACATTTTTGTAAAGAAACTCTATATATACCCAAAAAAGAGATGTAATGAGGGTTGATGAATGTTATTCTGATGTAAGGTTCAACTTCTAGAGACTGTAACTACTGTGATACCTGCAGCGTCTGGTCTTCATTTTCAGCTAATACAAGCTTCTTTTGTTGTTAATTGCTCACTTTCCACTTCTTCTTTGTTCCAGGCTATGCCTGTTATGCATTTGTCTTGAATTCTTGATGTTTGGCATTAGAGGGGCTGTCATCCCACCTTTGTGTTAAAGTCTTGTTTATTTCAGTAAATGTATTATTCAGGTTTCTATTTTCTTAGTGACAGAGAGCTGTCATCCTGTCTGTGCATTAAGAAACAGATTTGCAAACCTTTTTAACTAGTTGTAGCTGGCCATCACATCGTCTTGTGCATCTGTTGGTGTGGTCAGTATTCTCCATCTTCACCTACTCTTTAAACTGTGAGTGATTGGTGGTCTAAAGCCTTGTAGTCTTGAGGTGTTCACCCATGTCTGGGGATAAGTATAGTAGAAGTGGCTATCTGGCTTGAATATGCATCATTCCTTCCATTCATCCACCATTTGCCAACATTTTTGTTGAGATTGTAATGTTCTCAAGCATCTCTAATATACAACCTAGGGGAGTTTCTTGGGGTGATAACATTAATTGGAACCGTTGTCGGGGAGAGGAGATCGAAGCTCAGCTTCCCTAGAAGACGACACAGTTCCAGATTTTGATGATAGATAAAGTCTGGGCACTTTTCTGGTTGTAATCATCTATCTGGCACCTATACTAAAGGACCTACTTAGTGGCAACTCCGCATTGCAGTTCTGGCTCAGTTTGTGAGACATACTCGAAGAAATCCTCAGAAATCACTAGCTGACCCAGTGCCTTACCCTGAGAAGATTGTTAAATCGAAGAAAACATCATAGAAAGGGGCATCAGGATGCATCTCTGAAAGATAAAGTTATAGATATACAGTTTGAAGATTTATAGCCCAACACTGTTAGTAAGGAAATTTCTTTAGATATTTATACAGCCCCTTGTTCAGTTAGTTCCCCTTTGAATCTTAGTCCAAAGAAAGTTTCCCATACAGTCCATAACATCCCATTGTCTCTGTCATCCATTTCATTGTTTCATACTAGTCAATCTTCCAGTGTTTTCCCACATATCCCAGTCATGGTAGGACAGCAAGCACCCACGAGGATAGAAAGAATTGTTGCTACTAGATATGGACCTTTGGTCTTGTCTGTTCCGTTGAATCCCATGCCTGTGGGAGAATATCAGAAGTATATGCCCAAATTCATTGGTACAGAGGGAGTAACAGTAGAAGAACACCTTTAATCTTTCTATAGTTATTCTGATAACTTAGATATAAGTGAAAACGATGTGTGGATGAGAGTTTTTGTCCAAAGCCTTAATGGAGATGCTAGAAAGTGGTTCAGAGAACTAGCCCCTAGATCTATTGCTGATATTGAAGCTTTAGATGATGCATTTTTGAAGCACTTGGGAGACAAAAAGGACTTGTTGTATTATCATACTGAGTTTGGTAACCTGAAGAGGGAAAATGGGGAATCTTTGCCTGATTTTAATAAAAGATTCAATCGAATGTATAGTAAGATACCAGTTGAGGTAAAGCCTACCCCCACCTCTGCCAAACTCACTTATGCCAATGCTTTTGACTCTGATTTCTACTTGTTATTGAGAGAAAGGAGATGTGCCACTCTAGTTGATATGCAGGATGCAGCACTAGAGGTGGAATCTAATATTATGGCTGCAGAAAAGCTAAAAAGTCAAACTGACAGAAGGAGGCAGAGAGGTCAGCCTTCTACTTCATCTGCATCATCTTCCGACCCCAAATTTGATAAAATGACTAAAATGATGGAGTCATTAGCTGCTAAGATATCTAAGCTGGAGGTTGAGTAGAATTCAGGAAAAACAAGGCAGAAAAACACATTTTCTCCAAGGAATACAAATCCATTCAGAAGAGCAAATGAATAGTTACAAATTATTCAGAGGGGTGAAGAGTCAAAAGAAGAACAAAAAGTTAAAGCTCCTTTCCAAAATGTAGTCATGGAGGAGGAACAATTCGAAGATGAGGATGATATTCATTGCATGGAAGATAAAGGCAGTGCTGCCTTTTTAACAATAGCTGCATACGAAGAGTCATTGCTGCAGGACCAAATGAGTAGAGAATGGGACACAGAGGCTGTTCTGCAGACTGGTGAACAGCAAAGGTATAATCTAAGATCACAAGCAAACAATGTCAAGGAGAATCCTGCCCAAAGAGCTGCTGTCCAAACAGAGTCACAGAATATCAGGCAGAGAAGACCAGTAGCTGACCCAATCATCCTCAAAGCCCCAGTTCAAGAGGTAAGAGGTTTTGATAAGTCACCTTCTTCTTTTATCTTCGAGTCAAAATTCCAGAAGTTAAAAATATCTGTGCCTCTGGTAGAGTTGGTAAAGAGTGAAATGTTTAGAAAGCCTATCCTTGAAGCCCTTGAGCTAGAAAACAAACAAACCTCCACTGACTCTGTTAATTTGCAAGATGATAAGCCTGCCATTGTGCTCAGCCCCATGATTGAACCTACTGATAATAATTCTCCATCTTTTTATGTCTCCTTGACCATTCATGATAAAATCCTTCACAACTTCCTGCTAGATACAGGGGCCAGCCACAATCTGATGCCAAAAGTTGTCATGGAAGAGTTAGGCCTTGATATCACCAGACCATACCATGATCTATTCTCATTTGATTCAAGGAAAGTAAAGTGTCTAGGATTGATCAAAGATTTAGCCATTACCCTAACCCAGCTTCCCATGAAGAGTATGATGATGGATATTGTGGTGGAAAATGTCCCTCCTAAATTTGGCATGCTGCTGTCCAGAGGATGGATTAAGAGACTAGGTGGGACATTACAAAATAATCTATCTTATGCAACTGTCCTAGTTTTTGGAGGAGAAAGCAGGAGATTGTACAGAGAAGCACAGTTGGCATACATCATCAGTAATGAGAAGAATCCTACAAATCATCCCATATATGCAGTGGACACTGATTTTGGAGCATGTATCCTCCAAATAGAAGAATCTCAAAAGGCCTCAATGCAGCTCAGGAAACCAATATTTTAGGCTGAGGAAGAGCAAGGAGATCAAGTTTGGGAGATGTTCTTTGATGGAGCATGTTCCAGGGAGAATGCAGGAGCAGGGATGTTGCTAGTATCTCCGAAATAAGAAAGCACAGAGCTGTCTTTTAAACTGGCCTTCCAAGACACCAACAATATAGCAGAATATGAAGCTTTGCTATTGGGCCTCAATGCAGCAAAAGACAGAGGAATCAGATGCATAAAGGTGTTTGGAGATGCTGATTTGATTATTTAGCAAGTAAATAAAACATTTCAGGCAAAGCACCCAAGGCTGAAAGCATACAGAGATGAGGTATGGAGAATCAGAGATTCTTTTGATTATTTCTATATTTCATACATTCCTAGAGCCCAAAATCAGCTTGCTGATTCCCTTGCTATGTCTCCCAGTCTATTTATCCCTGCAATGCCTCCCAAACTAGTTTATGAAGTCCAAGTGAAGTATGGACCATCCTTGCCTCATAATGTCTAGCATTGGAAAGTTTTTGATGATGATGATGGGATAAATAGATTTCTGCAAGTTATTGATGAGTTTTCCGAAATGAAAATTGACCAAGATAATGAAGCCTTGTTAGAAAACCTCAAGTCCCAGCTTAGAAATAAAATTGGTAAAGACAATATTGTTCAGGTTCCCAGCAATCATATTACTAAGGGTCTCATTCCTCTTGAGAGACTGTTTGACAAAAATGATGTGCCTTACAAGGCGGCCCAAAAAGAAGACACAACTGCAGTCTGTAAGCATGATATAGGAAGTCCAGATTAGCCTAGATATGTAAATTTGTCCACTCATTTGTCAACTAATCAAAGTGCTTAATACTGCAAATTAATGAGGCAGTTTGCTAATGTGTTTGCATGGGAGTATAGTGATATGAAAACGTATGATAAAAACATAATCCAGCACAAAATCCCTCTGGAGAAAGACACCATCCCTTTCAGACAGAAGTTGAGACAAATAAATCCTATGCTTCTTCCATTGATTGAAAAAGAAATCAAAAAATTGTTGGTGGCTAAGATCATAGTCCCTCTCAGATATTCAAAATGGGTGGCCAATCTAGTGGTGGTGAGGAAGAAGAGTGGAGAAATCAGACTATGTGCTGATTTCAGAAATCTAAACAAATGCTCAAAGAAAGATAATAATCCCTTACCAAAGATGGAGCATTTGCTGCAAAAGGTCTTAGGAGCCAAAGTAATGTCTTTCTTGGATGGTTTTTCAGGCTTTAATCAGATTGTTGTGCATCCAGATGATCAAGAAAAGACTGCATTGGGGCACTTTTATGTATGCCAAAATGCCTTTTGGATTGATGAATGTTGGAGCAACCTTTCAGAGAGCCATGGATATAGCATTTGTGGGGGAGAAGGATAAATTTTTCCTTATCTACCATGATGATATAACAGTTTACTCCAGTAGCCATCAAAATCATTTGCAGCATTTGGAAAAAGTGTTTCTGAAGTGCAGGAGGTTTGGAATTTCAGTCAATCCCAAAAAATCTCAATTTTCTTTAGAAGAAGGCAAGTTGTTAGGACATGTTGTGTCTACTGTAGGTGTTCAGATTGACCCAGAAAGGGTAAAAGCAATACAAACTTTGTCTATCCCAAGATCAAAGAAGGATATCCAATCCTTTCTGGGTAAAATTAATTTTGTCAGGAGGTTTATTGCAAATTTTGCAGAATTGGTTATGCACATGACCTCCATGTTGAAGAAAGGGTAAGAGGTAAGATGGACTGATGTAGCAAGAAAATCATTTCATTCCATCAAGAAAGCCATTATGGAAGCTCCCACACTAAGCAGCCCAAATTACAGCAAGGAGTTCCATATATTTTCATTTGCCTCTGAAGACACCATTGTAGTTATTTTATTCCAGGTAGATGAAGAAGGTTCAGAGCATCCAATAGCATTTTTCAGCAAGAACTTGAGGGATGCTGAACTAAGGTATGATATTATTGAAAAACAGGCATATTCTCTTATCAAATCCTCGAAATCTTTTAGATTTTATATTCCGCATTCCAAGATAATTGCATATGTACCCTTAGCTGCAATAAAAGATGTCTTGACACAACCTGATGCTGATGGAAGAAGGGCAAAGTGGATTGCAAAGACGATAGAATTTAGTATAGAATTGAAGACCTCTAAACTGGTCAGAGGTCAGGGTCTTGCTAAGTCATTGGCTGAAGAAAATTGCAGATCTTTGGATATTGATTTCCTATGCACAATTGCAGAAAATGGTCAGGAAAAAAGGGAAGAAACAGTTGAACCATAGAGGAAGTAGTTAGTGGCCGAGAATCTAGCTGCTTGTAATTGGTATGCTGCAATAATTAATTTCTTACTAAGGCTAGAAATCCCTTCAAGATTTTCTCAAAGTCAAGCTAGAACTTTGAAACTTAGAGCAGCTAAATATTGCATCAATCAAAATCTGCTCTACTGGAGGGATCCATCTGGAGTGCTGTTAAGGTGTCTAGACGAAGAACAGTCAAAAGAAGTCATGCAGCAATTTCATTCCAGCATGTGTGGAGGGCACCATTATTGGAAGACTACAGCCCATAAAATTCTCAGAGCTGGGTACTATTGGCCCACTTTATTTTCTGATGTATTTTCATTTGTTAAATCTTGTGACAGGTGCCAAATATTTGTAGGAAAGCAAGAGTTGAATTCCCTGCCCCTAAAACCCATACAGAAAAAAGGACCTTTTCAGCAGTGGGGCTTGGATTTTATTGGAGAGATCAATCCACATTCCAGTGGCCAGCATAGATGGATATTAGTAGCCACTGATTATTTCACTAAGTGGATTGAAGCAATTCCTACCAGGAAGACTGATCATAATGTGGTCATGAAGTTTTTGGCAGAAAATATCTTCAGCAGATTTGGTTGTCCACACAAACTAGTCACAGATAATGCAGCAGCCTTCAGAGCAAAAGAATTGGTGGAAATGTGTAATTCAATGGGCATTAAACTGGTTCATTCCACCTCATATTACCCTCAAGGAAATGGTCTAGCAGAATCTTCCAACAAGAGTCTAATAAGGATAATTAAGAAGCTGTTGGAGGATAACAAGAAGAATTGGGATTCCAAGCTCAAATATGCACTTTGGGCTGACAGAGTGACCATCAAAAGATCCACAGGGAATTCTCCATTCAAGCTGGTGTATGGCACAGAGGCAGTATTTCTGATTCAACTTACCCTCCCTGTGGCAAAATTCCTTCAAGAAGAGCAGGATGAGGAAGAAGACGTGGTAAGAAGGATCACTGATTTGGTAGAGTTACATCAGATTAGAGAACAGCTGGTTGAAAAGGCTGCAACACATCAGAAAAAGATCAAGGATGTTTTTGACAAGAAGACAAAAGCAAATAATTTTCAGGTTGGAGACTTGGTCCTGAAATGGGATGCACTAAAGGAAAAGAAAGGCAATCATGGAAAGTTTGATGCTTTCTGGACAGGCCCTTTTATTATTTCACAGATTCAAGGGAACAACACCTTCATACTGAAAAGTATGGGGGGAGAAGCAATTTTTGATGGCCCCGTTAATGGGTGTTTTCTCAAAATTTATGTGGTTTAAGGTATTTTGGCCTTAAAAATTGTAAATATTTTGTTTTATCAATTGTAGTGTAGGATCAGTCAGACTCCATGCCCAATGGAACACTAGGAATTTTGCTAATTTGTTTTTCGTCAGGAAGGCATTGATCTGCAGGTTCTTGAGACCTCACAGGGAGGATCTCATCCCTAGAAGGAGCCAGTGTTAGCGCTACTATACAAAAGGATAAAAATGGATCCAAAAACACTCCCAAAGTCTGTAAATCTTCTTAAAATCATGCCAAGGGATCCATGCATGCTGTTGAAATCTCCAATTTTGGTCAAAGGTCATCCACTGATCGAAATAGTTGCAAGAGGAGAGCCCTTCGAGGGTCAGAAATGCACTATCGGGAGGCGGAAACACTACAAAACCATGAAAAAACCCACAGGCGCGGGCTTAAATTATGGTGGTATAGTAGCCGTTAGATCTGGCTAGTCAACGGTCCAGATCTAATCGACGGAACACAATTAGCATAGGTAGGCACTGTCAATCAGCGTGGACAAGAGAGGCATTGTGATCGCGATCAGCGATTAAATGTGAACCATCAATCGCGTGCATAGATCAACTGCCCACATTGCATCGGTGAGGAGCTATGTTATTTATATAAAGGGGCTAAGGCATTGAGCGATTAGCGATTGTGATCGGATCGCATCGCTGTATCACATCGGCAAATCGCATTGGTGGAGGAAAATCGACGCAGACAGTGTCCGTTAAGCGATTGCGACCAGCGATGCAATATGGACCGTCGATCGTGCACGCAGATCGACGGCCTACGTTTCATCACTAGATTGCTATTGGCAGAAACTAAAGGGAGCCTTAGAGCCTTGCGATACGATAAGACCTAGACTCGATGGGTTTCTGGAATGAAATTGTTTAAATATTTGAAGTCTGGAGGGAGGCCTTTTTCATGTTTTTTCCCGTGTTTTTCAAGTATTTCCAAGAACAAGGAAACATGCCATCTGCGATAGGTGACAGTGACCCAAGGGCGGACCCGATAGACAATTAAACCATACTTGAGGACTTTTGGAGTCCAAAAGAAGCAGATTTGGCAGGATTTCTCACAGTTGCATCATTTCTTTGTTATAGCAGAAAGTAGTACCCATTTGTATTTAGAAGATAACAGAGGCCCGAAGACCCTTTCTATCACATAAACAAAGGATGGGAAATAACTTTTGGGAGACAGAGGCCGAGAAGCAATCATGGGCATCGACAACAATGCTCAACCATTTCATGCTCCCGAAAGGATGAAGTTGGCCAGTATTCAGCACTCTGCGCAGTTAATCTTTAGCCACCGCATTCAACAAGCAGGATGGCCAAGAAGGAAAAGGACATGCCTCGAGCCCGTCACAACATTTATTAGTTATGAAGCTTGTTTCATATTACACTCTACCGGCTCAAGAAGGATAGCAGAACATCCGAGAAGATCAAATTCATTCGCAGACACAATCATATTGCAGCAGAGACCCATATTAGATAGTTAAAGCAGTTGGTGGTCCATTATGACCCCTCCATGCATGGAACAGTAGAACATTTTTGTAAAGAAACTCTATATATACCCAAAAAAGAGATGTAATGAGGGTTGATGAATGTTATTCTGATGTAAGGTTCAACTTTTGGAGACTGTAACTACTGTGATACCTGCAGTGTCTAGTCTTCATTTTCAACTAATACAAGCTTCTTTTGCTGTTAATTGCTCACTTTCCACTTCTTCTTTGTTCCAGGCTGTGCCTGTTATGCATTTGTCTTGAATTCTTGATGTTTGGCATTAGAGGGGCTATCATCCCACCTTTGTGTTAAAGTCTTGTCTATTTCGGTAAATGTATTATTCAGGTTTCTGTTTGGTTAGTGACAGAGAGCTGTCATCATGTCTGTGCATTAAGAAACAGATTTGCAGACCTTTTTAACTGGTTGCAGCTGGCCATCACATCATCTTGTGCATCTGCTGGTGTGGTCAGTATTCTCCATCTTCACCTACTCTTTAAATTATGAGTAATTGGTGGTCTAAAGCCTTGTAGACAAGGGGTGTTCACCCATGTCTAGGGTTAAGCATAGTAAAAGTGGTTATATGGCTTGAATATGCATCATTCCTTACATTCATCCACCATTTTCCAACATTTTTGTTGAGTTTGTAATGTTCTTGAGCATCTCTGATATACAACCTAGGAGAGTTTCTTGGGGTGATAACAAGTAGACCCCCTGAACGATACTCTCCTTCGTTATATTATGTATTGTTGACTGATTCTGGTGAACCAGAATGTTATGAAGAAGCAGTGTAGGTAGAAACCAGGAAGAAGTGGGAGCAAGCCATGAAAGAAGAGATGGACTCCTTAGCACATAACTAGACTTGGGACTTAGTCAGGTTTCCTGTAGGTAAAATAGCTTTGCAGAATAAATGGGTTTACAAGTTGAAGGAAGAAGATGGAGGTAGAAAAAGATCTAAAGCTAGACTTGTGGTGAAAGGGTTTGCATAGAAAAAGGGTATAGACTTTAATGAGA
This sequence comes from Pinus tabuliformis, assembly GCA_031772625.1. Classification (NCBI taxonomy): domain Eukaryota; kingdom Viridiplantae; phylum Streptophyta; class Pinopsida; order Pinales; family Pinaceae; genus Pinus; species Pinus tabuliformis. The sequence goes on from CM062820.1 coordinate 321,149,010, forward strand.
TATTTTCTCCTGTTGTGAAAATGACTTCAATCAGAACTATTCTAAGTCTAGTAGCTGCTGAAGATTTACATCTTGAGCAGTTAGATGTAAAGACGGCCTTTCTCCATGGGGATTTGGAGGAAGATATATATATATGTAGCAGCCACAAGGATATGAGGTAAAAGGGAAGGAGAAACTAGTGTGCAGGTTGAAGAAGAGCTTGTATGGCTTAAAATAGGTTCCAAGGCAGTGGTATCTAAAATTTGACAGCCTTATGTCTGAACAAGGTTATACTGGATGTCACTCTGACCATTGTGTTTATCTCAAAAGGAAAAATGATGGAAGCTATATTATATTGTTATTGTATGTATATAACATGCTTGTTGCAGGTTCTAACATGCAGGAAATAAATGTTCTCAAAAGGAAATTAACAAACTCATTTTCAATGAAGGATTTGGGTGCTGCAAAACAAATTCTTGGTATGAGAATAACTAGAGACAGGAAGAATCACAAATTAACATTGTCTCAAAGTGAGTACGTACAAAAGGTGTTGAAAAGGTTTAATATGCCGAATTCAAAACCAGTTAGTATACTTTTGGCTAGCCATTTCAAATTAAGTAAGGAGGCGTGTCCCAAGATTCAGGAAGAAATGGGTCATATGTCTAAAGTTCCATATGCATCAGTAGTTGGAAGCTTAATGTATGCAATGGTCTGCATAAGGCCTGATATTGCACATGCAGTGGGAGTTGTAAGCAGGTACATGAAAAATCCATGAAAAGAACATTGGATGGTAGTGAAGTGGATTCTCAAGTATTTGAGAGGTACCACAAATCAAGAATTATGCTTTGGTGGTTCAAACATTGCTCTACAGGGATATGTTGATGCAGATATGGAAAGTGACAGAGATAACAGGAGGAGCACTATAGGATATGTATTTACTGTAGGTGGAACAACTGTCAGTTGGGTTTCAAAAATCAAAATTGTTGTTGCACTTTCAACAACAAAAGCAGAGTATGTTGTTGCTACAGAGGCTAGTAAAGAAATGATTTGGTTACAAAGGTTTCTGGATGAATTCGGTAAGAAGTAGGAGTTGGGCAGGTTATATAGTGACAGCCAGAGTGCCATACATCTTGCGAAGAACTTTTCATTTCATTCCAAGACTAAACATATACAGCTCAAGTACCATTGCATACGGTCAGCATTGGAAGATGGACATTTGAAGCTAGAAAAGATACACACTGGCCAGAATCCTGCAGATATGCTAACAAAAGTTGTAACTAGGGAGAAACTGAGAATCTTCTTAGTTTCAATTGGTCATCAAGTATGATGAATAAGATGAGAAATAGCCAGGTCCAAAGTGGATTCATTGTCTAGCAAATGAAGTAGCAGTGGAGTTGCTATAATCAGTCTCCAAGTGGGAGATTGCTGGGTGTGGAGCCTGATTATCTTCTGTATTCAAAGGTTTCAGCTGGATGTACACCCCAGGAAGACTGTACGCCCCTCCACACGAGGGGGGTTGCGGGGCGGACCTGTCCCCCCTCCCCCCACAGGGGTCCGGGGGCAGCGCCCCTAAAGCTAAAATAGATTTAAATTTGCCTTGTAAAAGTCTAGTAATTTCTAGTCAATCTGGGCCATTCATTAGGTAGATGATCTGACGGTAGAAGTTATGTTTAATTTAGGTTTTTTTACCCTAGAAGGAAACCCCTCACTGTATATGAGGGAATTGTATTGTGTCTATCTATATCTGTATTCTAAGTGAGGAAGAGAGAGGAGATTGAGAGTGAATAGGGTGTTACAGCGGATCTGTTGTAAGTTGTATCTCTTCAATTTGCTAGATAATATAATAAAAGAAGGATTGGTTGTTTATTCGTGGACATAGCCCAAACTGGGTGAACCACGTATATCTGTGTCTCTCTTGTTTTATGTGTTTTCTATGTTTATATTTCTACAATATTTTATGCGTTCCATTGCTCCCTAATATATAATTTTCTAACACCACTTGGTGCAGATTTTGATGGGGATGACATTCATGTTTTTCATCTCCAATCTTTAAAATTTCAAGCCGATCTTTCTCAGCTTCTAAGTGCAGATCAAAAACTATTTAGTTCCCATTGTGGAGAGGAAAAAAACACTAAGTGTTGATAATAGATTCATTGTTGGCTTCCAAGCTTCTAGTTGGAAAATCTATGCTAGATAAAACCACACTGAATCAACTATGAATGTAGACTTCTAAACAATTTCTTGAACCAACAGTCACTAAAGTGCATGATGGAGGGCCTTTTTGGATAGATAGGAAACTTCTTCATATGGTTTTACCTTCAGAATTGAACTGTGAGAAGAATGGGCTTCTCATAAGCAATAGTGAAATAATATTATTCAATGGTGATAAAACCCAATTGCTGAGTTCTTTGACTAAAATTTTTAATGCAATTGTTAAGTGTAAAGGTCTACAAGTGACAGTGAAGTGCTTCAATTCAGTTCAATTTTCTTTTTATCCTTAGATGGTTTTAGTGTAGGTTTGGATGATTTGGTTCTTTCTCATTGTGTTTCTTAGACAAATATATTTATGAAAGATCTAGGAAATGAACTTACTGAAATTTCTAGGCTTATGAAGCATGTGATGGGAGAAAGATATGATAATTCCATCATTTCCCAAGTGGATAAGCACCTACTTGGAGTGTAGGAAAATGTTACCAAGGCTATTTCTTCTTCAACTTCCTTTTCTCTAATGGTTGACAGTGGAAATGCAAGATCTGCTAAGAAAGTGGTTCAACAAGTTGGCTTCTTAGGGATTCATATGTTTCCAGGGAGGAAACTATTTCATAGAGATTGGCTTAAATTTTTTTTTTCACTTCTTCCATTCAGTGGTTCTCATCATTTGGAGCCACACAAGAAATATGATTCACCTGAAGTTTGTGGACTTGTTAAATCAACCTATGCTTTTCAATTAAATCACTGCCAGGCATTTATTCATTCTATCTCTTTGAGAGAAGCTAATTTTTGTTAGAAGATAGGAATGAAAGAACAAGGAACACCTTTGAAGAATCTAATAACTGTACTCAGGAATCTGATAATACAAATCTTAAATCATACAAAAAATATTGTTAAAAATGTTGTAATGAGGCATGATGAATATGGAGTGGCTAGAACTAACCTTGGCATAACAGAGCTAGAGAGGCCTTGTTATCACCTCAAAATTATAGAACTTCTAATAAACATTAATAACATAATGAGAATCCATTTTGTGTTTCAACGACAAAAACATAGCTAATGCCTCTTGCTTGGTATTAATCAATTCCTATTCAAAAAGAGTAGCCTTTCTCTCAGCAACCAATACCCTTATTGTAGCCTCTTTCCCTATGTGCTGTATGACTTCCATTGCTGCCAGCTTAAGGGATGATAAAATTTGTGACTCAATAGATTCAACAAATTGTCGCATCACCAATGTCACTCAACTAGAACATCAATACAATGTCAAACCATAATGGCATCAATACAAGACTTATCTAGCAGAATACCACCATGACAATAACACAACAACTATGAAGACTAGAACATCACAAACTTTGGCATATACAATCACCAATACAATGATCTCAACCTCAATTACAACAACTCAATACAAATTGCTCAATACCCTAGCAACAAAAACTTTAACCATACAAGCAGCAATTACTAGCATTCATATAGTGACAAAGCCCAGCTCATCATCATTTTTGCTGCAAGCCCTAGCTCATTACCCCAACAACAATAGCATAACCCCTGCTCACAATAATACCAAATATCTCTGGATCATAAAACCTTTCTGCCCATCGATTGTGACAATCCCTAGTAGCATACATTTATAAAACCCTAGCAGCAATCATACTCTTACCATTCACCTAATTGCCATGTTAACCAATAATGTACACTAAAATATGTAGGCAGTAAGATGTTAAAAATGTACCCAGCCATACCCATGTTCTCTAATAAACTCTTTGTATTAGTACTGTTAGCACTCAGGTTGTTCCCTTTGACTCCTAAGGGAATACGGCCGAGGTAACCACAGACCAATCTTTGGATCACAGGTTCTAGCCTACCTGCAATCAGAGAGGGCTCTCTCTTTAGAATTTAGCTTTGTTTTAGTAATGTTTTTAGGCTAGTTATGATGCACTGAATTTAGTTTTAAATTTTTGGTTGAATGATGTCTCCTAATAGCTGAAATGCAATTTTCAGGGGTTTTTAGTCCATTGGGCATTGGAGTCTATGATTATGTGTTGCTTGAGGTATTTAGTGAGGATGACGATAATGCAGGGCCAGATGGGCACTCATGAAACAATATTCGAATTTGGGAATATGGAAGGTTACCAGTCAGTTAGAGGCAACTAAGAATCTTTCACTATGCTGGTAATATGGAGAAATGAAATATTACTCAGGAGCAACTCAGAATTCTTGAACAGTATTTACTATGAAAGATTCAGTGTAAATGTGAGAAATTAAGAATTTCACATTCATAACTAATTCTGAAAAGGACATAAATAACAACAGAGATTGAGTTTAGGGTGTTCAATGAACAAACCCTGAACTATTCTTTTTCTCTAATGCTAAGCCTCAGAAACATGTAGCATAAGCAGATTATGAAAGAGATGAAAACATAATAACACGGTTCAGAAAAACTTATTGTGACATGAAATAACGCAAGAATCCTGCAGCAGCAAGCAAGCTCAACACAACACTTCAAACAACGCAGACCTTCAGAAATTCCATCAGCTTCTGGTATTAAAAGTCTGAGATTACAGTATAGCTCTTCAGAAGAGAAATCAACAACCCCAATAAGTTTATGCGTGGGGATATATATACAACTATTTTTACAAAAATATCTTAAGGATGAGTCATTTGTTCAATAACTCTCTTTACCAAATCTCAAAAATAGCAGATGCAATAGTTATTGCTACCCTAAATGAACAATGAATGACTGTTCGCTTCTGTCAGAAATCTTTTGACTTTTGGAGGCAACCGGGTCGGTTGAGTACTTTGCATTGATTTTGAGGAGTCTGCCCTTTATTGCTTTGTCATGGTGTGGCTGCGTCAGCCTCGTCATCTGCATCTGTAGGTCTTGCTTTGGTTGCCAAATTTGATTGCTGAGTTGGCCTTTTCCACTGCTTTCCCAGTCAGAGCAAATATATTAATTTTCTAAAAATGTTGACTTGTGATCGATACACAAAAACCTGGTGAATAAACCTGTTTCTTCATAGCAACGTTTGTATCATGCCCATCCACCATTCTTGTGTAAGCAATTGGTGTCTCAGGATTTTGCCTAAGGTCTCATCTGCCTCAGTGTATTTGTAATAGTTTGGAGGCACTTCAAAAAGATGTCTAATCTCATTCATAATAAAGAATAAATTCTCCAGTTTGTCATAAAGACTCTTCCCAGAACGAGGCCCTGTTTCCTCTGGGGCACTTGCTGATGCAGTGATCTGGTTTGTGGCATATGTATTGACTCTTTTGGCATAGTTTTCATGAGATAGTAGCCTTCCTGCACTGGTTACCAAACTGGGAATACCTCTGTTGTGCAATGCTGTGATTTTTTCAATAAATTTGTTCACATCTGCCTGCATTTCTTGACACCTTCTGTCCAATGTCTGTACATGATTTCTCAAGGTAAGCACTCTCTTTACTAGCAAAATGGTGTTAGTTTTGCTAATGATACCCATTGCTGCCAGCTGGGGGCCAGTGTGATTGTTAATGACATTGATCATCCTGTTGGCTATTTCAGGCATATTGCCTAGAGATTCCCTAGCTCTCTAATTTTCTGATTGGGCCCTGCCTATGAGATCCATATGCCCATGGATAGTTTCAATATACTACCACTAGTCTGTAATAGATTGACCAATGTTGGCCCATAGAATTTTCTTGATTTCAACTATAACCTTATCAAGAGAAAGCTCTTTTTCAAGTTCCTTTATTCTTTTTTCAAGAGCCCTTACCTCTCTTGTTCTTTCAGCTATGCTCTGCTTTGATTTATCATATTTTTCTTCAATAGCAGCCAATTTATCTTTGGTCTCTTTTAGTTCAGCCATCTGTGCTTCTAGTGCTTCAAGCTCCTTCATCATATTTTGCATGCTAAGGCTGGGTCCTTGTTTTGATGTTGTTGTTGGTGTTGATACTCCTGTAGCTGGTGCTGAGCCTGAAGGGCCTGCTTCTGATGTTTGCCCGCTGGGAGGACCTGCAACAGATGTCTATGCTGGCTGCATTGGTACTTCACCTTGTCTTGTTTTCAATGCTACCTCCAATGCACTCTCTGTTTCCATCAATCTCTTATATAGACTCAGGAGTAAAGCAACCACATCTTGATCCTTCTTTTGCTCTGCCACCTCTCCAGTCTGAGGGTGAAGGGTAGCTGGCAGCTTGATATGCTTTCTCATAGTTGCTATGTCTTCATCTCTTTTCTTCAATAGTGCCTGTACACCCCTAGGGTCTTTTGGATCATGTCCCAGCTCTATAATGATCTCTTCCAAGGACTTGATTCTGTTGTCCTTGGCTTGAGATGATGCCTTTTCTAATTCAAGCTGAGCAGTAGTATTGTGTAAGGAATTTTGTAATTGGTGTGCCAGTAGGGTTTTATCAGCTAATGTGGAATAGAGCATCTCCCCTGTTTGCCGGTGTAGCTCGATTTGGTCCATGGGGTGGATGTCTTTGGCGAAAATCTCCAAATTAGTTCTGATATAATCAGCAGCTGTTTGAGGTTGCTGCATAGTAGGCCTAAAATGACTAAGAGTCATTTTTTGTTCTTGAATATCATAAGCAGACATTAGCCTCTGCTGATTGGTTGGTGCCATTTTCAAAAGTTGATTGTAGATTTGGTACTTGAGAGGCTCATTTCTTTTCTTGATATCTATAAACTGCTGCTTGATGCTAGAGTCTGCCTTGGATCGCTACCTTGAAGAACTCACCTCTGCCCCATGTGGTATGTCTTCTCCTTGCTGCAGGGAGCTAGACGATGTTTCAATGCTAGGAGGGAGCATAGTATCTGTTGGTCTCTCTAGCAGTTCCTCCTCTGAAAAGGGATTTAGCCTTTGTCTTTCTTCACCTTGCTTGTCCGTTGAAGTAGTAGGAGGAGTGTCCTCTTGCCTATCCCTTTTCCTTGTTCTTTCCTCATTAGCAGGTGTTTGTAAAACTGAGGATTCAACTGTTACCTCCTGCCTTGGAGGGATTTGCTCTTGTGTTTGCTGTTCTGTGGAGGCAGGTTCCTTAGCTGTACCTTCTTGCTGTTCTACATTAGGAGGTGACTCCTGTTGTTGTACTGTTTTTCCTTTGGCCATGTTTGTTGCTTGATCAGTTGTTTTGGCAGGCTGCTGGGGAACGGTGGACAAAGAGGCAGCTTCTCCAAGATGCTGAGGGGCTGAAGACCAAACCTGTCCAAAATATTCCAAGTCAACTGCCTTTTCTAAAGTTTTAATGGCTCTTTCTGCTAACTCCTCTTCAGAATAATCCTCCACTAAGGTGCCTTCCCTCCACTCTAGTTGGTTAGCATGTTTTTCAATTTCCGGAATGCTAAAGTGATCATAGGTGGCAAGCCTATACTTGATTCTTCTGAGGCTTATGAAATGGTTAGGGTCATAGGGTGCCCAATAGAAGCTTGTCTTGAGGGGGAGGCCTTTTAGCATTTTGTCTGCCTCTTCCCAAGATTCTTCCCTTTTGTTAAAGATAAATGGACCCAACTGATGCTTAATTTTCAGCTGTGCTTTCTTGTTTCTGCTATGAAAGTGGATCATATCTGCATTGCCGAACTGCCGGAAATATTCTAGTGCAAAAAGTCTCATGGGAACATACTTTGGTAGCCTGTATGGTGCTAACTCACAGCCATATATTCTGATCACTGTGTGGTCTTGGTAAAAGTACCAATCTCCAATGCTATAGTTCTTAGAAAGCTGGAGGATTTTCTGCATATCATCAGTGAGTCTAGGAGGAGGGGAACTCTACAGCAGGGACAAGGCTGGGTGAATGAAGAGGTCAATAAACTCACAGTAGTTGTATGGTGAGTAGTGAATATGATGGCAGACTGATGTCCAGAACATTACAGATCTTCTATTTCCCTTTGCATCTAGTTTCTTGAGGAAAATAGGAAAGCTGTCAGGCTGATTGTACAATAGCAGATGATATATATAGGAGGTGTATTTGAATACCCTCTCTCTCTCCAAGTTCATGAACTGTTCATGAATTTTGTTGGCTATAAATGTAGCATAGTCATACTGGACAGCAGGGGGCTGTCCTGGGGTGAAAATGGATAGCACTACCAATGTTGTCTCATCCACAAATTCACTGGTTTTGAACCCTAGGATGGAGGATATCATGTCTACTAGTAGTCTCCCTATGTCATTGAACCAGACATGTAGATAAGTGGGAGGCTATTGGGGCTGGTAATCTGGAAGCATAAACAATTGGCCAATTCTTGTAATTTGTGAGTTGGAGAACCTTGCTCCAGTAAGAGCTGCATAGTAAGAGGAGCCAGTGGCTTTGTAGGTTGAAACTGTAGCATTTGGTTGATGGCTTCAGGAGTGATATGGAATAAGACAGAGCCTGAAGGACTCAGAACAACCCTTTGATTGGGGTCATAGTTTGTGCAGCATTGGTGAATCAAATCAGGGAACTCATTGACCTGAGGGAGATAATAGATTGGCAAATGGGATTTCCAGATTCCCACGAGGTCAGTACCATCTCTGTGTTTCTTCTTTAGCTCACAAACTGTTTCTATGTGGTATTTGTTACACAGCTCTACAGTTTCTCTCATTTGATAATCTCTGTCAGCAAGGGCCAACCATTCTAGGTCCTTATGTGGGGCATTCAAAGGTGCAATATTTAATGCCACAGGGGTCTCCATTGGTAACTGTTATTTGGAGTTGTATTTGAACTTGACTTTCTGGAAAAAGAAATACAGAGCAGTGAATTTCAATGAGCAGGGCAATTTGCAGAGAGGAAACAGGTGAATTGGGGAGAAACAGAGTTGAAATGCTCCTGAGAGAGGTTTGAAGAGCAAATGCTGGAACTGAGTATTGTTTTTACAGTGGATTTTGTCTGGAAATGGCTTTGAGTCGCAAATGCGCAATAAGCTGTGGAATTTTGGTAATTTTGAGCAATGGGGGTCCTCTACAGGTGAATTTGGGGATTACATTGGGGGATGGAAGTTCTTTCTTCTCAGGATTTCTAGCAATTCTTATGTTTTCCCTCTTTTCTTGTTTGATTTAGTGAATTTTGCAAGGACCAAGGTATACAGAGGGAAATTGATAAGTACCTGGGAACAATATGACGACGGTGTTGAAGGTCGGGTGAACACACGGTGCCAGCAGCGAGGGAGCAAGCTTTGGAGTTGGCGGACAGGCGACGTAAACGGTCATGCAGGAATACAGTGCGTATATGGCGAAAAAATGGGAAAAAACGATTTTTGCGCAATAATATAGAAAATTTGGTATTTGGCGCCTTTTTAGTGGATGACGTCAGCATGACGTCATTGGTCCGGTCGGGTACGGAGGAGTGACGTGGTGGCTGGTGATTGGGAGTGACGTGGACGAGCGATGTGGCGGACAGGTCGGAGGAATGGCGGAAGGTGGGGTGAAGTAATGCTGATGTGGAGATGACGTGGGGCGGGAGCGGGACAACGGTAATGAAAAGTGGTTAGCGGTATTATCGGACCACTTAGTGTACGGGCCCGGTAATGGTCAGAGGTCGCCCGCTCCAGTAACAGACGGGCACGCGTCCCCGGCCCTACGTCACCCTCTGATAGATTTCGGGTGGTAAAGGACGAGCAGAGGGGGTGGTCCGAAATCGCTGTGGGCCTTCGGATGGGAGGGCCCGAATCCGACGGATGACGGGCTGCGGACGTGTGAACGCGATACGGTGGGACCCGATGGATTATTTTTTAATGTTTTTTGTTTTTGGTGGGGCGCGCTGAAATACAAACTTTGAGAAAGCGGGTAAAAGTGGGTTTTCTACAAAATTTATATAATGGTCGAAGATAATGCAATATTGTGGTTTATAGGGTGGATAGGGTTATTAAATTAACCAAATGTTAATTTAATTCCCAATTACAAAATGAACCAAATACAAGGAAACCTTTGATTCAGTAACCTTTGCCGAACTTCGAATCTATGGCTATAATGCCCAAGGGGGGGGGGTTATTTACATATTTTTTGGTTTTTTCACAATAGTGCTATAGTAATAGGGGAAAAGGAGCACTTAGGGAGTTAGATAATAGGGTTAGAAGTCAATGTGAATTGGGGATGTGAAAGATTGAAAGTGAGGAATAGAGAACTAAGTTTAGTGAGTAAACCTAGATTTAGAAGTAGATGGGGAATGATTTTACACAAGAAATGTGGCTTCTTTTTAGAGAAGAAGGTGAAAACTTGTCATGAATTTTTCCAAGGAGAAATACAAGGAGGACTACTTAGGGAGGTCCTAAAGTCCTCAAGGAGATGTTAGAAAGGGAGTCTTTGGGGGAAAACAGGGGAAGTTAGACATGCTCCTATATTTTGTCTTCAAAACGCTGCATAGATACCTCTGTAAATTCTAACATGTGCCTTCCCGATCAAGGCCAAAACTGAATAGGATCAAGCTTCTGCAACTTCTGGCTACCTACCCAACTTAGTACCTAGCATTTTTTGTTACTTCAGGGAGGGTGCACTTAGACTTGCAAACCCTCATATGCTCTTTTCTTTTTGCTGCCCTCCTATCTAAATCTACCCTTATATCTTCCAAGGGCCCAGATTAAACTGATGGGATCCTTCCTTTCTCTATCCAGCTACTCATCTGTCAAGCTTGAACTATTTGAACAGGTACTCATTCCCTAGTCTAAAATAGGCAATTCAAAACATGGCATGGCCTAGTTTGAACTGTTGAGCCACCCATCAAGATGGCAGTGGCATTTGGATTGGCCACTTTCCTGGTCTTTCTTTGGGGTTCATTTCACTTATTTTTCTGACCAATTCATTTTCTTGCCCTTTGATTATTCTTTTAAGGCATACCCTCTTTACATGTTTTAACTTTTTGCTTTATTCACAAAAAATGGAACCTTTGCATCATCAAAGATGAACATTTTTGGCATTTCCACTATCAATCATGAAAAATGAAACCCTATTTGTATAGGAGGCTAACAGCGGCTCCACTTGGGGATGATTTTTCCAGATGAAAAGTCAAGATCAGCAGGTTAGATTTCCTTCTTTTTTCACTCTTTTTGTAGTCTGAAACTTTCCATTTGTTAAAGACTGTTAATCTGAATCTAAGAAATTTGTATGAAATACTCATTAAGTTGATCTGCTGTGAAATTACAGCACTGTTCTTACCTTGCTTCTCTGAGGGTTTCTCATCTCCTAGATAGTTTCCAAGTACCTTCTCTTACTTTCCCATGACAAGGTGAATAATATACATCAAAAGAATGCAGCACCTTAGTCTTTCTCAAAATCTACTTTATTTGGACCTTCATCTATCCGCTGAAAATAAACATACTGAAAATACAAACTTATGTACAATATACAATTGAGTAGTGCTTGATCAGAGGGGATCAAAATAGTGCTTGAGAATCCTCCCATTGACTAGGCCTTCCTCAGTGTTTGAGCCATCCAAACTCTTTAAAAAATAGGTGTTATTACCTTGTACAACATAAATTACATAAGGTCCCTTCCACAAGAAGTCAAATTTACCATGCTTTCCTTTGTCCTCCCTCCTGGAATCCCATCTCAGCACTTTGTTTCCTATAAAGAAGTCTTCAGCTTTGGTTCTTTTGTCAAATATTCTTTTGAGCTTTTCTTGCAGTACTTTGGTTCTTTCATAGACTTCCTCTCTTGTTTGTTGTAGGTGAATTGTCTGATTGATCCTTCTTTGAATGTCATTGGGCTCAGCTTGTATTTCTTGCAGCAACTTGATTATAGGAACACCTAAAGATGAAGGAAACCTTGCTTCCATTCCATAAACTAGTTCATATGGACTTGTACCAATAGATCTTTTGGTGGTCAATCTATCTGCCCACAGTGCATTCACCAACTTCTTATGCCAATTCTTTTTGTTTTCCTCCAAAACTTTCTTTATGATGTTGATGAGGCTTTTATTGGAAGACTCAGCTAGGCCATTACCTTGAGGATAGTAAGCAGTGGAATAACCCAGGGTCATATGATATTTGTGACAAAAGTTGATCATTTTTTTGGACTTGAAAGTGGCAGCATTGTCTGTGATAATTTTGTCTGGACAGCCAAACCTAGACAAGATGTTGGTTTCTAGAAATTGTATGATAATGGAATCATTGGCCTGCCTACAGGGGAGAGCTTCTATCCATTTGGTGAAATAGTCTGTAGCAGTCAGAATCCACCTATCATGGCCAGAGGATGGGGGGTGAATTTCACCAATAAAGTCTAAACCCCATTGCTGGAATGGTATTTCAGTTGAAACAGGTTTGAGTGGTAAAGGCAACAACTTTCTCTTGCCTTCAAAAATTTGACATTTGTGACAAGACATTACAAATTTCTTTACATCAGTAAACAAGGAAGGCGAATAAAATCCAGCCCTTAGGATTTTATCAGCTGTGGATTTCCAGTATAAGTGTCCTCCACAGTCACCTGCATGAAATTCTTTGAGGACATTGTCAGTTTCATCCAATGTTAAGCAATTAAGTAAGATTCCTTCATGATTTCTCCAAAACAAAACACTGTTTATAATACAAAATTTTGATGCTTTCATTTTCAGGAACCTTTTCTTAGTTCTGGACAACCCTGGAGGAGCTTGCAGGTTTAACAATACAAAACATATATCAGTATGCCAGGGAGATTGCATAAAGGCTTGGTTGATCTGTGGAGTCGCCATCTCCTGATCGTTGTCCAATTCATTAATGTCAAGGGCTTGGAAATTGGTTTCAGCCATCAGCGTGGCTAGACCTTGTCCTTTTATCAGTTTGGTAGGCTTGATTTCCATGTCATACTCTAAGATTTTGGCAATCCATTTGCCCCTCCTACCTTCAATTCCTTCTTGGGTCAAAATGTCCTTCACCACTGCATTTGGGACATAGGAAATGACATGGGAGTACAGGATATAGATTCTAAAGTCCTTGATTGCTTTTACCAATGCATAGGCTTGTTTTTCCATGATCTAATACTTCAAGGGGGCATCTCTAAGGGCTCTGCTAAAAAATGCAATAGGTTTTTCACAGCCTAGGTCATCTTTTTGTAACAGAACAGCAGCAATTATATGCTTAGATGCAAAAGAAAAAATGATGAAATCTTTATCAAACCTAGGGCTTGTTAGGACTGGTTTGTTTGTCAATGCTCTTTTAATATCCTCAAAGGCTTGTCTAGCTTCCATGGTCCATTTGACCTTGGAATCCTTTTTCAGCATATTGTTTAACAATCTTGTGAGCTTAGCCAAATTAGGAATGAACCTTCTCAAGAAGTTGATTTTTCCTAGAAAGCTTTGTAGTTCTTTGATGTTTCTTGGATGAGGTACTTGTAGGATAGCTTGAATTCTGTCTGGATCGATCCTAATACCATCTTTTGAGATTATATGCCCTAGGATTTTACCTTCCTCTAGACCAAACAGTGATTTCTTTGGGTTTAAAGATATGCCATATTTTCTACAAATTGTGAAAACCTGCCTCAAGTGTTTTAAGTGTTCTTGGTCTGATTTTGAAAAGGCAGTGAGATCATCCAGGTAGACCACCAGAAAATCATGAATTTCCTTGGCGAAGGCTATATCCATTGCTCTTTGGAAGGTGGCCCCTACATTCTTAAGCCCAAAAGGCATTTTGACATATTTGAAAGTTCCCCAAGGTGTTGTGAAGGCAATTTTGTCTTGATCATCCAGATGTACTAGAATCTGATTGAATCCAGAGAATCCATCTAATATTGAGATCCTAGAGGCTCCCACTACCCTTTGTAGGATATGATCCATTTTTGGTAAGGGGTAATGGTCTTTGAGAGAGACCTTATTCAAATTTCTTAGGTCAACACACAGTCTGATTTCGCCTGTCTTTTTCCTAGTAGGCACTAGGTTTGAAAGCCATTCTAAGAACCTGATTGGAGCAATGATTCCTGATTCATACATACGTTTCACTTCCTTCTCAATGAGGGGAAGGAGCACAGGGTTCACTCTTCTAAGTTTTTGTTTGAAAGGCTTTTGGTTTTCTTTTAAAGGTATGGTGTGCTGGATGACTGAGGTATCATAGGATTTGAGGTCCTCATAGCTCCAGGCAAAGACATCTTGGAACTCTTTAAACAATTCAATGTATTTCAATTTCTGATCAGGTGGTAATGCTTTAGATAATTTTATCATTTTGGGATTTTCTGTAGTTCCAATGTTACAATCTTCAATTTCAGCATTCAGCGGTTGCATTTTTGGTTTCCTTGAGATATCATTTGAATCAAATAGATCCTCCAAAGGGGTTAAACCTGTGGGCAGAAAATTATCCTTTAGCTCAATTACTTCTGCTTCTGTTTCAGCCAGTTCATCTCCATCTATCTGTCTCAACTTTTGTATAGTTTCGTTGTTGAAGGTGGTAGGGTGCAAAACCAGATTAGCTGTTTCAGCTGATATATTTTGTGTAATTGTGTGTGTCTGTTGTTGATCATCTCTAGTGGTTGAATCAATGTTAATTCCAGAGAATTCCTCTTTTAGAGTGAGGAAGTTATTTATCTGTGTGTCACTCTCAAAGACTTGCCAGTTCTTGATGTTGTCCGGAACTGCAGGTCTATGTTTGATTTCAGCAGTAAAAGTATGATTGGGTTTGAAAGGCAGCTTGCAAGTGCTGGCAAAGGTTGCCAAGCTATGAGCATGTACATTGAGTTCTCTAGAAATTTTAGTCAACTGTGATTCTGAGAAGGTATCGAGTACCTGTATAGCTGCTCCCTTATATGCTCTCAACCTTAGATCATTTGTGGTAAAGTTTCCTTTCATTTGTTGTATGATCAGATCTAAATCTCCTAAGATTGAAACTTTGGTTGCACCCAAGTTTTTTATGAGTTTTAGTCCTAACAAGAGGGCCTCATACTCAGCCATATTGTTTTTGCATCAAAAGTTTAACCTATATGCATGACCTTCAGCCTGGTCATTGTGCATATTGTGGATCCAGACTCCTGCCCCAGCTCCTAACTTGTTTACAGAACCATCAAATTCTAAATACCATAAGGTTTCATAATCAATATTTGGATTGAGATCTTTAGAACATTGTGTCATGGGTAGATTGGTTTCTTGCAAGTTTCTTGATACATCATGCTCCTTCTTTATATCAGTTATGCCTAAAGTGTTTTGGTGTTGGGGGGCAAATTGTTCATTTAATTCCTCTGTCTGTGCTGCCATAAATAGTTCAGAATAAGCTTTGTTGCAGATGTCAGCATTATAGAGAATAAATGAATCCATGTCAGAGTGTATTGAATATATTTGGAAGTTTTGGGGCTTCTCTTGACTGCTTACCACATATTTCATCAACGTTTCACGGTATAATCTCTTTGGCTGCCCAAAGACTGAAATGGTAGCATAGGACATGTCTAATTGCAAAGATCCTTGGAGCTTGGCCCCCCAGGATCTGGACAAGAGCATACCATACTTAGGAGGTATGTCAGCCACTACTACATCCATCAAAATTGTCTTGGTTGGGTATTGAACCAGGGAGACACATAAATCTTTAATCAATCCTAGGCACCTGACTTGGATTGAATCAAATGAGAATAGATCTTTATAAGGTCTTGTGATATCTAAGTTGAGTTTTTCCATTACAGATTTGGGCATTAAGTTGTGTGAGGCCCCGGAATCAAACATTGCATTGTGTAGAACCTTATCATGAATGTTTAAACTGACATAGAAGGGTGGAACCCCTCCGTTTTCTGTTTTTCCATTAACCTCAGGGCCAAATAGTAACTTCGGCTGATCATCTAGGACATTCACAGCATCTTTATTGTCTGATACTTGGAGTGATTTGTTAATCTGCTGTCTGTATACTTGATGTTTGGCCAATTCAGAAAGAGGGACTGATATCTTCAGCTTACTTATTTCTGTTTCCAAGTTAAAAGGCTTTTCTATTTGAATCTTGGCATTAAGTGCAGCAGGTTTTTCTTTTTCAGCTGGGTTGTCAGTGGTCTTTTGTTCATAGTTGGCATGATTTTGAATGAAACTGGTACCATGTTTGTTTCCCGGGGTGGTATCTGCCCTTGCCTTTGCAGGATGGAGTGGGGCTGGCTGGTTTTCAGGGGGCTGTTGTTCTGAGATATCCTCCACAGTGACTTCTGTGGTGTGTGGGTTTGAATTGCCAGCTGATTGTGGAAGAGCAGTCTTGTCATTGGTCTTTTTTGGGTGCTTACCATCCCTTGGTTTAAGAGGTTCAGGTACATCTATCGTTCTAGTCCTTAGTTTATACTGTTTGTGTACCTCATAAACTGGTGCATCATAACCTTCTCTGAAATCGAATGATTCTCTTGACTTAGTGTGGAATTGATTGCCATTATAAATGTCTTGATCTTCTTGTGTTAAAAAGACCTGATGTTCACTGTCTAAACCCATTAGGTTGATGTGAGGTTCCTCAGTTGGTTCATTAGATGTTGAAGCCTCAACATAATTTTCTTGGAAAGGAGGTCTGATGTGCTGGTCTGGATTAGTCCTTCCAACGTTAGGATTTTGATTCTTTCTAAAATTTGGGTTTCTAACATTGCTTGGTTGACCTTCCCATGATGATTTTCTTTCTATGGTTTCCACCCTATCCCCAAGTCTGTCCATGCCTTCGATGATTGCATCTAGCTTTTGCTCAAATGATGAGGGTTCTTCATTAAAAGTGGTTCTTCTTTCAGCTCTTGCCCGGTTTCTTTTAGCAATTAGATTTGCCTCTACACTTACAGCTATGTTTTGCATGTCTGCCAGGGTTGTAGGGGCTCTTTCCTTTAATTGATATGCCATATCAACATCAAACCCATCCGAAAATTTGATTAAGGCTAAATCAGGTGGAGGTCTAAGATTTTGAGGAATGGCATTATAGACAGTGTTGAATCTGGTACAATAATCTAGGACAGTTTCTTGTGGGCCTCTCCTTATGGTGTCATATTCAGATAAAATGTGTAGAGGATCCTTTTTCTTTTCCCATCTGTTCAGGAAGGACTGATAAAGAGCGCCTGAGTCAGCTATAGAATTTGCAGCAAGTGCTCTGAACCAAGTTCTTACTTCACCTGTTAAACTTTGGACAAAAATTTTCATTCTCACATCATCATCGTCTATTTCATAGTTTTCAAAGTAATCTTGCATTTTCTTGGTATGTTGTAAGGCAGTGTATGTATTGGTTCCATCAAAATAAGTAATCTTACTTTGGTAGTCCTGAGGCATAGCCCCAGGATTACCAGGTAGCTGAAGGGGAGCATAACGATTAGCCATATTTGCAGGGATAAATGGGACAACAGGTAGAAGGGGAACAACTGGAACAACAGGGACAACAATAGCAATTTGTGTATTGGGTGGGGGTGTGAATAGTATGTTTTGGGAAGTGGATGAGGAAGAGGGGGAAGAATGGGTTATGTGAAGATGAACTGATGGTTTGGCAGGGGTTGGGATATAACTTTGCTGAACTGCCTCAGGGCTGGACTTAGCAGATTCTTCTAGTTCCTTTTGGTTCCTGAGAGTCCTGGGAATCAAATTAGGATTATCGAAAATAGGTGGAGGATTTGGGTCAGGATTTGACCTGGTATGCCTAGTTCTCTTTTTAGGAGCCAGCTTCTGAACTTGTTTTTGGTATTTTTGAGAATATTTTTAGAATGGTCAAGGGATTGCTTAAATTTTGGAACCACTATCTAAAGCAGACAGTAGTTGAAACATTCGTTCTTCCCCAGCGGAGTCGCCAGTAATGTTAGCACTAAGGTTGTTCCCTTTGACTCCTAAGGGAATACGACCGAGGTAACCACAGACCAATCTTTGGATCACAGGTTCTAGCCTACCTACAATCAGAGAGGGATCTCTATTTAGAATTTAGCTTTGTTTTAGTAATGTTTTTAGGCTAGTTATGATGCACTGAATTTAGTTTTAAAGTTTTGGTTGAATGATGTCTCCTAATAGCTGAAATGCAATTTTCAGGGGTTTTTAGTCCATTGGGCATTGGAGTCTGTGATTATGTGTTGCTTGAGGTATTTAGTGAGGATGATGATAATGCAGGGCCAGATGGGCACTCATGAAACAATCTTCAAATTTGGGAATATGGACGGTTACCAGTCAGTGAGAGGCAACTAAGAATCTTTCACTATGCTGGTAATATGGAGAAATGAAATATTACTCAGGAGCAACTTAGAATTCCTGAACAGTATTTACTATAAAAGATTCAGTGTAAATGTGAGCAATTAAGAATTTCACATTCATAACAAATTCTGAAAAGGACATAAATAACAACAGATATTGAGTTTAGGGTGTTCAATGAACAAATCCTGAACTATTCTTTTTCTCTAATTCTAAGCCTAAGAAACATGTAGCATAAGCGGATTATGAAAGAGATGAAAACATAATAACATGGTTCAGAAAAACTTATTGTGACATGAAATAACGCAGGAATCCTGCAGCAGCAAGCAAGCTCAACACAACACTTCAAACAACGCAGACCTTCAGAAATTCCATCAGCTTCTGGTATTAAAAGTCCGAGATTACAATATAGCTCTTCAGAAGAGAAATCAACAACCCCAATAAGTTTATGCGTGGGGATATATATACAACTATTTTTACAAAAATATCTTAAGGATGAGTCATTTGTTCAATAACTCTCTTTACCAACTCTCGAAAATAGCAGATGCAATAGTTATTGCTACCCTAAATGAACAATGAATGACTGTTCGCTTCTATCAGAAATCTTTTGACTTTTGGAGGCAACCGGGTCGGTTGAGTACTTTGCATTGATTTTGAGGAGTCTGCCCTTTATTGCTTTGTCATGGTGCGGCTGCCTCAGCCTCGTCATCTGCATCTATAGGTCTTGCTTTGGTTTCCAAATTTGATTGTTGAGTTGGCCTTTTCCACTACTTTCCCAGTCAGAGCAAATATATTAATTTTCTAAAAATGCTGACTTGTGATCGATACAGAAAAACCTGGTGAATAAACCTGTTTCTTCATAGCAACGTTTGTATCATGCCCATCCACCATTCTTGTGTAGGCAATTGGTGTCTCAGGATTTTGCCTAAGGTCTCATCTGCCTCAGTGTATTTGTAATAGTTTTGAGGCACTTCAAAAAGATGTCTAATCTCATTCATAATAAAGAATAAATTCTCCAGTTTGTCATAAAGACTCTGCCCAGAAGGAGGCCCTGTTTCCTCTGGGGCACTTGCTGATGCAGTGATCTAGTTTGTGGCATATGTATTGACTCTTTTGGCATAGTTTTCATGAGATAGTAACCTTCCTGCACTGGTTACCAAACTGGGAAGACCTCTGTTGTGCAATGCTGTGATTTTTTCAATAAATTTGTTCACATCTGCCTGCATTTCTTGACACCTTCTGTCCAATGTCTGTACATGATTTCTCAAGGTAAGCACTCTCTTTACTAGCAAAATGGTGTTAGTTCTGCTGATGATACCCATTGCTGCCAGCTGGGGGCCAGTGCGATTGTTAAGGACATTGATCATCCTGTTGGCTATTTCAGGCATATTGCCTAGAGATGCCCTAGCTCTCTGATTTTCATATTGGGCCCTGCCTATGAGATCCATATGCCCATGGATAGTTTCAATATACTGCCACTGGTCTGTAATAGATTGACCAATGTTGGCCCATAGAATTTTCTTGATTTCAACTATAACCTTATCAAGAGAAAGCTCTTTTTTTAGTTCCTTTATTCTTTTTTCAAGAGCCCTTACCTCTCTTGTTCTTTCAGCTATGCTCTGCTTTGTTTTATCATATTTTTCTTCAATAGCAGCCAATTTATCTTTGGTCTCTTTTAGTTCAGCCATCTGTGCTTCTAGTGCTTCAAGCTCCTTCATCATATTTTGCATTCTAAGGCTGGGTCCCTGTTCTGATGTTCTTGTTGGTGCTGATACCCCTGTAGCTGGTGCTGAGCCTGAAGGGCCTGCTTCTGATGTTTGCCTGCTAGGAGGACCTGCTGCAGATGTCTGTGCTGGCTGCATTGGTACTTCACCTTGTCTTGTTTTCAATGCTACCTCCAATGCACTCTCTGTTTCCATCAATCTCTTATATAGACTCAGGAGTAAAGCAACCACATCCTGATCCTTCTTTTGCTTTGCCACCTCTCCAGTCTGAGGGTGAAGGGTAGCTGGTAGCTTGATATGCTTTCTCATAGCTGCTATGTCTTCATCTCTTTTCTTCAATAGTGCATGTACACCCCTAGGGTCTTTTGGATCATGTCCCAGCTCTATAATGATCTCTTCCAAGGACTTGATTCTATTGTCCTTGGCTTGAGATGATGCCTTTTCTAATTCAAGCTGAGCAGTAATATTGTGTAAGGAATTTTGTAATTGGTGTGCCAGTAGGGTTTTATCAGCTAATGTGGAATAGAGCATCTCCCCTGTTTGCCGGTGTAGCTCGATTTGGTCCATGGGGTGGATGTCTTTGGCAAAAATCTCCAAATTAGTTTTGATATAATCAGCAGCTGTTTGAGGTTGCTGCATAGTAGGCCTAAAATGACTAAGAGTCATTTTTTGTTCTTGAATATCATAAGCAGACATTAGCCTCTGCTGATTGGTTGGTGCCATTTTCAAAAGTTGATTGTAGATTTCGTACTTGAGAGGCTCATTTGTTTTCTTGATATCTATAAACTGCTTCTTGATGCTAGAGTCTGCCTTGGATCGCTGCCTTGAAGAACTCACCTCTGCCCCATGTGGTATGTCTTGTCCTTGCTGCAGGGAGCTAGCCGATGTTTCAATGCTAGGAGGGAGCATAGTATCTGTTGGTCTCTCTGGCAATTCCTCCTCTGAAAAGGGATTTAGCCTCTGTCTTTTTTCACCTTGCTGGTCCGTTGAAGTAGTAGGAGGAGTGTCCTCTTGCCTATCCCTTTTCCTTGTTATTTCCTCATTAGCAGGTGTTTGTAAAATTGAGGATTCAACTGTTACCTCCTACCTTGGAGGGATTTGCTCTTGTGTTTGCTGTTCTGTTGAGGCAGGTTCCTTAGCTGTACCTTCTTGCTGTTCTACATTAGGAGGTGACTCCTGTTGTTGTACTGTTTTGCCTTTGACCATGTTTGCTGCTTGATCAGTTGTTTTGGCAGCCTGCTGGGGAACGGTGGATGAAGAGGCAGCTTCTCCAAGATGCTGAGGGGCTGAAGACCAAACCTGTCCAAAATATTCCAAGTCAACTGCCTTTTCTAAAGTTTTAATGGCTCTTTCTGCTAATTCCTCTTCAGAATAATCCTCCACTAAGGTGCCTTCCCACCACCCTAGTTGGTTAGCATGTTTTTCAATTTCTGGAATGCTAAAGTGATCATAGGTGGCAAGCCTATACTTGATTCTTCTGAGGCTTATGAAATGGTTAGGGTCATAGGGTGCCCAATAGAAGCTTGTCTTGAGGAGGAGGCCTTTTAGCATTTTGTATGCCTCTTCCCAAGCTTCTTCCCTTTTGTTAAAGATAAATGGACCCAACTGATGCTTAATTTTCAGCTGTGCTTTCTTGTTTCTGCTATGAAATTGGATCATATCTGCATTGCCGAACTGCCGGAAATATTCTAGTGCAAAAAGTCTCATGGGAACATACTTTGGTAGCCTGCATGGTGCTAACTCACACCCATATATTCTGATCACTGTGTGGTCTTGGTAAAAGTACCAATCTCCAATGCTATAGTTCATAGAAAGCTGGAGGATTTTCTGCATATCATCAGTGAGTCTAGGAGGAGGGGAAATCTGCAGCAGGGACAAGGCTGGGTGAATGAAGAGGTCAATAAACTCACAGTAGTTGTATGGTGAGTAGTGAATATGATGGCAGACTGATGTCCAGAACATTACAGATCTTCTGTTTCCCTTTGCATGTAGTTTCTTGAGGAAAACAGGAAAGCTATCAGGCTGATTGTACAATAGCAGATGATTTACATAGGAGGTGTATTTGAATACCCTCTCTCTCTCCAAGTTCATGAACTGTTCATGAATTTTGTTGGCTATAAATGTAGCATAGTCATACTGGACAGCAGGGGGCTGTCCTGGGGTGAAAATGGATAGCACTACCAATGTTGTCTCATCCACAAATTCACTAGTTTTGAACCCTAGGATGGAGGATATCATGTCTACTAGCAGTCTCCCTATGTCATTGAACCAGACATGTAGATAAGGGGGAGGCTGTCGGGGCTGGTAATCTGGAAGCATAAACAATTGGCCAATTCTTGTAATTTGTGAGTTGGAGAGCTTGGCACCTTGCTCTAGTAAAAGCTGCATAGTAAGAGGAGCCAGTGGCTTTGTAGGTTGAAACTGTAGCATTTGGTTGATGGCTTCAGGAGTGATATGGAATAAGACAGAGCCTAAAGGACTGAGAACAACCCTTTGATTGGGGTCATAGTTTGTGCAGCATTGGTGAATCAAATCAGGGAACTCATTGACCTGAGGGAGATAATAGATTGGCAAATGGGATTTCCAGATTCCCAGGAGGTCAGTACCATCTCTGTGTTTCTTCTTTAGCTCACAAACTGTTTCTATGTGGTATTTGTTACACAGCTCTATAGTTTCTCTCATTTGATAATCTCTGTCAGCAAGGGCCAACCATTCTAGGTCCTTATGTGGGGCATTCAAAGGTGCAATATTTAATGCCATAGGGGTCTCCATTGGTAACTGTTATTTGGAGTTGTATTTGAACTTGACTTTCTGGAGAAAGCAATACGGAGCAGTGAATTTCAATGAGTAGGGAAATTTGCAGAGAGGAAATAGGTGAATTGGGGAGAAACAGAGTTGAAAGGCTCCTGAGAGAGGTTTGAAGAGCAAATGGTGGAACTGAGTATTGTTTTTACAGTGGATTTTGTCTGTAAATGGCTTTGAGTCACAAATGCGCAATAAGCTGTGGAATTTTGGTAATTTTGAGCAATGGGGGTCCTCTACAGGTGAATTTGGGGATTATAGTGGGGGATGGAAGTTCTTTCTGCTCAGGATTTCTAGCAATTCTTATGTTTTCCCTCTTTTCTTGTTTGATTTAGTGAATTTTGCAAGGACCAAGGTATACAGAGGGAAATTGATAAGTACCTGGGAACAGTATGACGACGGTGTTGAAGGTCAGGTGAACACACGGCGCCAACAGTGAGGGAGCAAGCTTTGGAGTTGGCGAACAGGCGACGTAAACAGTCGTGCGGGAATACAGTTCGTATATGGCGAAAAAAATGGGAAAAAACGATTTTTGCGCAATAATATAGAAAATTTGGTATTTGGCACCTTTTTAGTGGATGACGTCAACATGACGTCATTGGTCCGGTCAGGTACGAAGGAGTGACATGGCGGCTGGTGATTGGGAGTGACGTGGATGAGCGATGTGGCGGACAGGTCGGAGAAATGGTGGAAGGTGGGGTGAAGTAATGCTGATGCGGAGATGACGTGGGGCGGGAGCGGGACAGCGGTAATGAAAAGTGGTTAGCGGTATTATCGGACCGCTTAGTGTACGGGCCCGGTAATGGTCAGAGGTCGCCCGCTCCAGTAACAGACGGGCACGCGTCCCCGGCCCTACGTCACCCTCTGACAGATTTCGGGCGGTAAAGGACGAGCAGAGGGGGTGGTCCGAAATCGCTGTGGGCCGTCGGATGGGAGGGCCCGGATCCGACGGACGACGAGCTGCAGACGTGTGAACGCGATATGGCGGGACCCGGCTGATTATTTTTTAATGTTTTTTGTTTTTGGTGGGGCGTGCTGAAATACAAACTTTCGGAAAGCGGGTAAAAGTGGGTTTTCTACAAAATTTATATAATGGTCGGAGATAATGCAATATTGTGGTTTATAGGTTGGATAGGGTTATTAAATTAACCAAATGTTAATTTAATTCCCAATTACAGAATGAACCAAATACAAGGAAACCTTTGATTCTGTAACCTTTGCCGAACTTCGAATCTATGGCTATAGTGCCCAAGGGGGGGGTATTTACATATTTTTTGGTTTTTTCACAATAGTGCTATAGTAATAGGGGAAAAGGAGCACGTAGGGAGTTAGATAATAGGGTTAGAAGTCAGTCTGAATTGGGGATGTGAAAGATTGAAAGTGAGGAATAGAGAACTAAGTTTAGTGAGTAAACCTAGATTTAGAAGTAGATGGGGAATGATTTTACACAGGAAATGTGGCTTCTTTTTGGAGAAGAAGGTGAAAACTTGTCATGAATTTTTCCAAGGAGAAATACAAGGAGGACTACTTAGGGAGGTCCTAAAGTCCTCAAGGAGATGTTAGAAAGGGAGTCTTTGGGGGAAAATAGGGGAAGTTAGACATGCTCCTATATTTTGTCTTCAAAATGCTGCATAGATACCTCTGCAACTGCTAACATGTGCCTTCCCGATCAAGGCCAAAACTGAATAGGATCAGGTTTCTGCAACTTCTGGCTACCTACCCAACTTAGTACCTAGCATTTTTTGTTACTTCAGGGAGGGTGCACTTAGACTTGCAAACCCTCATATGCTCTTTTCTTTTTGCTGCCCTTCTATCTAAATCTACCCTTATATCTTCCAAGGGCCCAGATTAAACTGATGGGATCCTTCCTTTCTCTATCCAGCTACTCATCTGTCAAGCTTGAACTGTTTGAACAGGTACTTATTCCCTAGTCTAAAATAGGCAATTCAAAACATGGCATGGCCCAGTTTGAACTGTTGAGCCACCCATCAAGATGGCAGTGGCATTTGGATTGGCCACTTTCCTGGTCTTTCTTTGGGGTTCATTTCACTTATTTTTATGACCAATTCATTTTCTTGCCCTTTGATTATTCTTTTAAGGCATACCCTCTTTACATGTTTTAACTTTTTGCTTTATTCACAAAAAATGGAACCTTTGCATCATCAAAGATGAACATTTTTGGCATTTCCACTGTCAATCATGAAAAATGAAACCCTATTTGTATAGGAGGCTAACAAGTACCATACAATAGATAGTTGTACAATTCATTAACTATAAAACAGTATCATTCCAAACCATAAGGCAACCAACCACTCATCAAGGTATTAAACCCATACATTACATCCTTTTTTAGATCAACAACATATATACAAACTATATCAAACTGTCATACAACACTTTGTCCCTATAACCACATTAGTTAGTACCATGAGTAATATCTTTCCATCAAACAAGTTTTATTCTGCCCTCAAGAAAACTTATCCAAACACCTCATCCCTTAGCCATACATATTAATAGACTTATACTCCGCCCTTAGCAGCATATATCTCAACATGGCTCACACTTAGCTAAAATTCTACCATACTAGAAAAAGGAAACACCATAGCAATATATCAATAAAATGAGAGCTACACAATCATCTATGGCAACACGAACCTTGCAAGCATATTATTAGCACAAGGAATACACAACAGTAGCAATCCTCTAACTTTATGATCTACTTATTATATTTTCTTCAGATAACTTTAATCTTTATCATGCACACTGGGAATTGTCTCAGTCATTAGTTTTGAAATAATGCAGCTTCATTCGCACCAGAAACTCATTCCAACACACATGATCATGCACATAGTTACAATTACCATGCATTGTCTAACAATCTCATGCTACAGGTGCCATACTCCATTCACTAGAAAATACTTTGTATGATCACTTTGCCATCATAGGCAAATATTATTTTTCCATGCACACAGGTTCCTTTTGGCTCAAGTCAATCTCTGATAATTCCAGTCCAAACTCAAATAATGTTCCCACACTACATTTTGACTAGATTTCATGCACACAAGTGTCTCAGAGACTGCATACGCACCATCATAATATGCTTTGACAATCATGCCTTTGATCCCTTATACCTGAGCCAGAAAGATTCAAAAGAAACCAAAACATAAAATATATGTGCCTATGTCAAAGCAGTCAGAAGTTAGAACGATCCATATTTATAGCCAGACTGATCCATAAGAAAGGTAGTCTTCAAAATGCTTAGATTGATCACCCTAAAGTGCACTCCCAATTGTCTAATCACCTTTTGTATTTAACCAAGTCGATTTGTTGATTACCATGGGCAAATACCCTAGATTTGTTGATGGTATTTCGAAACTAATGATGGACCAATTTAACCAAATTAATAAAATAATATTTAAGTGAGGCACTTGGAAAATAATTAACTGTCGATGACCAAAATTTACCATTAAATCCACTATACGTTATCTCTAGAAATTAATTAAAAAAAAAACTTTGGACTTATTCATGGAAAAATGCTATGGGGATAATAAGCTCACCCTAGGCTCATAGACAATGTTGTTAATAGTAGCACATAGTCCATCAACATTAGGAAACTAAAGGCACTACTTGATGGGAAAATAATTTTTTTGACAGGATTGTATTCTCACCCACTAGGCATTTGTTTAAGGTGACTGGCATTTTTGCAAATAAGGGGGCTGATCTGGCTTCAAATTCATTGAAAGTAAAGACATTCTGATATGACTCCCCTCTTTATAAATTGATATGGCAAGGATTTGAAAGCATTCAAATTGAAAAAAGTGGGTGTGTGGTTAGAGAGAGATCTCTTTCTCATTCATTTCCACCACTCAAATACTTCTCTGAGAGTAATGGTTGCAAAATAGGAGAGAACCCAATTGGTAATTATGCCTGAGCAAGTCTTAGCTCTAAAAGACAAGGTTTCTGTGCTTGAATATTGAATTTCAGACACGAACATCAAGAGCATGAGTTTTAAGAAAACCTGTAAGTTATGACTACAAACAAAAACTCAAAGATTGATTTGCATATTCAGGGTCTCAAGATTCAAAGGAATGAGTCTAAAGCTCATAAATTCAAAGAGAATAAAATATCCATGGGGATCGAAATCCAGAAAAGAGGAAGATGGCTGTAGCACCTAGAAGATAACCAATTCAAGTAACCAGTTAATAAATTTGATGATAAGCATTGCTGCTGCCAATGCAGGTATAGTGGAAGTACCGAAAACTGAATATCAGATTCCTTCCATTTTCCTTGTATAACACCCACTTAATTATCAATATTCTCTATAATTTTCCTTGAATTTCATGTATTTGTTGGTGAGTCTATAGTGGTAAGCCTAACAGAGAGTTTGAAAAATGGAACGACTTCAGCCCCAATATAAGAGAAATGTTGAATTGTCTCAGAGGGCTCAGGTTAGCACCTACTAACTTGCTCCAAATATTTCCAGAATATATGGAAAAAGTAATGCTAGACAAATAGAGAAATCTAAAAACCTGAAAGTGTAGTAGCCTCAACTAATGTGGAATAAAACTAGATACAACAAGATCATAACATGTTCAAACTCGATACAGACAACATAACAGAAAAAGATTAACATAAACTCAATGCCAATAGAAGGAACAAGATAATTACTGCATCTATTAGATTTGTTGCTGATAAATACAAGGGAAGCCCTCTATTTATAGCAACCTAGGAGAAGTCCAAAATTTAAGAAGGATAGTTGGCAAGTATACAAGTATTTAATTATTTACCCAAGTTAACTTACAACTATTTTTACACTAACAAACCCCTTAAGTAAAATTTAGGTGAGTATTAAAATGGAGCCTAAATTCCAAAAATGGGTTCTAGCTACATGGCGATGATAGGTACCCGTGTACAAAATGCTTATAACGATTGAAAAGGAGAGGGAGGATCATTTTTTTGTGGACAGTAGAGCACCATATGTTTCAACTGAATACAATCAGTGCAAAATACTCTTCAAATTTGAAATTGACATATTCAATACCATTATGTCTCTAACTCTCTGCAAACATTCGATAAACATTTCCAGATTACTTCAAGAAAAGTGTCAAAAGCCTCACTTTTCTTCTTTAAAAAGTAGACCCAAGTTTGTTTAGAGTTGTCATCAATGGATATAAGCAGATAACGGGCCCTTTGAAATGATGAGGTAGGAATAAGACCTGCAACATCATTGCGAACAAGTTGAAGACCTTTAGATTCTCTCCAAGATTTGTCCTTAACAAAAGTACCTTGAGGATTCATGCCAAGAACACACCCAGTACAAACACCATCAAAAAGAGAAATAAACATAAGATTAGTGACCAAAGTTTACTTAGTCAATAATCATAGCAAGAGTTTAAGTGACCAAATATCATGTCATAATTTAGTTAACTCATTTGAGTGACCAAGTTATACATTGATAAGAGGCTCCACTACAAAATGAGAAAATAATTTCAAGTGTGCATGATGATCCACTTTCACTATGTCAATAATTTGTGAAGGGTCCTCATTTCATGAAACAAAAATAAAGAGTAAACAAGATTGTTTTCCTTGAAACAAAATTTGTAATCTAATCAATTGAGAGAAAATTAATTGAAAGATTAGAAACATATAGAACATTGTTCATCATGTCATCTATCATCTCAATGGAACATTTCCCTTGAAGAGGTAAAGGTGAAGAGTTTCCCATAAAGATATGCTTTGTATTGCATGCATTAATGGATGCAAACAAATTCTTAGGTGCAAGCATGTGATGGTTTGCTTCATAATCAATTATCCATTTAGGTAAGAAGAAACTTGCAATAGCAGAGATCAGTTTAGAATTTATTGTATGATTGCCAAAAGAAGATAGATTGACAATTAAATTGTGTTTCTTCATTTCTGAAGCGAAGGAAACCAATTTCTACAAACAAGATTTTGAATTACGTTTCCATAAAAAGCACATTTAAGAGGTCTATTATTTCCTTTAAAATCTTGTTTCGGTGAGGGATTTGAAAATTTAACACTTCTTTGTACTTTCATTTGTTTCCCTTAGATGCCTTTTTATTTTGTATCCTTGAATTTGAAGGTGATATAGCTATAAAAATTCCACAGTCAAGAGCACCCATTTTGATGCGTTTATCTTGCTTGCAAGTAGTTGTTTAATAAAAGCACCAAAAGTAGGTAGGCTCAAAAAAGATTGGTCCAAGGAATCTTGAGTTCAATATAAATGTGGAAAAAACACTAAATAAAACTCACCTAACTTAGAGAGGACTGCCAAAATGAGTTGTTCATCACTTTTCTCAATTTTACAATCTTTTTTGAGGCTAGAGAGATAGAACTTGGAAATGAAATCTTAAGTAGTAACAAAATTACTAGGATTGAGAGTAATTAATTCATTTTCCAATTGATGACCACAAATTGCATCCATTTTTCCATGGTGCTTCCATCACTATGTCTATCATTTAGACCCAAGATACAATACATTCATCTATTTGAAATTTGAGTGCCTTTAGAGCTAGAACTTTGTAGCAGTACTTGCAAGAGTATTAAACTTGAGGGCTTCCTATGAAGACACGAAGAAAGAGGAGTGTGTATAGGGAAGTGCAGGACACATGGTTGATACTTCCACACATTTTGAGGGCATGCTAATATAAAATTCATTATTGTTGTTAGATACACTGGCGTTGGTTAGTTTCAGAAAAGTTCTCTGTCAAATATGTTGTTTTCATGAAGTAATATTTCCAGCTAAGAGGATAAAGACTTGGCATGCCTAGGACATAGTGGTGTTATTTATTTCATGTATTTGTGATTTATTAGTATTCCACCACTAAAGACTTCATTACATAGCTTCTCGTTTAGTAATATATTACAACAGTGACTTGTTAAAGGAAAAAAATTTCGGTTTGTTTGAATGCCATAAACTGGAAGGAAATTTAACTTTGAATTAGAAAAGTGGAATATATTTTGAAAAATATGTTTTTTGATCAAATATTATATAGCCCCATTTCCCATAAAGATATGCTCTATATTGCATGAATTAATGGAAGCAAATAAATTCTTAGGCGCAGCCATGTGATGGATTTCTCGATAATCAATTATTCATTTAAGTACGAAGAAGCTTGCAATAGCAGAGATCGGTTTAGCAATTCTTGTATGATTTCCAAAAGAAGATACATTGACAATTAAATTTTGTTCCAATTTCCCATAAAGATATGCCCTATATTGCATGAATTAATGGAAGCAAACAAATTCTTAGGTGCAGCCATGTGATGGGTTGCTCCATAATCAATTATCCATTTAGGTAAGAAGAAAATTGCAATAGTAGAGATCGGTTTAGAAATTCTTGTATGATTGCCAAAAGAAGATAGATTGACAATTAAATTGTGTTTCTTCATTTTTGAAGCGAAGGAAACCAATTTCTACAAAAAATATTTTGAATTACCTTTCCATAAAAAGAACATATGAGAGGTCTATTCTTTCCTTTAAAATCTTGTTTCGGTGAGGGACTTGAAAAGTTAACACTTCTTTGTACTTTTCATTTGCTTCCCTTAGGTTCCTTTTTATGTTGCATCCTTGAATTTGAAGGTGAAATAGCTATAAAAATTCCACAGATAAGAGCACCCGTTTCGATGAGTTTATCCTGCTTGCAAATAGTTGTTCAATAAAAGCATCAAAATCAGGAAGACTCACAAAAGCTTGGCCAAAGGAATCTTGATTTCAATATAAATTTGGAAATGAACACTGAATAAAACTTGCCTAACTTAGAGAGCACTGCCAAAATGAGTTGTTCATCATTTTTCTCAATTTTACAATCTTTTAATTGAGGCCAGAGAGATAGAACTTGGAAATGAAACCTTAAGTAGTATCAAAATTACTAGGATTTAGAGTAATTAATTCTTTCTCCAATTGATGACCACCAAATGCATCCATTTTTCCATTATGCTTCCCTCACTTTGTCTATCATTTAGAACCAAGATATAATACATTCATCTATTTGAAATCTGAGTGCCCTTAGAGCTAGAACTTTGTAGCAGTACTTGCAAGAGTATCGAACGTGAGGGTTTGCTATGAAGACATGAAGAAAGAGGAGTGTGTATAGGGAAGTGAAGGACATGTGTTTGACACTTCCACACATTTTGAGGGCATGGCAATAAAAATGTCGTTGTTGTTGGATACACTCACATTGGTTAGTTTCAGAAAAGTTCTCTATCAAATATGTTGTTTTCATGAAGTAATATTTCCAACCAAGAGGAAAAAGACTTTGCATGCTTAGGACATAATGGTGTTATTTCTTGCATGTATTTGTGAATTATTAGTATTCAACCACTAATAACTTCATTATGTAGCTGCTCGTTTAGTAATATATTACAATAGTGAATTGTTAAAGGAAAAAGATTTCGGTTTGTTTGAACGCCATAAAATGGAAGGAAATTTAGCTTTGAATTAGAAAAATGGAATATATTTTGAAAAATATGTTTTTTTTTATTATCAAATATTATATATGCCCATTGCATGATCATTAAAAAAATAGTGATGACAATAAGCAATGATTTTGGACACAATGAATCACATAACTCTCCAGCTCAAAAACATGTTAGCATATTCAGTTTTGTCTGCATTAGAGAAAAATGAATGAGTAACATTAAGTTTGATTTGAATATTTATAGAATCATTTCAGAGATTCTAAATGGAATTTTCGTGTGCTAATCTTGCTCAATTAATTACAAGGAAAACAAGGGGTATACATAATTTGTTGGCTTCTGGGAATGGGATTCCTTTTCTCCTGGAATGGTATGCTGACGATTGAAGATTACTATGTTGAAGCTATATTCCTAGTTAGTATCACAATTTAGAAAGTTTTGTCTTATTATTTTCTAGTTTATTGTTGTGTCAGCAATACTTTGCTCCACCCATTAGATTTCTACTGACCAGTTTTATTGTTGAAGTGTCACTGCTTCATAAAGATAACCAGACGAAATGATACAACTACAAAATTGAAGCACAAAACATTCTTAAAATAAATTGCTAGCTCCGATGTGTTTTATTATGTTAGATAAAATCAAAATTGCAATGTACCATAAGCATGAGAATTCAAAATATTGGAATAGAAGTGTGTGCATCTATTTGCATTTATTACTTTAGTTGAGGATAACATTTCATGAGCAAATGTGTTACACTCATAACATAGTAGGTACGAAATTTATTTTATGGTGATGTTTTATTTTCTTTGTTTATGTAGGTCGTTTGGCCACATAGTGGTCACTATTTCCCAACTAAAGAAAACTTGTTCGAGTTTCTTGCTTTTATGGGGAAAAATGACATTAACAATATTGTTGATGTTGAGGTATATATCATATAAATATTTTATAGTCTACTTTAGGTTATATTCTAGTGGTCATCGAATTTCATGTCTTATACTTTGCATTTTATCTCTTTCTTCAGGAAAGGAACTAAATATTGATGGTAAGAAGCAAGAATTGAAGAGAGAGGATAACAATAACACTAGAGTGAAAAAATGAAAATTAAAGAGAAAGAGAAGAGAACTGGTCTAGTGGTACCCATAGAGCCAATATCCCGCATAAGACACACATAAAGACTAATGGTCAAATCTTTAGAGTTGGTGAATTCACCTGCAATGCCTTGGCAACACAATGATAATGTTTTGAAGCAATGAAACAATATTTCATGTGTAAATTGTACTCCAACCAATATTAAGTTGGAAACTCATATTGTAATACTTGACATTTTATATAATATAATTTATGTGGTTGGAATTATTTATAGTTGCACTTGATATTACTTAGTATTGTAATTAACATATGTAACTTTATGTTTTCATATTATATGAACATGTACATTGTATGCCATTTTTTTTAAATTTAGTAGCGAAATCATACAGATTAATAATGAAAACATAAAATCAATCTAAAACTACTAGATTAGTAATTTATGTTTATTAACGATGAACACATAAAATGAATATACAACTAAATTAGTTGCTTATAATGATTGTTAATGAAAATAAATGAAATGAATATAAACTACTAAAGTAGTAATTTATATAATGAATATGATACTACCAAAAAATATAAATGACTAATGCAAATGATAATCTTGTGATTACAAATGACAACTAAATTTTTCATATATAAGACTATTAGTAGCTAATTTACAGTATCTTAAAACACGACTAAAATTTAGTCATATATATCTGGTCATTAATTGGTTTTAAACGATGACCAAACTTTACATATATATGACTATTAGTATCTAATTTATAGTATCTTATAACACGACCAACATTTTGGTCATATTTATTTGGTCATTAATTGGTTTTCTTGGGTGATCTTTTAGTAATATATTTGTTGTATATTTGGTCATTAATTTTCACAATTAATGACCAAATCAATGATTAAATCAATGACCAAATCAATGACTAAATTAATAACCACATTAATGACTAAATTAACGAACAAATTAATGACTAAGTTAATATCTAAATTAATGACTAAAAATACTACTAAACAATAAAATTGAGACAACCAATGAATGACTAAGCTAAAAATGACTAAAAGTTGGTTGCATTATAAGATACTGTAAATTAGCTGCTATTGGTCACCGACCGAAAAATAGTCATTTATATGCAAATTTTAGTTGTTTTTTAGTAATTAATTAGTAATTTTATACTATAGATTGAGTTGAAGTGAATGGGGAAGTGAATGGATGGAAAGGTGATGTGATCTCACTGGTATCTGATTCAGATCTTGATGAAGTAAATTTCCTATGTCGTGGAAGGATGGGGAACTCAAAAGGGGTGACCCCAAGCCTTTCACTTTGTAGTCTAGTCAATACACCTATTTGTTGTGATAAGGAGGTAACACTTTCTTCAGAAACTTTAGGTTTCTCTGGTTTCTTGGAAGAAATGGATATCTGTTCCAATTTCTGTATCAAAGGATGAACTTTGGGAGACTAGGGAGTGTAATCTAGAGAGAGTGGTTGCCTTACTACTTTAGGAGACGAGGGAGATGTTTCTACAGCTTCAGACTTCTGATCAGGAGATTCTGAACAAGATCTAGAAGGTGTAGAAATTTTGGAGGGGTTTTGACTCTTATGAATGTTTTTTGAATGATATTTAGGTTTATATCCCATTAATAGTCGAATTCCCTCCTTCTAGCACCAAAATGTTACGTCCTCAGAATTCTGTTGCCGAAACATGGGGGATAATCACCCTGTCTAGACCTTAAGACAACTCCTTTTCCGTTTAAAGTACTGACTCTGACTGGAGATAGTGGGACCAGTTTCCCAATGTGGGTTTTAAGATGAGAGTGGGTGGTTCATGAGTGTTTCCAAAAGGATAATGATAATCTAAATGACTTATTTTATGACACAATTCTCTAACTAACTTATTATAATATAATCCTGGGTACTCCTATGTGGTATGCGATCTACAAAGATATATGCTTAACATGTGATAATAAAGATTAATCACGACTAAATAGAGATGATAACGTATAAAGATAATTTCTTTGACTAAATAGTTAGTCGAAGGAATTTATAAAATATATCGCATATATGATGAGTTATATATGAAAATCACAATTTGAGTTAGGCATCATACAAAAGTGCAATTAATGCTTAATAGAAACAATAAATCTCACACACAATTCATGAAAGTAAAGTTTTGCCACTAATTAAATGTAAAGAGAATCAATCATACAAGATAATAGTACCATATGCGCGAAGTTCTGCTCATTTGACAAATGACATAGACCAATTTCTTTCTTCAGATCAAATTGTCTCCCAAGGATACAATAGTGCATCAACAAAGGAAAGTAGTCTGATATCTAAAAGAAATGATTATGTTCCATAATTTCACTAAAGCATTCACAAAATTACAATAGTGCATTCTTTTCAAATGTTTTTGATAGAATTATGAACCCTTCCCTAAATTCATGAGAAGGGTATAAATATTATTCTAACTAATGTGAAAAATAGATTATACAAAATTTGAGGAGGTTTCAAACAACCTTCCTCCTAACTAGCTAACTAAATCCAAAAATAAATAGTGGCTAAATGAACATAACTAAGAGGATGACTTGTTGTCTGCCAGCTTGTCCTTAAAACTGTAGATATCAGTCATTGGTTGAATTTGAAGAGGTGCCCAAAAATGTGTCCTGAGTTGTCCTGTGAAAATTGCATCGGTGAGAGGTGGCAGCATCCGCTAAGTCGTATGAAGGGAAAAATTGAGAGTCATAATTTGGCTATGTGGCTTGATGAGGTACTGCCAATAAAAATCCCAGTTGGTCCTAGTCAATTTTGTAATTGCCTCCCTTTGAGTCTCCACCTTTTCATGCCAGCTTTTATACAAAGAATTTAAATCGGGCATTTCTTTCAAATTGTCTTCTTTATTGAGGTTGGTAGCAAACAGGGTGTGATTCACTGTCTTAATGATATTCTTTGATACCCTAGATGCCCTTGCGACTGCTAGCTTGACCTGTTTGATTCTTGAATCCCAATCCATGAAGAGAATGTCTTTATGAGTTTCCTCAATCTTGGGTAGATTTTCTTTCCTTCCATCTTCTGTTTCCTGCCATTTGATGAACTCAGATATTCTGGTGTTTAAATTGTTAAACTCGGTTCTTTGATCGATTACCTTATCTATCAGTTGTTCACTAGTACTCAGATAGGGAGTAATGTGTGAAATCATTTGGCAGAAATACTCTTGTTGTTTCACCGGAAGGGAATTTAATTCCAGTTCCTCTTTAATAAACTCCTCAGTAGTGGGAACATCCTTGTATATTTACATGGCTTGCTGCATTTCTTGGAGTTGCATTTTTTTGGCTGATATATTGGCTTCATGGCTTATTTTCAGGACCTCCATGTCTTGCTGCAATTGTGAAAGCTTCTCAACCACTTGCCTGTTTACGCTTTCTTTCTTTGCTTCGTGCTACTACTCGAGTTGTGCAATCCTCTCCTCTTTTTCCCTTAACAAAGTAGAGACTTCAGTAGCC
Source organism: Pinus tabuliformis (assembly GCA_031772625.1). Lineage (NCBI taxonomy): Eukaryota > Viridiplantae > Streptophyta > Pinopsida > Pinales > Pinaceae > Pinus > Pinus tabuliformis. The sequence continues at coordinate 321,184,756 of CM062820.1, forward strand.
TTGTCCATGGTGGTCGATGCATATTCTCCTGTGCACTATGATAGTTTAGTCAAGTTCTCAATTGGATTGAAAGGAATGTCCTTCCAAACAATGTCCATCGACTCGTTTCCAAGTGGGAATTTGGGTGTTTCTACCCTCTTCCATTTTCTCTCCCTTCTTACTACAACCTTGTGGAGACGGCTATAGAAAACATCAAGTGGAGGTGTTTGAGTTACTTTCAAAACAATTTCTGATGTCGGTAGAGCTGGGATAATTTTAGTACGTTGGGATGTTGTCACTTGTTCCTCCATAGTCTTGGAATTCTCACCAATAGACTTGGGCTCTATATCCCTATGAACATGTGGAGGATTTTTAGATTCCACTATTTCTTGGGTATTTGTCGCTTTGGGAGTGCCTTGCAATTTCTAATTAAATTGATCCCACTCCTACTCCAAACTACTGCCTTTAACCTCTGAACTGATTTCTGTAGTCGGGGTGCTCATCACTTGTTTCTCAGCTGACTTCCTGTTGGACTTAACTATATTATCTGCATCTTGGGGTTTCCCTGTGTCTAATGTCTTCTCAGTATTTACCTGAGAATATACTCGAGAACTAGGAGCTTCACTATCAATAGTGACACTTGGTGTAGGCTTATCCTCAGGCTTTAACAAATGCATTGGGATCACTTCGAGCCTTTCATTTCTGAATTCCTGAAAGCTTTGAAAATCTTTAGGTTTCAGATTCACCCTTGCCCATTCGAATGCTTGTTCAAAGGATTTGGCTGATTGTAACAAGTCTTCAAAATCATTCTCCTCGTGGTTGTATTACTTGAGCTTTACTACAGTAGTGATATTATATGCCACTTTCTCTAGATCAAATTGTCTCTTAGGCAATGTATGAAGCTTGAGGGCTTCCATGTGTGGTGACTCCTTAGTAGCATGAACAAAATTTGCTAAAGCAAAAGAACCGCACTTGACAGGAAAAGAGGGCCATAATGACTTCTTGTTGTCTTTGAGAACTTTAGTCAGGCCTTTTCCCATGGTTTGGCAGGCAATCTCTCTTTCTAATAACTTATCAGAAACATATAAAGGAAGGAAATGTGGATCGGTTGTGCTACCAAAAACCCTAATGTAGGTGAATCATTCTTCAATGGAATATTTTATGAAAGTAAATAGGTTTGTTGTGGCTTCTTGGGAAAACCTGGGGGCTTTCTTATTGAAAATTATTTGATGTAGGGGCAACACAATAGCATGAAATATCTTATAGAAGTGAGGTATATAATGCGATTCCCATATTCTTTTATAAATAAGATGGATTGGTTAGGGGTACTGTAAGGTCGATTTCAAACCCATGGTTGGAAATGTAATGCAAAAATAGATGGCATCCATAATGTAGGCACTAAAATAGAATGGAGGGAGGTGATCTGGATTGGAGGCTCTCTTCTGTTGATATTCTATAATGGTGGTGGCTAGGTTATCAGATAGGATGGAGGGAAAATTCATGATGTGGGAATTAACATAAGCCTAAATCAGAGGAATCCATTCTATGGAAAACTTAATATTATTGGGTAGCCCATAAAATCTACATAACATAACTGCTGCATAGTTGTAGGGGTTTACCAAAGAGGCTATAGCATAGATACCCGATTTGTCATATTTGAATTTTTTTTCCAACACTCTCCAACCCTGAATCAGCTTAAAGTGTTCTGGGTTCTTCTTTGCGAAGTTGGCCACAAATGTGATGTCGTAGATATCCTGAGGGTCAAGTATGTGCTACATTTTCTTCGTGTCCTCTACTCTGAACGACCCTATGAGCTCCATTCTTGAATTTCCTATCTTCAATGATGAGGCTTTTCATCACCCACCTGATCATATCCATTTATGCAATGATTTTAGCTCTTGCTCCTATCCTGTGAAATAAAGAATAGAAAGCATCTCTAAATTGAAGTCCCGAAGGCCTTGTTCAGTCAGTTGTTTCTCCCGTGATAGTGATTGTAGGAAGTTCGCCCTCAAGCCTATTTTATATGACCTCCTAAGATGTTGCACCTTCGACAATGTCACAAATTGTATCAGAGAAAATAGGAGCCATCTTTGTAAACTCAGATTCAGCAATGGTTTGCTTGCTCTGTTTCTGCATCACTTTCCTTAGTGACATGTCTTTTGTAGCTTACCTGAAATAGACAAGATATATCATCATAGACAGTATCAGGTCATTGAGACTGAAGGCTTCTCTGAAATGACTTTGGATCATGAGAAAGGTTTAATGAGATACTCAATGTCAGCTACCCATAACTCAGAAAATGATTATCCTTCCTCGGGCTGCTAAATATTTATTAACCTGTCAATTCATTCGTTTTGATATTAAAACTTAGTTATTTCACATGTTTTACTACTCTTAATCGCACGCCACAATCTTTAAATGGATACAATATAGTGATACCATATGTGTAAAGAGAAATGCGATTGCGAATATCGCAATATTGAATTTCACAAACCTCTAATGGAAATTCTAATGGCATAGCTAAATTTCTTGTGAAGTTTGCGAAGTGCAAAATGCGATTGCAAAATGACAAGATGCTATTTATCGGGCTATCGCAGTAGGAGATTTGATCGTAGATCACAATTTTTTAAAGATGTTTTAGGATAGTCACATAGAAAAGTGCGATTTGCGATTTGCAATGCGGATTTCATCCTAAGTTTGTTTTGCAAGGTTTTGCCTGTTATTTTCTTAGAGTTAGGTATTATTATCCTAAGCCTAAAAGTTTAAAAGGGTCCCCATTTACAACTCTAACCTTAGCTATTGCTTTTTATAAATGGGGTGATTGTTTCGTAGTACAACACATCAATGCTGCTAATGAAAATTGTAAGCATTCAAATCCTCTCTTTCATGTAAATTTTGAGATCTTTAACTACAACGTACATAATTTTATTTTTGATTCTGGCACATTTACCAATGTCATGGCCTCGTCAGTCTATAAGAAATTAAACATTCATCCAAAAAAAATAAAAATAAAAAAAATAAAACAAAAAATAGATGCTAAGATAATCTAATTAGATAGGTCTCAAGTTTTTTCTGTGGGAGAGTTGAACAATATAATAATCAAATTATCTTTTGACTCTAGAGTGCATCAATGAATACACATTGTAGTTGTTGACATACAAAAGACATACAAATTGTTTCTAAGCAGGGATTGGTCCAACAAGTTTCAGGGATATTTTTCTACAGATTGGTCACACCTATAGCTCTGTTACAAAGGAAAGAATAATCATATCAGAGTCAACATCGAGCCCTATATGAAGCATATGATTACTAATATGGAAGCACCCAATTAACCAATCAAATTTTATCCAGAAGAGTTGGGAATTTGTTTCCTAGAGATAAACATATGGTGTTATGAAGCCTTGTAATCACTCGTTCCACTAGATATGCAGCTGGAGACCCTCCCTTTCTCTCCAGCTAAAGGTACCGAATCTTGTACTTTAGATGTAAATAGCTTTAGCATAGATCATAATTGAAATGAAATATGGACTTTATATTATGATGGGTGTAAGCCTCCGGATGGAGCTAGTGCTGGTTGCATTCCGAGGGACCCCCCAAAAAACAAGTTTTTAATTTCTTGTATGTTAGAATTTCAATGCACTAACAACACTGCAGAGTATGAGGAATTGATCCTTAGACTAAAGAAGGAAATCGATATCAAATTTGAATGTTTAAAGGTGATTGGTGATTCAGAAATCATCATAAGGTTGGTATGAAGTACTATTCATTTTCTATCACTACATCTAAAAAACTATCAACAAGAGGTATGGCGCATGATCTCTTCTTTTAAGGCTTTTGGTATTAAGTCAACTCCTAGGGTTAATAATTGATATAAAATGGATCTAAGATAGACTTCTGAGTCTAAATTTTTCCTCACAGAGGAAAATGAAAGTCCAAGGATTCTCTTGGAAATAGCCCCATTACATAGATCTTCTTGTTCTCAATCTACTGCAACTTGAATGGGCTAAAATGGACTTTGGATGAAGAAGTTATCGCATAAAGAAGATTGCCTTTTTCCTTTGAAAAAGGAGGCATTTCTTCTAAAAATGGCCTAAAAGGTTCCTTATGGAAATCACATCGCAAATGTGCAAAGGGGTGGACTTAAGGCTAGGGTGGAAGGACCCCCGATCAATGATCTCCGACACATCAGATCGGAGGCAGGCAGGTATGTGATATCGGGACCCCAGACTTGAGATAATGTGATAGTGATAATGCAATTATGTGATTGCAATAATCAGTGATCAGAGCGATCGACTGATCAGTGATCGAAGGAGCAGAAGGCATAGACCCCCGCTGATGCGATACATGAGGTCTGATATTAGCATCAGCAAATCAACAGGTCGGCGATCGGGTGATTGGTGATCCCACATACAAAGGGTCATTGGGCATGTGAATTGCGATAAACCAATAAGGTTCAGACTGGATGGGAGTTATAAGCCCGAATGTATAAAACTTGAAATCTGGGTTTTTAAGATTTTCTGTGTATTAGTGCATTTTCGCTATGAACCCAAAATACAAAAGAAATGACTTGAAAGTGATAAAGCCGGACCCGAAATATTTATAGATGCGGCTTTGGGTTATTTGAGTTCTGTGGTAAGTAGGATTTCGAGAGAGCCTCAGGCAGTAAGTGGTATTGGACGGGCTCCGCCCGAACCCATACACTGGCCGACACATGGCATGGTGCAAGAGAGAGAAAACCACCTTTTTAGGCGGGTAATCTCCGTGCACATAAGCCACCCAAAATAGATTGTTAGCCATTGGATCAAAGATCACACAGATCAATGGTGGGCTTGCAACAGCCATAAAAGGGTGGACCTAATAGGGTTTATAAGTGCGATTTCATAGAATTTGAAGTCCGTGATTTCGCGCCCGATAATGTATTTTTGGTAAAACTCTGTGTATTGGAATTTTGTTCCATTTTCAGGTTTTTGCCTAAAGAAAGGGCCCGATTCCTTTGTAACAACCCATGATCATTGTGCCACGTGGCAAGCGGGTGTTTTATAAATAATGATACATTTTTAATGTGCAGAGCCATAGAGCTAGAAGCCAGAGGGCCAGATGAAGAGAGAGAGGAATTATTGTATGCAGAGAAACGGATAGAAAGCCGTAGAGCCGGAAGAATGCCTTAAAGAAGCAAGGAGTTCAACTGACGGGGCAGTAGTACAGAGCAGGTGGAGCGGTAACACAGAGAAGCTGAGGGAGTTTTTGGAGTCACTTGGAGGTCGAGCGAAAAAACAAAGAGCTAAAAGTTGCTGGAACAGATCGCTTGGAGGTCAAGCGAATTACAGGGGTACGCAGAGGCTAAGAGAGAGCTCAGAGAAGGCAGAGCCGAGAGCCAAGAGCTAGAGCCAGACCCAGAGCCGAGAGCCAAATCTAGAGCCGGAGCCAGAGCCAGAGACAAGAGCCAAAGCCATGAGCCAGAGCCAAGAGTGAGAGCGAGAGCTAGAGCCGAGGTCCAGAGCCAGAAAGCCAGAGAGCTTCAGAGCCAGGGATAGGATGGCCTTCTAAGTCCATTGTTTCTGTGTAATACAATGGAGTTGAGCGTGGAGCTTGTAGAAAGATTTCAACCATAATCCCAGAGAGCCCATTCAATTTGACTAGAGCTCAAGGAGGTGTAGCCCAAGAGTTTTGGGTGAACTCCATATTATATTGTTGTTATGTGTGTTTGCTTGTTGCTACATTGCATTGCTGCTTTATTTGTTCTTATATGTTTTTATATTAGTTCAAGAAAATAAACTTAAAGCACATTAACAATTAAAAATAAACATCGACATACACCTATTTTCAATCATTATTAATTCCCCAATTGGTTAATCATAATATCTTTGGGATATTTAAGCTTTGGAAGTGGGAGAGGTTCTTGTAAGTTAGATAAGAAGCCTATAGTGCCCCATTTTCAGATTAGGTGGTATTGGAGCTTGAGATCGATTAACCACACCTTCAGGAAGGTGATATCAAAGCTGATTATACCAGAGCAAGTGGTATCAGATCAGAATGCTTGATTGACAGAGAAAAGATTGCTTGTCTGAAATGTTTTTAAACAATCAGAGGTTGATTGTATGCTTGTTGCAGACTGACTATTGTTTAGGTTTGGAGAGGTGAAGGGAAAGATATTGATAGCTCAGTCCAGGAGATGACAGAAAGGAAGAAGGGCTGAAGGCATTCTTCTTATCCCAAATGACCTCAAAGCAATCCTTGAAGCATAAGAGGTTTGTTGCAAAATCTTGTTAGAATAAGCTCTTTGTTAATCTTGTTTGAAGTTTTTCTTTTCATAGGCATAATGCCAACTTCTACAATTGAGTCCTCAAATTCTTCTTTCTTCACAAGATTCTTTGATGAAGACATGAAGCAAGAATTGTTCACCATGATGGATATGTTGAGAGAAATGTATGAGGATGGAGGGAAGAGCAGCATAATTAGAGAGAAGTTGAATTCCATGGACGAAGAGAAGCAGTTGCTTTCTAAAAAATTGCAGGAAATGGAGAGGCAACTTCATATTGCAGATATGAACCTAAAAAGGATGCATGAGTCAGAGTCATAGCTCGCTATTGCGAAAGAATCCTTAGTCAAGTATTAGCTTGAAGAAGAAGTAAACCATTCCAGTTTGTCTTAAAATTCTTCTAAGAATTCTTATATTGGCTCTTTTGAAAAACATACTAGAGGCATAGGTTCCAAGCTAATTTCCAAGATGGGCTATGAAGGAAAAGGCTTGGGTAAACATGCACAGGGTATTTTTGAACCAATAATGGTTGAGGAAAGGCCTAAGTATTTGGGTCTTGGCTATGGACAGTCTCATGGAGGAAGTTCCAAAGCTACCATGAAGGCCATTGAAGTAGTTCCAAGAAGGAGTTTCATTTCAGGTCGTCTACCTCAAGAGTGTGAAGATTGTATTCAGGAGGAATGCAATAGCTTGAAACATCATTTGCAGGATGTAGGTGTTCAGAAGCACACACTTGAACCAGAGAGTTGTGGAAACTCTAACAACCTTGAACAGATTGTTGGTGTTCCAAAGGGAGCCACTTCTTCATTCAATTCACCTACTCAAGAAGGCAATAAAGGTGAAAGAGAAAGGTATAAATCTGGTTCTAATCATCTTCCTTTTGATTTTGCAAAGCATGATAAATTTCCATATAAGTATGGGAAAATAATTGCTTGTTCCTTTTGTGATTTGGATAACCATAATGTCTCTAGATGTTGGAACACAGTGGCCACATACAGGAAGCTTTTGAAGGAAAGTAAGCAAGAAGCCAAAGGTCCATTGGACAAAGCAAGTCATGTTATCAAGAGGATGCACATGTGTTGCACCTACTGCCATAAGCAAGGACATCTTGCTGCAAAATGTTTGACTCTGAATCCAATAATTCTTCCATGAAACTTGAAGCAGGTAGAAAGAGAAAATTGCAGAAATGGAAAGGAAGTTTTCGTGATTGATGTGTTTCAGGATGATTCACATGTTGATGCTAATCTACAGACAAAGGAAATACCTTTTAAAGGGATTGGTAAGAAATGGTTAAAGTTCTTATCCAATTAAGATTGCATGTCTATTGATGCATCTGTTTGCATTTCTTTGTTAATGAGATGAAAGTTGCAGGATTTTGCCAAGAAGGTGAATGGAAAAAGTTGAGTAGGAGACTCACTTTGTTGCAACAACATTATGTTCATTTCAACTTCAAAAGTACAGTGTGCTTAAGCGAAAGTTGAAGGATGAAATGCATGCATGAGCTTGATGTGCATGAACACAAGGATGTTGATGATTTCCTTGTATTTGAACATGTATGTGTAATTAACTTGCAGGGTTGATTGCTTTAACATGCATGTGATGCGATGTTGACTTTGGAGAATTTAACTTGGTCTCCAAGATGGAGATAATGATGAAGTGTTTCATCTTTTGAAAAAGAGTCCTAGAGGTCTTTTTCTACATGCTTGACTTGAAGGGTCGTTTATTTTAAAGGCATGTTTTGTGGAATTGTTATCAAGTCCATCATTTGTATGCAGATGTAAGAAATGGAGGTGTTCACAAGATGTGAAAACTATTTCTTTTATTGAAGCAAGAGTTTAGGAAATCCAGTTGTTGTTTGTATTTCTGTTGTTGCTAACAATTGTTGTTGACAGCTTGTCAAACAGGCACAAATGTAAAATTTTGTGGCGCAGATGTACTTCACATTTGTTTGAGCCACCTTAGATCAATGATCAAAGAAGAGAAGTTCAAACTACCTTCTATGAGCATCTCAGCAAGAGTTCTGCATGAAGTCAAGGAGGAAGACAGTTCTTCCTAGGAGGACTAGCACATGCAGGAAGGAGAGTGGTCAAAGACTTTGGTTCAGAGGCACTATGTAGAGGGAAGTGTATGGAGGCTGAAAGAAGAGGGTGTTGTTACTCTCATTTACTATTCAGATTAGTATGTCAGTGTTTTGGAGACCAAAATTTCTTTTTGTGGGAAGGTGTGATCCAAAATGGATGTAAGATAGACTTCTGACTCTAAAGTGTTCCTCATAGAGGAAAAGGAAAATCCAAGGATTCTCCTGGAAATAGTCCCACTGCATGGATCTTCTCATTTTGAATCTACTACAACTTGAATGGGCTAAAATGGACTTTGGATGAAGACATTATCGTAGAAAGAATATTGCCTTTGTCCTTTGAAAAAGGAGGCATTTCTTCTGAAAATGGCCTAAAAGGCTCCTTAGGGAAATCACATTGCAAATGTGCAAAGGGGTGGACTTAAGTCCAGGGCATAAGGACCCCTGATCAGCGATCTCCAACACATCGCATCAGAGGCAATAATGCGATTACATGATTGCAATAAATGACGATTGGAGCGATCGGCCGATCGGTGATCAGAGGAGCAGAAGGGATAGACCCCCGCCGATGTGATACGCGAGGTGTGATATTGGCGATTGGCAGATTGGCGGATCAACAGATCAGCGATCGAGTGATCGGTGATCCCTGATACAAAGGGCCATCGGGCACATGACTTACAGTAAGTTGATAAGGGCTAGACCTGATGGGAATTATAAGCCCGATTGTATAAAATTTGAAATCCAGGTTTTTCAGATTTTCTATGTATTAGCGCATTTCTGCTATAAAAACGAAATACAAAAGAAATGACACAAAAGCAATAAATCTTGACCCGAAAGGCTTATATATGTGACTTTGGGTTATTTTAGTTCTGTGGTAAGCAGGATTTCAGGTGGGCCTCAGGTGGTAAGTGGTATTGGATGGGCTTCACCTGAACCCATACACTAGCCGACACGTGGCATGGCGTGAGAGAGAGAAAACCACCTTTTCGGGTGGGTAATATTCGTGCACATAAGCCACCTGAAACAGAGTGTAAATCGTTGGATCGGAGATGACACATATTAACAGTGGGCTTGCGATAACCATAAAAGGGTGGACCTCATAGGGTTTATAAGCGTGATTTCATAGAATTTGAAGTCCGGGATTTCATGCCCGATAGTGTATTTTCAGTAAAACTCTATGTATTAGAATTTTGTTCCATTTTCAGGTTTTTCCCTGAAGAAAGGGCATGATTCCTTTATAGTAATAGACCCTGATCATTTTCCATGCAGTAAGAGGGCGTTTTATAAACAATGATGCGTTTGTAATGCACAGAGTCATAGAGCCAAAAGCTAAAGGGCCAGATGAAGAGAAAGAGGAATTATTATATGCAGAGAAATGGATATGAAGCCGTAGAGCTGGAAGAATGCCTCAAAGAAGCCAGAGACATTAATTGATAGGGCAGTAGCATGGAGCAGTCAAAGCGGTAGCGTAGAGCAGCCGAGGGAGTTTTTGGAGTCACTTGGAGGTCGAGCGAGAAAACAGAGAGCTGAAAGTTGTTAACGTAGATCACTTGGATGTCAAGTGAATCACAGAGGCACGCAGAGGCCGAGAGGGAGCTCAGAGAAGCTAGAGTCAAGAGCCAAGAGCTAGAGCTAGAGCCAAAGCTAGAGCTGAGAGCTAGAGTGAGAGCTAGAGCCAGAGCTAAGAGCCAGAGCCATGAGCCATGAGCCAGAGCCATGAGCCATGAATCAGAGCCAGAGCCAGAGCAGAGAGCCAGAGCCAAAGCCGAGAGCCAGAGCGAGAGCCAGAGTGAGAAAGTTAGAGAGCTTCAGAGCCATGGATAAGATGGCCTTCTAAGCCCATTGTTTCTATGTAATACAATGGAGTTGAGCGTGAAGCTTGTAAAAATATTTCAGCCATAATCCCAGAGAACCTAGTTGAGTTGACTAGAGCTCAAGGAGATGTAGCCCAAGAGTTTTGGGTGATCTCCATATTATATTGTTGTTATGTGTGTTTGCTTGTTGTTGCATTGCATTGCTGCTTTATTTTTTGTTATATGTTTTTGTATCAGCTCAAGCAAATAAACACCAGCATACACCTATTTTGAAGCATTATTAATTCCGCAATTGGTTAATCATAATATCTTGGGAATATTTAATCTTTGGAAGTGGGAGAGGTTCTTGTAAGTTAGACAAGAAGCCTATAGCTCCCCATTTTCAGATCAATAATGATGCTACAGATACTCTAGATAATGTTCCAGTTGGATTCACACCTTTAAGGGATGGTTTTTCTATTGAGATTATCTATAAATCTCTCGTCCTAGATAATGTAACTAATATTTTTGTTTTTAATCATGATCAATAGATAATACACTTCATGGAAAACATAGATGTAATCAAATGTCTGCTAATAGATGAAGAGGAAAATGAGATAACCTTACAAGAAGAGGCTGATACATGCAGGTGTAACCCCATGATTAAAGGTGTTCTCACGTTGGAGAAATTATATGATTTGCAGAATCAGTTTGGAGGACCCCAAAACAATAAAACTCAAAGTTCCACATTTTCACATGAGAAAATTAATCTTGGGATAGAACTTGATTTGAATTTTGTCAATCTTGGTACGTGTTGTTCTCTTGCAAAATGAAGAGATTTTGTTAAGATGTTCAAGAGGTACCAAGATGTTTTCAACTAGACATATGAGGATCTCAACACCTAATGTCCGTCCAGATCCTGACATGATCATTCACAGTTCACTTACTATTGGATCAGGACTGACGGGACTGATGAGGTTAAACCTTTTCAATAAAATTCAAGGAAAGTCCACCCAACTTTAGAACCTCTCATCCAAAAGGAGTTGAAAAAGTTGTTAGATGCATGAACCATTTTTTAAGTCAGACACTCCACTTGGATCTCTAATCTAGTTCTTGTGAGGAAAATGTCCAGTGAAATTCAACAATGCGTCAATTTCTAGAATTTGAACCATGCTTTAGATAAAGTTAACTACCCCATCCCATCTATGGAGAAAATTCTAGAAACAATTTTTGGATTTGAAATGTTTTCTTTGCTCAATGGATTTTTGAAATATAATAAAGTTTTAGTAACTGAACCAGATCAACTAAAGACAACTTTTAGAATGAAGTGGGGTGCATTTTCCTTTCGACACATGTACTTTGGCCTCATTAATGCTAGAGCCACTTTCCAAAGGTTAATGTACATTAATTTCATAAGGCTTATTGACCAAAGCAATATAGTATATTTGGATGATGTGATGGTATTTTCAAAGAAGAGATCAGATCACCTCCACCATCTAAAGAAAATTTTTGAATGTTGTAGAAAACACAAAATATCGCTCAATCCAAATAAGAGTATATTCGTTCTCTCTAAAGGTGACATTCTTGGACATATAATAACTAAGAGCAGTATCACCATTGATATTGAATGTTTGAAAGATATCACACAAATCTCGCTTCATAACAACAAGAAGGTTATGTAGTCCTTCCTTGCTAAGATCAATTTTATTTGTAATTTTATTTATGATTTTTCCTAGATAGTGAAACCATTGCAGAACATACTAAAGAAGGACACAATATTCAAGTGGAACCAAGAAGAGAAGGCATTTTTTTATCGTATCAAGAAATCCATCGCCGAATCCCCTTCTCTTCACAACCTTGATTTCAGTAAGGATTTTATTTTGCACACCTTCACTTAAAATTCATCATTGGTATTCTTACTAACACAGAAAGATAGCAAAGGTGGTGAGTGGTCCATATCTTTCATGAGTGCTAGTATGGAAGGTTCAGAACACAACCATCCTAACATGGAAAAACAAGAATATGTAGTTTACAAATCCCTCAAACACTTTAGACCATACATCCTGAAGAATCATGTGATAATGTTTATACCTCACCCAAATGTAAGGTCTTTTTATTTTCTAGTAGGAATTAGGTGAAAGAAGAGCTAATTGGATGACATGCCTCTAAGAATATGACCCAGAGTTCAAGCCTGCTCACATAATCAAAGGGCACGGGCTATGTAAACTGAATCGTGAAGCTTTCAACTAAGCATATGTAGATCTGGAAGGATGGGATCAAGAAATTGAAATGTACCAGAATCATTTGATGCCAACACATGATTCTTTGTCATTTAGGTATATTGATCTGAAGTAGTATTTAGGACAAGGGACCTTGTCTCCTGCCTTTTCCATGAAATAAAAAAGAGTTGTAAGGCTTGAAGCTTCATCTTATCGGCTACGTTACAAGTCATTTTGTCACATATGATCAAAAGTCCTAAAAACTTGATCAATTAACATCCTTGAACACTTTATCGTTATCCCTTTGCAAAGCCCTAAGTATCACATCTCGAAAAAGTCTAAGGTTTTGGGTCTATCTACTTAGAAACCATGTTTTTAGCCTCAATGCACCCTGTATGCATGTACACCTATAGTGGTTTCAAGTTTCATAACTAACAATTTGTGCTGACCAATGTAGTTTTCTTTACTCTATAGGTGTGATGATTCTAGAATTTTAGAAAAATTAAAAAAAAATTTGAAATATTTTCCTTCCAAAATATTCTAAGGTGTTTTTTAACATTTACCATGGATAGAGATATTGAATTCCTATCTTATTCTACTCTAGTGGTCTTATCTCTTATCTCTAGAGCTTATCCTCCCTCACATGTGGATGCCAAGCCTATATTGGTAAATCCTAAACTACCACTTTCACCCTATAAATTGACTTCCTTCCATAGAGTCTGGGTTGGTTTTTGGAGATTACTAGTGCCCTCAAGATGATAATTTGAACTTAAGGAATCATCATCCATTTTAGCATTAGGGTTGAGTGTGAAGGTTTGCTTTGTGGAATGGAAAAACAAGACAATCAGGGACACATCTACAAAGTCATCTTCTATATATGGTCGTAACTATCTTCTTATTTATTAATATAAAACGCACTTTGTTTTCATATACTTGTTTCATGTTGATGCTTATGTATTTCAATGCCATCTTGAATCATTGATTAGAGATATTGGATTATGCTATGTGGATATTATAGTTCCTTTGCTTGTTCTAATTATTGTTGTAGGTTCCATTTATAACATGAGGAGCTAGAGTTTGAGCTTACAAGCAAGGATAAGAGGAGGACTTACTACAGATTCCACATAGGTCACTTTTCCGTATTCTAATTTCTCTGAGGAAAACATAGATCATTTTTCTCTTTGTTGTTCTAGATCAGAACACTAGATCTAGGGAGTTTATTTTTGTCTCTAGAAGTGAATTTTCCATATAACAAGTTGTTCCAATGTAATTTGTTCCATAAGCACCACAATGACATATTACTTAGATGTTTAGAATCCAATGAACCCCAAAAGGTGTTAAAGGAGCTACATGATGGGCCGACATGTGGGTATTATGGCAACAACAATACAATGCATAAAATCATAAGAGTCAACTTCCACTAGCCTACCTTGTTTAAGGATGCCCATGAATATGTACAAAAATTCTCTATCTGTCAGAAGTGTGCCGGAGGGGAATCAGAGTCTACTGCGCCACATTAGTCTATAGCATTTGAAGAACCTTTTTAGTAGTGGGGTTGTATGTCATTGGGGGAATCATGCCACATTTGTTAAAACAACACAGGTACATACTCACAACCACATATTACTTTATAATATGGGTGGAAGTTGTGCATTTACATCTAATTAACTACTAGGAGGTAATTCATTTCATTAATTAGAACATCATGACCAGGTTCGATGTTCCTACCTCCCTCGTATTTAATAATTCTACTTATTTCTCATAATTTAAGTTGTATGATTTTCCCTGGGAAAATGGTATCATTCTAAAACGTTTGCTAATTACTACCCCTAGGGTAATGACTTACTTGAGTCCAATAATAAGAAGCTAATTTTTATTATCAAGAAGGCCTTGTTGTCACAACAAAAAAATTATCACAATTCCTTGACCAATGCCTTGTGGGCAGACCGTGTCACTCCAAAACCATCTCTTGGTACTTCTTCTTACTTCCTAGTGGATGGGAAATAAGTAATCTTGTTGCCAAACTTGTACCTTCCCTCGCTCTAGTTATTAAATAAATCTCGAGGTACACCTTCTCCTACCATCAAAACTTGAATTGATACCTTACTCAAACTTGACGAAGAGAGGCTGAAGGCTAGGGAAAAAAATTTCATACGCCAAAACCAAATCAAGAGGTGGTTCAATAAGAAATCCGCAGGGAGTAACAAGTTTAATGTAGGAAACCTTGTCATGAAATGGTATAGATCCCATGGGGACAAAGGTAAACATACCATATTCCAAGCCCTATGGATCATACCTTTTCAGATTAGAGAAAAACTTTTGTCAACATACCTATCACTTACAAATCCTAGACATGAAGACCAGACCCCTTCGTGTGAATGTCCAAGATCTTAAGTTCTACTTTACCTAACATCTCCCATAGCTACCCACTCAAACCTGCACATATCCTTATTTTTCCTTTTATGTTTCTAGTTTTGCATTTTGTTTAGTCCCTCACAACCCCTGCATATGATTCACATCATAATAGCCTATTTTCTATAAATAAATTCTTTGAATCTGAATAAGAGACTCTTGAACATCACCCTAAACCGAAATTATTCTAGATTTGATGTGGCCCATACACCACTAAAGTAAAAATAAAAAACAAAAAAAAGGAACTTAATGGGGTGTAAAGACTGATTTAGGTGGGGAACCCTAATTGTCCCATACAACCTATTTTAATAACAAGACCTTTTCTCTTGACTTGGATTTAAAGGTCCAAAGTTTGTTTACACCCAATGACTCAAAAGGAAGAAGGAAAACTTATAATGAGCAAACTACTTTTGGGAAAATAATAAAGTCTATGAAAAACTAGAAACAACCTCTCTTGCATGTCAAATAAGTCAGGAACCCTCATCTACCATAGATAATAAAATTCCTAATGAATTATGCCAATGTGCATATAAGAAAATAAAATTAAGTAATTGTTAAAAGATTGAGAAAGGATTCCTACACAAAGAGGTGATGTGATGACTCCACCAGGGTACTGACCAGGTTCACTAGCAACAAAGCAACATTTGTTATTTTTAGGAGTGATTCCATTAGGTTATTGACCAGGTTATTGAGTTACTTGTAATCAATATCAAAGGGTAACTTGAAGACATCAGTGGGACCCATGAGCTCGAGACAACACATTGACAAGGGACAACTACATTATTAATAGAGAACAAGTAGAAAATTTAAGGTTCTACCAATGAATCACCAATTGTTGTAGCTGCTACAACAACCTTAATATTTGACTCACCTCAAAATTTTGGATACCCCCCCCACTGAAATTTCAGAACTTTGTATGTTTCTTGTTGAGGCTTCATGCAATTATTACCATTTTGGGTTCCCTCTAGTAGTTGGGAGAATTTAGATTTCTAAGGTTTCAGCTAAGTTGTCCCCACAATTGGAAGTTGCACCATGACACCATAGTCTCAGCCTAAATGTTGTGACCCATGACCTTTTCCCTCATACCTCTTTTCTCCCAAATGGCTAAGTCATTCTAGATGAGTCACAAGGTCTCATACTTGATACGTTGCACTAATCAAGATCACCCTATCCCAATGACCCAGTGACCTTGTGACATCGTGACTTATGCTTCTCGCTAAAGGATAAAGTAGAACTGCAGGTGGCCAAGTCACATAAATATTTACCCTTCATTCTCATGAGCTACCCTAGCCTACAACCTAGTGAACTCACACAGACCTCTCGCACAAGGTTACAATGTTGTTAAGTCCCATTGTAGGCAGGTTCTTCTTTTGTAACCCCTCTCTAACTTACAACCTTGCAACCTTCTTCTCCATACATGTGAACTTTCTATATAAATATCACTCACCCTCAATTGTCATTTATTAGTTATTCAAAGTTCTCAAGTGGACAAATTTGGTAACCTGGTAGGTGCATGTCCTCTCTTCTCTAGGTAAGTGAACTTTCACCCCACCTGCAATCATTAGATTTGACATGTGTCCTCCTAACTAGTCTTGTCCCTACATATTTTGATTTACTTAAGATTTTATCCCTCGTCGCATCAATTTAAGCTTGTAGTGATTCCAAAACCCTCCAATCATTCACTCATCCATTAGAAACCGCATTTGGTCTCTTGCATTCACCTAAGATGCATTATCTCCCTATTCGACTGCCCTCAGGCCCTTTTCACCCTCCATGTGCTCGCAACAAACCCTGTGTTAGGTCCCTATAATACTAGTGATTCCCCCATTACTATTGTCATTGTAGCCCTTATTTTTATTATTGTGCCCCTATTGTCCCATATTGTTATTAGTGTGCTCCATAGAAGCCCATTATTGTTATTGTTGTGCACTTATATTATTATTGTTATGTCAGGTTTGATTATATTGTGACCCCTTAGTCTCCTATATATAGAGAGGAGGTTTATTCATTTGTATCATCGAAGATTTGTTCATTTGTGTAATTTAAAGGAGGTTGCCCCCTCGAAGAGGCTAATTTTGAAGTTGTTGATCTATATTTTCTATCTTTTTATGAGTTGGTTTCATAACATTTGGTATCAGAGATTTGGATTCTAGGGTTTCACTACTCCAAATATATCATTGTGGAATGTTCGCTATAAATTTTGTTTCTGCGATGCTTTAGAAGCTAAGAAAAACCCATTTGAGCCAAAATCTCCATGATCTTAGAGTCTGAATTATAGATCTTGTCTTGTTATATTTTCAGAGATATGATCTAAGGAAGTTAGGGTTTTTGCAGGCTCCCGAATTACATCCCAAATAGGTGACCTTGGGAAAAGCGTCATAACTTCCACTCTACATATTATATTAAAATTTCGTAAGAAGTTATAGAAAGAGGGTAGACACTAGTTTTCTGTGAATTGTTTTCAGGTCCAAAGGTTGTTAGAAAATTTTATATTACAAAGCAATGGAACTCATAAATATATTGCAAAAATATAAACACATAAAACACACAAAACAAGAGAGACACCAATATAAGTGGTTCACCCAATTTGGGCTATGTCCATGGAGAAACAACCAACCCTTCCTTTTATATTATCCAGCAAAATGAAGAGATACAACCTATAGCAGATCCATTGTAATTCCCTCATCTCTCTCAAAACATCTCCTCTCTCTTTCACGCTTAGAATACATATCTACATAGTCGCAATACAATTCCCTCATTTATAGCGAGGGGTTGCCTTCTAGGGAAAAAAAACCTAAATTAAACATAACTTATACCGTCAGATCACCGCCAAATGAACTTACAAGATTGACTATGAAATTACAACATTTTACAAGGCAATTTTACATTCCCCCCTGGACCACCCTGGCGGCACACATTTACAGGCGTTGTTGCTGCCACGTTATGAACTAGTGTTCAATGCAGTGATACCTCTAAATAAAGAAGATAATAAAGCTCCACACCCAACAAAGGTTGAAACAGTGACACATGGAACTTCGTACAAGTTCGCTCTACAGAAAAGGTGTATAATCAGGTCATCTTGGGAGCTTGGGCATAAGTGTTACTTGGACAATCCAATTTTGATCAGACAGGTGGATTTGGAAAAGGGACTTAGAGGGCTACCACAATTGGTAATTGCAGACCTTTGAGATTGGAAATCTCAGAGATACATCAAATTCAATATCGAGCTCCTACAAAGTGGAAAAAGATGTGTAGTTTTTTTTAAATTTTGCATAAGTTTGGTTTGAAAAATTAGTTTGAAGGAATTAAAAGGGCACAATGAAGCATACTTATCATTAATTGATGCCTCGAAGAAAGAAAAGGGAAACACCTAGTAAGAAACCTGAAATCTCTAGCATGACTCATGAAGAAGAGGAAGAAATGAAACATGATATATAAAAATTACAATACCAAGTGCAACAAAATTCACTCACACAAAAAGTAACAGAAGCTAAGATGGATGGTTTAAAGAAAGGTGTGGAAACTAAGATGGATGGCATGGAAGATAAGATGGATGGTTTATAGAAAGGCATGGAATCTAAGATGAATGACATGGAAGCTAAGATGGATGGTTTAAAGAAAGGCATGGAAGCTAAGATGAATGACATGGAAGCTAAGATGGAAGGAAAAATGGAAGATTTGAGGACAGATTTGAAAAAGTTGCTATAAGAAATGTTTGCTAATGGTGAAAGGGTAGTAAAGGAAACTCATGATGATAAAAAAAGAAATGTTAATCATGATTTCATAGACTCTAATGTTGGATTGAAGACCCATCATGTTCTAAAGATCAATATGAGGAAGTTTCATGGCAAGGATCCCGTACGATGGATACTGTATATGGAGCGATATTTCATTCTCCACAATGTGAAAAACACACAAAAGGTACTCATTGCAAATTTATATTTGGAACCAAATCAGTTTGTATGGTATCAATGGCTTTGCTCTCATAAATAAATTGTCACTTGGGAAATTTTTATGGAAGGAATGATAACACATTATGAGAATACAAAAAGCAACACCTTTTTTAGCCAATTGATGAATCTCAAACAAAAGGTTTCAATGATGGAGCACATTGATGACTTACAAATATAAGGGTAAAAGATATTCTAGAGGAGCATAGGATTGATGTGTTCATAGGGACCTTAAAGGATAACATCCAACATGAGGTTCGCCTTTGGGAACCTGATTCATTGGAGAAGGCATTCAAGTTGGCAAGAAAAATGGAAAGAAAAATTATGGCAACTAGGAAGCCTACCACTCACAACTATAAATATGTAAGTGTTGCTTCCCCTAGCCTTCCACAACCTACAACATTGACACCACAACAATTGGAAGAAAAAGGAGCAAAAGGGCTTTATTACAGTTTTGATAGAAAATACACTAAAGGTCGTAAGTGTGCTGAGAAGAAATTATTTTACATAGATTATGAAGAGCAGGAAGAAAAGGAACAAGAAATGTCAAAAGAAGAGGATATACACTAGGAACAAACCCTAGAGGAAGAATAAATGAATCCGATCATATCTTGTAATGCATTGGCTGGAATTACCACTCCTCAAACTATCAATATAAAAGGACATATCAAGAAGAAAAAGGTAATATTGTTGATTGATTCGAGCAGTACCCATAATTTTATTCATTGTAAGATATCCAAGGAATTGAATTGCTTCCTATATCTAGCAATATAGTGTCAAGTGATGGTCGCAAGTGGAGGAACCATAAATTCCTCTAGAAACTTCCATAAAATCAGGCTATCCATGGCAGAATATGTATTGAATAGCCCAATGCTTTCCATTCCAATGGGTGGTGCTGATGTCGTACTAGGAGTTCAATGGCTACAATCCTTGGGTACAATATCTTTTAATTTTCAAGAACTTTTGATGAAAAATTGTTCAAAAGGAAAGGAAGTTGAATTAAGGGGTATTGTAGAGAAATCGAGAAAGATAATTATCTCTAATGGAATGAAAAATCTTATATAGAAAGAACAATGAGGCATAATTCCACAATTATGTTCGCTAGAGGTTCGCTCATCAAAATCATCTATTTCTCTGGGTCTGTAAAAAGTCTTGGACAATCATTCCAAGGTATTTGAGACTCCCAAAGGCTTCCCACCTATTCGTGATCATGATCATGCTATTCATTTTATTCCAGGAAGTGTTCTTCCAAGCATCAAGCCTTACAAATATCCTTATGCCCAAAAGAGTGAAATTGGACGTATGGTTGTACAAATGCTAGAGGCTTGTATAATTCAACCTAGTCAAAGTTCTTCCTATGCTCCAGTACTATTGGTGCAAAAGAAGGATGGATCATGGCACATGTGTTCAGATTATAGGGAGCTCAACAAGCTCACTATCAAAGATAAATTTCCCATTCCTGTCATTGATGAATTATTGGATGAATTTCATGGATAAATTTACTTCACCAAGTTGGATCTTTGTTCAGGATATCATCAAATCAGAATGAAGACTGAAGAAATTCCGAAAACAACATTTAAAACTCATGAGGGTCATTATGAATTTTTGGTCATGCCTTTTAGCCTTACCAATGCACCTTCTACATTTCAATCCTTGATGAATTTCATTTTCAAACCCTTCCTTAGAAAATTTGTGTTAGTATTTTTTCATGATATACTAATCTACATCAAGTCTTGTAAGGATCATGTTCATCATGTTGACACTGTCATCGAACTATTGGAGGAGAAAGAATTATATGCAAAAAGCTCCAAATGTTTCTTTGGAGCACAAGTGGTGGAATATCTGGGTCATATCGTATCTCATGAAGGTGTTAAGGTAGACCCTAGAAAAATTAAATCCATTAAGGAATGGAAAATCCTCACATCCATAAAGCATCTACGAGGATTTCTCGAGTTGAAAAGGTATTATCACAAGTTTGTTAAGAATTATGGGAGAATAGCAGCACCTCTAACAACATTATTAAATAAAAATGCATTTTCATGGACTCCAGAAGCAACAAAGGCTTTTGAGCATCTTAAAGAGGCAATGTGCCAAGCACCGATATTAGCTACGCCAGACTTCACAAAAACCTTTATTGTGGAATGTGATGCCTCAGGAAATGGAAATGGTGTTGTTTTAATGCAAGAAGAAATACCCATTACTTTCGAAATTCATCCAATCAAAGGAAATTATTTACACAAAGCTATTTATGAGAAGGAAATGTTGGAATTATCACATTCACTTAAGAAATGGTGAATGTACCTAATGGGAAGATGCTTCAAGGTAAAAACGGATCATGATAGTCTTAAATACTTTTTAGAACAAAGATTATCTTCAAAAGAGAAACAAAAATGGGTCACAAAGATGTTGGGTTATGACTTTGAAATCATCTACAAAAAAGGGAAGCAAAATGTTGTGGCAGATGCACTCTCAAGAAAGGATGACGATGTGGAAGCATTGCTTTGTAACATTTCTATTATCCAACCAGATTGGATAAACAAAGCAAGGGATGAGTGGAAGAATGACGAAGAAGTGTGGGCACTCATTCAAAAGTTACAACAAGATCCCATTACATCTGATACAATTAGTTGGAAAAATGATTCGTTATGGTACAAAGATCTCTTATACCTATGTAAGAATTCCCAAGTCAAACAAAATATTCTTATGGAATTGCACATTTCTCCCTTACGAGGGAACTCAAGATTTGTAAAAGCATACCACAGGGTTAACAAGGAAATTTTTTGGGATGGCCTTAAATCGTATATTCAGAATTTTGTGGCGGAATGTTTGGTTTTCGAACAAAATAAAGTTGAAACAAGTAAGACCCTAGGTCTATTATAACCTTTATCCATTCCAAGCCAATGTTGGGAGGAGGTTTCAATGGATTTTATCACAGGTTTACACAAGTCCAAAGGATAGAGTGTCATCATGGTGGTAGTTTACAAAATTACCAAGTATGAATGCTTTTGTGCATTATCTCATCCATTTAAAGGAAATAAAATTTAGACTTCATTTATGGAAACAATTCAAAAGCTACATGGAAACCCAATTATTATAGTAAGCAACAGAGATCCCTTTTTAACTAGAAAAGTTTGCACATAATTATTTTCTTGTCTCGGTACTCAGTTAGCTCATAGCTCATGTTATCATCCTCAATTTGATGGAAAAACTGAGATAGTAAACAAATGTTTCAAATGATATATTCGTTTCCTTGTATTTGACAAACAAACACAATGGGTCAAATGGTTGCCTCTAGCTGAATGGTGGTATAACACTTCCTTCCATGCTGCAACAAAAATGACCCCATTTATGGCACTTTATGGATATCATCCACCATCCATCACATCATATTTAAGATAAAATTCTAAGGTTCAAGCAGTGGAAGATCACGTTGTGCATAAACAACAAGTTCTCCAACTCTTAAAGGACAACCTCACTTTGGTGCATAATAGAATGAAAAAAATAGGCAAATCAACATCGCAGTGAAAGAATTTTTTATGTAGGTGACTAGGTATTCCTGTGGCTACAACCATGTAAAAAAATGTCCCTAAATTATCTCCAGATAAATTATCACCAAAGTATTATGATCCATACAAGGTGTTGCAAAATATTGGTACTATGGCATACAAATTGGAGCTTGCTGCAGCTTCCTGAGTGCACCCATTTTTCCATGTTTCATGTTTAAAGAAGGTTATATGTGACAAGCTCCCAGTTCAAACAATATTGCCAAAACTTGAGAAGGAAGGAAGAAGCATATTGGAACTTGAAGTAGTCACATAAACAAGAACTCGACAGCTATGAAATCGATCAATATTGGAGTATCTGATCAAGTGGAAGAACTTACACACTAAAGATTCCACATGGGAGGATGATAATTTTATACAGAAGCATCCAGAACTACTCAAGCATTGAGGACATCACATTTTTGAAGGAGAGGAGCATGTTAGGTCCCTATAATACTAGTGATTCCCCCATTACTATTGTCATTGTAGCCCTTATTGTTATTATTGTGCCCCTATTGTCCCCATATTTTTATTAGTGTACCCCATAGAAGCCCACTATTGTTATTGGTGTGCACTTATATTATTATTGTTATGTTGGCTTTGCTTATATGGTGCTACATTTATTCATAATTCTTAAAAAGAGACATCCCTCAAGACCAAGAGGATTTTAGGGTGTATATTAATGTCAAGAGGTCTTGGCTACACAAAGTAGTTGCACTCCCATTTGTATTCCTATGAATAGAAACTGTAGACTAGATATTGCAACACAATGACAAAGACTGATGGCTTA
Source organism: Pinus tabuliformis (assembly GCA_031772625.1). Taxonomy (NCBI): domain Eukaryota; kingdom Viridiplantae; phylum Streptophyta; class Pinopsida; order Pinales; family Pinaceae; genus Pinus; species Pinus tabuliformis. Next base: position 321,207,777 of record CM062820.1, read on the forward strand.
TTAGGAAGCATACAAGTGAAGCGTTCACTTATTTCAATTCCACCAATATCACCACTTATTATAAGCTACTAGAATAGGAGGAATCTCTCAACACTAGGTGGCTATCAGAATTCAAGGGGTCAACCAACGACATTCTAAAGTCATGGTTCCAGGAGCCCTCCAAGTTCGGGGTCAAGGCTAGTTAGTTTTATAGAACAAAAGGCCTCAAGAAAGTGTATTAGCTCATAGGGGCTATGTTGAACAGGTTATATGGAAGGGAAAATATTGACACTTTTCTGGGAACATGTGTCCCTATAATGTATATGGTGGACACCACATGTATTATCTTGATATAGGGAAGAATTTGGGTATCGGCCTTGAATACAAACACCCAAGCTATAAAGAATCCCAAAAAATCCCAATCATCATAGTTTTACATGGCATCATACCTCATGGATGCAGCATGTTGAAGATGTCAGTTTGAAGGGTGGAGCCTAAAGTGGAACCCAGAGACACTTGAGTCTGTGCACATTTACTACAAGATATTTTTGGATCTAGGTTAAAAAGTCTGCATGGGACTACTTTTGAATCATTCCTTGCTCCTTTGTATCAAATTACTTTTGGAGAATATTCTGCTTGCATGTCCAAGAGGGACAAATAAATTCTCATTAAGGTGGAAGATTGTTTTCCCATTGGAGAGGCCACCTTTATTATGGTATTTATCTCCTATAAGTCCCCACATTATCTTCCTACATTGGCAGTGGAAAAGGTACTCTTAGAAGAAGTTTTCTATTAATTAACTACATGATTCTCCAGGACATTAGTCAATGGAAATAAAAGTCAATGGCTTATTGTCCCTCTAACCATTGGGTACTATACTCTTGAGAACTTCAAGGAAGTTGAAGCATGGGCCAATAAGATGAAATGTTTCTACTTTGTGGACTTCAGAAACTACAAGTATGAACCAAAGGGAATTGTAGCAACACATTACAAGAAGGCGGGTTTCAATTAGTCCTACATCCATACGAAGAATAATAATGAAGATAAGGTTAGAAACTATTAGAAAATAAGAAAGGCATAAATATTTTATTATATAGATAATTACTTGTGATTACTTTATCTTTCTTCTCTTCTTTTATCTTTTAGTTCATTAAGAAATTACCAAGACAATCACACAAGGACAACAGATGTAGGCAAATAGTAGGGGAAAACCCCTATCTAAGGGAAAACCTAGTCAACAATTCTTCCTTCAATAGTTTCTCGAGATAATCCAAGATTCTTTGACCTAGATAAAGACTTCCTCCACACCATGTCAACCCTCAATCCTTCTTACAGATGATAAATCTTCTAAAGAAACTTCAACCTAGCAGCATCAACCATGCAGTAGAAGCTTCGACCCAATAGAAGTAACAACAACAACTTCTACTAGACTAGGAAAAATTCGACCTCCCTTAATACACCTCATAACTGAGTGAGATTTGTCCCAAAATTTTAATCTTGAGGTCTTCTATCTTCCTCCAAAAACTCGTAGTCCTTTCCATCTCTCCTTCCAGCCCTTTTCCAACTTCACACTTTCACAGGTTCCAGCTTCAGATATCAAACTCTGTGTGTGAGAGTGAGATGTTTCAAATGAATTGAAAATGCCTTGTATATATAGCCTTCCAATGAGGTAGAATTACTTGTATTGAGGCCGAATTTGTGTGGAGAAGACTAAATTCATTTTTAACTCAAAAATAATTATTTTTACATGATTTGTAAGCCCAATAAGGGTCTCTTTTAATGTACAATGATTCTAATTACTCAGAATAAATCCTAGAAGTCCTGAATGGGGACTTTAATGTAAAACAAGATGACCCAATCATGACACCCATGCTTTAATAAGTAGTAATAATAATAATAATAATAATAATAATAAAATATTCTTTCTTTTGATACGCACATTTCATTGTGACTCAAATACATTTATGAAGACTGAACCTAGTTACTAATTTCAACACTCCCTCTTAACTAGGGAGATATTCATAATGACAAGTACATGGAAGATCTCATACCACGTGAACCATGAATAATTTAGGCACCACAATGCCATGGACTAGATTACTAACCAAGGAAATCTATCCAGGTGTGACTAAGATGGACTAAATCTTTCAAGCTTTGTAGGTACCATTGGGCTTACTTACTAACCATAAACCCATGGATCTATGTGTGTATTTGAGGTCAGAAATCTGTGACAACCATCACGCTCCCTACTTTAGGAACTAGACATAAACACAAAGTGTTGGGCACATGTACTCCCATGCAATGTTTCTTCACATACAAATACTCAAATTTCCTGATTATTGCAATTGGTAACAAATCCTCTACAATGAAATAGATTGGTAACAAGACATCTCTTTTAATCAAATTGATTGATAATATTAAGCATGTGAAACATGTTATCAAACCTTTGAGATATTTACCTATACAAACATAACCCCAATCAGTAACAAACTTTCAAATGTACATAAATAGATACAAACCTATGGGGTCTTCCAAACAACTTGATGTTGCTTCTCAAAATTTCATAGTAGGCCCTAGAGCTTTCCAAAGAATCTTGACAGAAGATTCCTTAACCATACAACTTCCTTTCCTCTCTTCATGCAACAACATATTCTATAAATAAATATGACTCTTCTTATCTCATCGGCCCTTCAAAATACATTTTCCAATCTTTTCTTTCAAGGTTTCAATCAAGACTATGATATGGCCTCCCTCTCAACTAGGCAGAGTCCTTTCATCCAATCTCCCTCTCAACTAGGCAGAGTCCTTTCATCCAAGCTCCCTCTCAAATTATGGTATTTATTTCATCTAGGCTCCTTCTCAACTTCGGGAAATTATTTTCATCCAAGCTCCCTCTTAACTTAGGGAGCTAAACTTTTTTATTATGACATCGAAGAATATTTCATGGCTTCCATCCGTCTCATCATAGTTATCATGACCATCATCAGTTTCTTCATGATGCTTACCATATCAGCTTTACTTACGAGCATCTTCACTATATTCAATATTATGTACCTACACAACTTAGATAGAAAGTATAACCAAATCTATAGAATCATGAATTTAACCATATCAAAATCATATAATAATGGAAGCATTCAACTTTATACATTAGATACCCAAACTTAGTTACAAACAAGAGACACATACTCTTCAACTTCTTGCTAGGGTTTTGTTATAAACCCTAGACTATATCATTATGACTTCAAACATAACAACCTTCATTACATCTATGATTTCAGTGTTTTCTTTGAGAAGTATGGCTTACCTTATCACAAACTATTGCAGACCCTAGAAGCAATTCAAACAACTATAGATACACAGAGTATCTAACAACTTTCATAATTCATATGTTAGACTTCTGACTAGGATTTAGTGCAAAACCCTAGACTTCACACGTGAGCTCAATCAAAACCAATCACATCTCAATTCAAAGTAGTAACATGACTAGCTTCCAACAGGGTTTGTTGTAAACCCTATATTTTACTAATTCTCAATAATCGTAACTAAAATTTAGATTTCAGCAATCTTACACAAGTATCAAGTTATCACATTGTCATCATATATTGTGATCCAAATGGATCCAAGAACACTCTCTAAGTCTTAAAATTTCTCAAAAACATGACAAATATCAAAACCATCGCATGTCAAGAGCCGTTCGAATGGCTGAAAACACTATCAGGAGGTAAAAACCAGAGAAAACCGTGAATAAAACAGAGTTTGGAGGCGTAGAACCATGGATGCATAGCAGCCATCAGATCTGGCCGATGAATGATCCAGATATGATTGGCAACCGCAATTGGCATAGGTAGACAGCGGGTATCAGTGTAGACCACATGGCACTTGCGATGGCGATTGGTGGAGTTAATTTGGACCATCGATTAAGCGCGTAGATCGACGGCCCATATTACATCACAAGATCACTATCAGGGAAGGTAGGAGCACTTACAATGGCCGGGAGTTATTGTGATGAGCGATTGTGATCTCACAATCAGAGCAACCATGATGTATGACCCGATGAACTAGACCCAACAAGTTTATCGGTAATATTTCATAAGATCTAAGGTCCGCGGAAAAAGGAAGTTTTAATGTATTTTCACAATTTTTACCACATTTCAAAAATACAAAGGGGGACTTTGGAGCAAGGCCGTTGCAACATGAGACGGTGACTTACAGGTGGACCCGATAGAAGAATAGGGTATATTTAAGGAATTTTGAAGTCCGAAATGAATTATGTTTCGTGGCGTTTCACAGTTATGCACGCATTTTCCTGTGTTAAATAGAAAACAACTGCGTTTGGGATTCTTAAGGATCTCAAGAGAACGAGGCACTCTTATGTTGCGAATAGGTGGCCACCTCCCCTTTTGGTGTTATGCCATGATTATAAGAGGGATTTGAGTGGATAGAGGCATGGGAGACAGAAAGCTAGGAAGGAGAAGTGCAGCCCATATTGGCTTTAAAGCCACAGACAGAGAGCAAAGAGGATAGGAAATATTGAAGGCAGTGCTAAGACATTGAGATAGGGACAGAGAGTGATTTAGAGAGTTTGTGTACTCAGAGAAAGCTTGAGAGGTTCAAGAAAACTCTTACTATTCCATCTGTTGTGTATTGAGTCTCAAAATGAGCTCATACTATTGTAAAAAATCTGCTTGAAAACATAATAGAGAGGCCACCACTGAAGGCTGGACCAGGAGATGTAACCCAGGAGTATTGGGTAAACTCCTTATTAAATTTACTATATTATGTGTTGTCTATTATGTTTTGCTTATTTCTTGATTGTCTGTGTGTTTCGCAATCTTATCGATCCATTGCATAAAATAACATAGACAAATCCATGCACATGAGTCTGTAAAACCTTATTAATTTTCTTAGATCTCATTATCAGATCAAGTGGTATCAGAGCTTTAGGTTTACTAAGGTTAGACAAGCTTGTGCTAGATTGGTGAATGATAACTAGGTCAAAGCTCAAATTAGGAGAAGAAGAACTAGTTGAAACTAACCCAGAAATTGGTAGAGTCTATCTTATGAGGGAAATGGAAAAAGAAAACTCCTTGGAATCAGACTCTCAGTTCATGGACAGTTTCATGACCATGAGAGCCATGGTAGAAGAAATGTATCGAGAATTTAAGAAAGGTTGAAGTGAAGACTCTTCAACCTCCAAACATGACAAAGGAACAAAATATTCTCTTATAGATTTCCATTCTGAAGGCAAAGGGAAAGGAAAAGAGGTTCCTCTGTCCACACCTCCTGACAGCCTTGAAAATAAAAAGAAGAAAAAATCTCTGATTAAATTAGATGTTAGATTTGATTTGCCAATATATGATGGATAATTAAATGCAGAGAAGCTAGATAACTAGATTAGACAGATTGATGTGTATTGCAAGGTGTAGAGCATTGATTCAGATAGGAGTAAAATTCAGCTGGCCAGCCTACGCCTTGGAGGAACTACCTTGTTATGGTGGGAAGACGAGACACAAGCTGACTTGAAGAAGCATGGTAAAATTCTTTCTGTCTGGAGTGAATTTGTTTCTGCAATTAAAAAACAATTCTATCCACTAGCTTATATGTAGCAAGCTATGATGAGTTGGCAAACTCTTCACCAATTAAAAGGGCAAAGTGTACAAAGCTACACCCAAGAATTTAGAAAATGAGCTTTGATTCTAGGCATTTCTTTAGACTCACCTGAAACTTTGTTGAAGTATATAGGTGGTCTACATAGTTATTTTAGGCACACCATTCTCATGTTTAACCCTACCAGCATAGATGAGGTATCTGTTCAGGCTACCCATCTAGAGGCTAGAGGCAAGAATGTGAACCCAAAGTTTGGGGGAGCATCAAAACCCATTGCAAGCAAGAACAAGGAGAAGAGGAAGCAGAAATGGAAAGAGAGGAAGGCAAATGTTGTAAAAAAAGGCCAAACCTTCATGCACTTACTACAAGAAGGATGGACATGATGATGAACATTGTTGGTCTTTGCATCCAGAGCTGGAACCCAAGAAGTTCAATGGCAAGAAGAAGAAGATTACTACTACTATACAAAAAGATTTGGGATCAGACTCAGGTGATGAAACAACGATCGCAACCACAAGTATAAAAGGTAAAAATTCTGAAGCATCTACTAGTAATTCTGCACAAACTATTGATTATGAAGAAAATGAGAGAAAAAGACATGATCTTTTTCATATTAGAGTTGTTTCCAAGCATCAAAAGCTTTATACTTTGTTTGATAGTGGCTCACAACTAAACTTAATTTCTGAAGCAATTGTAAAGAAGCTGGGATTACTAACCACACCTCACAAGAAGCCATATCCATTAGGTTGGGTATGTGATAAAGCAAAGATACAAGTGACTAGACAATGTACACTTAGGTTTTCTTTTGGGTCAGCATTTGTAGATAAGGTTGAGTTAGATATTGTTCCTTTGGATATATGTGGAATTGTTTTAGGAAGTCCTTACTTGTATGATAGAAAAGCCATTTTCTATAGAGCTGAAAATAAGTATCAACTCATTAAAGATGGAATCAAATATATTGTAAGAGCTCATAAACTCAAGAACAATTATATACTCATAAATTCAAGGCAGATGAAAAGAATTGTAAATTCATGCAAGTAATTTTTACTAATGGTTGTAAAGGAAAAGAAACCTGATAAAACCAATGTATTTGAAGGATGTGATGCTAAACAGCAAGCTGATTTAGAAAAAGTTGGTTCATAATATGATATCCTATTTCAAGAACCTAAAGGTCTGCCACCAAAAAGGGAAATTGTACATGATACTAATTTGTAGCAAGATGCTCCATTGCCTAACATGGGAATGTACAGGTTATCAGCTTTAGAGAATGCAGAGATCAAGTAGCAGGTACAGGATCTGCTCGAGAAAGGGTTCATAAAATGAAGCACATCACCATGCAGATATCCAATCGTGTTGGTGAGGAAGAAAGATGGTTCGTGGAGGATGTGCATTGATTACAGAGCACTGAATAAAATAACGATCAAGAATTGTTATCCCCTTCCTCGCATTGATGATCTATTGGATCAGCTGAAAGAATTTTTTTACTTTTCCAAGTTGGACTTGCGTAGTGCTTACCACCAGGTCAGAGTAGCAGAGAAAGATGCATGGAAGATTTCTTTCAAAACAAAGCAAGGGCTGTATGAATGGTTAGTTATTCCTTTTGGCTTAACTAATGCTCCTGCCACTTTCATGAGAGTTATGAATGATGTACTTCGGCCTTTTATTGATGATTTTGTAATTGTATATTTGGATGACATTCTTTTTTTCAGTAAAACATGGGAAGAACATTTGAAGCATGTAAAGTAGACTCTAGATGTTTTGAAGAAAGAAAATCTCTATGTTAAATTATCAAAATGTGAATTTGGTAAAACATCTTTGAATTATTTGGGTCATATTGTAGGGGGTGGTGAATTGAAGATAGATCCCTCCAAGGTTGCAGTCATTGTAAACTGGCCTAAACCCAAATCTACTACAGAAGTTAGAAGCTTCCTAGGAGCAGCATAGTATTGGAGAAATTTTATTGCTAAATTTTCCTTAATTGCAACTCCCTTACATGCTTTAATAGGATTGAACAAGGTTCTTCAGTGGGGAGGCAAACAGCAGAAATCCTTCGACACCTTGAAAGAAAAAATTAGTACAACACCAGTACTAGCATTGCCAAATCTTCAACAACCATTTGAGATTGAAACCAATGCCAGTGACTATGCCATGGGAGCAGTGTTGATGCAACATGGTAAACCCATATGCTACCATTCTGAGACTTTTAATTCTTCAGTAGTTAATTATCCTACATATAATAAAGAATTGTATGCATTAGTCTAGAGTTTGAAGAAGTGGAAACATTACTTAATGGGAAAAGAAACAATTATACATACTGAACATCAGCCACTTCAGTATTTTCACTCACAAACTAAATTGCAGCAATCAAGACACTATAGGTGGATGGGTTTCCTACAGTAGTTTCATTTAGTCATTAGATATAAAAAGGGCATACACAATAAAGTTGTAGATATATTGTCTAGACCAATCATAAATGCATCTACTATAGTTAAGCATAACTCATTCATGCATGAAATCTACATTGAACAATATATAGACTTTAAAGATGCATATGTGGCTTTAAGTAATGGAAAAAAGGTAGAATAATTGGATTACTATGTTAAAGACCAAATCTTGTATCATTTGGGAAAGCTATGCATTCCACAAACTGAAAGAGTCAACATAATTAGGGAAGCACATACTTCTCTGATATTAGGTCATTTTGGTGTAAGTAAAATAGTTTCACAGCTGCAAAAATACTGCTATTGGCCAAGAATGCATGAAACAGTTTCTAGATATGTAAGAGGGTGTACCATGTGTGCTAAAAGTAAGCCCAACAATGGAAAACTAGGCTCCTACACTCCACTACCAGTTCCTTCCCGTCCTTGGGAAAGTGTTTCCATGGACTTTGTTGGGGGATTGCCAAAATCTAGAAAGGGACATGACTATTTATATGTTATTGTGGATTAGCAAAATGTGTATTTTAATACCTTGTAATAAGCAAATTACAGTTGAACAAATAGCGAAGTTGTTCTTTCAACATGTCTGGGTGCATTTTGGGTTACCCACTTCCATAGTATCTAATCGAGACACCCGATTTGTTGGGAAGTTTTGGTCAAGTTTGTGGGAATTGATGGACACTAGATTGAAGAAGAGCACAACCTTTCACCCACAAACCGATGGCCAAACAGAGGTAGTCAATAGGACAGTGATCCAGTTGCTTAGGGGTTATTGCAGCAAGCATCTCAAGGTTTGGGATGAACATTTATGTTATGTGCAACATGCTTACAACCATGCTAAACAATCTTCTACACAGAGATCTCCTTTTGAGACTTGTTTTGGTTTTATACCAAGGTCTCCCTTAGATTTTGTCTTTGAAAACGACATAATAGTTGCTGGACATAGTGATGTGGACAAAGAAACCAGATTCATTAAACAGATCCAAGAAATTCACCAGGCAGTGTAGGAACAATTGGAAAAGAGCCAAGCCAAATACAAGGCAAGGCATGATAAACATCGGGTGGAGCACAACTTCCAAGTTGGTGATCAAGTCTGGTTGTATATTAGCAAGGACATAATGCAAGGTGAAGGAAAGACGTTGAAGCCAATAAGGTATGGGGCTTTTAAGGTACTTTAGAAAATTGGTGAGAACGCTTTCCACCTTGATCTGCCAGCATACATGCACATCTATTCAGTGGTAAATGCAGATAATTTAAGACTATTTGAACCTTATTTAATTGAAGATATCGAAGAGCACAGTCAATTTCCTTCCATTGATGATCTGTTGCCTGAATACCTCAATGAGCTGCAAGAAGATACAGTTTTGGATAGGAAGGTGAGGACTACATGCAGAGGGGATGTGGAGTACCTTAGGATCAGGCTCAAAGGTTCAAAACCCAGCAGTGCCAAATGGATAGAGATTGGGAAAGTGAGGCAGTTGTATCCTCACTTAAACGATGCTTGAAAACCAACTTTTGGTGGTCCAAAATCCTTTTTTCAGTGGGAAGGCATGCTCCAAATGGATCTAAGAACACTCTCTAAGTCTTGAAATCTCTCAAAAGCAAGCCAAAGATCAAAAACATTGCATGCAAAGAGCCATTCGAATGGCTGAAAAACACTACCAGGAGGTAAAAACTAGAGAAAACCATGAATAAAACATAGTTTGGAGGCGTAGAACCATGGATGCACAACAGTCGTTAGATCTGGATGATCAACAGTCCAAATATGATCGGCAATCATAATTGGCATAGGTAGACAACCAGTATCGGCGTAGACCACATGAAACTTGTGACGACGATTGGTGGAGTTAATCTAGACTGTTGATCAAGTGCGCAGATTGACGACCCATATTACATCGCAAGATTGCTATCGGGGAATGCATGAGCGCTTACAACTAACGGGGGTTATTACGATGAGTGACTTCGATCTCATAATCGGAGCAACCATGATGTGCAGCCCGATGAACTAGACCCGACGGGTTTATCGGTAATATTCCATAAGATCTAAGGTTCGTGGAAAAAGCTAGTTTTAATGTATTTTCACAATTTTTAACACATTTCAAAAATACAAAGGGGAACTTTGGAGCAGGGTTGTTGTGACATGCGATGGCGACTTACAGGCAGACCCGATAGGAGAATAGGGTGGATTTAAGGACTTTTGAAGTCCGAAATGAATTATGTTTGGCGGCATTTCACAGTTATGCATGCATTTTCCTGTGTTAAATAGAAAACGACTGCGTTTGGGATTCTGAAGGATCTCAAGGGACCGAGGCACTCTTACGTTGCGAATAGGTGGCCACCTCCCCTTTTGGCGTTATGCCATGATTGTAAGAGGGATTCGAGTGGATAGAGGCCTGGGAGACAGAAAGCCGGGAAGGAGAAACACAACCCAGATTGGCTTTAAAGCCACAGACAGAGAGCAAATAGGACAAGCAGTATTGAAGGCAGTGCCAAGACAGAGTTGAGACAGAGATAGAGAGTGATTTAGAGAGTTTGTGTACTCAGAGAAAGCTTGAGAGGTTCAAGCAAACTCTTACTATTCCATCTGTTGTGTATTGAGTCTCAAACTGAGCTCATACTATTGTAAAAACTCTGCTTGAAAACATAATTGAGAGGCCACCACTGAAGGTTGGACCATTAGATGTAGCATAGGAGTATTGGGTGAACTCCTTATTAAATTTGCTGTGCTATGTGTTTTCTATTATGTTTTGCTTATTGCTTCATTATCTGTGTGTTTCACAATCTTATCGATCCATTACATCAAATAACATAGACAAATCCATGCACATGAGTCTATAAAACCTTATTAATTATCGTCGATCTCATCATCAGATAATATTTGAGATTTGGACTTCTACCAAGGTTTAGTTACAAAACCTTAGAATTCAAAAATACTATCATCCTAGAGAATCAAACTTTGTCTAGGGCTTAGTTCCAAACCCTAGGACCCCTGACCATCAATAATTACATCAACTCATGCATCTAGGATTCCATCATCATGAAAAAGCATATAATAACATTTTTTAGTCAAACCCAAAGACAAAAATATCAATGAGACCTAGACATATAACAAACTTGATCATACTAGGGTTTGATCAGAAAAACACACACATTCCAAGGAGTTAATTTCTAGAACATTATAAGGGTCTTACTTACACACACTACAAAACCTTAATGATCTAGGGTTTCAATACAAAACATAGCAAACCCTAAATTACCAATACTTCAAAGGTTTTGGATTTCAAACATTACCACTCAACCCTTACAAGTTAGGGTCTCCATACTTATACTAAAACGCCAAACGCGACATCATCAAAGCATCACACATTTTCTCTAGACTCCAACAATAACCCCAAGTAGGCTAGGGTTTCATACATTATTATAGACATACCCTAAAGTTAGGTTTTTTCATAAAGAACATTTCTAGGGTTCCACCAGAGTAATCAAAGATATAAGGAGGGTAGGTTTATCTAATGATGTATCACCCAATCAATAATCTTTTAAGATTAAGGAAATCTAGACACAATGATTTTACTAATGATTTATCAAGAATGAATATAAAGAGAGAAAAAACTTGTAGTTCAAAACATACCTCTTGTTTCTTAACAAACCTTGTAATTCCAATGCTTTGTCTTGTGAGGCCTTCTTCCTTGAGTCTTCAGTAAGTTTTTCCCAAACAAGGAAAATAAGAGTAGAAATGTGATTAGTATTTAATGCAAATAAATCTTGATAAGTAAGGAAGGCCATAAATGAAAATGGTAATAAGATACTTACTTTTGGAGGTTGGTGAGGGCTCCCTATAGGATTGATGGATACCTATAATCTTAAGAAAAAATAAAAAATGTTTTTCCAAAAATATGTTAAATCTACAAATGATAAAAATAAAAAATAAAATACCTAAATCTTAGATCAAAGGACTTAGTAGTGTAAGTCCCTTATATCTAGTTTTTCGGGCTTAGTATTCTTTGGAGATTGTACTTCAGCAAAATCGGGTTGGTCTCTTCTTCTTTTATTGTTCTTCAGATTGCGAGGAAAATCACTTATATAGTGACCTATTTTGTGGCATTGGTACCATTCTATCTTGGACATATTGACCTTCCTTCTTGGCCCTCTTGACTTCTTGGAGTGTCCTTTCTTGTGATAAGTGGAGTATGCATTTGAAACCTTTTCTTCTTAATTTTTGGATACTAATGAGATTTTCATCTCTTCTTGGGTGAAAGCATTCCATAATTGCTTGAATGCAGGAGCTTCTTTCCAACTGTTGAGACCTGAAGAAAAATAACTCCAAGTAGGTGGTAATCCCAGTAATGCATTGATTACTATCTCCCTTTTTGATAAAATTTCATCTATGGCTTGAAGTTAATCTCTAATTATAGATATCATTTCAAAGAAGGAAGTCGTAGTATCATCCTTTGTCATTTTTTTAGTCCTTAACTCATTCTTCAAACTTTCTAATTGACCAATATTTTTCATATTGAATAATTTTGACAAAGCTTGATACATTTCTTGAACATGGTCTATATTGGAAATGTATGGGATAAGATTGTCCTTTATTATTTCTACCATTATTATCATAGCCAATATATCTGACTCTCTGTACTTCACCTTGTCTGCATCAATAGATTCTTTGGTAGGTCTCTTCACCTTTTGTTTGACCAAATCCAACGCCTTGTTCTTTTCAAGAATGAGGTCAGTTATCTTCTTCCAAGACATGTATTTGGATGCTCCTTCCAATTTGTCCTTTCTCTTTATTGTGTTAGAAATTATCCTTGAAGATATTGAGATTCTTCCCTTATAATATTTCCTTATATGATCCCTTGATAAATCCTTTAGATTCCATTCAATAGACACTCAAAATTTCCTTGTTCCTTCTTCATGTTAGCTCTGAAACCATGTTAGAAAAGACGAAAGGAAGAAATATTTTCTTATATGGATAATTAATTATGATTCTCTTGTCTTTATTCTCTTATTTTATTTTTTAGTTCATCAAGAAATTATCAAAACAATAACACAAGGAAAACAGATGTAGGTGGACAGCCATGGAAAAACCCCTATCTAGGGGAAAACATAGTCAACAATTCTTCCTTCAATAGTTTCTTGAGATAATCCAAGACTCTTTGACCTAGACAAAGACTTTGTCCACACCAAATCAACTCTAAATCCTTCTAAAGCAACTTCGACCTATGAAAATCAACCATACAGTAGCAACTTCAACCTAGTAGTAGTAGCAGTAGTAGCTTCAACGAGACTAGGAAAACTTTGATCTCCATTGATACACCTCAGAATTGAGTGAGATTTGTCCCAAAATTTTTATCCTTAGGTCTTTTATCTTCCTCCAAAAACTTGCACTCCTATTGTTACACTAAAAAATGTCACCATGACTATTTGCAGTTAGTATGGCTCCATCCACTGTCATACTATCCTCCTTGGCAAGCCTCATACCTCTGCTCTCCATGTCAAACTTCAAGAAAGAGAGAAAGTCATTAAAAATCTATATATCTCTGGGTACGCAGTTTCTCTTAGCCTTACCTGCGTGTACGCACTTCAAGTTCAAAATACCTGCATACTTGTACGCTCTGTATGTAAATCAATGGGTGCGTACTCCTGTAAAGGTCAAAAGGTGCAAGTTTCACTCCAAAAAAGTTACTTGTGGTCATTTCTAGAGCCTTCTAGAAGCTTGTTTGATGTGTATGGAGCGCCTCCAGATGGTTCATGTATCCCTACCAAAGAGGAACTTATCCCATCAAGAGGGGAGCTATCCCATCCAAAGAGGGGCTTATCCCATTGATGGTGGACCTGAATAACTTCCTCTAGAGTACTATAAATACAGGCATTGGGCCAAAGGGAGGGAGGTTGAAAGCTGAACATTCCTAAGGGTAGATGCTGCTGAGATTAGGACTCCCTTATAGAGCTTGAGAGGAGAGATTCCCATCCTTTCTTAGCTTCATTTGGAAGTGGGTGAGCTGATCAAAGTAAAGGAAAACTCTTGCTGGACCCTGGGAGGGACCTGCACAACACCAAGGCTCAGGTTGTAATGGTTCCTTTTGTTACCTTTTAATACAAATAAGTCCATTCTTCTCAACAATTTGTTATTTATGAGTTGTTTCATATACTCCTTGGTCTATATGTTAAATATGTTTTATTTTATGTGATATTCAGGTGCTATTTAATCGTTTCATTGTTAGTGAATGCAGGTTTCGAAGAGAAGGAGGAGCTCATCCGGATCAACGAAGTTGGACTACTACAACAACGTTGGGTTACAGGTAGGATCTAAACACTTGATTTCTCATATTGTAAATGCATATTTAGAGAAGGATTGCTCTTCTTTGTCTTGTTTGTCACTAGAAAGTCTTAGGCTTCTAGGGAGGTCGGTTGTGTCCACACTAACGACTCTTTCCGCATGACAAAATGGCGACTCCGCTGGGGAACTCCATGATTTGAATGATTTCTCCTTTGTGTGAAACTTTGATTTGAGAAAAGTCGTTTTCTTTCTGGTTTTTGGCTGATTGACTGTGCATTTGGGTGGAATAGCTTAGGGTTAAGTTAGATTTTAGTTTTTCTTGGTTTTGCTAGTAGTACGCACCCTCTGCGTTAAGCACAGTGCGTACCTATACGCACTTTTGCTGTGTACACAGAGCATGGCCGCACCTATGCAAACAGGCTGCCTGCGTACCCCTCTCAAAAGCCTAGAAAATTTCAATTTCTTCTTTTTTATCTTTTAGATTTTGTTTATAGCTTGTTTTTGCTGCCCAGATCCACTGTTCACCTGTCAGAAGCTTTCATCTTGGCTAATTTCATTGGCATTCCTGCTTTAAGCTTTTATCAATTGGGTGTTTTGAGTCTCTTTTTTGAGAAATTCTAAATTTGATTTCCTTTGGTCATTACTTGGAGGTTTGTCTCAGTATTTTCACAATTTTGCATCTTTTTGCTCTTGTTTTTGCAAAAAAAAAATTCCCCCTCATTCGCCGGGGGGGGCTAAATTGTGTATGAGTGTTAATCGCCTTTGAGTGTTTTTATTTTTTGATCTTTGAAACTCTCACCCAATTTTCTCGACTTGCACTTGATTGGTTCTTAGATTACATTAGAATCATCTTGTGTTTGAGAATTCTCTTGCATAGATCACATTTGCATAATTAGAATTCTCATTTTCAAAATATGAATGAAAAATGTGCATAGATTACATTTGCATACTTTTCAAGTGAATTGTGCATAGATTACAATTGCATAGTTTTCATTCTGAAAAATCAATCTTAGATTTAGATCAATTT
Organism: Pinus tabuliformis; assembly: GCA_031772625.1. NCBI lineage: Eukaryota > Viridiplantae > Streptophyta > Pinopsida > Pinales > Pinaceae > Pinus > Pinus tabuliformis. The sequence goes on from CM062820.1 coordinate 321,223,111, forward strand.
TCTTTGATTTGAATTTACAAAAAATAAAAAAAATAAAAAATGGTTTGGAATTGATTTGCATTAGTTTTTCTTGATGAAATTAGTGCATTAGAGAATTTGTTATATTTTCTCTTAGTGATCAATTTTTTGCATTGTTGGAAGTGAATGGAAACTCTCTCCTTACTCTAGTTAGGATTCATCGAATTGAAAGGATTGAATTATCATATTCGATTACATTCAATTGAGTCGGGTCATAACACCATTGGTTTCATATCCATTTACCCATTTGAGTAATAACAGCCTTAATAACACAACACTTAATTAAAATTCATCTAGTAATTTTTACATTTCTAGGGCTCTGATACACCAACATAGCTTAGGCTAGTGTCTTGGGGTAGGAGAGTAATTAACTCTCCAAGATAGCGAAACCAAACAAGTAGCTCATCTTGTGGTAGGATAAATCCAATAGTTACATTTATGCTCTGGGAAAGCTCCTCTTAAAGGAGAAGCACGAGATCGTGTCCGAACCAGTGAGGGGATCAATCCTCCTTCATTGGGAAAGACGCCAGATACGCACGTACTACAAACGGTAAACCTCGGATTATCGTCGAGGAGCCTGGGGTCACTTGTCGGTAAACCTTGGATTATTGTCAAGGAGTCGACAAGGGGATTGAGCTTGTTACTCTGCCCTTGTGTGCTATCGGGTCGTAGACTGTTCCCCCAGGTATATTTGTTGCTGTTGGTGACCTTAGTGACCATTATCTTTAGGGATCTACCCAAGGTGGAGGTGGAGGGAAGATCCCACTGTACCTGGAGCAGACGTCGGCTAGACTCACTCGGATTTTCTGGGGGGTTCACTTCACTCGAGATGGTTAAAGTGGAGGAACTTGGTCCAGTCTATTCATTAAGCAGGTTGCCAGGGTAACTGTTCCACCCGCCACTTCTGTACTGAATTCTGCGATGTTGGATTTCATCACCAACTAGTGTTTTCGGTCCGGAACGTTAGTGTTTGTGTGTGGTTTGACACCTAGATTTGATAGCGCGTGTTAATTTGTTTGTTTTTACTTTTAGAGACCATAGGTGTGAATTGTGAATTTTAATTGCTAGGTGTGAATTGTGAATTGTTAATGTTAGTTTTAAAAATTGTTAATAAAATTCACTGAAGTTGAATATAATGGAAAATGTTCCGGAATTTACCAACCTAGGAACCCCTCCTAACGAGAATCCTAGTACTTTTCCTTACTTTGGAAATGTTGGTCCTCCTTATATGGCTACTTTGTCATTACCTGGATTTACAATAGGTTTACCGATATGGTTATTTTCAACTTCGTTGGCCCCAAATACTCCAATTGTTCCACCTCAACCGAATGCTTCACCTCAACAGAGTTCACCATCTCAACATCACCAACCTTCTGTTGACCCTTTACCTTCTTCGCCTAATTTTTCTTCCTCAATTTCTTCCTCTTCGCTTGGTAAAAGCCTTGATGCTAGTAACCAGGTGTCTAAGAAGAAGAAGAAAGGGAAGAAGAAGAAGAAGAAGAAGAAGAAGCAAGATAAGAAAGAAGTCAACCAACCAACCACGACTGTAAGTGTTAGTTGTGTTGAGGAAAACTCCGACATGCATCGTAAACCCAAATACCCTTGCAAGCTTTGTAAGGGTGACCACTTCCTTGTCAATTGTCCTGGTATTCCAAAGGTCTTGGAAGTATGGTCAGAAAAATCTCATCAACTTTCCATTGATCCATCAACCAGTGATAGTCAGGTTCCTGGGAAAAAGGGTAAAGTTAGGTTTCCTTGTAAGTTATGCAAAGGGAGTCATCAAACTCGCATTTGCCCTCACATGGATGAAGCCTCAACATTGTTGGAAAACCTTACTATTCCACAGCAAGAATTTCCAACTGGTTACCGTAAACTTTCTCCCAACCGACCGTCAATTGACGGAGTGATTGATCTAATTTCAAGTACAGTCAATCAAACTCTTCCATTGGAGAGTGGAACTCATGTCACTCAGGTTGATGATCCATTAGTTGATCAAGTGGTCGATTCAATTTCACATTCGATCGATCCCACTTTCCCTTTAGAGAGTGAACTTCATACTGCTCAGGTTCTTCTTGTTACATCAGATTCTTCTATGCCGGGGGGCATTTCACCTATTTCTACAGAACCCCCTCCAAGTACTGAGGTCTTTTCCTTTGATTGGAATAGACTGACAGAACCTCGTCTTCCTTCCTCCATCCCTTTCCAAATCATTGTCAAGGCTGGTGGTAGGGACATACATCGTACTTAGTTTTTTATCCTCAACTATTTGGAAAGCATTGGGTTCCCATCAGCTTGCGCCTATTACGCAGAATCGGAAAGCTTTTAACAGAACCATTAGCGAACCTTTAGGGATCCTTCCTAAGTTTTCTATTACTTTGGAAGGTAAAACTGTCTGTATTGATCTTATGGTAGTTCGAGGTCCCTTAGATTTCAATTTACTCCTTGGGCGAGACTATGTTTATGCAATGAAAGCTGTCGTATCGACACTCTTTCGCGTGATGTCTTTCCCTCACAATGGCAGTATTGTGACTGTAGACCAGCTTTCGTTCCCTAGTCTTGTCTCAACTACCAATAACATGACACCCCTAAATGTTCCTAATTCTAAAGTGGTATCTACCCCGCCATGGGTTAATTATGTGGCAACTGGTCCCATGTTTTTAGTTACCGACGTACGTGAGCCTCCCACTGTTTGCTCATCTTCCTTTGATTTAGATCCGGTAATTGACATGGAAAACTCTATGGGATTACTTGAACGCGATGTTCTTATCCCTTTGGAGTCCCTTGACATGTGTTCCTTCCAGAGAACTATTCTTCCTTCTGATGAAGGTCTCTTGGAAGCCATGATCAAGGTGTGTCCATTGACATGTCTTTCTTCCAGTTAGAAGCCATGATCAGTGATTACGAGGATAGTTTTTTCCTGTATCAACCTCATTAAAAAATGAAATAGGCTTACGAGGATAGTTTTTTCCTGTATCAACCTCGTTAAAAAATGAAATAGGCTTACGAGGATAGTTTTTTCCTGTATTAACCTCGTTAAAAAATGAAATAGGCTTACGAGGATAGTTTTTTCCTGTATCAACCTCGTTAAAAAATGAAATAGGCTTATGAGGAAATTTTTTTCCTGTATCAACCTCGTTAAAAAATGAAATAGGCTGGCGAGCATAGTTCCTGTTACTGAGTCAACCTCGTTAAAAAATGAATCAGGTAAGAGGATAGTTCCTGTTACTGAGTCAACCTCATTAAAAAATGAATCAGGTAGATTGTAGGTTATATAGGTAGATTGTAGAGAGTAGAAATGAGGATAGTTCTTTTCCTATGTCAACCTCATTAAAAAATGAATCAGTTAGTTATGAGCATAGTTCCTTGTCTTGTGTCAAGCTCGTTAAAAAATGAATCAAGGTTTTTAGAGTAAAGTTTTTTGTTAGGTAGATTGTAGAGAGTAGTCATGAGCATAGTTCCTTATCTTGTGTCAAGCTTGTTTAGAAAATGAAACAAGGGTTTTGAGGATAGTTCTTTCCGTCTTTTCCTGCTCGTAAATTAAATTGAAAGTCGGCCATATGAGTACATTTTTATCATTTTTTTGAACTCATTAAAACTTACGAAAAAAGTGAAAACCATGAGTACATTTTTATCATTTTTTCGAATTCGTTAAAACTTACGAAAAAGTGAAACCTCAGAGTCATCTTTTAAGCCCTTTTCTGACTCCTAAAACATGAAAAGATTGCCGAGCGTTTCTTTTATACTCGTTAAAATAGAATTAAAAGACGGTCCCCTTATAGCCCTTTTCTGACCGTAAAAACAGGAAAAGATTGCCAGATTTTTGTCGTTTCAAATTCGATATTGGAAATAAAACAATGTGTCCTTGATCGCTTTTTACTTTTCAGGTCAAAGACACTAACTATGAAAGTACTCCTTGGTTGTAAAAGATCAAGCGGTTCTCTCAAGTATTATTTTATACTTTTTCGGGCTTGGGGGACACAAATTTACGAAAAAGTTCAACCCTGGAGTCTTCTTAAGTTTTTCAGACTCTCTAAAATTGAAAAACGCCGAGTTTCTCCTATACTGGACTCGCTAAAATTTCACAGTAAAGGACCTGTTCGATTACAAACAGGAACGGACCACTCCTTCTTAGGGTTCGAATCTAAACTAAGTTGGACTCATCCGAAGGATGAGCTTATAATCAAGCATATGTTATCCTCCTCAAGCTTGTAAAAAATAAAGAGGTACTTGCCAGAAATGGTGGGGGAAAAGAGAGAAAAATGAGCCTATTTGTTATCCTTTGTCTCAGAAGAAACCTTATCACCACTCTTGAACACGACACTTTTTATTCACCTGGGTTGGGAAATCCTTTACCTAACAGTTGATCAAACCACATTGAAAATATTCAACCGGTTCCGGGTATTAACTTTGGGTCAATTGTCACCAAGCCATCTGTCGTGTCGTTATGTGTTCAAGAGGTCACTGCAAATAAACCATTCATCTGCAAAATACCTGTCATCCATCTCGACCATCCCTAAGTCAGTCCTTACAGCTACATTTCTTCAACTTGATTTATGATTTCGTGTTGTGGGCTTGCCTGCAACGGGTCGCTTTCTATCGACATCAGCACATTATCTAGAAAGATGACCTAAGAATCGTCAGTACCTTGAAGTCTGCATGCATCAATGGCAGGTTTCTCGCCTTTGACGACGGTTTACATCATTGACTTTCGATCGAAGGATTCCGTGAAATGTTCGACTTCAACTCATTCATTCACATCTCATGGATTGTACTGGGTACTTTGAGAACCATTGACATCACTGGTGGTCTCTCTCACGCTTGTTAACAGTTTACATCATTGACTGGTAATCAAGTGGTTTCTACCATGTTCGACATCAACTCATTTATTCACATGGATAGAATCGTACCTGTCCGGGAAGTAGAAATGAAGACCCTGGATCTAGTTTCCACCATCCAGGCTGTGAGGAGTTTTGTATTCATTGTACAGTAGACTAATCATAAACAGATGGCTGCGTCCATACTGTGTCTACAAAAGTCTATGATTATGATGTACTGCAGAATCATTCCTGTATCAGAGCAGTAGATAGTCAATTAGTTAAAGTTTTCAATCTGAGTATGGGAATGCCTACCTCAGTGATGATATGATCATACATATGTATTTTGTGTTGAATACTTGTAGGTTCCAACCGGGCTTTCCACAAGATAATCCTTGAAATGATAAAGTACTTCACCCTTCCTAGATGATATGAAACCCTTATCTACTACAGGCTTCGCACTTTAGGGGGCAATCTGTTACACTAAAAAATGTCACCATGACTATTTGCAGTTAGTATGGCTCCATCCACTGTCATACTATCCTCCTTGGCAAGCCTCATACCTCTGCTCTCCATGTCAAACTTCAAGAAAGAGAGAAAGTCATTAAAAATCTATATATCTCTGGGTACGCAGTTTCTCTTAGCCTTACCTGCGTGTACGCACTTCAAGTTCACAATACCTGCATACTTGTACGCTCTGTATGTAAAGCAATGGGTGCGTACTCCTGTAAAGGTCAAAAGGCGCAAGTCTCACTCTAAAAAAGTTACTTGTGGTCATTTCTAGAGCCTTCTAGAAGCTTGTTTGACGTGTATGGAGCGCCTCCAGATGGTTCATGTATCCCTACCAAAGAGGAACTTATCCCATCAAGAGGGGAGCTATCCCATCCAAAGAGGGGCTTATCCCATTGATGGTGGACCTGAATAACTTCCTCTAGAGTACTATAAATACAGGCATTGGGCCAAAGGGAGGGAGGTTGAAAGCTGAACATTCCTAAGGGTAGATGCTGCTGAGATTAGGACTCCCTTATAGAGCTTGAGAGGAGAGATTCCCATCATTTCTTAGCTTCATTTAGAAGTGGGTGAGCTGATCAAAGTAAAGGAAAACTCTTGCTGGACCCTGGGAGGGACCTGCACAACACCAAGGCTCAGGTTGTAATGGTTCCTTTTGTTACCTTTTAATATAAATAAGTCCATTCTTCTCAACAATTTGTTATTTATGAGTTGTTTCATATACTCCTTGGTCTATATGTTAAATATGTTTTATTTTATGTGATATTCTATTTAATCGTTTGATTGTTAGTGAATGCAGGTTTCGAAGAGAAGGAGGAGCTCAACCGGATCAACGAAGCTGGACTACTACAACAGCGTTGGGTTACAGGTAGGATCTAAACACTTGATTTCTCATATTGTAAATGCATATTTAGAGAAGGATTGCTCTTCTTTGTCTTGTTTGTCACTAGAAAGTCTTAGGCTTCTAGGGAGGTCGGTTGTGTCCGCACTAACGACTCTTTCCGCATGACACCTATCCAACTCTCCTTCTAGCCCTTTTCCAACTTCACACTTTGCCAGCTTCAAATATCAAACTATGTGTGTGAGAGTGAGATGTTCCAAATGAATTCGAACTACCATGTATATATAGCTTCCAATGAGGTCGAATTAACTGTCTTGAAGCCAAATTTAGCTTCTTGAGGCTGATTGATGCGGAGAAGACTAAATTCATTTTTGACTAAAAATAATTCTTTTTACAAGATTTGAAAGCCCAAGAAGGGTCTCTTTTAATGTACAATGACTCTAATGACTTGGAATAATTCCTAGAAGTCTTGAATATGGACTTTGACCTAAAACAAGTTGACCCAAGAATGAAACCCATGCTTTAATGAGTAATAATAATAATAATAATTTTTTCTTCCTTTTTTTCATAAGTACATTTCATTGTGACTCAAATACATTTACGAAGACTAAACCTAGTTATAAATTTCAACAAAAGATAGTACAACGCCACTAAGAAATAGGACTGAGTGAACAACAAGAAAGGGAAGATGAAAAAAAAATAATTCCAAAGAAAGTGTAATCTTGGAGGCTAGAGCCACCTTTCTTAAAAGGAAGAAAGAGAAACAAAAGATAGATCGAAAGAAAAATAAACATAACAGTGGCCATCAAGAAAATCCAATGGATGAGAAAGAAGAGGATGAATAAGAATAATCCCTTGAAGAAAGGAAAACATCAATATCTAGGAAAAAAATAATAAATAAAGAGAAAGTAGGAAGAGGAGGAGAAATAAAATAAAAGGATTGAAGAAGAGAACAAATAAAAGATGACGAGGATAAGAAAAGGCAAGGGAAGGAGGAAATCAAGAGATAGGTGAAGAACTTTCTAAGAAAGCTGAATTAGACCACCTCAATGAGAAACAAGGAAACATAATAGATGATTAAAACGGTCAAGGTTTTGGGATGTAAAGTGATTTGTCTCCCTTGGAAATTCCTCCCTCCATCTCAATTACTGATAGGCATCTTCCACTCAAAGAGTTAGGCATCCCAAATGAGGATGAAGAAGAAGTATTGGATATCACTAGATTGGATTTTGATCAAATCTAGTGTAAGATTATAGACGAAAGGATAAAATTCTATGCAAATAACCCAACCAAGACTTTTTCAATGATTACATAGAAAGAAATTTTCCTAGACACTACCATGAATCCTGAGATGATCACTTAAGCTAGAACAACCTTTGTCACCGCAACAGAGTTAAATGTGATGATACTAAATAGATGGGATTTTGAATTACAAGCCAAACTTCATACTTTCGAACAAAGAGTTCCTCAGGAAGAAGAGGATAAATAGGTCCTACACGTAGCCCATTCAATTGGAAAAGAGTCGCAATATTCCATTCAAGAAGAGGTTTCAAGATTAGAAGATGTTATGACCTTAGTCTATCAAGAGACGATGAAGTTGCATGAGACTATGGCAACATTTCCAACCATACAAGTTGAATCTAAAGACAAGATAATTATTCTTAAATAAGCCGCCATATTTATCAATCACATATGTGACTATACTGACAAATATTCGGATGCGACAGAAACTCTCCTCACAAAGGATTGGATAACTACTCAAAATGATAAGGTCCAAATCTGCATCAGGATCTGTTATGAAACCAGCTCAAGAAAAGATAGAAAAGATAGATCAACGCCTTAGAATTTAGCCTCTTCGAGGGGCAACCTCCTTTACATTACATAAATGAACAATTCTTGGATGATACAAATGACAAAACCTCCTTTCTATATATAGGAGTCTAAGGAGTCACAATATAATCCAACCGACCTAACAATAATAATATAAAGCCACAAAAATAACAATAGAGGGATTCTATGGGGCACAGAAATAACAATATGGGGGTAATAGGGGCACAACAATATAAATAAGGGGTATAACTACAATAGTAATGGGGTAATCACTAGTATTATAGGGACCCAACATGCCCATCTCCTTCAAAAAAGTGTTGTCCTCAACGCTTGAGTAGTTCTGGATACTTCTGCATAAAATTCTCATCCTCCCATGTGGAATCTTCAGCGGATAAGTTCTTCCACTTGATAAGATACTCTGAAATTGATCGATTTCGTAGCTGTCGAGTTCTTGTTTCTGTGACTGCTTCCGGTTCCAATATAATTTTTCCTTCCTCATCAAGTTCTGGCAATATTGTTTGAATTGGGAGCTTGTCACCTATAACCTTCTTTAAACATGAAACATGGAAAACTGGGTGCAATCGAGAAGCTGCAGGAAGCTCCAATTTGTATGCCATAGTACCAATCTTTTGCAACACCTTGTACGGACCATAATACTTTGGTGATAATTTATTATCCTTCTTAGCTTGCTTTAGGGACATTTGCTTATATGGTTGTAGCCGTAGGAATACCCAATCACCTACATCAAAACTTCTTTCACTGCGATGTTGATCTGCCTGTTGTTTCATTCTATTTTGTGCCAACACGAGGTTATCCTTTAAGAGTTGGAGGACTTGTTGTTGATGTTCGATGTGATGTTCCACTGCCTGAACCTTAGAATTTTCTCTTAAATATGATGTGATGGATGGTGGTTGATACCCATAAAGTGCCATAAATGGGGTCATTTTTGTTGTTGTATGGAAGGAAGTGTTATACCACCATTCAGCCAGAGGCAACCATTTGACCCATTGTGTCTGTTTATCAGATACAAAGCAACGAAGATATCCTTCCAAACATTTGTTTACTATCTCAGTTTGCCCATCAGATTGAGGATGATAAGATGAGCTATGAGCTAACTGAGTACCAAGACAAGAAAATAATTCTGTCCAAAAATTTCCAGTGAAAATGGGATCTCTGTCACTTACAATAATCTTTGGGTTTCCATGTAGCTTTTGAACTGTTTCCATAAATGCAGTAGAAACTGTACTGGCTTTAAATGGATGTGATAATGCACAAAAGTGTGCATACTTGGTAAGTCTGTCAACTACCACCATGATGACACTCTTTCCCTCAGACTTGGGTAAACCTGTGATAAAATCCATTGAAACCTCCTCCCAACGTTGGCTTGGAATGGATAAAGGTTGTAATAGACCCGGTGTCTTAATTGTTTCAACTTTATTTTGCTGGCAAACCAAACATTCCGCCACAAACTTTTGAATATCTGATTTAAGGCCATCCCAAAAAAATTCCTTCTTAACCCTGTGGTAAGTTTTTAAAAATCCTGAGTGCCCTCCTAAGGGAGAAGTGTGCAATTCCATAAGAATCTTTTGTTTTAGCTGGGAATTCTTACAGAGGTATAAGCGATCTTTGTACCATAACGAATCATTTTGCCAGCTAAATGTATCAGAAGTACTGGAATCTTGTTGTAGCTTTTGAATAAGTGCCCACACTTCTTCGTCATTCTTCCATTCCTCCCTTGCTTCGTTTATCCAATCTGGTTGGATAATAGAAATGGCACACAACAATGCTTCCACATCCTCATCCTTTCTTGAGAGTGCATCTGCCACCACATTTTGCTTCCCTTTTTTGTAGATGATTTCAAAGTCATAACCCAACATCTTTGTGACCCACTTTTGTTGCTCTTCAGAGGATAATCTTTGTTCTAAAAAGTATTTAAGGCTATCATGATCCGTTTTTACCTTGAAGTGTCTTCCCATTAGGTAGGGTCGCCATTTCTTAAGTGCATGGAGTATTGCCAACATTTCCTTCTCATAAATAGCTTTGCTTAAAAACTTTCCCTTGATTGGACGACTTTCAAAAGCAATGGGTCTTTCATCTTGCATTAGAACAACACCAATTCCATTTCCTGAAGCATCACATTCCACAATAAAGGTTTTTGTGAAGTTCGGTGTAGCTAAGACCGGTGCTTGGCACATTGCCTCTTTAAGATGTTCAAAGGCCTTTGTTGCTTCTGGAGTCCATGAAAATGAATCTTTCTTCAATAATGTTGTTAGAGGTGCTGCTATTCTCCCATAATTCTTAACAAACTTGCGATAATACCCTGTCAACCCAAGAAATCCTCGCAGATGCTTTATGGATGTGGGGATTTTCCATTCCTTAATGGCTTTAATTTTGCTAGGGTCTACCTTAACTCCTTCATGAGATACAATATGACCCAAATATTCCACCTCCTGGACTCCAAAGAAACATTTGGATCTTTTTGCATATAATTGTTTCTCCTCCAATAGTTGTAGCACCCTGTCAACATGTTCAACATGATCCTTCCAAGACTTGCTGTAGATTAGTATATCATCAAAAAATACTAACACAAATTTTCTAAGGAATGGTTTGAAAATTGAATTCATCAAACCTTGAAATGTTGAAGGTGCATTGGTAAGGCCAAAAGGCATGACCAAAAATTCATAATGACCCTCATGAGTTCTAAATGCCGTTTTTGGAATGTCTTCAATCTTCATTCTGATTTGATGATATCCCGAACGAAGATCCAACTTGGTGAAGTAAATTGATCCATGCAATTCATCCAGTAATTCATCAATAACAGGAATGGGGAACTTATCTTTAATAGTGAGCTTGTTGAGCTCCCTATAATCTGGACACATGCGCCATGATCCATCCTTCTTGTGCACCAATACTACTGGAGCTGAGAAAGAACTTTGACTCGGTTGAATTATACCAGCCTCTAGCATTTCTGCAACCATACGTTCAATTTCACTTTTTTGGACATAGGGATATCTGTACGGCCTGATGTTTGGAGGAACACTTCCTGGAATCAGATGAATAGCATGATCATGATCACGCATAGGTGGGAGACCCTTGGGAGTCTCAAATACCTTGGAATGATTGTCCAAGACTTTTTGGAGATCTGGAGAAATAGATGATTCCAATGTGGAAACATCTAGCGAACATAATTGTGCAATTACACCTCTTTGCTCCTTTCTTAGAAGCTTTGTCATACCATGAGAGCTGATTATCTTTCCTGGTTTCCCTGCAATACCCCTTAATTCAACTTCCTTTCCTTCCGAAGAAAATTTGATGAAAATTTCTTGAAAATTAAAAGCTATTGTACCCAAGGATTGTAGCCATTGGACTCCTAGTACAACATCCGCACCTCCCATTGGAATGGAAAGCATTGGGCTAGTCAATACATATTCTCCCATGGATAGCTTGATATTATGGCACTTTCCAGAGCAATTTATTGTTCCTCCATTTGCAATCATCACTTGACACTCTGGTGCTGGATATAGGAAGCAATTCAATTCTTTTGCTACCCTACAATGAATAAAATTGTGGGTGCTTCCTGAATCAATCAACACTATTACCTTTTTCTTCTTGATTTGTCCTTCTATCTTGATGGTTTGAGGAGTGGTAATTCCCGCCAATGCATTACAAGATATGGTCGGATTTATTTGTTCTTCATCTAGGCTTTGTTCCTGGAGTATATCTTCTTCTTTTGACCTTTCTTGCTCCTTTTCTTCTTCCTCTTCACAATCTATGTAGAATAATTTCTTCTCAGCACACTTATGACCTTTAGTGTATTTGCTATCACAACTGTAACAAAGCCCTTTTGCTCTTTTTTCTTCCAATTGTTGTGGTGTCAACCTTATAGGTTGTGGAAGACTAGGGGCAACAACACTTCCGTCTTTATAGTTGTGAGTGGTATGCTTCCTGGTTGCCATAATTTTGCTTTCCATTTTTCTTGCTAACCTGAATGCCTTCTCTAATGAATCAGGTTCCCAAAGGCGAACATCATGTTGGATATTATCCTTTAAAGACCCTATGAACACATCAATCCTATGCTCCTCTGGAATATCTTTTACCCTTATGTTCAATTTTTGGAACTCCTCAATGTGCTCCATTACTGAACCCTTTTGTTTGAGACTTATCAATTGGCTAAAAAAAGTGTTGCTTTTTGTATCTTCATAATGTGCTATCAATTCTTCCGTAAAAATTGCCCAAGTGATAAATTGTTTACGAGAGCAAAGCCATTGATACCATACAAACTGATTTGGTTCCAAATATACAGTTGCCATACGTACCTTTTGTGTGTTTTGCACATTATTGAGATCGAAGAATTGCTCCATCTGTAATATCCATGTAGCGGGATCCTTGCCATCAAACTTCCTCATATCGATTTTTGGAATATGGTGATTCTTCGATCCAACATTAGCGTCTATGGTATCATGATTAACATTTCTTTTGTTCTCATCATGAGTTTCCTTTACTACCTTTTCACCATTAGTGACCCTTTCTTGTAGCAACTTCTTCAATTCTTCCATATTTGTCTTCAAATCTATCTTCAAATCTGCCATGTCTCTCTTCAAATCTGTCTTCGAATCATCCATCTTAGCTTTCATGCCCTTTATCTTAGATTCCACGCCACTTATCTTAGCTTCTGTTAGCTTTTGTGAGCGTGACATTTGTTGCACTTGTTCTTGTAATTTTGATATATCATGTAGCATTTCTTCTTCTTCTTCATGAGTCATGCTAGAGCTTTCAGGTTCCTTACTAGGTGTTTGCATTTTCTTTCCTTGGGGCATCAGTTACCGATAATAATGCTTTACTATGCCCTTTGAATTCCGTTAAACCAAGCTTACACAAAAATTAAAAAAAAAAAATACACACCTTTTTTCACTTTATAGAAGCCTGATATTGAATCTGATGTATCTATGTAATTTCAGATCATCCAATTCTGAAATTTTTACCTGCAGTAGCCTTCTGCGTCCTCTTTCCAATGCCACAAGTCTGACCCAAATTGGATTCTCCCACAGTGAAATCTCCCACGGTGACTTGCTTTTAAACTGGTTCAGTAGAGCGAACTTGTACGATGTGCCACGAGTCACTGTTTCAATCTTTGAATCTGAAACACACATACAAGAAACTAAAATTCGTCCTCTTTCTGTACCTTTTTACGAAATTTCAATCCGATCCTCAGAGAGAGAGAGTTATGACGATTTTTCCCAGGTCACCTGTTTTGAATGTAATTCAGGAGTCTGCAAAAAGGCCAACTTCCTCAGATCATATCTCCAAAAATGTCGCGTAAAACGCTCTGAAATTTGGACCCAAGGTTCAGCGCCAATTCTTCTCAAATGGGTTTTTTTTGTGACTTCTGAAACATCACAAAAAAAAGTTATAGCGAAAATGCCACGATGACCTGTTTGGAGCAGCGAAACCCTAGAATCCAAAGCTCTGATACCAAATGTTATGAAACCAGCTCAAGAAAAGATAGAAAAGATAAATCAACGCCTTAGAATTCAGCCTCTTCGAGGGGGCAACCTCCTTTACATTACATAAATGAACAATTCTTGGATGATACAAATGACAAAACCTCCTTTCTATATATAGGAGTCTAAGGAGTCACAATATAATCCAGCCGACCTAACAATAATAATATAAAGCCACAAAAATAACAATAGAGGGATTCTATGGGGCACAGAAATAAGAATATGGGGGTAATAGGGGCACAACAATATAAATAAGGGGTATAACTACAATAGTAATGGGTTAATCACTAGTATTATAGGGACCCAACAGGATCCAATCACAAGATACAATGGAAAAGGATGTGGATAGGGTACTATTCTCATACAAATGTCTACTAAGTTGACTAGAGTCTAGGATATAAGTGCAAAAAATGCCTTCTATTAGATTAGTCAATGAAGCCAGGCAACAAGAAGAACTTCTCCAGGAAATTCAAGCATCCCTCAATTCCTTCAAATAGGTTGCTACCATGGGAAACTTGTATGATATGAAAGAAACAATTACTTAGTATTTGGTGGAACCAGTAAGGATATATAGCAAGTTGGTTACCTTATCTAACCAAATCCACGGTAATAATAACACTCTATTTCCATATACCATAGAATGTGTTCAAAAACATAGGGATGAGTAGCAGGAGGTGATCAACATAGTAGAAAAATACAAAATTTGGCACTCATATATTGTATAGGAGTTACATCTAGATGTCCCATAGTTGTATGCTATTATATTGGTGGAGTAAAGCCAACTCTTTCATGTAACATGTGCATAGTAAGATAGAGACCAGAGTAGAGTAGAGTCTCATATGTATGTGAAAGGTCATGAGGTAGCTCAATATTAATGGGATAGATGAAAGGTGACCCCTATTTCTATAAACATACCCTCATGACACATTGTAAAGGAGTTTTAGCTTTTGACTAATATGTTGTGCTTATTATTTGAGAACTAAGAGATATTTTGGTGAATGCAAGAAGTAATTTCCTATTTCCACTTATGGATTTGATGAATCTCTTATGTGATGGTGTTGTGGATATTATCAACTTAATGATTTAAAGTTCCTTGAACTTTGGTGCACTATTTCCTCATGTATCATCATCCACTGTGGGATTCCTCTTGCGATGAAGGGATGGTATATGATGTGCTTACCATATGCTCATGTTGATAAACTAATTTAAGGATGTTAGTATTGTATAATTGTGTGACTGTAAGTTCACTTATGATTTTATATGGTTATTAATAATGAACTATTCATGGTTGATAAACTTATCCCTACATGTATGTGTGGACCTAATTTTAAGCTTTGCTAACACTTATTTTCTTCAGGTTCATTCTTTCAAGTTGTTTTGTTTCTATTCATGGCATCTGTTATATTAGATGTTCATATTTTCCGAAGAAAATTATTAATTAATGAGATAGAAGCTAGGCCCACATACCGAATGCGACCCCTAGAGTTTGATTGTGACCCTACACTAGGGATATCCCCTAGCTATTGGTGGTATATTCAAGCACGTTAACAAATGGATAGTTATATTCAACAATAGTTTTTTGGTGATGTTCAAAGAAAATGGTTTTTGGAAATGTAATGATCCTACAAGTTTTCCAAATGTTGAAAGATTTGTAAGATTGTTGCAGAGTTTACAATAGAAGCTTTTGTTGTGAAAAAAAGCCTATAATAGTTTTGGAATGCTAGTTTTTAGCTTAACGCAAAAGAACAAAAAAGATACAAATTTATAAACCATTACCTAATTTACTTATTTCATTGAAAAAATTTCATTTAATATTTGGATAATGCAACAAAGGCAAAATAGCATTCAAATCACGAATTGACATCTAGGACCTGAAATTACTTTTGCAAAGTAAAATTTTGTCCATAGAAAGGAAAATATACATAGTAAATGTGTTGAATACATGTTAGTTCAGTGAATAATTACTTAAAATAATGTTATTTATTGGAAAAAGAGCTCCATAAAATGAAAATAGAATGCCGTTTATGATATTAATAAAATAGTATCACAATATCGATTTCTAAATCATGTAAGACAGGTTGATTATTAAACTTAATCGTGTTAATTGGACTATGTCAAATTGAAATTAAGTAAAATGTATATGATTTAAGATAACAAATTTCACAAGAATATTTTTTGTTTAAAGATCATGCAAATCAATTGTTGGGTCCCTATAATACTAGTGATTACCCCATTACTATTGTAGTTATACCCCTTATTTATATTGTTGTGCCCCTATTACCCCCATATTGTTATTTATGTGCCCCATAGAATCCCTCTATTGTTATTTTTGTGGCTTTATATTATTATTGTTAGGTCGGCTGGATTATATTGTGACTCCTTAGACTCCTATATATAGAAAGGAGGTTTTGTCATTTGTATCATCCAAGAATTGTTCATTTATGTAATGTAAAGGAGGTTGCCCCCTCGAAGAGGCTGAATTCTAAGGCGTTGATCTATCTTTTCTATCTTTTCTTGAGCTGGTTTCATAACATTTGGTATCAGAGCTTTGGATTCTAGGGTTTCGCTGCTCCAAACAGGTCATCGTGGCATTTTTGCTATAACATTTTTTCTGTGATGTTTCAGAAGTCGCAAAAAAAACCCATTTGAGAAGAAATCACGCTGAACCTTGGGTCCGAATTTCAGAGCTTTTCACGCAATATTTGCGGAGATATGATCTGAGGAAGTTGGTCTTTTTGCAGACTCCTGAATTACATTCAAAACAGGTGACCTGGGGAAAATCGTCATAACTTTCTCTCTGAGGATCGGATTGAAATTTTGTAAGAAGGTACAGAAAGAGGACGGACTGTAGTTTCTTTTTTGTGTGTTTTAGATTCAAAGGTTGAAACAGTGACTCGTGGCACGTCGTACAAGTTCGCTCTACTGAACCAGTCTAAAAGCAAGTCACTGTGGGAGATTTCACATAACTCTTCCTTGGAGAATCCAATTTGGGTCAGACTTGTGGCATTGGAAAGAGGACGTAGAAGGCTACTACAGGTAGAAATTTTAGAACTGGATGATCCGAAATTACAGAGATACATCAGATTCAATATCAGGCTTCTATAAAGTGAAAAAAGGTGTGTAGTTTTTTTTTTTTAATTTTTGTGTAAGCTTGGTTTAACGGAATTCAAAGGGCATAGTAAAGCATTATTATCGGTAACTGATGCCCCGAGGAAAGAAAATGCAAACACCTAGTAAGGAACCTGAAAGCTCTAGCATGACTCATGAAGAAGAGGAAGAAATGCTACATGATATATCAAAATTACAAGAACAAGTGCAACAAATGTCACGCTCACAAAAGCTAACAGAAGCTAAGATAAGTGGCGTGGAATCTAAGATAAATGGCGTGGAATCTAAGATAAAGGGCATGGAAGCTAAGATGGAGGATTCGATGGCAGATTTGAAGATAGATTTGAAGACAGACATGGAAGAATTGAAGAAGTTGCTACAAGAAAGGGTCACTAATGGTGAAAAGGTAGTAAAGGAAACTCATGATGAGAACAAAAGAAATGTTAATCATGATTCCATAGACGCTAATGTTGGATCGAAGAATCACCATATTCCAAAAATCGATATGAGGAAGTTTGATGGCAAGGATCCCGCCACATGGATATTACAGATGGAGCAATTCTTCGATCTCAATAATGTGCAAAACACACAAAAGGTACGTATGGCAACTGTATATTTGGAACCAAATCAGTTTGTATGGTATCAATGGCTTTGCTCTCGTAAACAATTTATCACTTGGGCAATTTTTACGGAAGAATTGATAGCACATTATGAAGATACAAAAAGCAACACTTTTTTTAGCCAATTGATAAGTCTCAAACAAAAGGGTTCAATAATGGAGCACATTGAGGAGTTCCAAAAATTGAACATAAGGGTAAAAGATATTCCAGAGGAGCATAGGATTGATGTGTTCATAGGGTCTTTAAAGGATAATATCCAACATGATGTTCGCCTTTGGGAACCTGATTCATTAGAGAAGGCATTCAGGTTAGCAAGAAAAATGGAAAGCAAAATTATGGCAACAGGAAGCATACCACTCACAACTATAAAGACGGAAGTGTTGTTGCCCCTAGTCTTCCACAACCTATAAGGTTGACACCACAACAATTGGAAGAAAAAAGAGCAAAAGGGCTTTGTTACAGTTGTGATAGCAAATACACTAAAGGTCATAAGTGTGCTGAGAAGAAATTATTCTACATAGATTGTGAAGAGGAAGAAGAAAAGGAGCAAGAAAGGTCAAAAGAAGAAGATATACTCCAGGAACAAAGCCTAGATGAAGAACAAATAAATCCGACCATATCTTGTAATGCATTGGCGGGAATTACCACTCCTCAAACCATCAAGATAGAAGGACAAATCAAGAAGAAAAAGGTAATAGTGTTGATTGATTCAGGAAGCACCCACAATTTTATTCATTGTAGGGTAGCAAAAGAATTGAATTGCTTCCTATATCCAGCACCAGAGTGTCAAGTGATGATTGCAAATGGAGGAACAATAAATTGCTCTGGAAAGTGCCATAATATCAAGCTATCCATGGGAGAATATGTATTGACTAGCCCAATGCTTTCCATTCCAATGGGAGGTGCTGATGTTGTACTAGGAGTCCAATGGCTACAATCCTTGGGTACAATAGCTTTTAATTTTCAAGAACTTTTCATCAAATTTTCTACGGAAGGAAAGGAAGTTGAATTAAGGGGTATTGCAGGGAAACCAGGAAAGATAATCAGCTCTAATGGCATGACAAAGCTTCTAAAAAAGGAGCAAAGAGGTGTAATTGCACAATTATGTTCGCTAGATGTTTCCACATTGGAATCATCTATTTCTCCAGATCTCCAAAAAGTCCTGGACAATCATTCCAAGGTATTTGAGACTCCCAAAGGTCTCCCACCTATGCGTGATCATGATCATGCTATTCATCTGATTCCAGGAAGTGTTCCTCCAAACATCAGGCCGTACAGATATCCCTATGTCCAAAAAAGTGAAATTGAACGTATGGTTGCAGAAATGCTAGAGGCTGGTATAATTCAACCGAGTCAAAGTTCTTTCTCAGCTCCAGTAGTATTGGTGCACAAGAAGGATGGATCATGGCGCATGTGTCCGGATTATAGGGAGCTCAACAAGCTCACTATTAAAGATAAGTTCCCCATTCCTGTCATTGATGAATTACTGGATGAATTGCATGGATCAATTTACTTCACCAAGT
This sequence comes from Pinus tabuliformis, assembly GCA_031772625.1. Taxonomy (NCBI): domain Eukaryota; kingdom Viridiplantae; phylum Streptophyta; class Pinopsida; order Pinales; family Pinaceae; genus Pinus; species Pinus tabuliformis. The sequence goes on from CM062820.1 coordinate 321,241,876, forward strand.
TGGATCTTCGTTCGGGATATCATCAAATCAGAATGAAGATTGAAGACATTCCGAAAACGGCATTTAGAACTCATGAGGGTCATTATGAATTTTTGGTCATGCCTTTTGGCCTTACCAATGCACCTTCAACATTTCAAGGTTTGATGAATTCAATTTTCAAACCATTCCTTAGAAAATTTGTGTTAGTATTTTTTGATGATATACTAATCTACAGCAAGTCTTGGAAGGATCATGTTGAACATGTTGACAGGGTGCTACAACTATTGGAGGAGAAACAATTATATGCAAAAAGATCCAAATGTTTCTTTGGAGTCCAGGAGGTGGAATATTTGGGTCATATTGTATCTCATGAAGGAGTTAAGGTAGACCCTAGCAAAATTAAAGCCATTAAGGAATGGAAAATCCCCACATCCATAAAGCATCTGCGAGGATTTCTTGGGTTGACAGGGTATTATCGCAAGTTTGTTAAGAATTATGGGAGAATAGCAGCACCTCTAACAACATTATTGAAGAAAGATTCATTTTCATGGACTCCGGAAGCAACAAAGGCCTTTGAACATCTTAAAGAGGCAATGTGCCAAGCACCGGTCTTAGCTACACCGGACTTCACAAAAACCTTTATTGTGGAATGTGATGCTTCAGGAAATGGAATTGGTGCTGTTCTAATGCAAGATGAAAGACCCATTGCTTTTGAAAGTCGTCCAATCAAGGGAAAGTTTTTAAGCAAAGCTATTTATGAGAAGGAAATGTTGGCAATACTCCATGCACTTAAGAAATGGCGACCCTACCTAATGGGAAGACACTTCAAGGTAAAAACGGATCATGATAGCCTTAAATACTTTTTAGAACAAAGATTATCCTCTGAAGAGCAACAAAAGTGGGTCACAAAGATGTTGGGTTATGACTTTGAAATCATCTACAAAAAAGGGAAGCAAAATGTGGTGGCAGATGCACTCTCAAGAAAGGATGAGGATGTGGAAGCATTGTTGTGTGCCATTTCTATTATCCAACCAGATTGGATAAACGAAGCAAGGGAGGAATGGAAGAATGACGAAGAAGTGTGGGCACTTATTCGAAAGCTACAACAAGATTCCAGTACTTCTGATACATTTAGCTGGCAAAATGATTCGTTATGGTACAAAGATCGCTTATACCTCTGTAAGAATTCCCAGCTAAAACAAAAGATTCTTATGGAATTGCACACTTCTCCCTTAGGAGGGCACTCAGGATTTTTAAAAACTTACCACAGGGTTAAGAAGGAATTTTTTTGGGATGGCCTTAAATCAGATATTCAAAAGTTTGTGGCGGAATGTTTGGTTTGCCAACAAAATAAAGTTGAAACAATTAAGACACCGGGTCTATTACAACCTTTATCCATTCCAAGCCAACGTTGGGAGGAGGTTTCAATGGATTTTATCACAGGTTTACCCAAGTCTGAGGGAAAGAGTGTCATCATGGTGGTAGTTGACAGACTTACCAAGTATGCACACTTTTGTGCATTATCACATCCATTTAAAGCCAGTACAGTTTCTACTGCATTTATGGAAACAGTTCAAAAGCTACATGGAAACCCAAAGATTATTGTAAGTGACAGAGATCCCATTTTCACTGGAAATTTTTGGACAGAATTATTTTCTTGTCTTGGTACTCAGTTAGCTCATAGCTCATCTTATCATCCTCAATCTGATGGGCAAACTGAGATAGTAAACAAATGTTTGGAAGGATATCTTCGTTGCTTTGTATCTGATAAACAGACACAATGGGTCAAATGGTTGCCTCTGGCTGAATGGTGGTATAACACTTCCTTCCATACAGCAACAAAAATGACCCCATTTATGGCACTTTATGGGTATCAACCACCATCCATCACATCATATTTAAGAGAAAATTCTAAGGTTCAGGCAGTGGAACATCACATCGAACATCAACAACAAGTCCTCCAACTCTTAAAGGATAACCTCGTGTTGGCACAAAATAGAATGAAACAACAGGCAGATCAACATCGCAGTGAAAGAAGTTTTGATGTAGGTGATTGGGTATTCCTACGGCTACAACCATATAAGCAAATGTCCCTAAAGCAAGCTAAGAAGGATAATAAATTATCACCAAAGTATTATGGTCCGTACAAGGTGTTGCAAAAGATTGGTACTATGGCATACAAATTGGAGCTTCCTGCAGCTTCTCGATTGCACCCAGTTTTCCATGTTTCATGTTTAAAGAAGGTTATAGGTGACAAGCTCCCAATTCAAACAATATTGCCAGAACTTGACGAGGAAGGAAAAATTATATTGGAACCAGAAGCAGTCACAGAAACAAGAACTCGACAGCTACGAAATCGATCAATTTCAGAGTATCTTATCAAGTGGAAGAACTTATCCGCTGAAGATTCCACATGGGAGGATGAGAATTTTATGCAGAAGTATCCAGAACTACTCAAGCGTTGAGGACAACACTTTTTTGAAGGAGAGGGGCATGTTGGGTCCCTATAATACTAGTGATTACCCCATTACTATTGTAGTTATACCCCTTATTTATATTGTTGTGCCCCTATTACCCCCATATTGTTATTTATGTGCCCCATAGAATCCCTCTATTGTTATTTTTGTGGCTTTATATTATTATTGTTAGGTCGGCTGGATTATATTGTGACTCCTTAGACTCCTATATATAGAAAGGAGGTTTTTTCATTTGTATCATCCAAGAATTGTTCATTTATGTAATGTAAAGGAGGTTGCCCCCTCGAAGAGGCTGAATTCTAAGGCGTTGATCTATCTTTTCTATCTTTTCTTGAGCTGGTTTCATAACATCAATACTATCCACATTGATTACGATTACTAGTTAATGGATACCTTTAAAATTGGTAGTAGTTAAATATTGTTTCAGAACTTAGATGTCAAATTGTGACTTAGATGAATTATTGCCTTTGACACATTATATATATTCTTATTGTTTGATAAATCAAATTGTGAATGTTCATTTTTTTCTAGACTCGTTAGTTAGCTATAGTAAATCAACATGATTTGCTTTTTCTAAAAATTTTAAGTGTTTTAAGGTTTTGTTTTATAATTTGTTTATTTCTTTTTTTTTCATTTGTTACTAGCAGTGAAGAAATGACCCAAAGAAACAATGGAAGGATCACAGAGGAAGTGGTACATCCAGTGAGCTAAGATATCTTAATGCTCATCAAAGATATATTAATGCTTAGAAAATATATTTTAATGCTAGTGGATAAAATACTAGAACTTCAACAAATGCATAGACATCTTGAAGATGCACGAGATATCGTAAGAACGTTGTCAGAAGAGATCTTGAAAAACATGAACAAATGAATCAATTCTCGATTTTGGTAGCATAATCAGTAGAGGTGTTAATGTCCAAAAACAATGGTTAATTAGTAAAGAAATCACTACAATATTTTTCTATTTGTTCAACAAATTTTGAAATTTAGTATATGCTAAAGGCTATGTATTATAATATGTTGATTTGGGGTAGCAGAGAATGTGATCTAGCCACGAAATTTGGTGGAGAGGCTAAGGAACCTGAGATATCCAATACCCACAAAGGATTTGGGCAGATTAGAACAATTTGGGAGATATTAAAATAATTAATATTTTTAATGGAGTCCCTAAGTCTAAACTTAGGGAAAATAAAATAATAATGTGAATTAACATATAATTGTGTTAGAATGGTCCAAAAGTCATGGATCAAGCCAGATCTAATATTAGCCGTTGATTAGGGACTTAATCACGGTCGTTGATTTGTCAACGAGAAAAGTATAAGAGGAGGCTTGAGGGTCACTTGGAGAACACACCAAGAGATCAAGATTTTGACTTTCTGGGGCTGCGTTTACTGAGAAAGTTGAGAGAGTGATCAGGAGTTGCAACTAAGGGGCAGTGAATACAGAAGCAGAGAGACAGAGATAGCACCGAGAGAATCAGCACAACAACTTGGAACGCTGACACAGAGGGTAGAAGCCAGAACTGTTGGGAACAACCGGAATTGTCGGGAATAGCCGGAACTGCATGGAACTGCTGGAGCAATCAGAAAATTTGATGCATAGGGCATAAGCTGGAACTTCCAGGAACACCTGAAACTACCGAGAACTGCTTGAACAACCGAGAAAGCTGACGCAGAGGGCATAAGTCGAATCTGCCAGGAACAGCTAGAACTGTCGGGAACTGCTGGAATAGTCGGGAATGTTAACACAGAGGGCAGAAGCCGAAACTACCGGGAACAATCGAAGCTATCAAGAATTGTCAGAACTGCTAGGAAAGCTAATGTAGAGGGCAGAAGCCAGAGTTGACGAGAAGAGCCAGAACTGCTGGGAACTGTTGGAACTGTCGAGAAAGATGACACAGAGGGCAGAAGCTGGAACTGCCAGGAAAGCTGACGTAGAGGATAGAAGAGGCTGACGCAGTCCCTAGAGGCTGATACTGGCGTTTTTCGTGGGGTCGATTGGATCTAAGGAGCTGTCGGATTGTTTATCCAAGGTTTCAACCGAAGCATTTGTCTCTGAAGGAGAGGTACTACTGCTGATATTATTCTCTATTGGGTGAGCTGATTTTAGCACCCATATTATATTCAGAAACTGCATAATAATAAAACCCTCAGATAGCTGCATTGATTTTCCCACATTGGGTTTTTCCGGGGACATTGGTCCAAAAAAAACGGTGTCACTTGTGTGCTTATTTTGTTTCCTTCAGTTGATGATCTGTAATGTGTTGATCGTGTAATTGTATTTATTTCAAGTATTTACATGGTAAATAACTTGTTAATTAACATAACAAGTAGGTAGGAATAAATCAGAAAGTACATGAAGGGTTTCTAATGGGTTAGACTTAGAAATTCCAACATTATCAACAAATTTAAATAAAAAAAACATATCAAATTATTCTAGATTACAAACATATGTATGAATACAATATGCTTTATAAGTTATATCATAATCTTGGCTATTTGGTTTAGAAATTCATTTTAGCTTTGTATGACAACGACTTATTTAGATATTTGTTGAAATCTTATATGAAATAGTCATTTAAAAAGAAAAAAAAATACTGGATTGGTCGACACTGTAAACAAAGAAAACCGTGATTGTAGATTAATATCACCAAAAATTGCAACATAACCAATTTGTAATATTGGGTGAGTAGTAATAGAACTTGTAAATTTGGTAAATCAACAAAAAAATGTAATAAACTGCAAGAGAGAAAAAAATTACATAGCATAGTACAAAACATAGAGCCGCAATAAAAATAGTTCATTAGATTACATTTATATACAATGTCATACTAGCATTCGCATTAGCAGAAGAAATTGTCTTATTTTCTCTCATGATCACATTACTAATATTTCTCCCTTGGGTGTAGTATATTGATTTATAATGTGAAATTAGATCCCAAATATCGAGTAAAATGAAAGAGTTATTCTACAAAAAAGAAAGAAAAATCAAAACTAGAAACTTTGAGGAAATCTGAGGATGCTTTCCAATACAAGGAGTGACTAGTGTGTTGTTACCGAATTGTTTAACAACATACACAAAGAAACCTTTCATTGTATACATACAATGACATTATGATGGTGTATGGTAAATGTTCCATGCATCTTGAACTTGGTCAATATTTCAAGAGAAACTATATTTTCTGCACAATATTGCTAATATGAAATTTATCATAGTGGAAGCAACACCTTTTCAAATTCAACACTCCTTAGAATACACTATATTTTAGTCCTATCACTTGCATAAATGATGTAGTTTAAGTGATTAAAATAAAGAAAACAAGATTCATGCTTGAAAACACTATAATAAAGAATAATTTTGTTCATAGTTCTTGTAGTTGTAATTGGAGTACTGCATCTCACACATACAATCTTTAATGTATTCGTATCCACACTAATCTCTCTCAAGTATCCTTGGAAATACTATAAATTGGTATAGAAAATAGATGCATATCAATTGATGTGTCTATCTGCTAAAACTAAGACTAAAATAGGTTACTGTGCATATTCCACTTGGCGAGGAAAGCAGGTTTCATAAACTATCAACCTTATTTCCTATGTTCAATGGACACATGAATGTTGATTGTGAACTTCAAAAAATGCGTTCTTGTCTTTTAACTATATCCTTAGTAAAATAAACAAAAAAATGTTTTGTTGTAAATCTCTTTGAATTTAAACACATGTTGAAGCAAGTTTATCGTGTACTTGAATGTGTTACATATGCACCATTTTTAAAACAAGACATGAAAATTGTACAATAGATAAAAAATAATTTGTTCCCCGAACATTGGGATATACAAACCTACACATATGTAACTTGTTTTTTATTTCAATGAAAATTGGGTTTTTTGGAGGCAAAAATAAAATATAAAAAAAAAAAAAAAAAAAACAAAACAAAACAAATAGATGCACAATAACTTCATAACAATAAAATTTTCAAATAAAACAAATTTTGTTGTAGCCCTGTCCTGTTTTCCATTGCATTCTTTGATTTATAGTACATGTTGCATTATTGTGTGTTACTGAAATCCCAATATTTGTGATTGTGCTCACTAGAAATGCATTCTCATTACGTGACAGATTTGCAATCATCGTGTTTGTAAAAAATAGTCACTCAGCACAAACAAGACAAATGTTTTCTACACTGCTAAAACTATTTAGAGAAATAGTTTTCTCAGAATCACCATTATTATATTTATGCTTTAAAATAATTTCGAAATATTTAATAGAAATATCAGCATTTGAAATAATCTTTGACTCATGTTGTTCGATTAATGGTGTTGGCAAAAGAAATGTTATTGTCATTTCGTCTTTCTTATCTATTAAGTGTGCAAGTATTACTTTTCACTTATTTTTTTTGTCCAAAAATGTTCGATATGTAAGCAAGACAATACCATGAAAAACATTCCTAGTTATATTATTACTGATATCTTTGATCAACAATGGCATAGAATTGACCTGTGTTTTCATAGGCATGCTCATTGAATTGAAATAATTTTTTTGTTCTTTTTAGAAAAAGAGAGAAAATAATAAAAAGAAAAAGAGAGGAAAAGAGAAAAAGAAAGAAATAATAATTTGATACATATTTAATTGAACATGTGTATAAGTTCCTTTTTGCATTTATTTATTTCCTAGTTTCTATTTCTTTTGTTTTGTTTGTTGCGATATTTGTTTCTGTGGTACTACTCATTGTTGTCTCTATACTCCCATTAATCTCTATTGTGGCATCATTTGAATTTGATCATTTTTTCCAATTCACAAATAAAACACTGAAATCACTAATCAAAAGGAAATTATAATTGAAACTATGAAGTATTTAATGAAAACAAAATAAGATAAGGAAAAATCTTTACTAGTGTAACAAAATTATAGATAGATTTTAGTTTTAGAAAATACAAAAGTTTTATAGAAATATTCAAAGTACATTTTTCCTTGTAAAGTTTGTCTTGGGTTCGAGTCTCTAAGTGTCATATGTTTCCTGTAAATTTAAAAAATATATATATATTTTATTTATAGTGAATTAAAAGATACGTAATGAAAATATAATCAAAGTACAATAAATAAAACATAACCATGCCTCTTATAAGAGTTATCATTAACCTTAATGATATTTGTTCTTCATATATTCATTTCCACTTCCTTGATGATATGAGTTAGATCAAATATACAGAAATAAGAAAAATAAGGGGTTCTAATTCCATAGCATGAAAGTACTTCAGAAATAAGTATTATATGACAATAACATAATTTTTCCAAACATGTTTAATATTATCACATTATATAGTGTTTGAAATGTGTACATCATTGCTACAGAATTGTACGATATATTGTATAAATGTTATTAGTACTCACATGTAGAACAAACAATGCATTGTTTACCTATCAATAATGCTACATGTTTTGCACTTTTGCTCTAAATGATAATCCCTCATGGTGTGAAACTACCAAAACAATATCATACATCCGAGACAAGGATTCTATTTGTAACCACCTCCTCCCTAAACTAGTTTAACATCCATTTGTAACATGTATGCTAAAACTATTGCATGATCAACACCTGGTGAATGCTTCTACAGTAATCACAACCAAAAGTACTAGTTAGTATTGTCACATTAGGATATAAATATTGAACATATGTATTAGATGCTTAACAAATTTGGACCGATACATAGAGAAAATTGTAATCATAAAAAACTAATCGAAAATCAATGAATTTGACCGTGAATGTTTGGGTTTAATGCCTTCCTTTTAAAAATAAATAAAAAAATCAACGCCATGTGTTCCTAGATGCTTAGTTTTTTTAAATGCTTTGAAATAAATGATTATTTGGAAGATATGATTAATTTAATTTTTTAATAATTAAACAAAATGTTAAAGCTTTAGTTTCAATAATGTCATTATCATTGTGAAAATTTGTAAAAGTAATAGTCATCTATTACTTAGCTCACGAGCTGATGGTAAGGAATAAATCTTAGATTAAAAATATTTCCTAGACTTGTGTGGAGCTTTGCTTATGCAGATTTTTCAGTGTGCAGAAAGATTTGCAAATGTAAAGCTTCACACACTGCTAAATATGTAAAGCTCTGTAAGTTGTTTAAAAACTTTAAATACGAGCTAGGAAAAATTCAATTTAGATTTTTTTAATAATTTTTCTTCAAGAATAAGGCTTTATTTTCTTCCAGGAGAACAATACGCTAAACCGTAGTTTAAAGATATGGAAAATTTTCAGGAAATGTTGTTCGAGCAAATCAAGGTGCAATATGTAAATGCATAATCAGTTTTCTTGAATTGTGATTTATTGAGTACTATTTGGTGTTAAATTTTTGCTAATGTTTAGAGAAAAATAATTTTGTAACAATGTGATAATTTTGAGATTTTATGCATCCTCAAACATTTATTAAGTTGTCATCGATATTCTAGGCTTCCTCCTTTTTGGCATACATTGTTATCTTGTTACATTTACAAGTGCAAGGAAAAGGAGAATACAGACATATGCATTATTTATAACTAAAATGTTGCCAATAGTATTAGAAATAAAGGATTTTAGTTTGAAGTGCATATATTTGCACAAAAAACCTTTTTCCACACAATGGAATTCCTACGCCTGAAATGCGGATCCCACACTCTATTGGTCAATTAATTAGCAGTAAAGGAAGGGAATATGCTGCATCACAACTATTGCAAAGGGTATTTCGAATTGATATTATTATGTTTCATTTTATGGATCTTTGATGGTGTGGAGGGCGGGCTAAATGCGAGAGAATAGGGCTACATACAATTTTTTTTTTTTTGATCCGATAAGAGTGGGGCCTTCCATTAATTAAGAAAATATATTACATAATGTATAATTTGTGAGATAGTGCCAAAATAGCAACATCTGAAACAAACAAAACTACAAAACTAGTGCATACACCACCAATGCACTACTTAATCATCAAATTTTGCATTAGTAAACATTCTTTCCTTCATAACCCGATAGATATAAAGCAAAGTACTAATGCATTGACGGGTCTGCTAGGCTTTGGAAGTCTCATGCCACAAAGAGCCCTTCACTACTTAATGAGGATGTCCCACCAAAACCTACGACCCATAAAAACCAATGGCCCACAGAGCATAGAGTATCTTGTCAGCCCAAAGAAAGAGCGATCCAAACCTCGAGGATATGATGGGTAAGGTCTATATCGAGTAAACCAACAAGCCCACTACTTAAAACCCAATCAGAGCCGAAGTGAAAACAAAACTTCTTTCTAAGAAATTTCGGGTCCGATTACAGAATTAACTCTCGATTAGATTAATTGCCTGACTCTCGTGTGATCTGGACCTTGCCGATCCTATGGTTCTGAAAAGATTTCGGGTCCGCAACATGCACACCCACTAAAATTCGAAACGGACCCAGTGGGTGGCTTAAACCACCGCTCAATAAATTTTTGGGTCCATTTTCTAGGCCATCTTCTGTGCAACTATCTGCCCAAAATTCGTCGAATGCTGGCGCTTGTTGCCATCAAGGGTCATTTGCCTATCAACTGGCTCACTTATTACTCCTTTCTTCTTCTCTATCATTGGTGCACCTTTAGCTATGTCCTCAGGTCAAATTACTACCTGTCTTTGATGCTTTGAAGATACTCCATATCTGTGGTCGCCTGTCTGTGACAGTCCATGCGTAGTTTCCCTGAGGGAGTCACCTCCCACTCATAGCACCTGTTATCTCTTGTACAAAGCACACCCTCGTTTGCCAAGCGATTTGCTAATCTATTGGCAGTTCTGTAAACATGAACAAATCTGAGTGTTCTTAGGGCTTTCAGGTGGATTTGAATATGATAATAGACCTACAATAACCGCCAGCGCTTTGATACTTTTTCTGGTGCTGAGCCATTGGCTATCTTTTTTACTGAATTAATTGTCAATTCAGAGTCTGCCTCTATGATGGTATTGTGTAAATTGTACTCAATCAAGATTTCTAGGCATTGCTTTAGGGCCATGAGCTCCACCATATTGTTTGTGGCATTCCTCAAATGACTATGAAAGATAACTTTTATGCTTCCCTATTCATCTCTTATGACTCCTCCCTAACCAGCAAACCCAGGGTTTCCATTAGAGGCTCCATCTATATTAAATTTCAAAAAGCCATGGGGGGGCAGTTGCCAGAAGTCCTTCCCTACTGTTGTATTTTTAACTATCTTTCTTATTCCCTGGGGGACATGTGACTGGAGGCCCAAATGAAAAAGAATGTGAGCATCCTGGTTTCAAGGAGGGTTCTCGAGGGGTTGCTTTATAAGGGTGCTTATATTTTCTTTGAGCTATCTTAAAATCTGAGCTATGATGCTTTGGGTTGAGCTTGTTCTATTCTTGAATATCCTATTGTTTCTTTCTTTCCATACATCCCAGATCAGAAAACCTGGAATCAGAGTCCAGGCTCTATTTACTGTCTCATTTTTTGAGAATTCTTTCCTCCAATTCTTCAAAGTTCCAGTGATGTTGCTTTCTTCCCTATCAGTTTGCCTGAAAATTGAAGCTACCCAATTCCATAAGGTAGAGGTGAATGTGCAGAGGTTAAGTAGGTGATCCATCGTTTCTTCTTATAGGCCACATCACTGGAATCTAGATGGACTAGCTAAGTCTCTTTTTCTTAGATTCTCCCAAGTCAGATTTTTTTTTTATGAACCAACCACATGAACAATTTTATTTTTATCCAGTGTGGGTTCTTCCATAGGTATTCTCATATCTTATTAGGGTTTGGAAAGTCAAGTCCAGTGGCAATCCTTTTAGCTTCTTTGAGGTTGAAGTTGCCTTCGTTGTTTCTTCTCCATCTTAGTTGGTTAGAAGAAGTTGAAGTCAAAATCTTTCTCTATTCTAGGATCACTGCAAGAGCCTCAGCCCGTGATTTCAATGGGGTTTCTTCACTATATACTAGGTCCCTGCAAGTTCTCCATCTAACATTTTCCCTTGTCTGGTCCTAAAAGTTACTAACTGTGAGAAACCCTTTATTGTCATTATCATTTTTGAGAATGTCTATTCCTTCTCTGCATAGGTTAGGCTCCTGATGCCAGTTATCCTCCCAAAACTAGGCTAGGATTCCATCTCTGACCTCCCAGAAGCTATGCTTCTGAACAATAGCTATATTCTCCCAGGCATTGTTCCAAATATGGGAGCCCTTGATGAGCCATGTCATTTTGATATGGTTCCTTTATTGCCAGTTATTTGTTTAATTTTTTCTCCAGAGCTTTGCCCAAGGGGTTCTCATTTCCATTAGCCATCTCCACCAAAGTTTTGCCCACAAAGCTTTGCTAAGGGTTTCTGGGTCATGAAGTCCCAAACCACCATGGGTTTTGGGTTTGTAGAGCTTTCCCCAAGCTACTAGTGCCCATTTCTATTTCTCTTCCCCTTTGCCCCAAAGAAAATTTCCTTGGATGTTCCTAATGTGTTGTAACACTCCTTTTGGGACAGGAAGAGTACAAAACATGTAGATGGGTATGGTTTATAGGATAGATTTTGTCAGCACTAGCCTTTTTTCTAAGTTTAAGGATCTGCTTGTCCATTTTCTGATTTTGTCCTACAATTTATTTGTCACTAGCTCCCAAACATCCTTACTTAGAGATTTGTATGTAAGAGGTATTCCTAGATATTTGGAGGGTAGTTGATCTCTTTGAAATCCGAGAATTCTGGTGAGATTTCTCTGAAAATGTCACTATTAAAAAAGAAAATTTTTTATTTTGTGAGGCTTACCTCTATACCAGCAACTAGTGCAAAATCGTTCAGGACCTATTTGAAAGCTTTAGCTTCCTTGACCATGGGTGTACCCTGCAGCATGGTGTCATCAACAAATTGTTGATGAGTCAAGGTGTCCCCATTTAGGGTTATTTTGAGACCCTGGATTCTTCCTTCCGCCTTGGATAATTTGATCTCTTTGCCTAAACCTTCCATCATGAGAATAAAGAGGAAGAGGGAAGCAGATCTCCTTTTCTGAGGCCTCTTGTAGGCCTGAATGTTCTGGATGGAGAGCCATTAAGATGGATTGAAAAACTAGTTGTGGTAACAAGTGCCATTACCCATCTTATCCAATTGTGGTCAAAGCCATAAGCTTTTAGTACCTCCCTGATGTACGACCAGCTTAGCTTATCATAAGTTTTCTCTAGGTTAAGCTATATGATCATACCTGCATGTTTATCTCTCTTGAGAGAATGAACCACCTCGTGAGCTTGAAAGATGTTATTGAGAATTTCCCTTCCTTCTACATATCGAGTTTGCTCCTCAGACACAAGAGTTGGAAGAAGGGGCTGGAATTTGTTTGCAATTACTTTAGAAATGATTTTGTACACCACATTTCATAAAGCAATGGGTTTGTATCTATCAGGTGTCATAGCTTTTTCCTGCTTTGGGATTAAGGCTATGAAAGATGCATTGAGTGCCCTTAAAACTGTTTTTGATTTTCTAGAATCCTCCACAACATCAAGGATATCTTGTTTGACTATTTCCTAGCATGTTTTGAAGAAGTCTACATTAAACCCATCTGAGCCTGGAGCTTTCCCATTTTGCATCTCTTTGATGACATCATTGACCTTCTCTTCAGTCACTGGCCTGTTGAGATTGTAATTGTATTCCCTGTTTACTAGTTTTGGCATGTGCTATGTGAAGTTGTTAATAAATTGTGATCTATTGATCTGTCTAAGAGAGGCTCCTTGGCTATGCTTTGAAAATGTTGTACCAGAACAAACTCCATTTCTTTGTGGGTGCTTAGCTCTTTCCCTTGAGTATATTTGAGTTTTACAATCCTGTTATGAGCCCTGTGATCCATGGTTGACTTGTGAAAAAACCTTGTATTTCTTTCCCCTTCTTTAATCCATTGCACTCTTGATTTCTGTCCCCAGAAGATCTCCTCTTGCTGGCATCTGTTCTCCCATTCCTGTTGAAGAGAGTCAGCTTTCATTTTCCTTTCCTCGGTAAAGCCATCAATGATGAGGATTTGGTTAATTCTCTAAAGTTTCTATTCAACTTCTCTTTTCTCTTTGAAAATATTGCCAAACTCATTTTTGTTCCATTCTTTAAGCCTGAGTTTGATGTGTTTCAGTCTCTATTGCAGTAGGAACATCTTCGTGCCTTGAACGGGCATGTCTTCCACCCACCATTTTCTAATGTTGGTGATGAAGTCAGGGTGAGTGAGCCAGACATTTTCAAACCTGAAAGGTCTATTCCTTAGAGTGCCTATGAAAGCAGCTTCAAGCTGGATAGGCTAGTGAGAAATAGGTCCTCTAAGATTATGAATTTGTCTAGTTTAGAGGCAACCTGAGAAGCTCCTCCCCTCCTATTGTTCCATGTGAAGGTGCCATTTATTGTCTCTGTATCCACTAGCCTCATATTGTTTAAGAAGTTTTTGAAGGAAATGGAGTCTCGCCCTAGTATTCTAGTCCCACCTTTTTTCTCTGTAAGAGATCTAATCATGTTGAAGTCCCCTCCCAGAATCTAGGGCATAACAAGATGTCGCTCTCTCAGCTCCTCCAGTGAGGTGAGAAGCTTGAGTTTGTCTTCAAGTTTTTTAGGACCATAGAAGTTTGTGATCATATAGATTTCCTTGTCACCCAAAGGTTGGATAACCATTGAAAGGTAATTCCTAGATGCTTCAACATCCAGGATTCCAAATTTTTGGGGATTCCAAAGAGTGAGAATCCCTCCTGTTGTATTGTTTGCTTTGACTTCTAGATACTCGTACTTAATAAGCCATTTTCTATGTACCTCCCTAATTTTTTCTATTGAACATTTTGTTTCCTGTATAAACACCATATCTGGTTTTTCCACTTTTATTCTATTGTTGAGATTTCTTTGTTTTCTTTTACTTCCTAGACCCCTAATGTTCCAGGTTGTGAGCTTCATTATGAAAGGTTTTTAAATGAGTAACTAGTAATATTTTTCATCTTACTTGAGTTAATCATGAGTTTCCCACACTCTGTTAGTAGCTCATTCTATCTCTTCCTTCCTCTTTTCCTACCTGGGTTCTTGGTAGAGTGTTCTAATGTTACCTCCATCAATTTTACCCTTCTATTTTCCTGGTTGTCATGGTTCCTTTTGATTCCAGCAAACTTTTCCTGAGATCTCCAAAGGAAGAGTTGTTGTACTCTTTCAAACTCCTCTTGTGGTAGAGTATCAACACCTCCGTTGGTTCCCTGCTCGAGGAACTTTTCTAGATCTATATTCTCCCTCTCAAGAATCTCCTGTAGTTCGTGGTCCTCCATACCAACTTCACTTGGGGTCATCTCATGGTCCCTACCCAATTACATAGTGCTTGGTAGATCCTCTCTTAGTTTGTTGTTTTCATGTGTGACCTCCATGCTATCATCTTTTTCCTTCTTTGCAGTATTATCCTCCGATGCCTTGTTCATTCCATTGTTCCCACCTTCTTCTTCTAAAATCTTGAAACTATTATGACTTGGTTTCTTACCCTCGCTAGGTTTTTTTTGGTGCTTTTTTGCCCCTCCTTTCCCTCTACCTCCCAACCTGGTGAATCCTTTAGGATCTTTGCCTGTGTTGGTTTTCATGTTGTCCTCCAGTTTGTTAAGTGGGCAGTCTCTGAAGAGGTGCCCATGTTCATGACATTTACGACATTTGAATGGGACATTTTCATAGTCTACCACCTACACCCATTCTTCATCATACACTTCTAGAATAATTTTATCTAGAAGTGCTCCCAATAGGTCCATTTCTACACATATGTGAGCGAAGGAGGTATATTTTCCTCGCAGAGCCGCGTCTGATATTTTTATAAAAGGACCTAATCTACTACCTATGGCTTTTAGGGATTTAGGTAGCTAATAATCTAAAGGTAAAGAGTAGATTCTAATCCATACCAGTACCAAAGTGAACATTTCTCACTCCAGGACAAAATTAATCACCCAAGCTCGCATGTAGAGTCCTACAGCAGTATAGAAATATGGGCCTCCTTTGAACACTTTGTCTTTATCCTCTAGGTTTGTGAAAACCACTGTGAAGAAACCCTTGGACCCAAGATGAAGGGTTATTTCTCCCTTTTGCTTCCAGTAATTTTTTATCCATGTGTACAAAGCCTTCTCCATTGGCCATATTCCCATAATTTTGCATATGACCACATAAGTCGCCATGTGATCTTTGTGCGCCTGCAGTGCCGAATCATCTAGGACAACCTGGGGTTTAATAGTTGACCTGGGTTTCTAGGGTCCAGTCATAGTCTTGTGCTAAGTTCTCTGACTACTGTCTCCTATCTTCTTCTCTCTTTTGTCTTCCTCGTGATTCTCCTCCTTTTCATGAGGTTTTCTGCTTTTTGGCTTTTTTTTTACTTTTTTTCTCCATTTGTGCCTCCATTGGCTTTTTGAATCGATTCGAACCCACCTCCTTGTTTCTGTCCACTACTGCCTAACTGTAGGAGGGAGTGGAGCTCACCCCTCCTTGCCCCTCCATTGTTACCAGCTCACACCCATCACTCCCTATTCAAAACCCTCGATCCTTGTTCAAAACCCTCAATCCTTAGCCACCTGGCTACAAATAGAACTTCGTTCACACAAACAAAATTAATTTTATACTAATTTTGCATTTAAATTTTTTAAAGATTTTTCAAATAAGGTTAGTATTTAACGTTTACGTAATGTCCTATTAAATTTTCTCTAGTTAGTGTTTTCCTATGTTGAAAGATAGGCCAACCACATGCCTATTGCAAAGTGCATTCCACAAAATCTATTATTAATTAAATAAGCATTGTTCTTATGCCAAAGTGCTAATCAAGCTTTCAATTTTCATTGTGAAAACCTCCACACTATGCACAATCTACAAATATAAAATTGCAAATGCACTAACTCTAAGAAGTTGACAATGCATTACAATTAAAACATGCCTTTACACTTGCGTCATTCCACAAAAATTCCGCAAATTTTTTAATCCACACATGCATTTTTTTCTTTGCATAGCCTCCGCACATGCACAACCACCTCCGCAGAATTACTTTTGTACGCAATAATGCTTTTTGATCAGTAATTGACATTTGAAACTGTCATTAATTGATGTGGGTTTAAGATATAGTGGGGAGGAAGAAATCGTTGCAAGGTATGTTCCTAAATAGGAATTAAAAAAGAGATTTGTACATTTATTATTTTATTAAGCTTTTCCCAATGCTTTGGACACATTCCAATCTCTACACACATGCATTTGTTTCGCGCAAATGCTTCTTAAGAAAAACGATCTCCACTCAACCAAAACCGCACAACTACATTCATACTTCTGAAATACATTACTAAATATTCCTTAAAAATTGTATTTGTATATCTATTATTTTAAGAAACCTCGTGTGGAGCTTTTCTTGAGCAGAACTTCCACTCTACAACTAGCTTTGCACACTTTTTGTTCACATAAGAAATGCTCAGTAAAATGCCTATTCATCTTGAGAAAAATTTATAATTATCGTTAATATAATTAACTTTTGTTTTTTAATTCTGAACTAGGAAATTTCATTCACAATGTCAACAAGGTTTCTTTAGGAACCCAATTCAATATAACAAAAAAATGGTTATCACTTCGCAGTGTTATCCTACTTGGAATTATTTCAAAGCATTAAAATAGTAAATCTAAAATCATGATTTTCAACGCATTGAAATATTAATACTGATGCATATTTTCAAAATGAATACAAATTTAAAGCTTTGAAGCTTTCATTATGATTTTGAAAGCACCAAAATATTAATATTAACATATAAACTATTA
Source organism: Pinus tabuliformis (assembly GCA_031772625.1). Lineage (NCBI taxonomy): Eukaryota > Viridiplantae > Streptophyta > Pinopsida > Pinales > Pinaceae > Pinus > Pinus tabuliformis. The sequence goes on from CM062820.1 coordinate 321,259,087, forward strand.
CTAATTAGCTTAATCGTCAAAATGGAAAAGTCCATTCAAATTCAAAATTGCAACATGTATAATGTTGATGTTTATTAACAGTATAATGTTTATATTTGTTTACAAATAGTATAATGTTAATATGATTCTAGTGCAGAGTACTAAAGAAGAGTCCAAATTTTTATCATACGAAGCATCCCTGTGGCTTTTCTTACCTTTGCATATGGATTTTATGTGAAAATGCAGAGGATTAAATTATATAATGGGACAACCCTCGAGCATAAGCACAAATTCCAGTGAACACCTCTTGTAGACCAAGTACGATTTCCACGCTTTAGCAAAATCAACTTCTTTTGCACTAAAAACTTTACTAATGAATTGATCAAAGGTTTTTCTCTTCGCATAGTGAAATAGTTATTTATGGTTTTCTTTGTGTAAATAGGCGTATGCGCAGAACCACGGATGAAGTCCATTATGCAGAGGAAGCTTTCAAGCTTTCATTGTGAGAACCTCCACACTCCACACAATGAAATCCTCCTGCACAAGGAAATATGTTTGTGGAAATATCCATCGGTAATAAATTCATTAAAGGTTATGTATTTTAGCACAAAACAAATTGAAATCAAAATCACGTAAAATTGATACATCACTTCATTTTGAAAAACAAAAAAAAACTTCTCTTATGTACAATATAAAGATATGAAGAAAACAAAACAAAATCCCTTCCCGGAGAACCGTACCCTGTACAAATTTAAAAATATAATGAAAATGAACATTATTCATGTCTCATAACAAACATAAGTATTTTAATGTTTCATGTCATTGGTGCATATGTATCAATGGCATAATATAGGTGCTAAAAGCACAAGTCTGTAACATTAAGCAATACAATCACAATAAAAGGAACAATATCAAGTTTCAAATTTAAATCATCATAGATATTATTGAAATAAATAAAAAGAATACAAATGCATATAAGATCAGATGCAAAGCATTAAGAACTTTGATTCTCAACAGGAATCACTTGTATTAGTAATCAAAATGCTCAATGGCTCAGTTCATTGGCTCGTTCACTATGTTATTTTGACATCTTTTCTTTAACTACTTTCTCTTACATCCGGGAAAAGTAAATGCGTGAACCATAATATGGAAAGAGGGAACTGCAAAAGAAAACAAGGAACTACATTTAGAAATTAGATTATGTGACATTAATAAAATTAAAAAATCATGATGACTGAATACTAGTAAATAAAAAATGAATATGCAAAGATTTAAGGACAATTACAATTTGTGAAAACATATATGCTAATTGTTTCACTATCAATTGTCTTCTGGATGCATGGCATGTTGAACCAATGTCTTAAACTTAGCTTGAATAAATTATTTTATTGCTCCCATTCTAATCTCTAGACTCACATGTTGATTTGATAATTTCTTTTTTATCTCCAGTGCCTCTTCTTGTAACTGAGTAGTTAACAAAGATTTCCTATCATTAATAATAACAATGCCAACTAGCCATTTGATAATTTCTTGTAATGTAAAATCAATTATATCATCAAATTGTTTTTCCATTGAATCTTTTCTCTTATCCAAATCAAATGTTAGCATATCTTTTGTATCAATTTAGAATTTTGTATAATGCATCGGATGTGTAGATCTTGAGAAATTTGCATCACCTTTAGACATGCATCACTTCTCCTATTATTTGTGCTCTTACATTAAGGAATAATGTTTTCTAGTGTACATAGTCTTCTGGACCATCCAACTTTGATTTCCCTTATTCAATTAGCATTTGGTAGTTCTTTGTTTTTCATGTCTAGATCAGATAGCAATTAAAGCCTTTGACTAAAATAATGTAAGTCATTGTTAACGAAATACTTGTCTTCGTCAATATATATTCTCACCAAATCGACAAATGAGTTTATTTTTTGTGCTAACCATAGAAAAACAAAAACCATCTGCCATGCATGTTCAATGATTTTGAACCTATGGCATATATTATTGACAATATGACATTTGACTACATTGACTAGTTTCATAGCTCTAATAATCCATGAAATGTGATATTAGTTGTAATTGCAGATTGTTGAGTCCGTATTGCGACTAGAGTCATCCATAAAGGACTAGGATTTAAAGCATTTTTCAACATTTCTATTGTTGCTTTCAGTACCAGGTTCTCTACTTCTTGTTTTGCAATTGACACTACAAGAACATAGTTGGGATATTCATAAAATGTTAAAACATATGTGGCTACAATTACAAAAATATGAACATTTGTTTATGTTTTATCAATGTCTTTTTATCATGCATCCATACTTTTTCAGTTTTCAATATTTTACTATCCCTGTTATAGTTTACACCTTGAAAAGTGGCAAACTGATAATAAAAAATAGAAATTTATTTAGCAATTTGATTTTTTATTTTCTAATTTTCATTCAAAGAAGTAGACCCAATCAGGTAGAGGAGTTTCAATCTCCTTGTTGATCACTTCTTGACTATTTCATGTTTGCGAGGGACTTTTTCATTTCTCCAATTCAGTGATCTGCATTTTTCTAGAATAAACATTTGATGAGGCTACTTGTCATCTCCAGCAGCTAATAACTGACCATGAATCTGATGTGTAGCTTCAATATCTCTTCATTTTCTTTCACTTAAATATGAAGGTTTTATACTTCTTTGTTTGCACTTTTTTTAGTGCTAACACTTACTTCTTCAACACTTTCTCCAATACTCATTTCTCCTTCTTGACTATTGCTTGGAGAGTTGTGACCCTTTTCGCTTTCACTTGCAACTTTTGTAAACAAGCTCCCGCATTTGATGGCACCTAGAAATGTGATAAATAGAGCTTTTGAATCAACGTATCACCAACCTTATACTTATTTTAAATTAAAACAATGAAAAGACTTTGCAAACTCTGCAAGTTGGCTTCCATTCTTCATGGTTACTCGCCCAATGGTAAATGGCAAAGAAATAAATTGTTTCTTCTTTTTCTTTTCAAATTTAACTTGTCAATCATAGTATTTCCTACAGACTTTGACAACAAAATACATGTCCATAAAAATTCTTGGAAGCAATAGTGGTTTACCTCGAAACCCATAAACTCGAATAACCATATTATTTCCTCTTTCTTCATGTATCCCTTTCCCCTAGAGGAAAATTTGTGCTTCACTAGATATTCGATGGGGCTCTCATCTAGTTATCATGCAAATAACTTTCTTTACAAAAAATATCTTGAATTACAAAAAAAAATTAAATAACTTCCTATCTCCACAATATGGGATAGTGGAACTGCATCAGTTCTTTGTCAAAATTGAAATTAGGTTTATGTGGAAACTCATCAAAAGTATGACTCAACACAAGGGTTGTTATTAGATATGCTATCATTATTCACTGTTGTTGAACAAATTTATTAATTGAAAACACAAGTCATTTGAAATAAGATCATTCGAGTCGAATACGTAAATTTTTTTATATGAATAATGGAACACAGAAAGAATGATATTGGGACATTGTCAATAGTTTATTGGCCCATTAACTACACATACAATGAATAAAACTCTCTAACCGGTTCTCTAAACAAAGTAATATCTAGAGAGGAAAGATCATAAGGAAACTTAAAAGCTCGCAAAATGATCTCTTGTATGATTTTCAAGGCACCTCCCTATGATTCTAAAAAACTATTTATTTTGACAAATCTAAGTGCATATCCATAATTGGTAGCTTAAATATCCTCTTGAATGTCTTCGAAGTTAAAAAATACGAGTATCTTTAGCTGATAGACTAATTATTTTTTTCTCTTAAATCAAATTTCTCTACACTTAAATAAATTATTTCTCTGAAATCAAATATTTCTGGAATGCATGCAACATTTGAAAATCTGGTATGCCAAATCTTATTTCTACTCTTTTCCTGTGGAGACAGATTCACATATTACTGATATGCATCTGATCATTGAAGGATCTTATTAATGAGCATAAGTGAGTTAATAATATCAATGCAAATAACTTCTTTACTTCCCCTTAAATCCATTTCTACTTTGTACTTTTAAAATATTCTATCAACAAACAACATTTTCAATGTGCTTTAGGTATAGATCATTGATATGCTAAACAACCACCACCTATTACTACTCTTCTTGTGAAATCCATTCTACATGACACTTTCAATAAATAACAATTCAATATAGAAAATTATGCATTTATGAGAAATGGTAGAAATAATTCGCATAATCCAAATGTTGCACAATTCTGACCAGTGAACAATAGAAATTTCAACACGATTTTTGGTTTTTTGGAAAATCGGATTACAATTGTCCATCTATAGGATTTTCAATATCAGAGTAATTGCTGATAGCACTATTTTTTGTTTCCTTTTCCGTTTCTGCTATCGGTTACTACTCGACGTGTGAAATCATTTTGAATAAATAGAAAAGGAGATGTTTATGAGAAAGAACAGAAATAGTTTAAGAAAGAATCTCGAAATTCAGAAACCAGTTACTCCATGTACAAAATAAATTAAATATGAATATTTTCTAATAATGAAAGCTAGCTTACAGGTTGTCAACAATTGTATTCACTAGTATATCAATGTCAATTTAGAGGTAATAATATTTACGTTCTCAATTACGTGTCGATCCATTTGTTCGCCAAAAGGATACTGAACCATTAATATCATTATGTCGTGTATGAAAATTAGGAAACTGCACTCTACACAATGAAATCATTTTCTCCTTCTTCTTCTTCTTTGTCTTCTTTCTTCCACTTCTATATATTGCAATTTTTAATTTCGTGTATCTTCCATATGCATTCTCCACTTCTCGGATTGATTACAATCACCTATAAAAATTCAACCACAACATTATTAATTGTATCTTGCAATTGATAAAATTTGTTATTAATAATGTTATTTAATTTAGTTTTATGATTTTTAGGTTTATTTTTATTTAATAAAATATTTCATTGTGTGGAAATATCTTCAACCGCACAATTTAATCTTTATTGCGGGCTTGAGGCAAGAAAAGCTTCTCATAATGAAATAGGTTACTATATATAACATGAATTATACAAATACCTACTTCCACAGATGCATATGTTCTTTGCATAGCCTCCACAGACACACAACCACTTCCAAACAACTACTTTCATACTCAATAATGCTCCACAAATACTCATTTGCAATTGATTACTGCAACTTTTATGATTTACAAAATAAGCTTTAATATGAGTTTTGGACAAGAAAATTTCCACACAATGAAATAGATTTCTATATCTAGTCGGACTAATTCAAATACTTATTTGCTTTAAGTAGACAAAATATATATGTCTATAACCAAATTACTTACAAAGACTAGTTTACAATTGATTATTGCAAAATGAAATATGGAGTTTTTTCACAATGCTTTGAAAAAATAGATCACATAGTTTAATGTATTATTATCATTGTTATTATTATTATATGTTGTTGTGTTGATATTTTACACCTTGTAAGAACTTTCCTTTGCATAATCAAAACTCTCATTCTAATCCCAATAGAATGAAAACTTTGTATAATGAAACACTGATGCGTTCAATTATCACTTTTGTACATGCATTCATAAATAAAGAAAACGAGAACAGAATGGTCAAGATTTATGGCTTAGAAACCTTCAAAATTTATCAACATAGTTACAACAACTGCAATTATATTCATATTCAAATTCTAGTCACAAAAATTGCAATATATTTCTAACAACCAAAAGTTTTACCAAGCCTTCATTTCCATTATAAATAGAACTGAAACAAATTAAAAATTCTTTGTGCTTCATAAGCCTTGAATAGTAATTGACACATTTATGACAATAACAATTGTAATCAGATTCAAATCATAATCACTATAGTTATCATTCAAATAAACATCGCAAATGCAATAGGTATATCTGAACCAAAATTCCTGCTAAACATTTATTTTCATTACCAACAATTTCATTCCATTACATAGAATATAAAAGCTCCAAAGAATAGTCTCATGAACTTATGTTGAACCAATGATGTTGAGAAACACTAAAGAATCCATACTAATACAAGTTCACATGTAAAAATTATCTAAGAATTATTTATATAACTGATAAAACACTTCCATATTAGAACATAGTAAAGAAAAATTCATTTTAGTTATCAGTCATTATAGAACATTAGCTAACATATAAAAGCTGTAAGCAAATGCAGAAAAACAATTGTTCAATTATTGTTTTATGTACAACGTTTGAGAACCCGGGTACATATAAAAACACATGTGAAGCATTATCTCATAATTGCTTACATAATTATTAAACATGCTGATAGATAGAAAAGATAATACACATAATTCAATTAAGCTATGATTATAGATCCACGGTCCAAAAAATAGCCCTTGTTGCGTAAAGCATTTATCAAAATTATAATATTTTAGTAGAAAAGCTAAATTCATTTGTCCCAATGGGAATTGCGATTAGAATCCCGTCGATTGTAATTTCTAAAATTCATCTCCAACCAATAATAAGGAACTATATTCAAGAATTAGACCATTCAATAATAACCCACACATAAGATTTCAATAATAAAATGCTTTGAAAATAAAATAAATTGTTCCAATGTATTAAAAAACTTACAATATACAAAAGCATAACCCGATATTCTTTAGCACTCAGCTATCTCTCGGATTCAGGCTTCTTGCAACGAATTCCTTCACTTTAGCTTCAATGAATTATTTCATTAGAGTAATGGTAACGTCCTACTAAACATGTTCATTGAATATATCCTCCTCAAATTCTTTTGCAATGTCTTCTTGCAATTACAAAACTGGGGAAGGGTACTCTTCATTGACAATAACAAAAGTAATTAGCCATTTGTTGATTTCCTTGGCACTAAAATTAGTTATATCATTGAAATCCATTACCTATGATTCTTTTAGCTTATACATGTCAACCATCAATGTGTCCTTCCCAATTAATCTAGACTCATATGTAATACACAGACAGTTTAAATCCTAAAAACTTACTACCATCTTGAGATATGCATCTGCTCTTCAAATTTTTTATGTATCCACACTCACAAAAAATGTCCTCCAATGTTATGATTTTCTCAGACCACACAACCCTAATATGCCTCATCCAATCAACATCATACAACCCTTGTTTATATTTTTCTAGTTAAGACAGTGCATCAAGCTTTCGATTAAAAGCAAATAGGTCATTGTCTACAAATTCCTTGTCATCCTCCAACTCAATTTTGACCAACTCAATAGAATACCTAGTTCTCTGCTTTAAATGTCATAGATCAAAAGAAACTTTCCTTATTGATTCAAAAATTTTCAATCTTTTGGATATATTATTAATGATATACGATTTCACTGCACTTACAAGATTGAGAGGTTTCTTAAATCTATTAAATCCACCTAGAAAAGAAATTGCTAATGGTGAATTGTGCATAACTAATGGAGTATTTAGCAAAAGACACAAAATAAGGGTATCTTCTAGTTCTTTTATTTTTGCCTTAAAATTCATATTTTATGCCTGTCGTCAACCAACAAAATTCGCAAATGCTTCACCACTAGCTTGATGCAATTTCATCATCTGTAACATTATAACCAGAGACATATCAACATTTAATTATGTATGATCAATAACTTTTCTATCGGAAAGTTGTATCCTTTCAATCTTCAATCTCTTGCTGCCCTGATGAGCACCAATATTGCAGCAATAATTCTACAACTCTTGGGCTACCAACATTACTTTATCAACCTGGGGTTTGTACAAACTTGGAGGTGACAGTGCTGTATACACAAGTAAAAGTGATGGTTCTTCCTTTTGTCACTGTTCAAATGGTGAGAGACCACTAGGGTTTTCAAGTGAGACTTCTATGGGTTTAGAAGAAGCTTGGTTCCTTGATGAAAGAGATGGAAATCTACTCTAAGAGAGAACTGATCTACTGCAATAATGAAAAAGGCTAAAATTCAATGCTAAGGTACATCGTTTTGGAATTAACTGCTAAGAGCTATGCTTTGAAATGATACCAAATTAACATGAAAAAATGCTACTATCCTAAGCATGGAAGTTGAAAACATCAAACACAATTGTTATAAATGTAAAGGACTATAATAAATCTGTTTTGTCTTTTTGTTCTTTTCATGAAAAATAAAGTGTGAAAACTAATCCCTTTTGGTGATGTGGTAGGTGGTTTAGGGATGTTGATGGATGGCTGGAAGGTTCAGGAGATGGTTGGAAGGTTTTGGGGACCCTTGGGTGATCTTATGCATGAAGAAATTGTTGAATAACATGGAATCATGGATGAGATCTACTACAAGAATGAAGATAGAAGAGTTGGAAATGAAATCGTACTTTGCAAAACTGATCTAATGCTAGTTTAACTACAACAAATTCTAAATATCATGAAAGAAATGGAAATCTGCCTTTTTGTGCTGCATAAGGGTATTTTCCTCAAATCATGATCCCAGAAGGAAGAAATGAGGCCAAGACACCTATTGGCATCTTTGTGAACCTTATTTTATCCCTTCTAACCTGCTACTAAAGTAAGGGACAAATGGAAGCAACCTAATAAATAATTAATCAAATCTACACTTGCAATGAAATAATTCTAAAAATAGTTTAACCATGAATCTATGAAACTAAGCTAAGCATAAAGACATGGGAAGAAGAGCCTTTGTTGCTAGGGTTGGTCCCTAACCCAAGAGATTCAACCCTCTGAGTTAACTCAGTACTGAATCAAGAACAAACTCATTCTTATTATCACAATAGGAAATTACATCAAAAAGCCTTCCACAAGTCTAGAGCTCGAAAAGTAGCTAGATTTTTACAACAAAATTCAAATCCTAATGAGGCTCTAGGCCTATCTACTTATCCAACTGAAGTCCCCAACGACTTCATTAAATTTAGGGAGGCTTGGCTCCCAAACTTGAGATGAACTAAATCTTTGTTTATCACTTTCTTAGCTACCTTATAATCTTCATGGCTTGGTTGCTTGCACTCTGAGTTGGTGGGATTAATGGAGGAATATTCGAATGGGGAAGAAGTAAATGAGGAGGATTTACATCCTAAAATCTCTCTCCCTTGTCCCATTCAACTTTCAAACCTTAGTCTTTGCCAAAATCCCTTGATTTTATCTTCCAAACCTGTATTCAATGCATATTAGTCCACTAGGCATAATATCTCACTCTAACTCATCTGATTAAACAAAATATAATCAAAACATGTAATAAGTTGTGAGAAAAGTTGGTTTGACTAAGCTAGGAGGTGAATTAAGGCCCATATAATTACCCAATGATGAGGCTCATCATCACCCCCTACTGAAAGTGTTGATCATCCTCTGAGAAACTCAATCAATATCCATGTCTTTCATAGCTCTAGTGGCCTCCCTGACATCCCATGCCTTTGCTATGGTTTCCTCTTCTTGTTCATAGAGACCTGCCTTCTTTTCTACTGCCTCCCATTGCCTCTTTTCTTCCTCTTCTTTCCTTCCTTCTAGCATTCCTAAAAGTAGTGGTGGACTGAGTTTCAAGCCAGTCCAATTGAATTTGAGGCTTTGCATGGATTGCTTGTACATGGGTGTCATGTTCAATGCTTCTCTCATTCTTTGAGGAGAGTGGTACTCTCTTATCTTTAAACTGTATGGCAATGTGTTCCATCTCCTCAGGCAAGCATGTATGCTGTCATCCCCTAACAACCTGAACATGTCCTCAAAATGTGAAATTTGTTGCTCTTGGGAAGCAAGATACCTGGGTGAAAGTTAAGGATCATTTGCAATTAAATTATGTGTGTTGATGAGGGCCATTGGATTGGACTACTCAGCTCTGATCATAAGGGGCTATGTTTGTTCTTTTTCCAATATATTTTTCATTTCTACAACCCTTGCTTCCTCATGGTTCATCCATTATGCCAAAGCCATCAACTGTAAATCTCCTATCTTGGCATTAGGGTCCCATACATTCATGTATGTTAAGTCCCTGTTATGAAAATAAAACTCAAACATCTTGGCCCTGTATTCCAATTTTTGATCACAAAGATCAATGAACTGTCTATACTCTTGAAATGGCAGATTGCCTCTCTATGCTAAGGTCTTGATCTAGAACTGTAGCCATTGTTCCTTAAGGTATAGGGCATAGGATTTAGTTGGCATCCTACACTAGATTGATTCCAAAGAGAGACTGGCCATACATGCCAATTGGTTCGCTCTTTCTTGCAATTGTCCTTTCAACCATGCATTTTATGTGTCTAACTGATTTCTCATTATGGCCTCTCTGTCTCTCAAGCTACTTAATTCTTTGCCCATCTCCTTGAGCTTCTCCTCCATGTTACCAATGTCTCCAAACCCTTTGGATTTGGAAATCTCCATCCATCGATGATTTCTGGCTCTTTCCTTCTTAAGCTCAAAGAAATGTGGAATAGAAAAATTTTGTGGAATGACCCTGCCCCCTTCAATAAATCTGTAGTAGGAGTCAAGGTTAGGTTGGGGGCTAGGTTCCTTTAACTCTTGGTCCCCTTCTTTAGTTTCTTGATGTATTCTTCCCTCCTTATCCAATTTTTGAGTCTCCTATAGGTTTAACAGAGTATCCTGTAGGACTGCTTTAGCTTCCTGTAGGTCCTGTTGTGTATCCTGTAGGATTGCTTTTCCTTGGGATGAGGTGGATCTAGTTATAGGCGTTCTCATATAGGTGATAGGAGACTTAGGAGGAGGAATTTTATCCTATTTTTTAGGTGAGTCCTCAATCAAAATGGGAATTTTAGTTGGTTTTTGGGGTTTCTCCTACCTTATCCTTGTGCTTTTCCTTGACCTGAAATATAAGGGGGTTTGCCTCTATCTTTTTCCTTTATGTTTGATAGGGGTGCTAAGAGTAGTCAGGCCAGTTGTTGCTTCTATCTTAGTTGCCTCTGGATACACTCTAGGTGACTCCTCCTTGTCTTCTGCCTCCTCTTTCCCATTTCCCTTTTCCTCTCTGTTTTTCCCCTCTTCTTCTCCTTCTAGATCCTCATCTTGTTTATCAATCTCTTCTCTATCATCTTCCTCTATTTCCTCATCCTCTTCCTTCTCTTTCTCCTCTTCTTCCTCCTCATCTATCTTATCTTCATCCCTCTCTACTTCTTCTCCATCTATTTCAGTTTCTTCCTCATCCTTTTCACCGACAATAGGACTAATGTCATATGTGAGGGCTTTAATATCCTCCTCTATCTGCGTGTCTTCGAAAATTTCCCATTGGATAGGAATTATGAGGTTGTGGAGGGTGTGTCCTATGATGATTCTAATTAATCCATGGTGGGAAAAACGTTGGTGGTTTCCCTCCTGCATGATTATGCTTGTGTCTATCAGTGATTACAAAAGAAAGTATGGTATGTTGAGCCTTGGGTGAGGAGGTGTTTCTGCTCCAAACCTCAATTCCTTAAGAAGCCTAAAGTGATACCCATGAACCACACTATACCTACCCTCACATTATATGTATTTGATAGGTGGTAGCTCACCTCATTCCCAGGGTATGGTAGGCTTTCTCTCCTTACTCCATTTGTTTCCTCAATGGGCTCTTCTCCCTCTAAAAAGAACTTCTTCTTGGAAATCTGGCTATCTCCCTTGTCTTCCTTTCTCCAAGAGACTCCTAGGGGAAGTGTGGTAATTCTTCTTATGATCCCAGGGGTGAGATTTATGAATAGGCCTCTCACCACAACAGTGGCATGAATTTTGGTCTATGGAATGAGGGAGAGAGAAAAATCTCGGGCCACTTCATCATCATACCCTCTTAATTTTTCAAAATACCCCATCCAATTATGCCTTGTGAAGATTTCTAACACCTCATTGTGTTGGTGGATTCTCACAATATTAATGGGCTCCCTTATATTAAACCCTCCCATCATTTTTTTGATGAATTTGGAGGAGCTGAGATGGTGGAAACAATTTTTTTGAATGCAGAAGTAAATAATTGAAAGAACTGTGGAGACAATTCCCTTACACAACTGCCAAACTCACTCTCTACTAGGGGATTTTCTGTTCAATTCTCTTTGAAAAAGGGAAGGAATTATAGAGCCTAACTCTTCATAGCATTTATTGTAGCCAGCCCCCATATTTTCCCCTATGAAACTTCTCTCGGCCAATATTGTAGGTTGTCTATCTGTATCCTGCAGGTACTCTATGCAATCTTGTAGGACTTCTTGTGCAATCCTGTGGGAAGTCTTGCATAGGAGATAGATGGAATTTTCCTCTTCTGTAGGTTACCTAGGTATGAGAGTGACTTTTGCTAGAGTGAGCCTCGAGGAAATGCATGCATGAGTGCATGGGGATCAACGAATATTTCTTCTTATGGTCGAGTTATGTGAGGTGGTGTGCTGGAAGTAGAGGTATATTTTCTATTTTTGGACTGTTGGTCCCCACTACCACCTCATTATTTTCGTCTCCTTGTAATCAACTCCCAGTCCATGCCTCCATAGACTTAACTGTTTTTGTCCTTCTCTTCTCCTTTTTTTGACTTGACTGTTGCCATGTGTGGGAGGACCAACTGTTTTGTCTTCATAGACTAAACTAAGGTAGCCAAGTTAATTGGCCACCTTTCACTTATAAACCAACTTACTCATAACCTTTACATATTTTGACTACATTATGAAAATAGAGAGTGAGCGAGATACTTACCTGTGGTGCTAGCCCTTGATGCAATTGTTGAAAACTGGAGTGTTGGTTGCATGTTATTTTTTTCTCCTTTTTTTTCTTATTGCTCTCTGATGATTCCTTTGATGTGCAGGTACCTAGTGTTGAAGATGCTAGTGCAACTACTGCTTTGGAGCTCCTTCTACTCTTGGATCATCATGCTAGAAGCTTGCTGCAATCATGATTTGTATTTTGTTGGATAGGCTACTACAAGCTTTCCTACAGGATGTCTTGTAGTTGCTTCTCCCTCTTGTTCTCTGCTTCATTTTTTTCTCTCTTGAAGACTGTGAATATATATATATATATATATATATATATATAGATATAGATATAGATATTTGAAACTGATTTTCTTGATGGGTGAATGTAGGGGTGATGAAAGTGGACATAGGTATGGAAATGAAATGGTGATGTAGGTGTGTTATTTCTTTGACATAGAAGGTCATTTTTTCGCCCTAGGGTCACTTCCTGTAGGATTCCCAAGCCACTATAATTCCTACAGGATCATCCTATAGGTTTTCAGCGGATCCTGTAGGTTTACAGGGGATACTGTAGAAAACACCGTCCCCTTGTAAACTGAAGCAAAGGAATGAAAAAATGAAAGAAATGGTGGAGTGATGAATGAAAATGAGTGGAAAAATAAAAAATTGAGTGAAATAGGTCCCTTTTTTATCCTTTGTTCTTTGATCGTCCTCCTTGCTAACCTGCAAATAGAATTTTTCATGATTTTTCTCTCTCTTTTTTTTTTTTTTTTAAACAACTAGGCTGCCTCTTAGAGGTTTTCATCCTACCTGTTTGCCCTGGGCGCCTCAAGGGAGTTTTTCACCCAGGGATGTTTTTATTTCCATTTTCTTTTTTGACACCATTGGACCGCCGCAAGAGGTTTTCAACCCAATAGTGGGAATCAGGTGCCTCATGGAGGTTTTCACCTGAGTCCTTATTTTTCTTGTTTTTCCTCCCACATATTTGATGAGGCAGGAGATGAAACTTGCTCCACCACTATCATTGTTTTATTGATACCTTTAATGAACTGTTTCTTTGACAATGGTCTTTTGTAAACTTTCAATCAGTGTCCATTAACAAGTAAAGGAATGGCCTCTTCATCTATGGTTTTGATCTACACTGAACCATTATCATGACATCTTTCTATAATGTAAGGTCCTATCCTTCTTGTCCTTAACTTGCCCTTTAAGTCTTTATATCTTAAATCATATAACAAGGCCCAATAAACTTCTTGATATTTCTTATTATTGATGTTATTATCATGCCATATCTTCTTTTGAAGTTGGGTTACCTCTGTGTGTAGGAGGGCCTGCATTCTGAACTCATCTAAACCATTCAACTAAAGTAATCTCTCTTTTTGTGCACTGCTCAGATCTAGATCTAGTTGGGCTGCCATCCTTAATGTGTTATACTAAAACTAAATGGACAACAAGGCCTTTTTCTCATATACTAGCTCATAGGGTGTGAATCTGGTGGTTGTCTTCCAAGTGGTATTATAGGCCTAGGTGGCCTCAACTAGTCTATCTGCCCAATCTTTCCTGCTATTGTTAACCACTTTGGTCAAGGTGCCCTCCAGCACTCTGTTGGTCACCTCCACCTGCCTTTTATCTTGTGGGTGATTGGGAGTGGAGATCCTATACTTGATCTTGTCTTTGCTGAGAAAGTCTTCAATCATGTTGGAGGTAAAATGGCTACCTTGATCAGTGACCAATTCTCTAGGGTATCCAAATTTGTAAAATACATTCTCCCTTAGGACCACAGCTACCTTCTCTGTTGTTGCTGCCTTAATTGCCTTGGTTTCAGCCCACTTAGTCAAATAGTTAGTGCACAAAATGATGTGCTATTTTTTCTTGGAAGGAGGGTCAATAGGTCTAATGAAGTCCATGCCCCACTTATCAAATGGCTCAAAAGTCACTTGAGGCTACAAAGGCATTTCATCCCTTGGAGTAGGCTTTCCCATCCTTTGGCATCGGTCACACTAACTAGTATATATTTTCACATCTTGATGAAGAGTGGGCCAATAATAGCCTACTTGTAACACTTTGAATGTTGTCCTCTTTGCTGCAAAATGACCTCCACAAGGCCCATCATAACAGGTTAGAAGGATTTCAAAGACTTCCTCCTCCCTGACACACCTTCTCAAGATTTGATCTAGGCCAAGTTTGAAGAGATTAACCCCAATCCAAGTGAAGGGGGGGCACTCTTCCTTATAATCTTGCTTTTCTCTTTGGAGGACAAGTTTAGTGGGAATTGTGAAGATGCGAAATATTTTCTATGTTAGCAAACCATTGAGAAAAAACTGAAATGGCGAATAAGTACTCATCCGGTAACTGGTCATCAACCATTCCCTCCTCACTTGCAGGCAAAATTAATCTGGACAAAAAGTCTGCAACAACATTTTCCTTACCAGGCTTATCAAAAATAGTTAGATCAAACTATTGTAATAAAAGCAACCATCTTATAATACGAGAATTCACATTGGGTTTATTCATTAAATATTTGATTGTAGCATGGTCATTATGGACACATGTTTGATAGCCTGTAATATAATTCCTAAATTTGTTCAATGAATGAACAACATCTAGGAGCTCCTTTTCGATCACTCTGTAGTTTAGTTTGACCTTTGACATATTCTTACTGACAAAGTAAATGGCATAAGGAAACTTTTTATCTATCTGGCCTAGGGATGCTCCTATGGCTTTGTGTGAGGCATCAACATGAATCAGAGTAGTGGTTAACTTGTTCTTGAGGATTTCCAAGGCCTCTTGATAGCTTTTTTACCATATAAACTCAGAGTCCCTGGCCAAAAACCAAAATAAAGGAGAGGCCAACTTGCTGAAGTCCTTTATGAACCTTTGGTAGTATCCAACTAATCTTAGGAAACTTCTGACATCTCTCTACTTTTGAGGAGGTGGGACCCTTTGGATGATAACTATTTTGTTGGGGTCAACCTGCAGTCCTTGTTGAGATATTGAATGACCCAGCACAGTCCTTCAGTCATCAAGAATTCACATTTCTTGGGACTGAGAGATAGGTTCATCTCAATGCATTTGTGTAGTACCTTACCTAAGTTGGACAAAGCCTCCTCGAAATCACCCCCATAATTTGTGAAATCATCCATATAGATTTCTACCACATCATGGACCAACTCAGCAAAGATACCCAGGATTGCTCTCTGAAAAGTGGTAAGAGCATTGCATAGGCCAAAATGAAGGACCCTTTAGGCAAAAGTGCTCCAAGTACAAGTGAAGGTGGTCTTATCCTGGTCTTCCGGGCTAATCTGGATTTGGTTGGACCCAATGAATCCATCTAGGAAACAGAAAAACTTTTTCCCTGCCAGGCCATCTAGAACTTGGTCGATGAAAGGTAAAGGGAAATGGTCCTTATTTGTGGCTTTTTTCAACTCCCCATAATCGACACAAATCCTCCACTTACCATTTTTCGTAGACTCTAACATGAAAGGTGAGACCCACTCACTATCCGAGCTAGGATAAATGAATCCTGCATCTAGCAATTTTTGCAGTTCTTCTTTGACTATATCTTTAAGAGTTGGATTCATCCTCCTTTGTGATTCCCAGACTTGCTTGCAACCTTCCTTGATATAAATATGGTGAGTACACACTGAGGGGTGTGTTAGTGTCGGTATCTTCATCTCTCCGTCAGTGATCAAATTCTCTTGTTGCATTGCATGTTAGGTGTCTCGCTCGGTCAGCTGCATTCCACTAGGATCATGGATCATTTGACGGTAGTGGCTTATGATAAATTTTCCCTCATGTCCTTTACCTGTTGGCCCATTTTCATTCATCTAGATCATCTGTAGTCATTTTTTGTCTTTAAATCTGCAAAGGTCATTTTTAGGGTTTTCGGTCTCATTAGGTCTAGGGTTTCATCAAAAGGTCTTCAAAATTATCAATAATGGTTAGCAACCGCATGAGGAGGAAAAATAAAGTTCCAGTAACAATAATTTACATAATCACACACTCAGTGATTGTTTTTTCCTCAAAACATGGTTTTGAGGAAAAACAGAGTATTTTATGTTTTTATGTATAAATTTGATGTAATTTCAGTTTTTCCATATGTAATAACTTAAGTGGCAACCCTGGTCACCTTTCCAAGCTTCAACAACTCCACCACCTAGAAGGCAAGCAAAAAGTCAAAGCAATCAGTTCATTAAAGGCAAAAATAAAGCAAACTACCCAAAAATAGAGCTGCAAAAAGCAAGTCAAAGGCAAACATTACAAAGTGGGTTTTTAGAAGTGAAAAATTAAAATCCTATGTATATAAACTATTTCTCATGTTTAAAGAGCTCATTTTCATCTAAAGGAGAAAGAGAGAACAAGAGAAAGGTTGTGTTGGAGAAAAAGAGAAAAATCGCAGCAACTTTGGTAATTTTAAGGGGTGCGACGCATTGGGTCGTGGGCGCAGCGCATCCATCTAGCGCGGCGCATTGGGCCGCCATCTACAGTGTAAAACTTACACAAGCACAACGCATTGAAGTGGTGTAACGAACTGGGTTTGTGCCGCAGCGCATAGGGTTTGGAAGCCGATTTCACCCACAAACTCTCCCAAACCACCAAATTTGCTCAATCCTAAGGTGTTCAAGTAAGTCAAACATTCCTTCATGATCAATGAATGGGTTTCTCTTGATGTTTATGTTAATTTAATGAGAAAAAATCAAAACCCTACCTCTTCGCATTTCTTGCCAAAAACAGTTGTAAAGGGTTTACAAATTGTGTTTTTTGCTGCCAATTCCACTCCTAGCTATCTCTCACTCCCTCGATTCTTCATTCCCTCATTCATTTTCTCCTTCTCATTACATTTTCATCAAACCGTTCCCCCAATCCCCATATCCCTAAGTTTACTAATTCTAAATTCCTAACCCCACTATCCCAAACCCTAGTTTAAAATTCCAAAACCCTAATTGTTGTCCCAAAGCCTAATTACTTTCCATAAACCCCCTATTCCCCAAAAAAACTTGTCAGCAACATTCCCGAAACCCCTCATACACTTTCCCTCCAAAGTCCCTCATATATTCTCATCCTTGATAGGAAAAAACTAAAGACACCATAAATATCTTCATACTCATCTAAGAAAACTCAAACCTTGGCAAACATGGAGTCAGACCCTTCCTATGACCGAGATGAGGAGAAGCTTAGTGATTCTTTAGAGAAATGCATGCACCAAAGAGACCTTACAAGGGTGGTAAACATATACGAGAGGAGCCTACTTCACTTTTCGAGCTGCAGGCCTGTCCTCTTGCTGTTACATGCTTTCAACACCAATCTTGTTATCAATTCTGTGAGATGGTAGAGAGAGTCCAATACCATCATGAGTTGGCCAGGTTGTTAATGCTCCATCTTCATAATGGCCAAGTCGCTCTAACAGGTGTGACATTCACCTTGACATCGTAGACTATTTCTCAAGCAAATGGCATTCCAAATGTCGGTGAGCAGTGGAGTAAAAGGCAAAAGATTAATAGAGAAAATTATGAGACCTGATTCAAGGCTGGTTATCAGAGGCATCTCAGTAGATATTTTCCCTTTCGGTATCTGAAAGACACTTATGCTCCCTTGATGAAACTCATAATTAAATATTTCAGCTGTGAGGGCCAGTTTTCTCGCCTGTATGCCTATCACATCAGATTGTTGATGCTCTTCACTAGGGTGAGAATGACGAATCTCCCCTATTTTATTTCCAGGAACATTGAGAAGATGACCACCTTAGTGCACAGGAAGCCTCCTCAGTAGTAGTATAACAACATATATCATTTTGCACTAATCAAAATTGTTGTCTTGCATCAGCTTGGTTTATAGAACATCTCATGGGAGGATTTCATTTCACATGAGGTCTTCACAAGTCCTCAAGTACCCCTAGTAGTTTATCATGAGGTAAGAGGGCCTTCACATCGGCAGGAGATTTATGAGACACAAACCGCTAGTGTGCCAGTGTTTGTCACCTACCAAAAGGGCACTAGAAGGTTTTTAGCAGCAGCAAAGCGAGTACTATCTCCACCCAGGGTGGAAGGGGTCTCGCTTCCTCCATCAGCAGAGTAGGTACAGGACAAGGGCAAGTAGTCATTACATGATGAGGGTCCTTGAGGATGGCAGGAGACAGATTTCATTCTTATTCAGGATGATGACACTGATTTGGGCTCACAAAGCTCAAAGCTTAAAGAGATCATTTTGGAAAGCAAAAAGGAAGACCTTTCAAACAAGCACACTTGGAGCAAATTTGGACACCGGGAAGGCCTCCAAAATCAGCTACAAAAAGGCGCTACGCATATGGAAATCAACGCGACGCATTGGAGGAATTTTGCTCATTTTGGCCAAAAAACTCTGTTTTTCACCTAGTTTCCTGACAGTTTGACTTTTATTCCTTCTAACAGTCAAACTAATGATTTAATTTAATGTGAATTGATGGATTTTGATGTAATTATGCTAAATTTTCACTCATACAGGTAGATTCATCCATGAAAAGATAGTTTGCAACTGAATGAATCAATTCCCTCATTTTTAGAGGCAAGTTGTTCCACTGCCTACTTTTTAGTTCTCAGTTTAGAATTTGTTGGAACAGCTCCTAGAATAATGAGCTTGACCCCTAGAGGCTAGGATGAGTTATTTATTGCCTATATCTACTTGTTTTTCAGTCATTAGCATGGTTGGACTTTCGGGAAAGCTTGGAGCTTCATTGTATACACATTTCAGCAGTTTGGCTAAGGAATAGACCAGGGTTTGCAGCACTTTATGGGATTCATGTGGAATCTTGTCTTGGTATTGTGTTTCCTTCTATAATTGTAAGTTTACATGTGTTTTATGTATTCCATCATCTCTCTTTGCTTCACCATAAGTAAATCAAACAAGGATAAAGGTAGAATCCATTGAAATTGCAGTGCTCTACCTTGGGTTTGTTTAGTTATTTATGTTTTTAGCTGTTTGAAAAGGATCCCTGAGACTTTCTTGCCCTCTTCAACTCCTCATATGTCTAAAATCTCTCCTACCTCACTTCATAGAGATCTCTGCAAAAATGAACCTCATTCCCTAGACCCAAATCTGCCTTCCCATTTGAGCCAACAAAACATCATCAAATTTAATCAAACCCTTATGCACACATACCTAGCCTAAGATTAGTATTCAAATTAGTCATCTCAAGCCTCATTGATCATATTTTGCTGAGATTTACCAGGACATAGCCCTCTCCCAACCTGGTATGGCTAGTTTGATGTTATCCTAGATCCTACCTTTGTCAACCTGAGGTAGATTTAGGCCCTAACATAGTGGCGACCATACTGGGGAGATGAAAAGTTTGTTGCTTGCTTTATAAACTACAGATGGAACCTGAAGTTAGCCACGTAGCCTTCGAACTGCACTTGCTCTGCAAGTGCATAGTAGATGAATGTTGGTTCAGTGAATCTCTGTTTTAGTTTATGAACTAAACATCTAGTTTCCTTAGTAAAATGTAATCAAGTTCAAATCTAATTGTTGATGGTGGACAAAGATCAGACATCGGAAGGCTGAAATCATTCACCTGGCAACTCTAGTGTCGAAAATCCCAAAGTTCGTATTTTTTATGGCGACCCTACTCTTCAAGAACCAGTAGCTTGAGGAATCTCTTGGTGAATTCATTGTTATCAAAATGGTTTCACTAGATTGAAGATATGCTCCCATGAGCCGAGATCCGTTCCAGGTTTTCCACATAAAATTCTCAAGGTAAATTGGCAAAGGACTTTGCCTATGTTTAGATATGATGATAGGAATGATGTTGCTTTACATCTGGTTAGATTTCACATGCATATTCACAAGTTGAAGGTTGATTTTCCTGAAGATTGTTTGATGAAGATATTCATGGCCACTCTGGAAGGTGAAGCCCAATCTTGGTATGAAAGTTTTCTGCCTACTTATATTTACTGTCTGAAGGATTTTCATGCCATGTTCTTTGAAAGATATAAAGAATCTTATCCATCCTTACATTTAGTTCAAAACTGTTGTAGACATGTTAATAGTTTTATTGAAAATCTTGAGAAAGTTTATGAAGATGATGACTTCATGGATGATGAGATCATGGAGGCTCTGTATGAAAATCCATTTCATTATCATAAAGAGGATACTTATCAAGATGCGCAGGAAAATTTGCAACTGGATCAAGATCTTATCACAATGGAAAATGATGAAAGAGAAGGTTTTATTTTAGATTTCCCATAGAAGAAGACTGTATGCAGGAAAGTCCAGTTTCAATTTCAGAATGTGATCAAGTCAAATCAGCTATTTCAGATCTAGATTCAGATCATGATGATGAAAACTACGTTGGTTTACATCCCGTGAAGGAGAGCTCTACTTTTTAGATCATCTCTAATGAAGAAGACAAAATTATTGACCCAAGTGTTCTCATTTCACTAGAACAAAGTCTTCATGAGGAGGTAATCTAGTCATTTTATGAAAAACAAGATGAGATCCTTGTTCAAGTAAGTGAAAAATCTTCTTTCAATAACTCATTGGTAAATGATAATTTCATTACCATGTCATATGAAGATGATCAACAATGTTTTCAAATTTCAGAAGATCAGGGAATTGAGGACTGTCAGTTAGGTTTTTCATGTTTTTCATGTTATTTCAAGAAGAAAATAATCTCTTGAGAAAATGAAAACAAAAAATCTTATCTCCTCTGTCTAAAGATGAAATAGATCAACTCCTGAAAGGTCAGATTACAGCCCAAGATAATGCAGATCTGCAGTGTGCAGATGGTCAAGAAGGTGTAAGTGAAGCTTCTTCCACTTTTGAAAATGATGACAGTCTTGAATTTAGCTTTATAGATCAGCAAACATATAATATTTTCTTTCATGAAGATGATAAGGTTGTCATGTTTGATAATCTTGAAGATTGTTTTTTGTTTAAGAATGACCTAGACCATGGAATTGAGGAATATGAGCTTGTGAGAGATAGTATGTCAGAATTCAAGTAAGAGTTTCTCATGGTCAAGGAATTTACAGCTGACACTTAGATGGTAGAAGCTTAATCCTCTCTATGCCTTCCTATCAATCAGCAGCCAACTCTTCTTTCAGATCATAATAAAGGGAGTACTTGTATTTTTGCTGCTGGATCTCAAGACAATCTAGTGCTTCAGGATTTTCAAGATCCTTTCAGCATTATTTTGTAAGAACCAAAGAAGATGAATGTTGCCTGGTTCGTTAGCATAAGCCTTGGTTTTAGTTCTTATTGTGAGTTTCCTACATGTACATCGTTCTGCCTGCTCGGGGAAAGTGAGAACAGAATTTCAGTATGTAGCCATCTGCTGGATTTATTACATTGGAAGGCCCACTTCACATGATTATACATATTTCATCAGTAGGAAGGTGGCAGTCATCATGACTTGAAGCCCTCAAATCTCGATGGTCTGTTGCCATTTAAAAGCTTTTTAACTACTTGTTTCAGTTAAGTCATTCTTGAGTAATTTTTTGTTTCAGTCAGTTTAAAGATAGTTTCAGCTGAGTGTCCAGTTTGAGCTTTTGATAGTCTTGTTTCAGTATTGAGTTAAGTCAGTTCAACTATGAGTCTTGAGTCAAAGTTTCATAGTAATTGGTTTTTGGGTGTTTTGAAGTTATTGACTCCATTGCCCAATGGACGAAGGCACTGCTTGCTTTCCCAGAGATCTGTAGTTCTTGGCACCTCCAAGGAGCTACCATCCCCATTGGAGCCAATGTTAGTGTTGGTATCTTCATCCCTCCATCAGTGATCAAATCCTCTTATCGCATTGCATGTTAGGTGTCTCGCTCGGTCAGCTGCATCCCATTAGGATCATGGAGCATCTGATGGTAGTGGCTTAGTATACATTTTCCCTCATGTCCTTTACCTGCTGGCCCATTTTCATTCATATAGATCATATGTAGTCATTTTTTGTCTTTAAATCTGCAAAGGTCATTTTTAGGGTTTTCGGTCTCATTAGGTCTAGGGTTTCGTCGAAAGTTCTTCAAAATGCTCAATAATGGTCAGCAGGCACATGAGGAGGCCAAATAAAGTTCCAGTAATAATAATTTCCATAATCACACACGCAGTGATTTTTTTTCCTCAAAACAGGGTTTTGAGGAAAAACAGAGTATTTTATGTTTTTATGTATAAATTTGATGTAATTTCAGTTTTTCCATATGTAATAACTTCAGTAGAAACCTCGGTCACCTTGCCAAGCTTCAGCAACTCCATCAACTGCAAAGCAAGCAAAAAATCAAAGCATTCAGTTCATTAAAGGCAAAAATAAAGCAAACTGCCAAAAAATAGAGTTTTAAAAAGCAAGTCAAAGGCAAACATTACAATGTGGGTTTTTAGAAGTGAAAAATTAAAATCCTATGTATATAAACTATTTCTCATGTTTAAAGAGTTCGTTTGCATCTAAAACAGAAAGAGGGAACAAGAGAAAGGTTGTTTTGGAGAAAAAGAGCAAAATCGCAGCAACTTTGGCAAGTTTAAGGGCACGGCGCATTGGGTCATAGGCGCGGCGCATCCATCTGGCGCGATGCATTGGGCTGCCCTCTGCAGTGTAAAACTTACATAGGCATGATGTATTGAAGTGGCATGGCACACTGGGTTTGTGGTGTGGCGCACAAGGTTTGGAAGCCGATTTCACCCACAAACTCTACCAAACCACAAAATTTGCTCAATCCACAGGTTTTCAAGTAAGTCAAACATTCCTCCATGATCAGTGAATTGGTTTCTCTTGATGTTTATGGTGATTTAATGAGAAAAAAAAACCCTACCTCTTTGCATTTCTTGCCGAAAACAGTTGTATAGGGTTTACAAATTGTGTTTTTTGCTGCCAATTCCACTCCTAGCTATCTCTCAATCCCTCACTACTTCATTCCCTCATTCATTTTCTCCTTCTAATTACATTTTCATCAAACCATTCCCCCAATCCCCATATCCCTACGTTTACTAATTCTAAATCCCTAACACCACTATCCCAAACCTTAGTTTAAAATTCCCAAACCCTAATTGTTGTCCCAAAGCCTAATTACTTTCCCTAAACCCCCTATTCCCCAAAAAAAATTGTCAGCAACATTCCCAAAACCCCTCATACACTTTTCCTCCAAAGTCCCTCATATATTTTCATCCTTGATAGCAAAAAACTAAAGACACCATAAATCTATTCATACTCATTTAAGAAAACTCAAACCTTGGCAAACATGGAGTCAGACCCTTCCTATGACCGAGATGAGGAGACACTTAGTGATTCTTCTAGAGAAATTCATGCACCAAGGAGACCTCACAAGGGTGGTAAACATTTCTGAGAGGAGCCTACTTCACTTACCGAGTTGCAGGCCTATCCTCTTGCTATCACATGCTTTCAACACCAATCTTGTTATCAGTTCTGTGAGATGGTAGAGAGAGTCCAGTACCATCATGAGTTGGCCAGGTTGTTTCTGCTCCATCT
The DNA here is from genome assembly GCA_031772625.1 of Pinus tabuliformis. Taxonomy (NCBI): domain Eukaryota; kingdom Viridiplantae; phylum Streptophyta; class Pinopsida; order Pinales; family Pinaceae; genus Pinus; species Pinus tabuliformis. The sequence goes on from CM062820.1 coordinate 321,283,140, forward strand.
TCATAATGGCCAAGTCACTCTAGTAGGTGTGACATTCACCTTGACACCGGAGACTATTTCTCAAGCAACTGGCATTCCAAATGTCGGTGAGCAGCGGAATAAAAGACAGTAGATTGACAGAGAACATTATGAGCCTTACATCAAGGCTGGTTATCAGAGGCATCTCAGTAGAGTTTTTCCCTTCCAGTATCTGAAAGACACTTATGCTCCCTTGATGAAACTCATAATTAAATATTTCAGCTGTGAGGGCCGGTTTTCTCGCCTGTATGCCTATCACATCAGATTTTTGATGCACTTCACTAGGGTGAGAATGATGAATCTCCCCTATTTTATTTGCCGGAACATTGAGAAGATGACCACCTTAGTGCATAGGAAGCCTCCTCAGCAGTAGTATAACAACATATATCATTTTGCACTAATCAAAATTGTGGTCTTGCATCAGCTTGGTTTACAGAACATCTCATGGGAGGATTTCATTTCACATGAGGTCTTCACAGGTCCTCAAGTACCACCAGTAGTTTTTCATGAGGTAGGAGGGCCTTCACATCAGCAGGAGATTCATGAGACACAAACCGCTAGTGTGCCAGTGTTTGTCACCTACTAAAATGGTACTAGAAGGTTGTTAGCAGCAGCAAAGTGAGTACTATCTCCACACGGGGTGGAAGGGGTCTCGCTTCCTCCATTAAGAAAGTAGGTACAGGACAAGGGCAAGTGGCCATTACATGATGAGGGGCCTTTAGGAGGGTAGGAGATAGATTTCATTCTTATTTAGGATGATGACACCGATTTGGGCTCACAAAGCTCAAAGCTTAAAGAGATCATTCAGGAGCAAGAAGTGGACATTCATGATTTGTTTCTCAACCTAGAAAGAGCCAAGTGGATAATAAAATACTTGGAGCAAAGAAACAAACAGCTAGAGGATCAACAAACCATTATGGAGCTACAAAACATACGAGAAAACTGGCAAGCTGCCAAGAGGAGGAAAGTGAAGTTGACACCACTTGAACAAGAAATCAATGCTAATCGTGAATCTTGGCTTAAGAGGGCAAATATCCACTTGGAAAAGTTGCTTGAGAAGGCCAACAGGGAAAAAACTATGTTGAGGCACATGGCCTGCCACTACTTGGCGAGAAACAAAGTGTGCAAGGCAAGAATCAGGAACTTGAAGGCCAAGCTGAAGAAAGCATCAAGGGAGCGAAAAGAGCAAGATAGACTTTAGATCTTGGCTGAGGCTTCCTTGGCCCAACACAGCACTTAATGAAGAACACTTAGCCCAAATTTCAAGAAATTTGGGACACTTTTTGCAATTTTGAAATTTTTGGCCAAAAAAACATGTTGTTTTTCCCGATGCATCGCGCCACTTGGGGCGTGCTTTTGATGGGGACCTCCTTTTGAGGAAAATTTAGTATTTTTGTATTTTTCATGTGCATGCCCACAAATGGCCAAGAAATTTTATGTATGCCATCATCTCTCTTTGCTTCATCTTCACTAAATCAAACAAGGATAAAGGTAGAATCCATTGAAATTGCAGTTCTCTACCTTGGGTTTGTTTATTTATTTATGTTTTCAGCTATTTGAAGAGGATCCCTGAGAATTTCTTGCCCTCTTCAAATTCTCACCTGTCTAAAATATCTCCATCTCATTCAGTTTGAAGTGCCAAAACATTTGCCTACCTCGCCCCATAGAGATCTCTGCAAAACTGAGCCTCATTCCCCAAACCTGAATCTGCCTTTCCATTTGAGCCAACAAAACATCATCAAATTTAATCAAACCCTTCTGCACACATACCTAGCCTAAGACCAATATTCACATTAGTCATATCAAGCCTCATTGGTCATATTTTGTTGAGATTGACTAGGAGAGAGCCCTCTCCCGACCTGGTAGGGCTAGTTTGATGTTATCCTAGATCCTACCTTTGTCAGCCTGAGGTAGATTTAGGCCCTAACATAGTGGTGACCATACTAGGGAGATGAAAAGTTTTTTGTTTTCTTTATAAACTACAGACGAAGCCTAAATTTAGCCAGGTAGCCTTCGAACTGCTCTTGCTCTGCAAGTGCATAGTAGATGAATGTTGCTTCAGTCAATCTTCGGTTTAGTTTATGAACTGAACATCTAGTTTCCTCAGTAAAATGTAATCAAGTTCAGATATGATTGTTGATGGTCGACAACGATCAGACATCGGAAGGCTGAGATCATTCACCTGGCGACTTCAGTCCTGAAAATCCCAAGGTTAAGACTTTTTATGGCGACTCTACTCTTCAAGAACCAATAGCCTGAAGAATCTCTTGGTGAATACATTGTTATCAAAATGGTTTCACTGGATCAAAGATATGATCCCATGAGCCGAGATCACATTCCAGGTTTTCCAAATAAAATTACGAAGGTAAATTGGCAAAGGAATTTGCCTATGTTTAAAGATGATGATAGGAATGATGCTACTTTACAGCTGGTTAGATTTCACATGCATATTCGCAAGTTGAAGGTTGATTTTCCTAAAGATTGCTTGATGAAGATATTCATGGCGACTCTGGAAGGTGAAGCACGATCTTGGTATGAAAGTTTGTTGCTTTCTTGTATTTACTGTTTGAAGGGTTTTCACGCCATGTTCTTTGAAAGGTATAAAGAATCTTATCCATCCTTACATTTAGTTTAGAGCTGTTGTAGACATGCTGATAGTTTTATTGAAAATCTTGAGAAATTTTATGAAGATGATGACTTCATGGATGATGAGATCATGGAGGCTCTATACAAAAATCCATTTCAGCAGCATAAAGAGGATACTTATCAAGATGCGCAGGAAAATTTGCAACTGGATGAAGATCTTATCACAATGGAAAATAATGAAAGAGAAGGTTTTATTCAGATCTGCCCATAGAAGAAGACTGTATGCAGGAAAGTCTAGTTTCAATTTTAGAATTGGATCAAGTCAAGTTAGCTATTTCATATCTAGATTCAGATCGTGATTATGAAAGCTACCTTGGTTTGCATCCCGTGAAGGAGAGCTCTGCTTTTGAGATCATTTGGAATGAAAAAGACAAAGTTATTGACCCAAGTGTTCTCACTTCATTAGCACAAAGTCTTCATGAGGAGGTAATCCAGTCATTTTATGAAAAACAAGATGAGATTTATGTTCAAGTAAGTGAAAAATCTTCTTTTAATAACTCAGTGGTAAATGATAATTTGATTGCCATGTCATATGAATATGATTAGCAATGTTTTCAAATTTCAGAAGATTAGGGAATTGAGGGCTGTTAGTCAGGCTTTTCATGTTTTTCATGTTATTTCAAGAAGAAAATAATCGCTTGAGAAAACGAAAACAAAAAGTCTTATTTCCTCTATCTGAAGATGAAATAGATCAACTCCTGAAAGGTCAGATTACAGCCCAAGCTAATGCAGGTCTGCAGTGTGCACATGGTCAAGAAGGTGTAAGTGAAGCTTCTTCCACTTTTGAAAATGATGACAGTCTTGAATTTAGCTTTATAGATCAGCAAACAGATAATATTTTCTTTCATGAAGATGATAAGGCTGTCATGTTTGATAATCTTGAACATTGTTTTTTGTTTAAGGATGACCTAGACTATGAAAATGAGGAATATGAGCTTGAGAGAGATAGTATGTTATAATTCGAGTCAGAGTTTCTCATGGTCGAGGAATTTACAGCTGACACTCAGATGGCAGAAGCTTATTCCGCTCTAGGCCTTCCTATCAATCAGTAGCCAACTCTTTTTTCAGATCACAATAAAGGGAGTACTTGTATTTTTGCTGCTGGATCTCAAGACAAGCTAGTGCTTCAGGATTTTCAAGATCCTTTCGGCATTCTTTTGCAAGAACCAGAGAAGATGAATGTTGCCTGGTTCGTTAGCATAAGCCTTGGTTTTAGTTCTTATTGTGAGTTGCCTACATGTACATCATTCTGCCTACTCGGGGAAAGTGAGAGCAGAATTTCAGTCTGTAGCCATCTTCTAGATTGGTTACATTGGAAGGCCCACTTCACAAGATTGTACATATTTCATCAGTAGGCAGGTGGTTCTCATCATGATTTGAAGCCCTCAAATCTCGATGGTCTACTGCCATTTAAAAGATTTGTAAGCACTTGTTTCAGGTAAGTCAGTCTTGAGTCATTTTTTGTTTCAGTTATTTTAAAGATAGTTTCAGCTGAGTATCCAGTTTTAGCTTTTGAGAGTCTTGTTTCAGTTTTCAGTTAAGTCAGTTCAACTATGAGTCTTGAGTCAAAGTTTCATAGTAATTGGTTTTTTGGCGTTTTGAAGTTATTGACTCCATTGCCCAATGGACGAAGGCACTGCTTGCTTTCCCAGAGATCTATATTTCTTGGCACCTCCAAGGAGCTACCATCCCCATTGGAGCCAATGTTAGTATCTTCATCCCTTCGTCAGTGATCAAATTCTCTTGTTGCATTGCATGTTAGGTGTCTTGCTTAGTCAGGTGCATCCCATTAGGATCAAGGATCATCTGACGGTAGTGGCTTATTATACATTTTCCCTCATGTCCTTTACCTGCAGGCCCATTTTCATTCGTCTAGATCATCTGTAGTCATTTTTTGTCTTTAAATCTGCAAAGGTCATTTTTAGGGTTTTTGATCTCATTAGGTCTAGGGTTTCGTCAAAAGGTCTTCAAAATGCTCAATAATGGTCAGGAGGCACATGAGGAGGCCAAATAAAGTTCCAGTAATAATAATTTCTATAATCACATGCTCAGTGATTGTGTTTTTCCTCAAAACCCTGTTTTGAGGAAAAACAGAGTATTTTATGTTTTTATGTATAAATTTGATGTAATCTCAAGTTTTCCATATGTAATAATTTGAATGGCAACCTTGGTCACCTTGCCAAGCTTCAGCAACTCCATCACCTGCAAGGCAAGCAAAAAGTCAAAGCATTCAGTTCATTAAAGGCAAAAATAAAGCAAACTGCCCAAAAATAGAGATTTAAAAATCAAGTCAAAGGCAAACATTACAAAGTGGGTTTTTAGAAGTGAAAAATTAAAATCCTATGTATATAAACTATTTCTCATGTTTAAAGAGATCATTTGCATCCAAAGGAGAAAGAAGGAACAAAAGAAAGCTCATGTTGGAGAAAAAGAGCAAAATCGCAGCAACTTTGGCAAGTTTAAGGGGCACAGCGCATTGGGTCGTGGGCGCAGCGCATCCATCTGGCACGGTGCATTCACCCGCCCTCTGTAGTGTAAAACTTACATAGGTGAAACGCATTGAAGTGGTGCAGTGCACTGGGTTTGTGGCGCGACGCACAGGGTTTGGAAGCCGATTTCACCCACAAACTCTCCCAAAATGCCAAATTTGCTCAATCCTCAGGTGTTCAAGTAAGTCAAACATTCCTTCATGATCAGTGAATGGGTTTCTCTTGATGTTTATGGTGATTTAATGGGAAAAAATCAAAACCCTACCTCTTTGCATTTCTTGCCAAAAACAGTTGTATAGGGTTTACAAATTGTGTTTTTTGTTGCCAATTCCACTCCTAGCTATCTCTCACTCCCTCACTCCTTCATTCCCTCATTCATTTTCTCCTTCTCATTACATTTTCATCAAACCATTCCCCCAATCCTCATATCCCTAAGTTTACTAATTCTAACTCCTAACCCCACTATCCCAAACCCTATTTTAAAATTTGCAAACCCTAAATGTTGTCCCAAAGCCTAATTACTTCTCCTAAACCCCCTATTCCCCAAAAAAACTTGTCAGCAACATTCCCAAAACTGCTCATACACTTTCCCTCCATAGTCACTCAAATATTATCATCCTTGACAGCAGAAAACTAAAGACACCATAAATCTCTTCATACTCATCTAAGAAAACTCAAACCTTGGCAAACATGGAGTCAGACCCTTCCTATGACCAAGATGAGGAGACACTCAGTGATTCTTCTAGAGAAATGCATGCACCAAGGAGACCTCACAAGGGTGGTAAACATATACGAGAGGAGCCTACTTCACTTTCCGAGCTACAGGCCTATCCTCTTGTTGTCACATGCTTTCAACGCCAATCTTGTTATCAGTTCTGTGAGATGGTAGAGAGAGTCTAGTGCCATCATGAGTTGGCCAGGTTGTTTGTGGTCCATCTTCATAATGGCCAAGTCACTCTAGCAGGTGCGACATTCACCTTGACACCGGAGACTATTTCTCAAGCAACTGGCATTCCAAATGTCAGTGAGTAGTGGAATGAAAGGTAGCAGATTGAAAAATAACATTATGAGCCTTACATCAAGGCTGCTTATCAGAGGCATCTCAGTAGAGTTTTTCCCTTCCACTATCTAAAAGTCACTTATGCTCCCTTGATTAAACTCATAATTAAATATTTCAGCTGTGAGGGCCGGTTTTCTCGCCTGTATGCCTATCACATTAGATTGTTGATGCACTTCACTAGGGTGAGAATGATGAATCTCCCATATTTTATTTTCTAGAACATTGAGAAGATGACCACCTTAGTTCATAGGAAGCCTCCTCAGCAGCAGTATAACAACATATATCATTTTGCACTAATCAAAATTGTGGTCTTGCATCAGCTTAGTTTATAGAACATCTGATGGGAGGATTTCATTTCACATGAGGTCTTCACAAGACCTCAAGTACCCCCAGCAGTTTTTCATGAGGCAGGAGTGCCTTCACATCGGCAGGAGATTCATGAGACCCAAACCGCTAGTGTGCCAGTGTTTGTCACCTACCAAAAGGGCACTAGAAGGTTGTTAGCAACAGCAAAGCGAGTACTATCTCCACCCAGGGTAGAAGGGGTCTCGCTTCCTCCATCAGCAGAGAAGGTACAAGACAAGGGCAAGTGGCCATTACATGATGAGGGGCCTTCAAGAGGGCAGGAGATAGATTTCATTCTTATTCAGGATGATGACACCGATTTGGGCTCACAAAGCTCAAAGCCTAAAGAGATCATTCAGGAGCAACAAGCAGACATTCATGATTTATCTCTCAACCTAGAAAGAGCCAAGTGGATAATCAAATACCTGGAGCAAAGAAACAGATATATAGAGGATCAGAAAACCATTATGGAGCTACAAAACATACGAGAAAATTGGCAAGCTGCCAAGAGGAGGAAAGTGAAGCTGACACCAGTTGAACAAGAAATCAATGCTGATCATGAGCCTTGGCTTGAGAGGGAAAATATCCACTTGGGAAAGTTGCTTGAGAAGGCCAATAGGGAAAATACTATGTTGAGGCACATGGCCTACCACTACTTGGCGAGAAACAAAGTGTGCAAGGCAAGAATTAGGAACTTGAATGCCAAGATGAAGAAAGCATCAAGGGAGCGAAAAGAGAAAGATAGACTTCAGATCTTGGCTGAGGCTTCCTTGGCCCAACACAACACTTAATGAAGAACACTCAGCCCAAATTTCAAGAAATTTTGGACACTTTTTGCAATTTTAAAAATTTTGGCCCAAAAAACAGGTTGTTTTGCCTGATGCATCGCACCACTTGGGGCGTGCTTTTGATGGGGACCTCCTTTTGAGGAAAATTTAGTATTTTTGGATTTTTCATGAAAAAATATGCACGCCCACAAATGGCCAAGAAATTTTGATAAGTTTTGAGCTTGCAAAAAGGTCAAAAACAACTCAAAAATGACCTTTCTCCCCCTTTTTGGACACACAGGAAGAAGTGTTAAGAGAGCTCAGTTTTGGAGGGGCACATGGAGGAAAAATTTAGAAATTCCACTTGTTCTGGAAATTATACTGGCAAACCTTTCTAACAAGCACACTTGGAGCAAATTTTGACACTGGGAAGACCTCCAAAATCAGCTGCAAAAAGGTGCTACGTATAGGGAAATCAGCACGACACATTGGAGGAATTTTGCTCATTTTGGCCAAAAAACTCTGGTTTCCGCCTAGTTTCTTAACAGTTTGACTTTTCTTCCTTCTAATAGTCAAACTCATGATGTAATTTAATGTGACTTGATGGATTTTGATGTAATTATGCTAAATTTTCACTCATAGAGGTAGATTCATCTATGAAAAGGTAGTTTGCAACTGAATGAATCAGCTCCCTTGTTTTTAGAGGCAAGCTGTTCCACTGCCTACATTTTATTTCTCAGTTTAGAATTTGTTGGAACAGCTCCTAAACTTATGAGATCGACCCCTAGAGGCTATGATGAGTTGTTTATTTCCTATATCTACTTGTTTTTTAGTCATTAGCATGGTTGGATTTTGCGAAAGCTTGGAGCTTCATTGTATACACATTTTAGTAGTTTGGCTAAGGAATAGACCAGGGTTTGCAGCACTTTATGGGATTCATGTGGCATCTTTATTTGGTATTGTGTTTCCTTATGTAATTGTAGGTTTACATGTGTTTTATGTATGCCATCACCTCTCTTCGCTTCATCTTAACTAAATCAAACAAGGATAAAAGTAGAATCCATTGAAATTGTGGTGCTCTACCTTGGGTTTGTTTACTTATTTATGTTTTCAAATATTTGAAGAGGATCCCTGACACTTTCTTGCCCTCTTCAACTCATCACCTATCTAAAAGCTCTCCATATCATTTAGTTTGAAGTACCAAAACATTTTCCTACCTCACCCCATAGAGATCTCTGCAAAACTGAGCATCATTCCCTAGACCCAAATCTGCCTTTCCATTTGAGCCAACAAAACATCATAAAATTAAATCAAACCCTTATGCACACATACCTAGCCTAAGATCAATATTCACATTAGTCATGTCAAGCCTCATTGATCATATTTTGCTGAGATTGACTAGGAGAGAGCCCTCTCCCGACCTGGTAGGGCTAGTTTGATGTTATCCTAGATCCTACCTTTGTTAGCCTGAGGTAGATTTAGGCCCTAACATAGTGGTGACCGTACTGGGGAGATGAGAAGTTTGTTGTTTGATTTATAAACTACAGATGGAGCCTGAAGTTAGCCATGTAGCCTTCGAACTACTGTTGCTCTGCAAATGCATAGTAGATGAATGTTACTTCAGTCAATCTTTGGTTTAGTTTATGAACTGAACATCTGGTTTGCTCAACAAAATGTAATAAAGTTAAGATTTGATTGTTGATGGTGGACAATGATCAGACATCGGAAGGCTGAAATAATTCACCTGGTGACCCCAGTGTCAAAAATCCCAAGGTTCAGACTTTTTATGGCGACTATACTCTTCAAGAGCTAGTAGCCTGAAATGTCTCTTGGTGAATTCATTGTTATCAAAATGGTTTGGCTGGATTGAAGATATGCTCCCATGAGTCGAGATCACATTCCAGGTTTTCTAAATAAAATTTCGAAGATAGATTGTCAAAGGAATTTTCCTATGTTTAAAGATGATCATAGGAATGATGCTGCTTTACATCTAGTTAGATTTCACATGCATATTCGCAAGTTGAAGGTTGATTTTCCTGAAGATTGCTTGATGAATATATTCATGGCCACTTTGGAAGCTGAAGCCCGATCCTAGTATGAAATTTTGCCACCTACTTGTATTTACTGTCTAAAGGATTTTCATGCCATGTTCTTTGAAAGGTATAAAGAATCTTATCCATCCTTACATTTAGTTCAGAACTGTTGTAGACATGTTGATAGTTTTATTAAAAATACTAAGAAAGTTTATGAAGATGATGACTTCATTGATGATGAGATCATGGAGGCTCTATAAAAAAATCCATTTCAGCAGCATAAAGAGGATACTTATCAAGATGCGCAAGAAAATTTGCAACTGGATCAAGATCTTATCATAAAGGAAAACGATGAAAGAGAAGATTTTATTTCAGATCTTCCCATAGAAGAAGATTGTATGCAGGAAAGTCCAGTTTCATTTTCAGAATGTGATCAAGTCAAGTCAGCTATTTTAGATCTAGATTCAAATCGTGATGATGAAAACTACCTTGGTTTGCATCCCGTGAAGGAGAGCTCTCCTTTTGAGATCATCTGGAATGAAGAAGACAATGTTATTGACCCAAGTGTTCTAATTTCATTAGAACAAAGTCTTCATTGGGAGGTAATCCAGTCATTTTATGAAAAACAAGATGAGATCTTTGTTCAAGTAAGTGAAAAATCTTCTTTCAATAACTTAGGGGTAAATTATAATTTGATTGCCATGTCATATAAAGATGATCAGCAATGTTTTCAAATTTCAGAAGATCACGGAGTTGAGGACTATCAGTCAGGTTTTTCATGTTTTGAAATGTTATTTCAAGAAGAAAATAATCGCTTGAGCAAACGAAAACAAAAAGTCTTATCTCCTCTGTCTGAAGATGAAATAGATCAACTCCTGAAAGGTTAGATTATAGCCCAAGCTAATGCAAGTCTGCAGTGTGCACATGGTCAAGAAGGTGTAAGTGAAGCTTCTTCCACTTTTGAAAATGATGACAGTCTTGAATTTAGCTTTATAGGTTAGCGAACAGATAATATTTGATTTCATGAAGATGATAAGGCTGTCATGTTTGATAATCTTGAAGATTGTTTTTTGTTTAAGAATGACCTAGACCATGAAATTGAGGAATATGAGCTTGAGAGAGATAGTATGTTAGAATTCGAGTCAGAATTTCTCATGGTCGAGGAATTTACAGCTGACACTCAGATGGCAGAAGCTTATTCCTCTCTATGCTTTCATATCAATAAAAAACCATCTCTTCTTTCAGATCATAATAAAGGGAGTACTTGTATTTTTGCTGCTCGATCTCAAGACAAGCTAGTGCTTCAGGATTTTCAAGATCCTTTGGAAACTCTTTTGCAAGAACCAGAGAAGATTAATGTTGCCTGGTTCGTTAGCATAAGCCTTGGTTTCAGTTCTTACTGTGAGTTGCCTATATGTACATCGTTCTGCCTGCTCGGGGAAAGTGAGAGTAGAATTTCAGTATGTAGCCATCTGCTGGATTAGTTACATTGGAAGGCCCACTTCACATGATTGTGCATATTTCATCAGTAGGCAGGTGGTTTTCATCATGATTTGAAGCCCTCAAGTATCGATGGTCTGCTGCCATTTAAAAGCTTTGTAATTACTTGTTTCAGTTAAGTCATTCTTGAGTCATTTTTTGTTTCTGTTAGTTTAAAGATAGTTTCAGCTGAGTGTCCAGTTTGAGCTTTTGAGAGTCTTGTTTCAGTATTGAGTTAGATCAGTTCAACTATGAGTCTTGAGTCAAAGTTTCATAGTAATTGGTTTTTGGGTTTTTTGAAGTTATTGACTCCATTGCCTAATGGATGGAGGCACTGCTTGCTTTCCCAGAGATCTGTAGTTCTTGGCACCTCCAAGGAGCTACCATCCCCATTGGAGCCAATGTTAGTGTCGGTATCTTCATCCCTCCGTCAGTGATCAAATTCTCTTGTTGCATTGCATGTTAGGTGTTTCACTCAGTCAGCTGCATCCCATTAGGATCATGGATCATCTGACGGTAGTGGCTTATTATACATTTTCCCTCATGTCCCTTACCTTCTGGCCCATTTTCATTCATCTAGATCATCTGTAGTCATTTTTTGTCTTTAAATCTGCAAAGGTCATTTTTAGGGTTTTCGGCCTCATTAGGTCTAGGGTTTTGTCAAAAGGTCTTCAAAATGCTCAATAATGGTCAGCAGGCTCATGAGGAGGCCAAAAAAAGTTCTAGCAACAATGGTTTCTATAATCACACACTCAGTGATTGTTTTTCCTCAAAACCCTGTTTTGAGGAAAAACAAAGTATTTTATGTTTTTATGTATAAATTTGAGGTAATTTTAGTTTTTCCATATGTAATAACTTCAGTGGCAACCCTGGTCACCTTGCCAAGCTTCAACAACTCCATCACCTACAAGGCAAGCAAAAAGTCAAAGCATTCAGTTCATTAAACGCAAAAATAAAGCAAATTGCCCAAAAACAGAGTTTTAAAAAGCAAGTCAAAGGAAAACATTACAAAGTGGGTTTTTAGAAGCGGAAAATTAAATTCCTATGTATATAAACTATTTCTCATGTTTAAAGAGCTCATTTGCATCTAGAGGAGAAAGAGGGAACAAGAGAAAGGTCGTGTTGCAGAAAAAGAGCAAAATCACAACTTTGGCATGTTTAAGGGGCATGGCGCATTGGGTCGTGGGCGCGGTGCATCCATCTAGCGCGACGCATTGGGCTGCCCTTTGCAGTGTAAAACTTACACAGGCACGGAAAAATTAAGTGGCGTGGCACACTGTTTTTGCGTCGTGGCTCATAGGATTTGGAAGCCGATTTCACCAAATTTTCTCAATCTTTAGGTCTTCAAGTAAGTCAAACATTCCTCTATGATTAGTGAATGGGTTTCTCTAGATGTTTATGGTGATTTAATGATAAAAAATCAAAACCCTACCTCTTTTCATTTCTTGCCTAAAACAGTTGTATAGTGTTTACAAATTGTGCTTTTTGTTGCCAATTCCACTCCTAGCTGTCTCTCACTCCCTCACTCTTTCATTCCCTCATTCATTTTCTCCTTCTCATTACATTTTCATCAAACCATTTCCCCAATCCTCATATCCCTAAGTTCACTAATTCTAAATCCCTAACCCCACTATCCCAAACCCTAGTTTAAAATTCCCAAACCCTAATTGTTGTCCCAAAGCATAATTACTTTCCCTAAACCCCCTATTCAACAAGAAAACTTGTCAACAACATTCCCAAAACCCCTAATACACTTTTCCTCCACAGTCCCTCATATATTCTCATCCTTGACAGCAAAAAATTAAAGACACCATAAATCTCTTCATACTCATCGAAGAAAACTCAAACCATGGCAAACATGGAGTCAGACCCTTCCTATGACCAAGGTGAGGAGACACTTAGTGATTCTTCTAGAGAAATGCATGCACCAAGGAGACCTCACAAGGGTGGTAAACATATACGAGAGGAGCCTACTTCACTTGCCGAGCTGCAGGCCTGTCCTCTTGCTGTCACATGCTTTCAACACCAATCTTGTTATCAGTTCTGTGAGATGGTAGAGAGAGTCCAGTACCATCATGAGTTGGCCAGATTGTTTGTGCTCCATCTTCATAATGGCCAAGTCACTCTAGTAGGTGTGACATTCACCTTGACACCAGAGACTATTTCTCAAGCAACTGGCATTCCAAATGTCGGTGAGCAGTGGAATAAAAGGCAGCAAATTGACAGAGAACATTATGAGCCTTACATCAAGGCTAGTTATCAGAGGCATCTCAGTAGAGTTTTTCCCTTCAGGTATCTGAAAGACACTTATGCTCCCTTGATGAAACTCATAATTAAATATTTCAGTTGTGAGGGCCGGTTTTCTCGCCTGTATGCCTATCACATCAGATTGTTGATGCACTTCACTAGGGTGAGAATGATGAATCTCTGCTATTTTATTTGCCGAAACATTAAGAATATGACCACCTTATTGCACAGGAACCCTCCTCAGCAGCAGTATAACAACATATATCATTTTGCACTAATCGAAATTGTGGTCTTGCATCAGCTTGGTTTACAGAACATCTCATGGGAGGATTTCATTTCACATGAGGTCTTCACAGGTCCTCGAGTGCCCCCAGCAATGTTTCATGAGGCAGGAGGGCCTTCACATCGGCAGGAGATTCATGAGACACAAACTGCTAGTGTGCCAGTGTTTGTCACCTACCAAAAGGGCACTAGAAGGTTGTTAGCAGCAGTAATAGGAGTACTATCTCCACCAGGGGTGGAAGGGGTTTCACTTCCTCCATTAGAAGAGTAGGTACAAGACAAGGGCAAGTGGCCATTACATGATGAGGGGCCTTCAGGAGGCCAGGAGACAAATTTCATTCTTATTCAGGATGATGACATTGGTTTGGGCTCACAAAGCTCAAAGCTTAAAGAGATCATCCAGGAGCATCAAGCGGACATTCACGATTTGTCTCTCAACCTACAAAGAGCCAAGTGGATAATCAAATACCTGGAGCAAAGAAACAAATAGCTAGAGGATCAGCAAACCATTATGGAGCTACAAAACATACGAGAAAACCGGCAAGCTGCCGAAAGGAGGAAAGTGAATCTGACACCACTTGAACAAGAAATCAATGCTGATCGTGAGTCTTGGCTTGATAGGGAAAATATCCACTTGGAAAAGTTGCTTGAGAAGTCCAGCAAGGAAAAAACTATGTTGAGGCACATGGCCTACAACTACTTGATGAGAAACGAAGTTTGCAAGGAAAGAATCAGGAACTTGAAGGCCAAGTTGAAGAAAGCATCAAGGGAGCGAAAAGAGTAGGATAGACTTCAGATATTTTCTAAGGCTTCCTTGGCCTAGCACAACACTTAATGAAGAACACTCAACCCAAATTTCAAGAAATTTGGGACACTTTTTGCAATTTTGAAAATTTTGGCCCAAAAAACAGGTTTTTTGCCCGATGTGTTGCGCCATCTGGCGTGCGCTTTTGATGGGGACCTCGTTTTGAGGGAAAATTAGTATTTTTGGATTTTTCATGAAAAAATATGCATGCCCACAAATGGCCAAGAAATTTTGACACGTTTTGAGCTTCCAAAAAGGTCAAAAACACCTCAAAAATGACCTTTCTATCCCTTTTCGGACACACAGCAAGCAGTGTTAGGAGAGCTCAGTTTTGGAGGGGCACATGGAGGCCAAAATCAGAAATTCCACTTGTTCTGGAAAGTAGACAGGTATACCTTTCCAACAAGCACACTTGGAGGAAATTTGGACACTGGGAAGGCCTCCAAAATCAGCTGCAAATAGGTGCTACGCATAGGGAAATCAGCGAGACGCGTTGGAGGAATTTTGCTCATTTTGGCCAAAAAACTCTGTTTTTCGCCTAGTTTCTTGACAGTTTGACTTTTCTTCCTTCTAATAGTCAAAATCATGATGTAATTTAATGTGACTTGATGGATTTCGATGTAATTATTCTAAAGTTTCCCTCATAGAGGTAGATTCATCCATGAAAAGGTTGTTTGCAAGTGAGTGAATCAGTAGCCTTGTTTTTAGAGGTAAGTTATTCCACTGCCCACTTTTTAGTTCTCAGTTTAGAATTTGTTGGAACAGCTCCTAAACTTATGATCTCGACCCCTAGAGGCTAGGATGGGTTTTTTAATGCCTATGTCTACTTGTTTTTCAGTCATTAGCATGGTTGGACTTTTGGGAAAGCTTGGAGCTTCATTCTATACACATTTTATTAGTTTGGCTAAGGAATAGACCAGGGTTTGCAGCACTTTATGGGATTCATATGGCATCTTGCTTTGTTATGGTGTTTCCTTCTGTAATTGTATGTTTAAATGTGTTTTATGTATGCCATCATCTCTCTTTTCTTCATCTTAACTAAATCAAACAAGGATAAAGGTAGAATCCATTGAAATTGCAGTGCTCTACCTTGGGTTTGTTTAGTTATTTATGTTTTCAATTTTTTGAAGAGGATCCCTCAGGCTTTCTTGCCCTATTCAACTCCTCACCTATCTAAAAGCTCTACATCTCATTCAATTTGAAGTACCAAACATTTGCCTACCTCGCCCCATAGAGATCTCTGCAAAACGGAGCCTCATTCCCTAGACCCAAATCTACCTTTCCATTTGAGCCAACAAAACATCATCAAATTTAATCAAACCCTTCAGCACACATACCTAGCCTAAGATCAATATTCACATTAGTCATCTCAAGACTCATTGATCATATTTTGCTGAGATTGACCAGGAGAGAGCCCTCTCCCGACCTGGTAAGGCTAGTTTGTTGTTATCCTAGATCCTACCTTTGTCAGCCTGAGGTAGATTTAGGCCCTAACATAGAGGCGACCATACTGGGGAGATGAAAAGTTTGTTTCTTTCTTTATAAACTACAAATGGAGCCTAAAATTAGCTAGGTAGCCTTCAAACTGCTCTTGCTCTGCAAGTGCATAGTAAATGAATGTTGTTTCAGTCAATCTCCAGTTTAGTTTATGAACTAAACATTTGGTTTCCTCAGTAAAATGTAATCAAGTTCAGATCTGATTGTTGATGGTGGACAACGATCAGACATTAAAAGGTTGAAATCATTCACCTGGTGACTCTAGTGTCGAAAATCCCAAGGTTCAGACTTTTCATGGCGAGTCTACTCTTCAAGAACCAATATCTTGAAGAATCTCTTGGTGAATTCACTGTTATCAAAATGGTTTGGCTGGATCGAAGATATGCTCCCATGAGCCGAGATTACATTCCAGGTTTTCCAAATAAAATTCCGAAGGTGAATTGGCAAAGGAATTTGCCTATGTTTAAAGATGATGATAGGAATGTTGCTGCTTTACATCTGGTTTGATTTCACATCCATATTCACAAGTTGAAGGTTGATTTTCCTGAAGATGGCGTGATGAAGATATTCATGGCCACTCTGGAAGGTCAAGCCTGATCTTGGTATGAAAGTTTGCCACCTGCTTGTATTTACTCTCTGAAGGATTTTCATGCCATGTTCTTTAAAAGGTATAAAGAATCTTATCCATCCTTACATTTAGTTCATAACTGTTGTAGACATGCTGATAGTTTTATTCAAAATCTTGAGAAAGTTTATGAAGATGATGACTTCATGGATGATGAGATCATGGAGGCTCTGTATGAAAAGCCATTTCAGCAGCATAAAGAAGATACTTATCAAGATGCGCAGGAAAATTTGCAACTGGATGAAGATCTTATCACAATGGAAAATGATGAAAGAGAAAGTTTTATTTCAAATCTACTCATAGAAGAAGACTGTATGCAGGAAAGTCCAGTTTCAATTTCAGAATCTGATCAAGTCAAGTCAGCTATTTTAGATCTAGATTCAGATCGTGATGATGAAAACTACCTTGGTTTGCATCCCGTGAAGGAGAGCTCTGCTTTTGAGATCATATGGAATGAAGAAGACAAAGTTATTGACCCAAGTGCTCTCATTTGATTAGAACAAAGTCTTTATGATGGGGTAATCCAGTTATTTTATGAAAAACAAGATGAGATCTTTGTTCAAGTAAGGGAAAAATCTTCTTTCAATAACTCAATGATAAATGATAATTTTATTTCCATGTCATATGAAGATAATCGACAATGTTTTCGAATTTCAGAAGATTAGGGAATTGAGGACTGTCAGTCAGGTTTTTCATGTTTTGAAATGTTAATTCAAGAATAAAATAGTTGCTTGAGAAAACGAAAACAAAAAGTATTATCTCCTCTGTCTAAATATCAACTCCTGAAAGGTCAGATTACAGCCCAAGCTAATGCAGGTCTGTGGTGTGCACACAGTCAAGAAGGTGTAAGTGAAGCTTCTTCCACTTTTGAAAATGAAGACAGTCTTGAATTTAGCTTTATAGATCAGGGAATAGACAATATTTTCTTTCATGAAGATGATAAGGTTGTCATGTTTGATAATCTTGAAGGTTTATTTTTGTTTAAGAATGACCTAGACCATGAAATTGAGGAATATGAGCTTGAGAGAGATAGTATGTCAGAATTCGAGTCAGAGTTTCTCATGGTCGAGGAACTTACAGTTAACACTTATATGGAATAAACTTATTCCTCTCTATTCCTTCCTATCAATCAACAGCCAACTCTTCTTTCAAATCATAATAAAGGGAGTACTTGTATTTTTGCTATTGCATCTCAAGACAAGCTAGTGCTTCGGGATTTTCAAGATCCTTTTGGCATTCTTTTACAAGAACCAGAGAAGATGAATGTTGCTTGGTTCATTAGCATAAGCATTGGTTTTAGTTCTTATTGTGAGTTTCCTACATGTACATTGTTCTGCCTGCTCGAGGAAAGCGAGAGCAGAATTTCTATATTTAGCCATCTACTGGATTGGTCACATTAGAAGGCCCACTTCTCATGATTGTACATATTTCATCAGTAGGCAGGTGGTTGTCATCATGATTTGAAGCCCTTAAATATCGATGGTCTACTGCCATTTAAAAGCTTTGTAAGTACTTGTTTCAGTTAAGTCTGTCTTGAGTCATTTTTTGTTTCAGTCAGTTTAAAGATAGTTTCAGCTGAGTGTCCAGTTTGAGCTTGTCAAAGTCTTGTTTTAGTTTTGAGTTAAGTCAGTTCAACTATGAGTCTTGAGTCAAAGTTTCATAGTATTTGGTTTTTAGGTGTTTTGAATTTATTGACTTCATTGCCCAATGGACGAAGGCACTGCTTCCTTTCCCAGAGATCTGTAGTTCTTCGCACCTCCAAGGAGCTATCATCCCCACTGGAGCCAATGTTAGTGTCAGTATCTTCATCCCTCTGCCAGTGATCAAATTCTCTTGTTGCATTGCATGTTAGGTGTCTCGCTCTGTCAACTGCATCACATTAGGATCATGGATCATCTGACGGTAGTGGCTTATTATACATTTTCCCTCGTGTCCTTTACCTGCTGGCCCATTTTCATTCATCTAGATCATCTGTAGTCATTTTTTGTCTTTAAATCTGCAAAGGTCATTTTTAGGGTTTTCAGTCTCATTAGGTCTAGGGTTTCGTCAAAAGGTCTTCAAAATGCTCAATAACAATTAGTAGGCACATGAGGAGGCCAAATAAAGTTCCAGTAACAATAACTTCTATAATCACACACTCAGTGATTGTTTTTTCCTCAAAACTCTATTTTGAGGAAAAACAGAGTATTTTATGTTTTTATGTATAAATTTGATGTAATTTTAGTTTTTCCACATGTAATAACTTCATTGGCAACCCTGGTCACCTTGCCAAGCTTCAGAAACTCCATCACCTGCAACGCAAGCAAAAAGTCAAAGCATTCAGTTCATTAAAGGCAAAAATAAAGAAAATTGCCCAAAAAAAGAGTTTTGAAAAGCAAGTCAAAGGCAAACATTACAAAGTGGGTTTTTAGAATTGAAAAATTAAAATCCTATGTATATAAACTATTTCTCATGTTTAAAGAGCTCATTTGCATCTAAAGGAGAAAGAGGGAACAAGAGAAAAGTCGTGTTGGAGAAAAAGAGAAAAATCACACCAACTTTGGCAAGTTTAAGGGGTGTGGGACACTGGGTCATGGGCGTTGTGCATCCATCTGGCACAGTGCATTGGGCCGCCCTTTGCAGTGTAAAACTTACACAAGCATGGTGCATTTGGCCACCCTCTGTAGTGTCAAACTTACACAGGCGCGGCGTACTGGGTCTGTGGCACAACGCACAGGGTTTGGAAGCCGATTTCACCCACAAACTCTCCCAAACCGCCAAATTTTCTCAATCCTCAAGTGTTCAGGTAAGTCAAACATTCCTCCATGATTAATAAATGGGTTTCTCTTGATGTCTCTAGTGATTTAATGAGAAAAAATCAAAACCCTACCTCTTTGAATTTCTTGCGAAAAAAAGTTGTATAGGGTTTACAAATTGTGTTTTTTGCTGCCAATTCCACTCCTAGCTATCTCTCATTCCCTCACTCCTTCATTACCTCATTCATTTTCTCCTTCTCATTAAATTTTCATCAAACCATTCCCCCAATCCCCATATCACTAAGTTTACTAATTCTAAATCCCTAACCCCACTATCCCAAACCCTAGTTTAAAATTCCCAAACCCTAATTGTTGTCCCAAAGCCTAATTACTTTCCCTAAACTCCCTATTCCCCAAAAAAACTTGTCAGCAACATTCTCAAAACCCCTCATACACTTTCCCTCCACAGTCACTCATATATTCTCATCCTTGACAGCAAAAAACCAAAGACACCATAAATCTCTTCATACTCATCTAAGAAAACTCAAGCCTTGGCAAAAATGAAGTCAAACCCATCCTATGACCGAGATGAGGAGACACTTAGTGATTCTTCTAGAGAAATGCATGCACCAAGGAGACCTCACAAGGGTGGTAAACATATATGAGAGGAGCCCACTTCACTTGCCGAGCTACAGGCCTGTCCTCTTGCTGTCACATGCTTTCAACACCAATCTTGTTATCAGTTCTGTGAGATGGTAGAGAGAGTCCAGTGCCATCATGAGTTGGCCAGGTTGTTTGTGCTCCATCTTCATAATGGCCGAGTCACTCTAGCAGGTGTGACATTCACCTTGACACCGGAGACTATTTCTCAAGCAACTAGCATTCCAAATGTCGGTGAACAATGGAATGAAAGGTAGCAGATTGACAAAGAACATTATGAGCCTTACATCAAGGCTGGTTATCAGAGGCATCTCAGTAGACTTTTTCCCTTCCAATATCTAAAAGACACTTATGCTCCCTTGATGAAACTCATAATTAAATATTTCAGCTGTGAGGGCCAGTTTTCTCACCTTTATGCCTATCACATCAGATTGTTGATGCTCTTCACTAGGGTGAGAATTATGAATCTCCCCTATTTTATTAGCCAAAACATTGAGAAGATGACCACCTTAGTGCATAGGAACCCTCCTCAGCAGTAGTATAATAGCATATATCATTTTGCACTAATCAAAATTGTGGTCTTGCATCAGCTTGGTATACAGAACATCTCATGGGAGGATTTCATTTCACATGAGGTCTTCGCAGGTCCTCAAGTACACCAGTCGTTTTTCATGAGGCAGGAGGGCCTTCATATCAGCAGGAGATTCATGAGACACAAACCACTAGTGCGCTAGTGTTTGTCACCTACCAAAAGGGCACTAGAAGGTTGTTAGCAGCAACAAAGCGAGTACTATCTCCACCCGGGGTGGAAGGGATCTTGCTTCCTCCATCAGCAGAGCAGGTACAGGACAAGGGCATGCGGCCATTACATGATGAGGGGCCTTCAGGAGGGCAGGAGATAGATTTCATTCTTATTCAGGATGATGACATTGATTTGGGCTCACAAAGCTCAAAGCTTAAAGAGATCTTTCAGGAGCAACAAGCAGACATTCACGATTTGTCTCTCAACCTAGAAAGAGCCAAGTGGATAATCAAGTACCTGGAACAAAGAATCAAACAGCTAGAGGATCAGCAAACCATTATGGAGCTACAAAACATACGAGAAACGGACAAGCTGCTAAGAGGAGGAAAGTGAAGCTGACACCACTTGAATAAGAAATCAACGCTGATCGTGAGTCTTGGCTTGAGAGGGAAAATATCCACTTGGAAAAGTTGCTTGAGAAGGCCAATAGGGAAAAAACTATGTTGAGGCACATGGCCTACCACTACTTGGCGAGAAACAAAGTGTGCAAGGCAAGAATCAAGAACTTGAAGGCCAAGTTGAGGAAAGCATCAAGGGAGGGAAAAGAGCAAGATAGACTTCAGATCTTGGCTGAGGCTTCCTTGGCCCAACACAACACTTAGTGAAGAACACTCAACCCAAATTTCAAGAAATTCGGGACACTTTTTGCAATTTTGAAATTTTTGGCCCAAAAAACAGGATTTTTTGCCCGATGCACCGCGCCACCTAGCGCGCGCTTTTGATGGGGACCTCCTTTTGAGGAAAACTCAGTATTTTTTTATTTCTCATGAAAAAATATGCATGCCCACAAATTGCCAAGAAATTTTGACAGGTTTTGAGCTTCCAAAAAGGTCAGAAACATCTCAAAATTGACCTTTCTGCCCCTTTTTGGACACAAGAAGCAGTGTTAGGAGAACTTAGCTTTGGATTAGCACATGGAGGCCAAATTTAGAAATTCCACTTGTGGCGCATTGGAGGAATTTTGCTAATTTTGGCCAAAAAACTCTGTTTTTCGCCTAGTTTCTTGATAGTTGACTTTTATTCATTCTAATAGTCAAACTCATGAAATAATTTAATGTGACATGATGTATTTTGATGTAATTATGCTAGATTTTCACTCATAGAGGTAGATTCATCCATGAAAAGGTAGTTTGCAACTGAATGAATCAGTTCCCTCGTTTTTAGAGGCAAGTTGTTCCACTACCTACTTTTTAGTTCTCAGTTTAGAATTTACTGGAACAACTCCTAAACTTATGAGCTTGACCCCTAGAGGCTAGGATGAGTTGTTTATTGCCTATATCTACTTTTTTTCAGTCATTAGCATGGTTGGACTTTTGGGAAAGCTTGGAGCTTCATTGTATACACATTTCAGCAGTTTGGCTAAGGAATAGACCAGGGTTTGCAGCACTTTATGGGATTCATGTGGCATCTTGCTTTGGTATTGTGTTTCCTTTTGTAATTGTAAGTTTACATGTGTTTTATGTATGCCATCATATCTCTTTTCTTCATCTTAACTAAATCAAACAAGGATAAAGGTAGAATCCATTGAAATTGCAGTGCTCTACCTTGGTTTTGTTTAGTTATTTATGTTCTCAACTGTTTGAAGAGGATCCCTAAGACTTTCTTGCCCTCTTCAACTCCTCACCTGTCTAAAAGCTCTCCATCTCATTCAGTTCGAAGTACCAAAACATTTTCCTACCTCGGCCCATAGAGATCTTTGTAAAACTGAGCCTCATTCCCCAAACCCAAATTTTCCCTTCCATTTGAGCCAACAAAACATCATCAAATTTAATCAAACCCTTCTGCACACATACCTAGCCTAATATTAGTATTCACATTAGTCATCTCAAGCCTCATTGATCATATTTTGCTGAGATTGACCAGGAGAGAGCCCTCTCCCGACCTAGTAGGGCTACCTTGATGTTATCCTAGATCCTACCTTTGACAGCCTGAGGTAGATTTAGGCCCTAACATAGTGGCGACCATACTAGGGAGATGAAAAGTTTGTTGTTTTCTTTATAAACTACAGATGGAGCCTAAATTTAGCCAGGTAGCCTTCGAACTTCTCTTGCTATGCAAGTGCATAGTAGATGAATGTTGCTTCAGTCAATCTCTGGTTTAGTTTATGAACTGAACATCTAGTTTCCTCAGTAAAATGTAATCAAGTTCAGATCTTATTGTTGATGGTGGGCAATGATTAGACATCGAAAGGCTGAAATCATTCACCTGGAAACTCCAGTGTTGAAAATCCCAAGGTTCATACTTTTTATGGCGAGTCCACTCTTCAAGAACCAGTAGCCTAAAGAATCTCTTGGTGAATTCATTTTTATCAAAATGGTTGGCTGGATCGAAGATATGCTCCCATGAGCCGAGATCACATTCCAGGTTTTCCAAATAAAATTCTGAAGGTAAATTAGCAAAGGAATTTGCCTATGTTTAAAGATGATGATAGGAATGATGCTGCTTTACATCTTGCTAGATTTCACATCCATATTCACAAGTTGAAGGCTGATTTTTCTGAAGATTGCTTGATGAAGATATTCATGGCGACTCTGGAAGGTGAAGCCCGATCTTGGTATGAAAGTTTGCCACCTTCTTGTATTTACTGTTTCAAGGATTTTCATGCCATGTTCTTTGAAAGGTATAAAGAATCTTATCCATCCTTACATTTAGTTCAGAACTATTGTAGACATGCTGATAGTTTTATTGAAAATCTTGAGAAAGTTTATGAAGATGATGACTTCATGGATGATGAGATTATGGAGGCTTTGTACGAAAATCCATTTCAGCAGCATAAAGAGGATACTTATCAAGATGCGTAGGAAAATTTGCAACTGGATGAAGATCTTATCACAATGGAAAATGATGAAAGAGAAGGTTTTATTTCAGATCTGCCCATAGAAGAAGACTGTATGTAGGAAAGTCTAGTTTCAATTTTAGAATGTGATCAAGTCAAGTTAGCTATTTCAGGTCTAGATTCAAATCGTGTTGATGAAAACTACCTTGGTTTGCATCCCGTGAAGGAGAGCTCTTCTTTTGAGATCATATGGAATGAAGAAGAAAAAGTTATTTACCCAAGCGTTCTCATTTCATTAGAACAAAGTCTTCATGTTGGGTCCCTATAAAACTAGTGATTACCCCATTACTATTATAGTTATACCCCTTATTTATATTGTTGTGCCCCTATTACCCCCTTATTGTTATTTCTGTGCCCCATAGAATCCCTCTATTGTTATTTTTGTGGCTTTATATTATTATTGTTAGGTCGGCTGGATTATATTGTGACTCCTTAGACTCCTATATATAGAAAGGAGGTTTTGTCATTTGAATCATCCAAGAATTGTTCATTTATGTAATGTAAAGGAGGTTGCCCCTCGAAGAGGCTGAATTCTAAGGCGTTGATCTATCTTTTCTATCTTTTCTTGAGCTGGTTTCATAACATTTGGTATCAGAGCTTTGGATTCTAGGGTTTCGCTGCTCCAAACAGGTCATCGTGGCATTTTCGCTATAACTTTTTTTTGTGACGTTTCAGAAGTCGCAAAAAAAACCCATTTGAGAAGAAATTGCGCTGAACCTTGGGTCCGAATTTCAGAGCTTTTCGCGCGATATTTGCAGAGATATGATCTGAGGAAGTTGGTCTTTTTGCAGACTCCTGAATTACATTCAAAACAGGTGACCTAGGGAAAATCGTCATAACTTTCTCTCTAGGAATCAGATTGAAATTTCGTAAGAAGGTACAGAAAGAGGACGGACTTTAGTTTCTTTTATATCATTTTCAGAACCAAAGATCGAAAATTGTACACGTGGCACTTCATACAAGTTCGCTCTACTGAAAGTCTATAATCAGGTCACTTGGGAGATTGTGCATAACTCTTTCTTGGAGAATCCAATTTGGATCAGACTGGTGGCATTGGAAAGAGGACACAGAGAGCTACTACAGGTCACAAATTCAGAACTAGATGATTGGAAAGTACAGAGATACATCAGAGGCAATATCGAGCTCCTACAAAGTGAAAAAAGGTGTGTAGATTTTTTTAAATTTTTGCTTAAGCTTGGTTTGAAAATTTATTTTGAAGGAATTCAAAGGGCATAGTAGAGCATTATTATCGGTAACTGATGCCCCGAGGAAAGAAAATGCAAACACCTAGTAAGGAACCTGAAAGCTCTAGCATGACTCATGAAGAAGAGGAAGAAATGCTACATGATATATCAAAATTACAAGAACAAGTGCAACAAATGTCACGCTCACAAAAGTTAACAGAAGCTAAGATAAATGGCATGGAAGCTAAGATAAATGGCGTGGAAGCTAAGATGGACAATTTGAAGATAGATTTGAACACAAATTTGAAGACAGGCATGGCAGATTTGAAGACAGATTTGACAAAGTTTCTACAAGAAATACTTACTAATGGTGAAAAGGTAGTAAAGGAAACTCATGATGAGAACAAAAGAAATGTTAATCATGATTCCATAGATCTAATGTTGGATCGAAGAATCACCATATTCCAAAAATCGATATGAGGAAGTTTGATGGCAAGGATCCCGCCACATGGATATTACAGATGGAGCAATTCTTCGATCTCAATAATGTGCAAAACACACAAAAGGTACGTATGGCAACTGTATATTTGGAACCAAATCAGTTTGTATGGTATCAATGGCTTTGTTCTCGTAAACAATTTATCACTTGGGCAATTTTTACGGAAGAATTGATAGCACATTATGAGGATACAAAAAGCAACACTTTTTTTAGCCAATTGATAAGTCTCAAACAAAAGGGTTCAATAATGGAGCACATTGAGGAGTTCCAAAAATTGAACATAAGGGTAAAAGATATTCCAGAGGAGCATAGGATTGATGTGTTCATAGGGTCTTTAAAGGATAATATCCAACATGATGTTCGCCTTTGGGAACCTGATTCATTAGAGAAGGCATTCAGGTTAGCAAGAAAAATGGAAAGCAAAATTATGGCAACTAGGAAGCATACCACTCACAACTATAAAGACGGAAGTGTTGTTGCCCCTAGTCTTCCACAACCTACAAGGTTGACACCACAACAATTGGAAGAAAAAAGAGCAAAAGGGCTTTGTTACAATTGTGATAGCAAATACACAAAAGGTCATAAGTGTGCTGAGAAGAAATTATTCTACATAGATTGTGAAGAGGAAGAAGAAAAGGAGCAAGAAAGGTCAAAAGAAGAGGATATATTCCAGGAACAAAGCCTAGATGAAGAACAAATAAATCCGACCATATCTTGTAATGCATTGGCGGGAATTACCACTCCTCAAACCATCAAGATAGAAGGACAAATCAAGAAGAAAAAGGTAATAGTGTTGATTGATTCAGGAAGCACCCACAATTTTATTCATTGTAGGGTAGCAAAAGAATTGAATTGCTTCCTATATCCAGCACCAGAGTGTCAAGTGATGATTGCAAATGGAGGAACAATAAATTTCTCTGGAAAGTGCCATAATATCAAGCTATCCATGGGAGAATATGTATTGACTAGCCCAATGCTTTCCATTCCAATGGGAGGTGTGATGTTGTACTAGGAGTCCAATGGCTACAATCCTTGGGTACAATAGCTTTTAATTTTCAAGAACTTTTCATGAAATTTTCTGTGGAAGGAAAGGAAGTTGAATTAAGGGGTATTGCAGGGAAACCAGGAAAGATAATCAGCTCTAATGGCATGACAAAGCTTCTAAAAAAGGAGCAAAGAGGTGTAATTGCACAATTATGTTCGCTAGATGTTTCCACATTGGAATCATCTATTTCTCCAGATCTCCAAAAAGTCCTGGACAATCATTCCAAGGTATTTGAGACTCCCAAAGGTCTCCCACCTATGCGTGATCATGATCATGCTATTCATCTGATTCCAGGAAGTGTTCCTCCAAACATCAGGCCGTACAGATATCCCTATGTCCAAAAAAGTGAAATTGAACGTATGGTTGCAGAAATGCTAGAGGCTGGTATAATTCAACCGAGTCAAAGTTCTTTCTCAGCTCCAGTAGTATTGGTGCACAAGAAGGATGGATCATGGCGCATGTGTCCAGATTATAGGGAGCTCAACAAGCTCACTATTAAAGATAAGTTCCCCATTCCTGTCATTGATGAATTACTGGATGAATTGCATGGATCAATTTACTTCACCAAGTTGGATCTTCGTTCGGGATATCATCAAATCAGAATGAAGATTGAAGACATTCCGAAAACGACATTTAGAACTCATGAGGGTCATTATGAATTTTTGGTCATGCCTTTTGGCCTTACCAATGCACCTTCAACATTTCAAGGTTTGATGAATTCAATTTTCAAACCATTCCTTAGAAAATTTGTGTTAGTATTTTTTGATGATATACTAATCTACAGCAAGTCTTGGAAGGATCATGTTGAACATGTTGACAGGGTGCTACAACTATTGGAGGAGAAACAATTATATGCAAAAAGATCCAAATGTTTCTTTGGAGTCCAGGAGGTGGAATATTTGGGTCATATTGTATCTCATGAAGGAGTTAAGGTAGACCCTAGCAAAATTAAAGCCATTAAGGAATGGAAAATCCCCACATCCATAAAGCATCTGCGAGGATTTCTTGGGTTGACAGGGTATTATCGCAAGTTTGTTAAGAATTATGGGAGAATAGCAGCACCTCTAACAACATTATTGAAGAAAGATTCATTTTCATGGACTCCGGAAGCAACAAAGGCCTTTGAACATCTTAAAGAGGCAATGTGCCAAGCACCGGTCTTAGCTACACCGGACTTCACAAAAACCTTTATTGTGGAATGTGATGCTTCAGGAAATGGAATTGGTGCTGTTCTAATGCAAGATGAAAGACCCATTGCTTTTGAAAGTCGTCCAATCAAGGGAAAGTTTTTAAGCAAAGCTATTTATGAGAAGGAAATGTTGGCAATACTCCATGCACTTAAGAAATGGCGACCCTACCTAATGGGAAGACACTTCAAGGTAAAAACGGATCATGATAGCCTTAAATACTTTTTAGAACAAAGATTATCCTCTGAAGAGCAACAAAAGTGGGTCACAAAGATGTTGGGTTATGACTTTGAAATCATCTACAAAAAAGGGAAGCAAAATGTGGTGGCAGATGCACTCTCAAGAAAGGATGAGGATGTGGAAGCATTGTTGTGTGCCATTTCTATTATCCAACCAGATTGGATAAACGAAGCAAGGGAGGAATGGAAGAATGACGAAGAAGTGTGGGCACTTATTCGAAAGCTACAACAAGATTCCAGTACTTCTGATACATTTAGCTGGCAAAATGATTCGTTATGGTACAAAGATCGCTTATACCTCTGTAAGAATTCCCAGCTAAAACAAAAGATTCTTATGGAATTGCACACTTCTCCCTTAGGAGGGCACTCAGGATTTTTAAAAACTTACCACAGGGTTAAGAAGGAATTTTTTTGGGATGGCCTTAAATCAGATATTCAAAAGTTTGTGGCGGAATGTTTGGTTTGCCAACAAAATAAAGTTGAAACAATTAAGACACCGGGTCTATTACAACCTTTATCCATTCCAAGCCAACGTTGGGAGGAGGTTTCAATGGATTTTATCACAGGTTTACCCAAGTCTGAGGGAAAGAGTGTCATCATGGTGGTAGTTGACAGACTTACCAAGTATGCACACTTTTGTGCATTATCACATCCATTTAAAGCCAGTACAGTTTCTACTGCATTTATGGAAACAGTTCAAAAGCTACATGGAAACCCAAAGATTATTGTAAGTGACAGAGATCCCATTTTCACTGGAAATTTTTGGACAAAATTATTTTCTTGTCTTGGTACTCAGTTAGCTCATAGCTCATCTTATCATCCTCAATCTGATGGGCAAACTGAGATAGTAAACAAATGTTTGGAAGGATATCTTCGTTGCTTTGTATCTGATAAACAGACACAATGGGTCAAATGGTTGCCTCTGGCTGAATGGTGGTATAACACTTCCTTCCATACAGCAACAAAAATGACCCCATTTATGGCACTTTATGGGTATCAACCACCATCCATCACATCATATTTAAGAGAAAATTCTAAGGTTCAGGCAGTGGAACATCACATCGAACATCAACAACAAGTCCTCCAACTCTTAAAGGATAACCTCGTGTTGGCACAAAATAGAATGAAACAACAGGCAGATCAACATCGCAGTGAAAGAAGTTTTGATGTAGGTGATTGGGTATTCCTACGGCTACAACCATATAAGCAAATGTCCCTAAAGCAAGCTAAGAAGGATAATAAATTATCACCAAAGTATTATGGTCCGTACAAGGTGTTGCAAAAGATTGGTACTATGGCATACAAATTGGAGCTTCCTGCAGCTTCTCGATTGCACCCAGTTTTCCATGTTTCATGTTTAAAGAAGGTTATAGGTGACAAGCTCCCAATTCAAACAATATTGCCAGAACTTGACGAGGAAGGAAAAATTATATTGGAACCGGAAGCAGTCACAGAAACAAGAACTCGACAGCTACGAAATCGATCAATTTCAGAGTATCTTATCAAGTGGAAGAACTTATCCGCTGAAGATTCCACATGGGAGGATGAGAATTTTATGCAGAAGTATCCAGAACTACTCAAGCGTTGAGGACAACACTTTTTTGAAGGAGAGGGGCATGTTGGGTCCCTATAATACTAGTGATTACCCCATTACTATTGTAGTTATACCCCTTATTTATATTGTTGTGCCCCTATTACCCCCTTATTGTTATTTCTGTGCCCCATAGAATCCCTCTATTGTTATTTTTGTGGCTTTATATTATTATTGTTAGGTCGGCTGGATTATATTGTGACTCCTTAGACTCCTATATATAGAAAGGAGGTTTTGTCATTTGAATCATCCAAGAATTGTTCATTTATGTAATGTAAAGGAGGTTGCCCCCTCGAAGAGGCTGAATTCTAAGGCATTGATCTATCTTTTCTATCTTTTCTTGAGCTGGTTTCATAACACTTCATGAGGAGGTAATCCATCATTTTATGAAAAACAGGATGAGATCTTTGTTCAAGTAGGTGAAAAATCTTCTTTCAATAACTCAGTGGTAAATGATAATTCGATTGCCATGTCATATGAAGATGATCATCAATGTTTTCAAATTTCAGAAGATCAGGGAATTGAGGACTGTCAGTTGGGTTTTTCATGTTTTGAAATGTTATTTCAAGATGAAAATAATCACTTGAGAAAATTAAAACAAAAAGTCTTATCTCCTTTGTCTAAAGATGAAATAGATCAACTCCTAAAAGGTCAGATTATAGCCCAAGCTAATACAGGTCTGCAGTGTGCACATGGTCAAGAAGGTGTGGTCAAGAAGGTGTAAGTGAAGCTTCTTCCACTTTTGAAAATGATGACAGTCTTGAAATTAGCTTTATAGATCAGTGAATAGATAATATTTTCTTTCATGAAGATGATAAGGCTATCATGTTTGATAGTCTTGAAGATTGTTTTTTGTTTAAGAATGACCTAGACCATGAGATTGAGGAATATGAGCGTGAGAGAGACAGTATGTTAGAATTCGAGTCAGAGTTTCTCATGGTTGAGGAATTGACAATGGACACCCAGATGGCAGAAGATTATTCCTCTCTATGCCTTCTTATCAATCAATAGCCAACTCTTCTTTTAGATCATAATAAAGCGAGTACTTATATTTTTGCTGTTGGATCTCAAGACAAGCTAGTGCTTCAAGATTTTCAAGATCCTTTCGGCATTTTTTGGAAAGAACCAGAGAAGATGAATTCTGCCTGGTTCATTAGCATAAGCCTTGGTTTTAGTTCTTATTGTGAGTTTCCCACATGTACATCGTTCTGCCTACTCGAGGAAAGTGAGAACAGAATTTCAGTATGTAGCCATCTGCTGGATTGGTTACATTGGAAGGCCCACTTCACATGATTGTACATATTTCATTAGTAGGCAGGTGGTTTTCATCATGATTTGAAGCCCTCAAATCTTGATGGTCTGCTACCATTTAAAAGCTTTGTAAGTACTTGTTTCAGTTAAGTCAGTCTTGAGTCATTTTTTGTTTTAGTCAGTTTAAATATAGTTTCAGCTGAGTGTCCAGTTTGAGCTTGTCAGAGTCTTGTTTTAGTTTTGAGTTAAGTCAATTCAACTATGAGTCTTGAGTCAAAATTTCATAGTATTTGGTTTTTAGGTGTTTTGAATTTATTGACTCCATTGCCCAATGGACGAAGGCACTGCTTGCTTTCCCAGAGATCTGTAGTTCTTGGCACCTCCAAGGAGCTACCATCCCCACTGGAGCCAATGTTAGTGTCAGTATCTTCATCCCTCTGTCAGTGATCAAATTCTCTTGTTGCATTGCATGTTAGGTGTCTCACTGTGTCAACTGCATCGCATTAGGATCATGGATCATCTGAAAGTAGTGGCTTATTATACATTTTCCCTCGTGTCCTTTACCTGTTGGCCTATTTTCATTCATCTAGATCATCTGTAGTCATTTTTTGTCTTTAAATTTGCAAAGGTCATTTTTAGGGTTTTCAGTCTCATTAGTTCTACGATTTCGTCAAAAGGTCTTCAAAATGCTCAATAACGGTGAGCAGGTGCATGAGGAGGCCAAATAAAGTTCTAGTAAAAATAATTTCTATAATCACACACTCAGTGATTGTTTTTTCTGCAAAACCCTATTTTGAGGAAAAACAAAGTATTTTATGTTTTTATGTATAAATTTGATGTAATTTCAGTTTTTCCATATGTAATAACTTTAGTGGCATCCCTGGTCACCTTGCCAAGCTTCACCAACTCCATTACCTGCAAGGCAAGCAAAAAGTCAAAGAATTCAGTTCATTAAAGGCAAAAATAAAGCAAACTGCAAACATACAAACTGAAAAATAAGTCAAAGGAAAACATTACAAAGTGGGTTTTTAGAAGTGAAAAATTAAAATCCTATGTATATAAACTATTTCTCATGTTTAAAGTGCTCATTTGCATCTAAAGGAGAAAGAGGGAACAAGAGAAAGGTCGTGTTGGAGAAAAAGAGAAAAATCGCAGCAACTTTGGCAAGTTTAAGGGGCGAGGCGCATTGGGTCATGGGCATGGCGCATCCATCTGGCGTGACGCATCGGGCCACCCTCTACAGTGTAAAACTTACACAGGCATGGCGCATTGAAGTGGCGCAGCGCACTCGGTTTGTGGCATGGCGAATAGGGTTTGGAAGCCGATTTCACCCACAAACTCTCCCAAACCGCCAAATTTGCTCAATCCTCATGTGTTCAAGTAAGTCAAACATTCCTCCATGATTAGTGAATGGGTTTTTCTTGATGTTTATGGTTATTTAATGAAAAAAAATCAAAACCCTACCTCTTTGCATTTCTTGCCAAAAATAGTTGTATAGGGTTTACAAATTGTGTTTTTTGCTGCCAATTCCACTCCTAGCTATCTCTCACTCCCTCACTCCATCATTCTATAATTCATCTTCTCCTTCTCATTACATTTTCATCAAACCATTCCCCCATTCCTCATATCCCTAAGTTTACTAATTCTAAATCCCTAACCCCACTATCCCAAACCCTAGTTTAAAATTCGCAAACCCTGATTCCTATCCCAAAGCCTAATTACTTTCCCTAAACCCCCTATTTCCCAAAAAAACTTGTCAGCAACATTCCCAAAACCCCTCATACACTTTCACTCCACAGTCCCTCATATATTCTCGTCCTTGACAGAAAAAAACTAAAGACACCATAAATCTCTTCATACTCATCTAAGAAAACTCAAACCTTGGCAAACATGGAGTCAAAACCTTCCTATGACGTAGATGAGGAGACACTTAGTGATTCTTCTAGAGAAATTCATGCACCAAGGAGACCTCACAAGGGTGGTAAACATATACGAGAGGAGCCTACTTCACTTGCCGAGCTGCAGGTCTGTCCTCTTGCTGTCACATGCTTTCAACACCAATCTTGTTATCAGTTCTGTGAGATGGTAGAGAGAGTCTAGTACCATCATGAGTTAGCCAGGTTGTTTGTGCTCCATGTTCATAATGGCCAAGTCACTCTAGTAGGTGTGACATTCACCTTGACACTGGAGACTATTTCTCAAGCAACTAGCATTCCAAATGTCGGCGAGCAGTGGAATGAAAGGCAGCATATGGATAGAAAACATTATGAGCCTTACATCAAGGCTGGTTATCAGAGGCATCTCATTAGAGTTTTTCTTTTTCAGTATCTGAAAGACACTTATGCTCCCTTGATGAAACTCATAATTAAATATTTCAGTTGTGAGGGCCGATTTTCTCGCCTGTATGCCTATCACATCAGATTGTTGATGCACTTCACTAGGGTGAGAATGATGAATCTCCCCTATTTTATTTGTCAGAACATTGAGGAGATGACCACCTTAGTGCACAAGAAGCCTCCTCAGTAGCAGTATAACAACATATATCATTTTGCACTAATCAAAATTGTGTTTTGCATAAGCTTGGTTTACAGAACATCTCATGGGAGGATTTCATTTCACATGAGGTCTTCACAGGTCCTCAAGTACCCCCAGCAATTTTTCATTAGGCAAGAGGGCCTTCACATCAGCAGGAGATTCATGAGACACAAACCGCTAGTGTGTCAGTGTTTGTCACCTACCAAAAGGACACTAGAGGGTTGTTTGCAGCAGCAAAGCAAGTACTATCTCCACCCGTGGTGGAAGGGGTCTCACTTCCTCCATCAGCAGAGCAGGTACAGTACAAGGGCAGTGGCCATTACATGATGAGGGGCCTTCAGGAGGGTAGGAGATAGATTTCATTCTTATTCAGGATGATGACACCGATTTGGGCTCACAACGCTCAAAGCTTAAAGAGATAATTCAGGAGCAACAAGCGGACATTCATGATTTGTCTCTCAACCTAGAAAGAGCCAAGTGGATAATCAAATACCTGGAGCAAAGAAACAAACATCTAGAGGATTAGCAAACCATTATGGAGCTACAAAACATACGAGAAAACCGTCAAGCTACGAAGAGGAGGAAAGTGAAGCTGACACCACTTGAATAAGAAATCAACACTGATCGTGGGTCTTGGCTTGAGAGGGAAAATATCCATTTGGAAAAGTTTCTTGAGAAGGCCAACAAGGAAAAAACTATGTTGAGGTGCATGGCCTACCACTACTTGGCGAGAAACAAAGTGTGCAAGGCAAGAATTAGGAACTTGAAGGCCAAGTTGAAGAAAGCATCAAGGGAGCGAAAAGAGCAAGATAGACTTCAGATATTGGTTGAGGCTTCCTTCACCCAGCACAGTGCCTAATGAAGAACACTTAGCATGAATTTCAAGAAATTTGGGACACTTTCTGCAATTTTGAAAATTTTGGCCCAAAAGACAGGGTTTTTTGCCCGATGCGTCGTGCCACCTAGCGCGTGCTTTTGATGGGGACCTCCTCTTGAGGAAAACTTCATATTTTTGGATTTTTCATGAAAAACTTTGCATGACCACAAATGGCCAAGAAATTTTGACAGGTTTTGAGCTTCCAAAAAGGTCAAAAACACCTCACAAATGACCTTTCTGGCCCTTTTTGGACACAAAGGAAGCAGTGTTGGGAGAACTCAGTTCTGGATGGGCAAATTGGGGTTAAATTTAGAAATTCCACTTGTTTTGGAAAGTAGACAGGCAAACCTTTCCAACAAGCACACTTGGAGAAAATTTTGACACTAGGAAGGCCTCCACAATCAGCTGCAAATAGTCACTATGCTTACGGAAATCAATGCGGCACATTGGAGGAATTTTGCTCATTTGGCAAAAAAAACTCTATTTTTTGCCTAGTTTCTTGATAGTTTGACTTTTCTTCCTTCTAATAGTCAAACTCATGATGTAATTTAATGTGAATTAATGGATTTTGATGTAATTATGCTAAATTTTCTCTCATAGAGGTAGATTCATCCATGAAAAGGTAGTTTGCAACTGAATGAATCGGTTCCCTAGTTTTTAGAGGCAAGCTGTTCAACTGCCTACTTTTTAGTTGTCAGTTTAGAATTTGTTAGAACAGCTCCTAAACTTATGAGCTCGACCCCTAGATGCTAGGATGAGTTTTTAATTGCCTATATCTACTTGTTTTTCAGTCATTAGCATGGTTGGACTTTTGGGAAAGCTTGGAGCTTCATTGTATACACATTTTAGCAGTTTGGTTAAGGAATAGACCAGGATTTGCAGCACTTTATGGGATTCATGTGGCATCTTGCTTCGGTATTGTGTTTCCTTATGTAATTGTAGGTTTACATGTGTTTTATGTATGCTATCATCTCTCTTTTCTTCATCTTAACTAAATCAAACATGCATAAAGGTAAAATCCATTGAAATTGTAGTGCTCTACCTAGGGTCTGTTTAGTTATTTATGTTTTCAACTATTTGAAGAGGATCCCTGGGACTTTCTTGCCCTCTTCAACTCCTCTCCTGTCTAAAAGCTCTCCATCTCTTTCAATTTGATGTACCAAAACATTTGCCTGCGTCGCCCGATAGAGATCTCTGCAAAACTGAGCCTCATTCCCCAGACCCAAATCTGCCTTTCCATTTGAGCCAACAAAACATCATCAAATTTAATCAAACCCTTCTACACACATACCTATCCTAAGATCAATATTCACATTAGGCATCTCAAGCCTCATTGATCATGTTTTGCTGAGATTGACCAAGAGAGAGCCCTCTCCAGACATGGTAGGGCTAGCTACCAGGTTAAGTGTGATTTGATGTTATCCTAGATCCTACCTTTGTCAGCCTGAGGTAGATTTAGGCCCTAATAGGGTGTACTCCCTTCATTTCTTTGTAACTCCAAGTGAAGGCATCCAGATGTTCCTTTAGCATGTTGCACAACTTCTCCTCTTGGTGAATGGAAAGATATGGATTGATTTTCAAATTTTTCTTAGGGCCGAATTCTATGGTTTTGACAAAGAGAGGATTGGAATCGACCAAGTACAAATCAATTGGATGGTTATTCTGGGTTTCATTTACTATTTCTTATAGGGACAATGTACTGGAAGTTAGACATTGGAGTAGGCACTCAATCAAATCATCTTCATCCTATTGTCTTCCTCCTATGGTTGGTTCTAAGGTATACAGTTGGCCAGTATAAACTTCATCTTCTTCCTCCTCTTCCAACCATAAAGGTAAATCATGCTCTAGAGATGGATGAGAAAGAGGGTATATGACTAACTACTTGGACATATGCCCATTCTTGATGGTCATGTTCCTAGCTCTGTAGCTAATGTAAGCTAATGGCCACGTAGGGCCTCCCAAGGATGAGAGGGTAACCAATAAGCTTAGAATTAGGCTGTAGAACTAGGAAATCTACAGGGTACTCCCAAGAGTCAATGGAGACCATAAATTCCTCCAAAATTCCCTCAGGGGTCACTGTGGAGTGGTTTGCAAGTTGCAGGACTGTTGTGGTCTTCCTCAATGAACCTTGGAGGTTGATCTTGAGCATGGTGTCCTTGGTCATCACATTAATGGTAGCCCCAAGATCAATCAAAGTGTGTGGGATAGTGATGCCATTGATGTGCACATCTACTACAAGGCTTCTAGGTTCCAAATACTTTGGACAGATTACATACCCCAGCATTAAGTCAGACAGTTGTCGAATGACATTAATGGTAGGGGCATCTCTTTTTCGCCTCCCTAGATGCTTGAAACACTTCTCCTTAATCAACTTGTTGTAAATAGGTACATCCTTGATGGCTTGGAGAGTGGAATCTTGACACATAGATCTTTCAATTCTCCCAGAAGTTCAGTCTCTTCTAGGGTAGGATGGAGTGGTTGAGTTAATCCCTCAAGAAAGGGTTGATTTACTTTAGGAATTCTTTCCTCTCTTTCTTCTTCAACCTCCCTTGGTGGAGGTGGAGGTTGGTTATCCAGCAGAACTCTCCCAGATCTCAGGTTAATTTCATGGATCTCCATGGCATAAGCTGGATATGATGTCTCTCCAATGTATACTTGTTGTGTTTGTCTATTGTTCGGGTTTGGATTTGGTTGGGCAGGCATCTGGGGTTGTTTCAGTGGAGTAGAGAGTAACAACTATGGTTGGGTAGGTGGTGAAGGCAATAAAGCTGGAACATTGTTGTACTGGGGCCTCCACCCTTGGGGTGGTGCATTCCACTGAGGTTGTGGAAGAGCATATGATTGAAATGACTGGTTGGCTAGCTAAGAATGATACTGAGATGTAAAGGACAAAGGAGGAGGTGTAGACCAGGAAGGATGAGCAGGGGATCCCCAAGAAGGTATGGATGTGGTCTAGTTGGGGTTGTAGTATGCGTGGGATGACCCTTGTATGCCCTGCTGGTATGCCCTAGTCCCATAAGATCTCCTTTGGTTTATGTAGTACAGCTACTCAGTGACCCCTTCAGCTCCTTGATATATAGCTTTGAGTCCAAGCGAAGAAGGGCACTTGTCTGTGGAGTGTTTTTCTTCACAGGATGAGAAAATTTCAATAAAATTCAATGGAAATTCATTCCTAAGGTGCCTCCTGGTGCATCTAAGGAAAAAAATGGCCAAGGCTCTCTCTGTTTCCTCCTACTTTCTCCTAATGCTCATAGTGTCCATCTGTAAGGCAAGGGTTTGCAACATCTCACTCTTGAAATCTTCCAGCATGTTTGCAAATTCACCCTTGATGGATGAATTAGAAGAGGATGTATTGACCATAGTTGACTTCCCTTACCCTTTTTCCTGGCTACCCTAGAATGGTTTCTAAAGACAGTCTTGATATCCTGATAGGATAATTGGTATATATCTCCTCCTGCTAATAAGTGTAGGGTATCCAAAAGGTCTCCCCTTACTCCTTTAAGCAGGACTAGCTTCAATGACTCAGGGTCAAGTGTGCACCAAGCCCTTTTGTAACTAAGCCAGAATCTTTCTTCATAATCCTCTAGGGATTCGTCATTACCTAAGGTCATCCTAAAAATTTCTTCTTTAGTATCCTTAGACCTACAATAGTCTCGATACTTGTTATTGAAGGCTTGCTACATCTGAGCCCAGCTTGTGATACTATCCCTGTTATATACCTAGGGGGGATAATATGGGGTACCAAGGGAGGTACCCAAGGTAATAATGTAATAATGGGATGGGCCATAGTAATAAATAAGGTGGTTAACCCATGTCATGTAAGGGACCACAAGTAGTTAATAATAATGTAATGGGCCCATGGTATTAGTTTGATGGTATGAGGGAACCATGGTAATGATCCATGGTATTGTATGTATGAGGCCTATATAGAGGCTAGAGACTCCACATGGGAGATAGTCAAGGATTATTGTATGAACATGCATATGGCTTGTGGAGTGTTCTCCTTCCTTAAGGAGTGAATGTATGGTGTTGCCCTACCTTAAGGGTTTGATCAATAAAGTGAATCATTTCTATCTATATTCAGATCTTGTTATTTCTTGGGTTTATTTTCATTATCATATATTTCCTGGTTAGATCTACAACAATCCCTAGGGAAACCAATGATCCAGCGAAAAGTTGCATCCTTGAGGGTAGATGGAAATAGTTTCAACTTCTGCTCGTCATCTATATAGTCATAGGTTCGACATATAACAAAAAACTCAAATAGGAAAGTGTCAGGATCTTCTGTGGTCAGGCCATGGAAATGATGAAGGGAAGAGGGACTTATGTTTTTCATCTTAGTGTCCCCATTGGTTTCCCTAATGGGGAAGGCACCCTCAACTCTCTCTCTATCCCCTCTATCACTTATTTTTTCATCCATTTTCTCGGTAGGAATGGGTTCTTCTTCTTCCCCTATAGTTTCTTCAAATGTGTCTGGTTGCTCACCTAAGGGCTCCTCCAGTTCACAGCCATTGAAGAAGAGGGAAGGTTGGTTGTTGGATGTAGTGGGGGTATTTGTCAAACATTTCCCTAAGTTGTCCCTATTCATATGAGGAATGAAAGGAAATGTTTTTTGTTTGGTTTTGTGATTTTTTTCAAATTTTGAAAGTACTTTGTAGAACTAAAATTGCAGGTTGAATGAAAACTACTAATTGAATGAAAAACTAATTGTTGAATTGAAATCTAACTTGCAAAATTGGAATTGCAGTTGTAGAATTGGAATTGCCGACTAAATGAGAACTACTAACTGAGTGAAAATATTAACTATTTGCTTGAAATATAACTTGCAGAATGGAAAGGAAAGCAAAGAATGAAGAATGAAAATAAAGCTAAATTACTTTTGCAGAAATGAAACTAATGACAAAATAGTAGAAACAAGAAGTAGAAGAAAGAAAGAAGTAATCACATATTACTCAGACACCTCCTTGGCAATGGCACCAAAAAGTGATGAGCACC
Source organism: Pinus tabuliformis (assembly GCA_031772625.1). Taxonomy (NCBI): domain Eukaryota; kingdom Viridiplantae; phylum Streptophyta; class Pinopsida; order Pinales; family Pinaceae; genus Pinus; species Pinus tabuliformis. Next base: position 321,321,869 of record CM062820.1, read on the forward strand.
AATATTGCAGCAAAAATGCTGCAACTCTTGGGCTACCAACTTTAATTTATCAACCCCGGGTTTGTACAAACTTGTAGGTGACAGTGTTGTATACATAAGTAAATGTGATGGTTCTACCTTTTGTCACTTTTCAACTGGCGAGAGACCACTAGGGTTTTCAAGCCAAACTTCTATTGGTTCAGAAGAAGCTTGATTCCTGTATGAAAGAGATAGAGATCTACTCTAACAGAGCACTGATCTACTGCAATAATGAAAAAGACTGAAATTCAATGCTAAGGCACACCTTTTCCTAATTAACTCTAAGAGCGATGCTTTGCAATGATACTAAATTAACATGAAAAAAATGCTACTATCCTAAGCATGGAATTTGAAAACATCAAACGCAACTAGTATGCATGTAAAGGATTGTAGTAAATATGTTGTGTCCTTTTATTCTTTTCATGAAAAATCAAGTGTGCAAACTAATCTCTTTTGGTGTTGTGGCAAGTGGTTTATGAGACACTTGGGTGACTGTGGGAGGCTTCCTAGAGGTTTTCCCTCAATTTGGCCTCAAAATAGGCCACTATAGGAAAACCTACAAGATGTCTAGAAACCTACAGGATTTCCTGTATTTCAGCATGATGCATTCATGAGAAAACGATGGGTGTTGGAGGTGATGGATGGCTTGGGGAAGGTGTTTGATGGGTGGAATGGAGAGAGAAGAGGCCTAGGACCACTCAGTACCAAAAACCAAGTTAGGAGATGGTTGGATTCGCTCAAAATGATTGAGGAAATTTCTATGTAAAATGATGAAAGTGGTGAAGGTTTTGATGAAAATAAGGAATACATATGGGTGAATGAAGTTGGAAGGTGGTTTCTTACTATGAGATTTCTATCTTCTTCTGAGGTGCCTGCTCTACATCAAACATGTGTAATTTCCAAAAAGTCATGTAAATAAGAAGAATTCTCATGAACTAGAAAAGAAGAATTTAATGAACTAACTGTCTACCTTATGCATGAATAAATTTCTGAATAACATGGAATCATGGACGAGATCTACTGCAAGAATGAATATAGAAGAGATGGAAATGAAATCCTACTTTGCAAAACTGATCAAATGCTAGTTTAAGTGCAACAAATTCTAAATATCATGAAAGAAATGGAAATCTGTCTTTTTGGTATGCATAAGGGTCTTCTCCTCAAATAATGATCCCTGAAGGAAGAAATGAGGCCAAGACACCTAATGACATCTTTGTGGAGCTTATTTTATCCCTTCTATCCTACTACTGAAGTAAGGCACAAATGGAATCAAACTAATAAACAATTAATCAAATCTACACTACTTGCAATGAAATACTTCTAAAAACAGTTTAACCATGAATCTATGAAACTAAGCCAAGCATAAAGATACAGAAAGAGGAGCCTTTTCTTCTAGGGTTGGGCCCTAACCCAAGAGCTTCAGCCCTCTAAGTTAACTCAACACTGAATCAAGAGCAAACTCATTCTTATTACCAAAAAAAGAAATTACATCAAAAAGTCTAGAGCTCATAAAATAGCTAGAGTTTTTCAACAAAAAATCAAATCCTAATGAGGCTCTAGGCCTCTCCACTTATCCAACTGAAGTCCCCAACAACTTCCTTAATTTAGGGAGGCTCAGCTCCCAAACTTGAGACAACTAACTCTTTGTCTATCACTTGCTCGACTGCCTTCCAATTTTCATGACTTGGCTACTTGCACTCCAAGCTGGTGGGATTAATGGAGGAATATGAGGAGGATTTACCTCCTACAATCTCTCTCCCATTCGATTTTAAAACCTTAGTCTTTGCCAAAATCCCTTGATTTTCTCTTCCAAACCAACATTCAATGCATATTAGTCCACTAGGCATACGATCTCACTCTAAATCATCTCATTAAACAAAATATAATTAGAACCTGTAATAACTTGTGAGAAAAGTTGGCTTGACTAAGCTAGGAGGTGAATTAAGGCCCATATAATTACCCAATGATGAGGATCATCATGCCTTTGTCATAATTTGCATCATGCAATGTGACAAAACAATCATCGAAAGTAATTTCCTCTTAAGAAATTTCCTCGATTATTTTCTGATTTTCTTGCAAACAGGTTCTAACCCATTCAGGTAGTACCACACTATCAACTCCCATGTCCACAATTTCTTCAATGCTCTCAATTTTAGGTGCGCTCTTAGATCTAAATGATTCAATTGTGTGCGCTCTTTCTAGAGTCACTCTATGAAGAGGCTCTTCACCATCCTTAACACTTGATAGTCTATCAACAACCAATTTCTCACTTCCAGTAGTTCTTTTACTTATTTTGTTGGAATATGAAGTTGCACTAGTACTGCATGTGCAAGATTAAGATTGTCTCATAGGAATTGTGCCTCTTTGCTTAAATGTTTCTCTCATCTCGATGATCCCCTTTTCAGTGATTTGTTTAGCACCTACTAGAAGTTTTTGATATTTTTTTGATATAATATAACTTTCCTCGCTCTACTCTCTACTTCTTGGAAACAAGTTCCCATACCTCATAGACTCAAAGTGTTCAATGAAAATTCTTCCTCTATCAAATCCTTTAATAGCTCTAGCTTCACTTAAGTTAAAAGCATCTAAATACTTTGCAAATATGTTAGTGTGAACTATATTCTTCATAGTAACATTTCCAATAGTAAATGGTAAAGAAATAAAATATATTTTCTTCTTCTATTCAAATATAGATAACCAATGATGATATTGCCTGCAGAATTCAGAAACAAAATACCTATCTACAACAAACATTGGCAAAAGGAATGGCCTATATTGAAAACAATATGTTCGTATAACCATATTGGTTTCTCTTTCCTTATATTCCCCTTTTATAGATAAAAAGGCCTCAAACAATGCGGATATTTGAGAAGGCTCCTATCTAGTTTCCATGCAATATAATTTCCTTATAAACACATCTTGAATTAATAAAAAATTTAAAGAAGATTCTTGCTTCCACAATATAGGATACCAGAAACACATTGATTCCTCATGAAAGATGAATCTAGGATTACATGGTAAATCGTCAAACACATGTCATGACATGAGAAGTGTTATTATTTATGACATCATAAAGAAGCCATTTTTCTTGGGTAATCTATGTAACTGAACAACTAATTCATTTGAAATGACATCATCTGAATAAAAAATATAATTATTTTTCTATATCTCATAAAGCACGTAGAATATGAATTTTAGAACATGTGATGAACTTTCTAGACCTACCACATGAGAAAAGAGACAATATAAATCCCTAAATGATTTCCTAAACAAAGAAATATCTACAAGAGAAAGATCGGAAGGAACCTCAAAAGTTTTAGAAACGAATTCTTGCATAATGCCTATTTTCTAGCCCCCTAGCTCCAAGAAACTATCCACAATAAACAATTCTAAACGCTTGTTCAGTTTTAGTGACTTGAATAACCATTTGAATGCATTGGGGTGTAGAGGAACCTTTATCGATCCTAGCTTAATTTCCCTCTTTCTTAAATCAAAATTATCTCAATAGAGATAACAATTTCTCTAAAATCAAAGACCTCTAAAACATACCCAATATTCACTAATATCGTACTCCAAATCGTGTTGCTTGTTTTCTCTTTCGTTGACAGATTCACATATTGCTCATATGTTCTTGACTAGTTAAATTTATCATTGTTCTTAGCAAGTGAATTAACCACATCATTGCAAATACATTTTTTTCCCTTACCTGCTATCCATTTTTCATTTGCAACAAATAAATACTCTATCGATGAATAATGTATTCAAATGTCATTTCACTTTACAATTCTTTGTTTTTTTCACAAACACTCGTTGTTACTATTACTCATGCGAAAATTGTTACATAGGGCACTTTGAATAAATAGAAATTAAAGATACCAAAGCCAACATTTATGGATAGTAATAGGAAAAAAATTTGAAATTTGAAAATCATCATGTCCATTTACTTCCCACTTTTCTCTTGCTTCAAGATCATTGATACACGTGTCATAATAAACCAAATTTTATGATATACAATAATAAAAGTTGTATACTAAAGTGGTATATTCTCCCCCGTGGCCAAAAATCACCGTAATTTGGTTTATTTTATTTTATTGTAATAAAAAATCGACAACATAAGTGTTTGAATCATCAAAACTCTCCATCGGAAAATTTTCCCACACCAAAAATCGTTGCAAATTGTTTTTTTTGTTTTTGGTTTTTTCAATAAAAGTCCGATAGGACAAATGTTGACACCTGATTAACACCCAAGGTCATGAAAGTTTATAATTGTAACCTCGACTCACAAGAAATTACTACCATATTTTATCAATAATGTGACGAAATTTCCTTTGTTTTTCCTGTCAAATTTGAAGACTTACAAAACTATCAATAATAACTACAAATAGTAAAGTGCACAAGAACATCAACAAATGAATATTATGCCAACATGTATTTAGCTAATTTATATCACGATTCAACTTGATAACTGGTCCCACTACTTTTTAAAACCTAACCAAATTTAATTTACGAATAATTTGACACAAATATTTCTCACAAAATTTGACATGCAGTAAAAATGTAGTGGGAACCTTATTCCTCACAAACTGATTTAACTTTAAAGTCTTTGATTTCTTTAGACACAAAAATATTTTAATTACTGAAATTTAATAGTTGTAACTTCAAGTTACTTTCAGTCAAATTAGAAGACTCATAAAATTATCAATAATAGCTACAAATAGTAAACTTACCTTCTATAACAAATGGACCTGACAACTACTACCCACTACTTTGTAAAACCAAAACAAATTTCATTTATGAATGACTTGAAACAACCATTTCTTGCCAAAATTCAAAAGACAGTCACAAACAAATTTAATTTTAAACTCATTGATTTTGGCGGATGCAAAAGAAATTTAATTACTAAAAATAAAAACTTTAATTCGTAATGTAATAGCCACAACTGAAAAAACAAATTTGTAAACTAGAAATAACAAATATTTTCTCAATTAAATACTTATTACTATTATGCAATATTAGATTAAGTCTCCTTTTAATGAATCCCAACAAGTATTGGTCCATGATAAAACATACGTGTAGAACAAAAACAGGAAACGTTGATACATTGTGCATATTAGTATACACGATAAATTGTGTGTTTTCTATTAATAAGAGAACAAAATTTGGAATGATTAAAAATAAATAAATGAAACCAATGAATTCGACTAAACTAATATTAGATAATTAAATAAAAAATAATAAAGAATAAAATAATATTAGAGACAAACTTTGGGAGAAAAATCTTCTCAAGCCTTAATGTATTGTATTTCTCAATCAAATAAAAATAGTGATTATCATACAATATATAAATACATCAAGAGTATGTCTCAAGATAGTGCATTTATCTTGGACACAATCACTTTGGTTGAGTAAATATCTCAACCACACACTAATATAGGAGCCTAACTAGTTGGAGAGAATCTCTCAACCAACTAGACCTAAACAAACTCCCAAGTTTGAGGAACTAACTCATTCTAGAATAAACAAGTAGGAATTAATCCAAGTTTTATAATTTTAATTATTTTGAACTTTTTGATTGTTTTATGTGAGAGTGAGGCTAACATCCCCCCAATGCCCCCCCCAATCATAATTCCAAAGTAAGAACCTGGTACCATCTCCAAGTTTTCATGCTGAAATTGCTAAGTTGATCCTCATTGAAGAACTACCTAAAGAACTGCCAAACCTGGATGCTAAAAACTCCAATATGAAGAGAACAAACCAAGAAAATGTTGGGAGTGTGTTATATTCTTTCCACTACTAGCCCCTGTATTAAGTGGGTGGACCTGCCTATAGTTTCGTGCATGAGTTCCGCACATGGTTTTGGGCATGATGATTTTCTTCCCATGGTATATTATAGATTTGGTAAAGGGAACTATGGTTATGTTCTAATCTAGGGTTAATGGATTGGGGTTTATGAATTCTTCGAAATTTATATATATGTTTTCTAACATTGAAAGGAATATAATGAAAAATCAATCTAGTAGTCTCGGTTTTGGGATCTAGGGGAAAATATTTTTGTATATTTGTTTTATATTTTATGCTCTTGCCATTGTTTATTTTCTATGTTTAGAATTCATATGTTGGTAATTTCTATATGGGGTCAAAACCTATAGAAACATGAATCAGTTGGAAGTCTGATACATCCCTGAAATTTTCTTGACATCTCCATCAAATGCCAACCTACAATGAAAAAGGATCCATTTATCCTTTTCTTGGTCCAATGACCATCAAAGTGAACAAAAGAATGTCGACAAATGCTCTCAATCAACATCCCAATCGCTTTTCCACTAGAAAAAATTTGATGACACCAACTAGCATATTTGTTGAAGTTCAGATTCCCAATTTCTTGTCCAGTGACAAAATTTTGATGACGCCCACTAGCATTTTGTTGAAGTTGAGATTCCCAATCGCTTTCCCACTAGAAAATTTGTTGATTTTGTTGAAACTTTTAGTTTGACAATCGTTTCCATTTCCATTAACATTTCCCCCCTTTATCAGCTGAAAGGATAAACAATCATCTGCATTTGATTTTTGAACCCCCCCTTAAGGTGTACGAGAGTTTCTCTTTTAATTCTTCAGAAAAGTTTATCTTTACCTCTGTCTTAAGTATATTGTAGGACTTATGTAGTTTCTTCATTTCTAGATTCCATCTCCAAAGGTTTATCCAAACATTATTAATTATCACTTTAGTCTTCTTCTACATTCAACATTTCTTAGATAGATGATTTTTCTTTCCACAATGGTGACAAGGATGGAGGTCGAAACATTTACTCTCCATATGACCATTTCTCTTACAATGGTTACACATAACAAGATTCTGGGTATTTTCTAGAAAACCTGCACTTACAAACTGAACTGGTTTTGAGAAATCTGGAACATAAAAAGTGTTTTCTTTGTTGTATCCCAAGCCATGTTGATCTTTGTTGAAAGAAATTTCTTCCCAAGGTCTGATCACCTTCTTGGAAAGACCATTTTGTTGTTGTTCTTCACACCTGCTACTATTGTTGATATTATGTGCTTGATTCATTAAGTCATATGTATCACACTGAGCATCAATCATCTCTATTAACAATTCATTCACATGTTGCATTAAACTTTTTAATTATATCTTCAGTATAACTAGTTGCATCATTTAGTAGCACAACTTATTGGATGATATCATCTATGTCACAACTTTCATCACCCTAGTGGACTAGATCATTTGTGTCACAACTTTCATCAACCTGGTGGATTAGATAATTTGTTTCACAAATTCCATTTGTTGTTAGGATGACGTCTTTTGTGTCACACACTCCATCTATATTTTCTATACATATTGCATTAAGTAGATCTTATTTTTCACTCAAATTATTTGAAGTGAATTAATGAGTTGTTATTTCATATCCATTTCATTTTGGAGATATTTTTTTGCTTATAATGTACTATTCATTTGATTAATTATGTCTTTATTTTTCTTTAACTTCCACTCAAGTACTTTGATTTTCTTGTGTAATTCATCATTACAGTCTTTCAATTCTTTAATTTCTAGCTTCACACTTTGAAGAAGTTTTCCTCCTTTACCCATTATGGTCTTTAATACGCTTTCTTGTACTCTCTCGCTTGATTATCATGCTTACCTGCTTTCACGCTTGCTTGACTTTTTGCTTTAATAGGATAAGGGTGTTAGTTACCATCGAAAATGCACCTAATAGAATTACAATGATTTAATGACTTGACTTAATCACTTGAAAAATGACAATAACTGACTCAGTTAACTTAATTGACCCCTTATCAATTTGAGTTAATGATTCAAGGCTTGGGTGTTGGGTTCAACCGAGAATGAACCCATACAACTCAAAATACCAAAATTTTGATGTAGCATACCAAAATAAAATTCTCACATTTCAAGAATTGTGAGCAATTCTTTAGGATTTTTGCTCAAAATACTTGACATGGACTTAAGCTCCACTCCCAATTTTTTTTACACTTATGACTCCAAAAAATTACTAAATATAGCTTATTTCTCCAATTTTCAAGTAGAAAACACCCCTCTCTCCATTAACTTTTCCTTTTAAATCCTTTTAAACTTCCATTAAAAATATTTTATGAAGTCACTTTTAAAAGTGAATTCTCCTTTCAAAGGTCAAAGCACACCTTTAAAAACTCCATAATGCACACAATTGAAAGAATTCTTAAAGCACACCTTAAAAAAATTTGTTGGAGAGATTATCTATGGTGGGAGAACTTATCAATGCATCCACTCATTAACATAGTATTCTATGCAAATAGATTCCACACTAGCTCAATGTAAATTCAAATGCTAACAATTCTACAACAATCACACCTCACAGGAATGCTCCACTCTCACCTCCATTGACAACACTGTGACTGAGGCCAATTTGAAAGAATTTAAAGCCAACCAACCAAAATAAATTTTGCAAATTCACAGAGATTTGATTGGATCTAAGGTTGGAATATATGAAGCTTCCTAAAGCCAAATGTGCTCACAGAATGGATCGAAACAACCTAGAAACTGATTGGGACCAAGATAGTAGCATAAGCGAGAATTATTACCAGTTACAGTTAAATCTTGCGGTCATTTACTTAATTTCTCTAGTAGATCCTCGAAATGGAGATGAGGGATGTAACCTACAATGATATTAGGGAATGCAACATATGGAAACAGGAGATTCGGGAAGCCATGGAGCTTCCACTCACACACCATGAGCTTTAAAAGCAGATCAAGATAGACCCTCCTAGGGTGTTCTTATTTATGGCCCTCCAGGTATAGGGAATACAATGCTTACCATGGTCGTCACAAACCACACCATAGCTATTGGACTCTTTCCCTTCCTGTAGATGAAGGGAGGGGTAAGTTGACAGATCCCTTTTATCATTTAGAACATGAAGGAGAAGATCTATAGAAAGGAAAAGAAGTCAAGCCTTTCGTAATATGCCTTCAACGTTCATCTGGTCGTAAGCATGCAGATGACTATTCTCGTAACAAAGCCCTGAGAGCTGAAATTAGAAGTCAAAAGAAGCACGTTACTGAAGAAAGGGAGTGAAAATTCCAACTCGATGTAATCCTCCTATCAAAGTGGATTCTAACGCCTTTCTCTATGGATACGCCAACAGGGAACTTCAATAAGCCACATGGAAATAACAACAGGAAATAATATCAAGGAACTTCACCTTTACTTCACTTTCAGCAAAAATTCCATTCCCAGGTTCAAATTTTATTAAGATTGTTTACAATGGAAGAGAGGTCAAATTTTGGATGTTTCTCTTCTTTAAACAATTCTCCAGATCCATTACACACTAATGTGAAACATCATTCAACTCTGTAACAACAAATACATGGCTTGAGCTCCAATATTAGCAGATTCGGTAGTGATCTTGGCCACAGATCTTGGCTCTCATGATCGAAGAGACACAAAACTCAAAAGCATGGAGAAAAAACAAGAAGGGTTTTGATCTATAGGACACCTCTACTGATCAAAAATTCACCATGATAATGTCTTTAATAACTAAAGAGAGTCAAAGCTAGAGATGAATGAAGTTGAATATTGGTGTATGAGGAACAAATTTGAAAACCTTGTGTTTTTATTCGCGTTTCCAAACCCTCAATTTTCTTTATTCATTGTCGATAAGCACTCATGATAGGCTATGGTCCTTGATTGCCAAAAATATTTTTCGTTCCTCCCTACAATCTCTTAAAGAATGAAATACAAATGGTAAATTAAGATCCAATGTCTGGAGAGCGGTCTTACCACTCTATGAAAAATCACACCAAATCCCCACAACAATCCATTCTCCAAGATCAAAAAGCTCATAGGCTAACCAATTCTGTGTGCTCTGATACCAAATAAAGAATAATTAAATAAAAAATAAATAATATCATAGACAAACTTTGGTGGAAAATGCTTCTCAACCCTTAATGTATTTTATTTCTCAATCACATAAAAATTAATGATAATCATACAATATATAAATACATCAAGAGATGTCTCAAGATATTGCATCTATCTTGGATAGAATCAGTTTGGTTGAGTAAATATCTCAACCACACACTAATCTAGGAGCCTAACTAGTTGGAGAGAATCTCTCAACCAACTAGACCTAAACAAACTCCCGAATTTGAGGACCTAACTCATTCTAGAACAAATAAGTTGGAGCTAATCCAAATTTTATAATTTTAATTATTTTGGAATTTTTGGTCGTTTTATGTGAGAGTGAGACTAACAATCCACACAACTACTTCTAGACTCAACAACACCCTTACATTCATCATTTACATTTGAAGCTGATATTAATAAATGTGGGTTCCAAATATCATGGGAAGGAAGAATTTGTTATGAAACACATTCGTAAATAAGAATCAAAGAAGATATTTTCATATTTATTATTTTAATAAATGTTGGACAAATAGTTTGTTCTCTCAACACACTACTTCTGAAATCTCTCGAGCTTTTAACGTATGTACTTATGCACCCTGCAAAATATATTAGTAATAAAATAAGCATTTCTCTTGTGCATAATTTACTAATATCAAAAAATATTACAATTGAAATATCCATCTGCACTTCCCTTGTTCTACACAAATTATGCACATGAATTTTTTGTCCACGTAACCTCCACAAATGCACAACCACCTCTGCACAACTTCGTTTGAACAACTACTTCTGCACTCAATAACACCCTCAATCATTAACATTCAAAACTAATATTAATTAATGAGCATATGTTGTGAAATATCTCCCTAAATAAGAATTAAAAAACATATTTATATATTTATTAATTTAATAAACTTTTCACAAAACTTCCATATAACAGCCGCACACGCAAAACCATCTTCACACAACTTTGTCCACACAACTACTTCCACACTCAATAATGTCCTTCGATTAGTAAATGATATTCGAAATTGATATTAATTAATGAGAATACATTTTGAAACACATTCCTAAATTAGAATTTAAAAAGATATTTGTATATTTATTATTTTAATAAACATTACACAAAGCTTTTGGTGTAGTCAAAGTTCTGCACACATGGATTTGTACTTTATACAATGAATATCCAGATATGCCAAACGACCTTCTCATAACTCCTTCCACACAACTACTTCCATAGTTGTAAAAATAGTTCCCCATAAAAATTTAAAAAGAGTCTTGTATATTTATTATTTTAATAAACCTTGCACAAATATTTCCGCACATTCCTTTTACCGCAAAACACCTCTTCTTCACACAGATTGAAAAAATAGTTTATTTAACACCCTTGTCTATGCAAAAGAGCCCAAGTTCTCGCACACATACTCCTTAACAATATTAATTGGAGATTTGTTCAACCCACCCAGGACCTATGCAGAAAGCCTGCAACCACATCAATTCTTTCATCATTGAACATAGCACTAACATGACAATGCCCTACAACCACACGTCACACAGATTGAAAAGATGGTTTATTTAGTATTGCTTGATAAGAGTATATTTTATAGTCCACTGATTATGATAATAGTTAAAAAAAATGATACTAACTCCCTCTGCTCCCCTGTCAGTGTCAAATGACACTCATCTATGCAAAAGACCCTAGTTCTCCCACACGGTTGATGATATCCATAAAGTGCCATAAATGGGGTCATTTTTGCTGCAATATGGAAGGAAGTGTTATACCATTGTTGTCCTTTGAGATGACTCTAGGTTAGTTAGTCATGCCAGAACATCTAAAATGTTTTGTTTATTTTTTAAGGTTTTTGGATGACCAATGTTATGAATAATTGAAAACAAGTGCTTAGGGCTTAACAATTACTAAGTTGAATGAAAGGGTTGCTATTTGTCTAGCTATAGTTAATTGATTTTAAAGTGAATGAATAACAGAATATTAATGAAATATAACTTTCTAAATATTCAAACAGAATATTTAATTGGTTATAAGAAAAGAATATAGACAAATTCTGTTTTCTATGGAAAAAAATATATTTAAACGAATGCATATTTGTGTGACAATGAATTGATATAGATGAGTCTATAATAACAGATAGTCTTCTAAAATAGTCCCTAGTTATTGCTGATAACTTCACAGGGGATTTAAGACTGATTGATAGTCAGTATGATATTACCCAGATCTCTACGCATATAGTTAAATATATGAAGGAAGACATAATGAAATAAACACACATGAAAAACTTACTAGGAGACAAAACTATAGAAGGCAAATTCAAAATCCTTTCATTACCTTGGAAAATCTTCAGCTCGGTTACAATTCTTTTCTCAAATCTCATCCAAGGGTTCAACCCTTAATAACTCGAAGGAGGAGTTATTTATACAAAAATTTCTTCTAGATATTTTCAAAACAAAAATACAAAAATAGTACAAAACTATAGGAATTTCAAAACTGCTAAGTGCGGGCACTATTCTTTAGGAATCTGTTGATGATGTGGTCCCCAAAAAGTGATGCCCAACTTTCTTTCAATTGTTGATGAAAGTTACTCGATAAATTCACACAAGTTATCCCATCTGTCTTCACTTGGTATCAAAAGGTTTACCACTTCATCAACCTCACTGTACTTCTCAAAAGTGGGCTTATTTACAAAAATATGTTTAATCAAATGCTTAGTAGTCAAGTCAAAATCTAAAGTTTCTAACATTTTTTTTTCCTGTAATCTAACCCTTTATGCCTACAAAACTTGCTTGATCAGTTTCTATAGTATAAATCTTTTGACAGTACTCCTCCAAATTGATCAACCTGTCATTTTGGGTCACTAATCCTGACAATCCTCTCCGTTTAAGTAAATTAAACTTAAAATGATACCTTTGGACAAAATTCTTCAAGGTTTGGAACTTAGTTTCTAATTGAGTCATAAGGTTCTTTTTCTGTGAAACCTTCTTGATCTCCAAAATGGTTTCTGTTCTTTCCAGAATCTCAATCTATTCCAATTCGACCTTGGTTTTGAATTAAGAACTTTGATCATTTTAGTAGCTTCACTCGGTTTGTATTTAAGAAGTTGCTTCACTTCATCAATAGCTACTTGACATCTGTTTATAAGTTCTTGCTACTAAAAAATTATCTGAATGGAGGGCCATACTTCAGTTATGGCCTGACTAATATCTGCCCAAATGATTTCCTTGGCTTGGACCAAGGTTTGAGTCATTAGTGACTCACTCTGTAACTCTTCTATTCTTCTATTTAACTTGTGTGTTTTCTCAATTTCCTCAACATACAGAGTGTCATTATTTATCTTCTGCGCCTCCAGATTCTTAAATTTCTTATGAAGCCTTTCATTTTCCTATTTCTAGTGAGTCAACGCCTATAATAGTTTGTTCAAATCCTCTGTTGTCGATTTAGATTCTGTTGTGGCTGATTGTTATGAAACCAACTCACAAAAAGATAGAGAAGATAGTTGAACGCCTTAGAATTCAACCTCTTCAAGGGGAAACCTCCTTGACATTACACAAATGAACAATTCTTGGATGATTCAAATGACAAAACCTCCTTTCTATATATAGGAGTCTAAGGAGTCACAATATAACCCAGCCAACCTAACAATAATAATATAAAGCCACAAAAATAACAATAGAGGGATTCTATGGGGCACAGTAATAACAATATGGGGACAATAGGGGCATAACAATATTAATAAGGGATACGACTACAATAGTAATGGGGTAATTACTAGTATTATAGGGACCTAACATTCCCCTCTCCTTCAAAAAAGTGTTGTCCTCAATGCTTGAGTAGTTTTGGATGCTTCTGTATAAAATTCTCATCCTCCCATGTGGAATCTTCAGCAGATAAGTTCTTCCACTTGATGAGATACTCTGAAATTTATTGATTTCGTAGCTGTCAAGTTCTTGTTTCTATGACTGCTTCTGGTTCCAATATAATTTTTCCTTCCTCATCAAGTTCTGGAAATATTGTTTGAACGGGGATCTTGTCACCTATAACCTTCTTTAAACATGAAACATGGAAAACTGGGTGCACTCGAGAAGCGACAGGGAGCTCCAATTTGTATGCCATCGTACCAATATTTTGCAACACCCTGTACGGGCCATAATACTTTGGTGATAATTTATTATCCTTTGTAGCTTGCTTGAGGGACATTTTTTTATATGGTTGTAGCCGTAGGAATACCCAATCACCTACATCAAAACTTCTTTCCCTATGATGTTGATCTGCCTGTCGTTTCATTCTATTTTGTGCCAACACGAGGTTATACTTTAAGAGTTGGAGGACTTGTTGTTGATGTTTGATGTGATGTTCCACTGCTTGAACCTTAGAATTTTCTCTTAAATATGATGTGATGGATGGTGGCTGATATCCATAAAGTGCCATAAATGGGTCATTTTTGTTGTTGTATGGAAGGAAGTGTTATACCACCATTCAGTGAGAGGCAACCATTTGACCCATTGTGTCTATTTATCAGATACAAAGCAACGAAGATATCCTTCCAAAAATTTGTTTACTATCTTAGTTTGCCGATCAGATTGAGGATGATAAGATGAGCTATGAGCTAACTGAGTACCAAGACAAGAAAATAATTCTGTCCAAAAATTTCTAGTGAAAATGGGATCTCTGTCGCTTACAATAATCTTTGGATTTCCATGTGGCTTTTGAATTGTTTCCATAAATGCAGTAGAAATTGTACTAGCTTTAAATGGATGTGATAATGCACAAAAGTGTGCATACTTGGTAAGTCTATCAACTACCACCATGATGACACTCTTTCCCTCAGATTTTGGTAAACCTGTGATAAAATCCATTGAAACCTCCTCCCAATGTTGGCTTGGAATGGATAAAGGTTGTAATAGACCCAGGGTCTTAATTGTTTCCACTTTATTTTGTTGGCAAACCAAACATTCCACCACAAACTTTTGAATATCTGATTTAAGGCCATCCCAAAAGAATTCCTTCTTAACCCTGTGGTAAGTTATTAAAAATCCTGAGTGCCCTCCTAAGGGAGAAGTGTGCAATTCCATAAGAATATTTTGTTTGAGTTGGCAATTATTACAGAGGTATAAGCGATCTTTGTACCATAATGAATCATTTTGCCAGCTAAATGTATTAGATGTACTAGAATCTTGTTGTAACTTTTGAATAAGTTCCCACACTTCTTCATCATTCTTCCATTCCTCCCTTGCTTCATTTATCCAATTTGGTTGGATAATAGAAATGGCGCACAACAATGCTTTCATATCTTCATCCTTTCTTGAGAGTGCATCTGCCACCACATTTTTCTTCCCTTTTTTTGTAGATGATTTCAAAGTCATAACCCAATATCTTTGTGACCCACTTTTGTTGCTCTTTAGAGGATAATCTTTGTTCTAAAAAGTATTTAAGGCTATCATGATCTGTTTTTACCTTGAAGTGTCTTCCCATTAGGTAGGGTCGCCATTTCTTAAGTGCATGTAGTATTTCCAACATTTACTTCTCATAAATAGCTTTGTGTAAAAACTTTCCCTTGATTGGACGACTTTCAAAAGCAATGGGTCTTTCATCTTGCATTAAAACAACACCAATTCCATTCCCTGAAGCATCACATTCCACAATAAAGGTTTTTGTGAAGTCTGGTGTAGCTAAGACCGGTGCTTGGCACATTGCCTCTTTAAGATGTTTGAAGGGCTTTGTTGCTTCTGGAGTCCATGAAAATGCATCTTTCTTCAATAATGTTGTTATACGTGCTGCTATTCTCCCATAATTCTTAACAAACTTGCGATAATACCCTGTCAACCCGAGAAATTCTTGCAGATGCTTTATCGATGTGGGGATTTTCCATTCCTTAATGGCTTTAATTTTGCTAGGGTCTACCTTAACTCCTTCATGAGATATAATATGACCTAGATATTCCACCTCTTGTGCTCCAAAGAAACATTTGGATATTTTTTCATATAATTGTTTCTCCTCCAATAGTTGTAGCACCTTGTCAACATGTTCAACATGATCCTTCCAAGACTTGCTATAGATTAGTATATCATCAAAAAATACTAACACAAATTTTCTAAGGAAGGTTTTGAAAATGGAATTCATCAAACCTTGAAATGTAGAATGTGCATTGGTAAGGCCAAAAGGCATGACGAAAAATTCATAATGATCCTCATGAGTTCTAAATGTGGTTTTCAGAATGTCTTCAGTCTTCCTTCTGATTTGATGATATCCTGAACGAAGATCCAACTTGGTGAAGTAAATTGATCCATGCAATTCATCTAGTAATTCATCAATGACAGGAATGGGAAACTTATCTTTAATAGTGAGCTTCTTGACCTCCCTATAATCTAGACACATGCGCCATGATCCATCCTTCTTCTGCACCAATACTACTAGAGTAGAGAAAGAACTTTGACTAGGTTGAATTATACCAGCCTCTAGCATTTCTGCAACCATACGTTCAATTTCACTCTTTTGGGCATAGGGATATCTGTATGGCCTAATGTTTGGAGGAACACTTCTTGGAATCAGATGAATAGCATGATCATGATCACGAATAGGTGGGAGACCTTTGGGAGTCTCAAATACCTTGGAATGATTGTCCAAGACTTTTTGGAGATCTAGGGAAATAGATGATTCTAATGTGAAAACATCTAGCGAACATAATTGTGCAATTACACCTCTTTGTTGCTCTTTTAGAAGCTTTGTCATACCGTTAGAGCTTATTATCTTTCCCAGTTTCCCTACAATAACCCTTAATTCAACTTCCTTTCCTTCCGCAAAAAATTTCATGAAAAGTTCTTGAAAATTAAAAGATATTGTACCCAAGGATTGTAGCCATTGGACTCCTAGTACAACATCAGCACCTCCCATTGGAATGGAAAGAATTGGGCTAGTCAATACATATTCTCCCATGGATAGCTTGATATTATGGAACTTTCTAGAGCAATTTATTGTTCCTCCATTTGCAATCATCACTTGACACTCTGGTGCTGGATATAGGAAGCAATTCAATTATTTTGCTATCTTACAATGAATAAAATTGTCAGTACTTCCTGAATCAATCAACACTATTACCTTTTTCTTCTTGATTTTTCCTTCTATCTTGATGGTTTGAGGAGTGGTAATTCCAGCCAATGCATTATAAGATATGGTCAGATTCATTTCTTCTTTATCTAGGCTTTGTTCCTGGAGTATATCCTCTTCTTTTGACCTTTCTTACTCCTTTTCTTCTTCCTCTTCACAATCTATGTAGAATAATTTCTTCTCAGCACACTTATGACCTTTAGTGTATTTGCTATCACAACTGTAACAAAGCCCTTTTGCTCCTTTTTATTCCAATTGTTGTGGTGTCAACCTTATAGGTTGTGGAAGACTAGGGGAAACGAGACTTCCATCTTTATATTTGTGAGTGGTATGCTTCCTGGTTGCCATAATTTTGCTTTCCATTTTTCTTACTAACCTGAATGCCTTCTCTAATGAATCAGGTTCCCAAAGGCGAACATCATGTTGGATATTATCCTTTAAAGCCCCTATGAACACATCATTCCTATGCTCCTCTGGAATATTTTTTACCCTTATGTTCAATTTTTGGAACTCCTCAATGTGCTCCATTATTGAACCCTTTTGTTTGAGACTTATTAATTGGCTAAAAAAAGTGTTTCTTTTTGTATCCTCATAATGTGTTGTTAATTCTTCCGTAAAAATTGCCCAAGTGATAATTTGTTTACGAGAGCAAATCCATTGATACCATAAAAACTAATTTTGTTCCAAATATAAAGTTGTAATATGTACCTTTTGTGTGTTTTTCACATTATTGAGATCGAAAAATTGCTCCATTTGTAATATCCATGTTGCGGGATCCTTGCCATCAAACTTCCTCATATCGATTTTTGGAATATGGTGGGTCTTTGATCCAACATTAGAGTCTATGAAATCATGATTAAAATTTCTTTTGTTCTCATCATGAGTTTCCTTTACTACCCTTTCACCATTAGTAAGCATTTCTTGTAGAAACTTTGTTAATTCTGTCTTCAAATCTGTCTTGAAATCTATCTTCAAATCGTCCATCTTAGCTTCCACGTCATTCATCTTAGCTTCTATGCCTTTCTTTAAACAATCCATATTATCTTCTACGCCTTTCTTTAAACCATCCATCTTAGCTTCTACATCTTTCTTTAAACCATCCATCTTAGATTCTGTTCCTTTTTGTGCAAGTGACACTTGTTGCACTTGGTCTCGTAATTTTGATATATCATGTTGCATTTCTTCCTCTTCTTCATGAGTCATGCTAGAGATTTCAGGTTGCTTACTAGGTGTTTGCATTTTCTTTCCTCAGGGCATCAATTACTAATAATAATGCTTTACTACGCCCTTTGAATTCCTTCAAACTAATTTTTCAAACCAAGCTTATGCAAAAATTTAAAAAAACTACACACCTTTTTTCACTTTGTAGGAGCTTTATATTGAATCTGATGTATCTCTGTAATTTCAGATCATCCAGTTTTGAAATTGTGACCTATGGTAGCCCTTTGTGTTCTCTTTCCAATGCCACCAGTCTGATCCAAATTGAATTCTCCAGGGAAGAGTTATGCCAAATCTCCCACAGTGACCTGATTATAGACTAGTTTAGTAGAGCTAACTTGTACGATGTGCCATGAGTCACTGTTTTGACATTTGGTTCTGAAAAATATATAAAAGAAACTATAGCCTGTCCTATTTATGTACCTTCTTACGAAATTTCAATCCGATGCTCAGAGAGAAATTTATGACGATTTTCCCAGGTCACCTGTTTGGAATGTAATTCAGGAGTCTACAAAAAGACCAACTTCCTCTGATCATATCTCCGTAAATATAGAGCGAAAAGGTCTGAAATTCAGACCCAAGGTTCAATACGATCTCATCTCAAATGGGTTTTTTTTAGCTTCTGAAAAAATGCAGAAAATAAGTTATAGTGAAAATGCCACGATGACCTATTTGGAGCAGCGAAACCCTAGAATCCAAAGCTTTGATACCAAATGTTGTGAAACCAGCTCAAAAAAAGACAGAGAAGATAGTTGAACGCCTTAGAATTCAGCCTCTTCGATAGGGCAACCTCCTTTACATTACACAAATGAACAATTCTTGGATGATTCAAATGACAAAACCTCCTTTCTATATATAGGAGTCTAAGGAGTCACAATATAACCTAGCCGACCTAACAATAATAATATAAAGCCACAAAAATAACAATTGAGGGATTCTATGGGGCACAATAATAACAATATGGGGATAATAGGGGCACAACAATATTAATAAGGGATACAACTACAATAGTAATGGGGTAATCACTAGTATTATAGGGACCTAACACTGATGTAGACTCCCCTTATGTTCTGGACACTGTAATAGGAATAGTTGTGATGCGAGCTATAGCTAACTGAGTAAATTTCTCTTTTTCCTTAAGAAATTTCTCAATTTTCTCCTCCATGGTCTTTATTTGTACATTTTGCTTAATGATTGTTTTGAGCATTTCTTCCTTGTGTTGTCAACTTTCTGCTATCTCTTTGGTCTGGGGGTTCTCTGTAGAAGGCAATTTCAACTGCTTCCTCAATGCTGCCATATCTATGTTTTTCTTCTTGATAATATCTTTATTAGCTTTAACATCAGTAGGGTCATATCCAAATTTAATTACTAAGTCCTCTAATGACTTGACCTTGTTATCCTTTTCTAAAGATGATATTTTCACAATCTTCAATTATGACTGCACATTTGATAGAGCAGTTTTGAGTTTTGACAATGCCATAGTAGTAGTTTTCATGGTAGAGAAAAGAATCTCACCAGACTACCTATGCATGTCCATTCGATCAATTCGATGTATCTAATTAGCATCAAAAGAAAATACAATTTTCTTGTAATCATAAGAATGCTTAGGGAAAGGTACTTGAGCCTACAGAAAAGCCATTTGCATTCTTCCCCTTCCATTGTCAAAAGTTGTCAACAACCTGTGCTGTGAAGTAGAATTATGCTTCCAAAACTGTGCATAACCATTTTCCTTTAAAGCTTCATTCTTGTTCTTAATTTCAAGGAAATTAGTGAAGACATTTGGCTCATTTTTTTCAATTTCTCGTGCAGATTGAGTGATCTCTAACAAATTTTGTGAAGAAGTAGCAAAAGAAGAAGGAGTAGTGATTACAGGTTCTTTTGTCCCAATGGAAACCTGTGAATCATCCAAATTGACAATGATTGGCTCCTTCTGACCATGAGTAGTAGTAGTGCTTTTGGAGTCAATCCTTGATTTCTTCTGATACTGAATGAATTTCTTTTCTCTAACCGCTGATGATGAAGATCCTTCTCTGGGCCTCTTGTCATGCTTGGTTTGAAAAGTAGGAGTATGAAGAGAAGAAGACAGTAAAACCTGTTCTTCTACTTTTGGAAAAGTATTCTCTTCCCACTATTCTTGATTTCTAAACTTCTCAATTTCTTGTCTTGGTATATGATTGTAAGTTGTGGTTTTGAGTTCCACCCTTATGTCTAAGATAACACTGAATGGGTCATAAGACCAGGTGAAGCTTGGTTGGAAACCCATCTATTTTAGTATGGCATATACTTCTAAACTTGCTGATCTAGTATTACAAATGAATAATCCTACCTGTGCCTTTATCATGAACTATGATCTCCTCTTCCCTGAAATAAAATGAAGCTCATCCATATTCATCATTTTCCTAATATATTCCAAAGAGAAAATTCTCATTGTAACATATTTGGGTAGTTTATATGGAGTGAATTTGCAACCATATATTATGATCTCTATGTAGTTTTGGTAAAGATGCCAATCTCATGTTCTAACTTGATCATTGAGATGTGGTTTCCTTTTGATTTTTGTACTAATCCCAAGTTCACTCTGACTAATGAGAAGTTGTACAACTCGGTGAATGAAACAATTAATGAAGTCTGAAAATTTGAACTTAGTTGAGTTCTTCCTAATCAATGAGGTCCACTATGTGGTTGCTTGATTCTGTTGTTGATCATCTTGCTTATGAAAAACAATAGCTAACATGTCTCCCTACTGAAAATAAAAAACATATGAACTAGCATAGAGGAGTATTTGAACACTCCTCGAGTAGTTATATTCATCAATTTCTCATGTATAGATTTAGCCAAGAATTGATTGTAATTACACATGAATGCATGTTTTTTTTCTTTAGAGAAAATGGATAGATAGCCCAGGATAGCTTCATCTACCCATTGATCTGACTGGTAGCCTAACAAGCAAGAAATTAGGGAAATTATATCTTTGGCTCTCTTAGGGAACATGGATGCTAGATAAGGGGGATTATTTTTAGGGAGCTTAGCATCGTTAGGGAGAAAGATCTCAAAAATTTGAGCTCTTTGAGGGAAGGTGAGCTTATGATATAGGTCAATTAACGTTGTAGTGGAGAAAAAGCTAAGGGAACCATTTTCAGGGATCAGAAGCATTTTATTAATGGTTTCTTGCGCGATAGATATCAGAATGTCTCCATTCTGAGCTACCATTGTTCTCTATAAAGGATTATACTTGGCTTAGCACCACATGACTAAACCAGGAAAGGAATAGGTCTGAGGAAACATATATAGAGGTAGAATGGATTTCCATAGATTTATGTCATCTTCGGAGTCGATGTAGGCCTGCTTCAACCAATTGTGCAATTCGAACACATCGAATTTAGATTCTGTGTCTGCAATCTTAAAATATTGGTCAGCTAACGAGATATGCTCCAAGTCTAAGGCATCAGATGCCTTTGGGGTTTCTTTTACTACAGAAGAACTCACAGATGGCTTGCCTTTCTTCTTTGGAGCCATGGAAAAATTGAAATATATGATAAAAGAGAAGTTGGAGAGATACATTCATAGGACGTATACTATTTGCAGGCTTGAGTCGGTAGATACTAAACAACAATAATGAATTGAACATTGAAATAAAGCTAGTTAAGAAAAGATGTGTAATGGGGTGGAGGGATATTTATCATCGAATTAAGATTATCGTTACAGGGAAGGTCGTTACTGATCAGCTAATTTGGCATTTAATGTAGGAAGATCAACAACGGGAGGCAATAAATGGCAGTAAAGGATAAGCGAAAATGGGTGAGGACATGTGGCTTGGAATGGTTGGAGGCAAAAGGTGTGAGAGATGTTACCATTGGCGCAGTATTGGGAAGGGCGGGAAGGTAGATACTGGATTTCGGAGGGGGGTGGTAGTGGTAAGTAGTAAGGAGCGAGGGGGGTGAAAAGTGCAGAAGTGATGACATGTTAGTGGGTTGCCCCATGGGAAAAAAAAACTTTTTGTGCCCCTTACCATTATCCCATATCATGGTGAGGGAGTGCGAAGTGGCTTCCCTGCCATTGATCTAGGCGGGGAGGCAGATCACCGTCAGATATTTCTTAACCTTTATCGCTTACTGACAAACCATTTTGTCGTATATGACCTTTGACCAAAAATTATATATAATGTTTATTTACAAAATAATTAATCACCCTTTAAAAGGTAATTAAGTGGTAATTAAAAATTAATCTATCTTGGGTGCATTTAGACTAGCAACCCCTATTTTTCTAATTCACTAATTAAACCTAATCTAATACAACTTGGCCAAATTTTGAGCATATTAGGCCATTTATTTATCCTATTCTATCCTATCTTCTAATTTTCAACCAAGTTTAAACTATTTGGTGAACTTATTCACTAATCTAATACAAAAATTTAAATGATCTGATCAAGATTAAACAGTTTGATCCAATCAGAAGAAAAGGATGTGGCATAAAAGCAATCTGCACACAAATATTTATTTATTTCAAATGAAATTTATTTCATGAAGTGGAATTTAAATAGGCACATTTATACATTTTATTTTTATTTTTTTTTGATGGGGTTTTATTCCATCTGTTATTTATTTTCTATTTTTCATATTTCCATTTTTTCTTTATTTTTTCTTACCCTCTTTTATAAAATAAAATTAACTTAACAAAAATAAAGCATGTTACAACATCAGCTCCAACTAGGGATTGCTTCCTTTTGCAAGTTGCAGAGAACTTGCATGTCCATGTGCCTTCTCCTCATGATAATGGTGTCTTTGTTGAAACAAATACACACCGCATGTAAAATAAAGCTTTTTGGTATAATACAATGATGAATGGATGGATACCTCTCAATATTGAATGTAGTTATTCAAGTACTTCTCGTTGACAGGCAATGAGGAATATTCTCCCTCCAAATTCTACAGAATGAAAATGTTATTACCCTTGACCTCAGCAATTCTAAAAGGACCCAACCAAAGGTTGTCAAACTTGCCATGTTTCCCTTTGTCTTCTCTCCTAGCATCCCATCTTAGTATCAAATCATCTTTCCTGAAAACTCTTTCCCTAGATTTCCTATCAAACAAGCTTTTCATTTTACTCTAATATTTCGTAATCCTGTAATTTACTTCATCTCTATCCTCATTTAATTCTATGATTTTATTTGTTCTTCGAGAGAAGTCATCAGGCTCTTCATTTGACTCTTGCAAAAACTTCATAACAAGAAAAGCTAAATGTGTGGGAAATATAGCTTATTTTCCATAAACAAGCTAAAAAGGGGATTTACCTGTTGATCTTTTGGGTGAAATCCTATTGGCACAAAGTGCATAAATGAGATGACTGTCCCAACTCCTTTTATGATCCTCCAATGTTTTCTTTATAACTTTAACCAAACTTTTATTTGAGGACACTTCCAGTCCATTTCCCCGTGGATAGTATGGTGTAGAATGATGCAACAAGATCTAATATTTCTGACAAAACTCAATCATCTTACTACTGTTGAATTCTTGTGCATTATCTGTCACTATTTTCTTAGGGCATCCAAATATAGACAATATATATTCTTCGATAAACTTGACAACAACAGTATTAGTTGCATTTTTACTAAAATAGATTCTACCCATTTGGTAAAGTAATCTGTAGTATTCAATATCCATCTATGTTGATTGCTTGATGGAGGATGAATTTCACCAATGAAATCCAATCCCCATTGAAGGAATGGTGCTTGGACTAGTACTAGAACTAATGAAAGAGCTGATAATCTCTGCTTTCCAGCAAACATTTGACATTGTGTACAACTCCTACCCTTTTCTCCCACTTGTAAAAATAGATTAGGCCAATGAAACCCCGCCTTTAAGATATTGTATGTTGTAGACCTCCAAGCATAGTTCCCTCCACAAATTCCTGTATGAAACTCATCAATGATCCCTTCTGTCTCATTTTCTATTAGGAAAAGTAAAAGGGTGTTAAGAGGAGCCTTCCAATACAGATTTGCATTTACAATATAGTACTTTACAGCCTTCAACTTTAGTGTTTTACATTGATTTTTTCTAAATTCAAGTGGACATTCAAATTCTCTAAGAAAGTTCACAATATCAAAGTACCATTCTGATAAAAAAAAAAATTCATCAATGTGAATTAGAATTTTATCTGATGCAAAAGGTTCTTGTGGATTCTTCTCAGTTGGGATCTCAGAAGGTTCTTATGGATTCTCCTGTTTTGGGGTTGTAGAAGGTTCTTGCGGATTCTTCTCAGTTGGGATTTCAAAAACAGAATGTATTCCTAAGATTTTGCAATTAGACTCAGTAGGGAGCTTAGCTAGGCCTTGACCTTTTACCAGCTTGGTAGTTTTGATGATGATATCATAATCTAAAATTTTAGTTATCCATCTCCCTTTGTTTCCATCAGTGTCATGTTGAGTTAAAACAATTTTGACATTACTATTGGGTACATAGGCAATGATAGAAGAGTGGTGAAGATAAACTGTAAAGGCTTTCAGAGCATGAACTAAAGAATAGGCTTGTTTTTCAATGTTGTCATACTTTAGCTCAACATCTCTCATAACCTTGCTAAAAAAGGCAATGAGTTGGTCATCTCAATCTTTTTTATTTTGCAACGATACAACAACTAAGGTAATTTTAGACGAAAAAGAAAAGACACTAAAAGGTTCATAGTAATCAGGACTAGCTAATTGCAATGGACTTTTTAATTTGATCAAATGCATATCTAGAAGGAACAATCCATTTAAAATCATGGTTCTTTGTCATCATATCAGTTATGTCCTTAACTATTTCAACATAATTAGGGATAAACCTTTTTAAAAAAATAATTTCCCGAGGAAATCTTGAACTTCCTTCTTGTTCCTTGGTAATATGAGTGCCTAAATTGTTGAGACTCTTTTAGGATCAATGACTAATACTTCATTAGAAATGATGTGGCCAAGAATTTTTCCTTCTTGGAGTGCAAACAAAGGCTTCTTGGGATTAAGAGAAATCCCAAATTTTTTGCACCTCTCAAAAACCTTTCTCAAATGCTTCAACTGATTTTCATCAGAATTGGAAAAAAGCAGTTAAATCTTCTAAATAAATAACAACAAATTTGTTGGTCTTACCTACAAATTCTAGGTCCATATCACATTGAAAAGTGGCTCCAACGTTAGTTAACCCAAAAGGCATCTAGACATACATGAATGTTCCCCATGGAGTAGCTAATGCAATTTTTTCTCTATCCTATGGACTAACCATAATTTGAATATATCCAAAAAATCATCTCACATGGAAATTCTATGGGCTCCTCAAACTTTTTGATGTAATTGAACCATCTTAGGTAATGGATAATTTTCTTTCAGGGAAGATTTATTCAAATTCCTAAAATCCACACATAATCTAATTTCACAATTCTTTTTTCTCACTAGAACTATATTAGCCACCCAATCAGAGTATCTCAATGGAAGTATTATTTGGGCATCTAGTAGCTTCTTAGGTGATTTTTCAATTACAAGAAGAAGGACATGATTAATTCTCCTTGAATTTTGTTTGAAAGGTTTTGCCTCTGCTTTTAATGGAATTTTATGTTCAATAAGAGATGTATCATATGTTTTTAATTCATTAGAAGACCGAGAAAAAACATCTTTGTAGGCTTTAAGGAGGGCTTAATATATGTCTTTGGCTTCCATTGATAGAGATGCACAAATTTTAACATGTCTGATCTCTTCAGAACTTCCAATGTTATAAATTTCAATATTTTCCTCATGTGAATCGGATAGTGGAATTTTTGGTACATCATTATGATCAAAGAGCTTCTCAATAGGGATTAACCCTTTTGGAATAAAATTGTTAGATAGTTGGATAATTCTATGATCAACAATTTTAGAGTCAAATTGTGGTGTTTGATTTTCATTGTCAATTTCAAGATTATCAAGTTGTTCTTCCTCAACTTGCATGTTTGAGAATTCATCAACGACTTTCAAAAAGTATTTTAGTTGCTCGTCATCATCAAAGGTTTGCGAGTGCTTAATATTGTCAGGAGTAGATGGTCTATACTTGACTTGAATTTGATACTAGACAAGAATTTTATCAAGAACTTTAAAGGAACTTGCAAAGATAGCCAAGGAATCTGCATGCATGTTTTGATCGCTAGGAATAGCAGTAATATTGAATGCTGAAAAGAAATTTTCAATTGAATCCAAAATCTCATTCCTATAAGATCTTAATATGGGGTGCTTAGTTTGACACTAATTCCTAACTTGTTTGACAATAAGTTAAGAATCACTGTATACACTTAAGTTCTGCACCTTAAGACTTATTGTTGACTCCAATCCTAGCAGAAAAGATTCATACTCTAATGCATTATTAGTTACATCGAATTCAAGTTTGTATGATTGGGTTATATTTTCTTTATCTGGTGAAATTAATACAATTCCAGCTCCTACTCCTTCCTTTGAGCAAGAACCATCAAAGTAAAATTTCTAGATATCAGTTTCAATGGTTTTAGGTTGATCAACAATATTTTTAATAGTAAGTTAAGTATTTTGTGAATTATTAATTGATAGTTCAAAACACCCAAAGTATTGGTCAACAACATAAATAGGATGATTCCTAGATTGATCAGATCTACAAACAGTATTCATAAATTTAACTTCTCTGTATATCCTGAGATGCTCACCCCCATATAATGGAATAGTGGCATAAGAAATATCCATTTGTAGGCTTCCTCGTAATTTAGCATAGAAAGATCTTGATAGCAGCATGCCAAATTTGGGAGTGATGTCAGTGACTACTATGTCTAAAACCACATTTTTGACAGGGATCTGAGCTAAGGCAACCAATAGGTCTTTAATAAGTACAAGAGAAGGTGCTTTCTTGGAGTCAAAAGTGTAAAGATCATGGTAATTTCTAGTAACTTCTAATTGCATATGGCCCATGATCACTTTATGCATTAGATTATGGGAAGCCCCATAATATAAGATACAGTTATATAATAGGTGGTACATAAAACGGTGGTACATTCTCATCTATCAACTTAGAGCTAGGACCAAAAACTATTGAGGGTTTTTCATCTTGCAGGCTTATCACATCCCCTTCAGCATCCACATTGGATGATTGAATCCATTTAGAAACTTGGTTCTTAAACCCCGATTTCTTTGACAATTTAGCTAGGGGAATTGGTATTTGAACTCTTTCTAGTTCTCTTTCAATATTGAAGGTTGTCAAAACAGTTTTATCAATTTGGCTTGTTTCACCTAATTGATTCGATGGTTGAATGATTATTGTCTAGGTTTCAGTAGATTTTATCTGAGGTTCATTTAGAGTGGGACTTTTTGGAGGTCTACTAGGCCCTGACGTAGGTATTAGAGCATATCTTCTATTAAATTATCCAATTAGGAATTCAGGGAAGCCCTGATATTTAGAAATTTGATTATCTTCTTGATTCTAGGAAGATTGATTTAAAGGGTGAGAAACAATAGGATTATGTACAGATAAAGAATCAAAATTATTTATATCTTCAGAAATTAGAGGTCCAATGTCATTTGGTTTTTGGTCATCAATCTTTAGAGGGGGTTGGATCTGTTGATCAGTGTTAGGTCTCTACAAAATTTGAGTTTGAAGGACTCTTCTAAATTGAGTTTGTGGTCTAGCAATAGTTTGTTGTATTGTTGTAGGTTGAGTTTCCATCTTAGAAATTCTATTGGAAAGGTTTCTAAGTAATTATGTTATCTTATCTATTTTCTGATCATCGTTTTTGGTCTTTGAGGAAGATCCTTCCTCCTTAGCTTTCATTTTTCTTTCACCCTTTTCAGACTTGGCTTTAAGTTTAGATGAATTTGATCTATTATCCTCAAATTCTATAGCATTATTTTGCATGTCCTGTAAGGTAGGGGATGTCCTTTCCCTCCGCATGACTGCAAAGTCATCATCAAAGGCTTTGGAAAACCTAACTTTTGTTGTTGTAACTAGAGGCTTACAATCAAGAGGCAATTTATGTTAATGTTTATTAAATCGTTTAATGAAATATACTACTGGTTCTCCATGGTTCTGTTTAAGCTCTTCAAACTTAGTAAGATAGTAATCTGGATACTTTTTAACACCCCACTGATTTTTTAATGTAGTAGTTAATTCATTACAAGGCTAAATTGAATCATCTCTTAGTTGTCTAAACCATATCCTAACATTTCCCTCTAAATACTGAACAAATAATCGCATATATACATCCTCATGCTCTATATTCATACTATCTGTAAAATCTATAAATGCAGCTAGATGATCTTCTGCAGACAAACTAGTTTCCCCATTAAACCTAGGTAGGTGTTTCAAATACCCATAAGGGAAATTCTTGAGCTAGTTGGGAGGATGAAGGGAAGCATATCTAGCTTGAATTATAGATTGAAGGTCCATATCTATGTAGGTTTTAACCTCATACAGAAATTACCTGCATATGAATTCTAAAAAATACGAAATAAACAATGGCTAGAGAATAACACATAAAACAAATATACACAGAGATTTTCCCCTAGATCCCAAAATCAGGACTACCAGATTGATTTATCATTATTTTCCTTTCAACGTTACAATACATATATATACATGTTGAATCATCCATAAACCCCAATCCATTAACCCTGGATTAGAACATAATCGTAGTTCCCTTGATTGGATCTACAAAATACCATGGACCGAAAACCATCACACCCAAAACCATGTATGAAATCCATGCACAAAACCATAGGTAGGTCTACCAACCTAATATAAGGTCAAAAAAAACTTCCCTGAGGCGTTTCCCCAAATCCCATAGAGGGGGGCTACCACCCCCCTCAAACCCCCTGACAAGGTGGGCTACCACCCCCTCTCTAACCCCCCATCTTAACTACTAGGGCTAGTCATGTAAAGAATATAACACAACCCAACATTCTCCTACTTGTTGTTTTCTTTCCGCACAGGGGCACATGAGAGCTTATTCATTGATCCAGCCTTGCAGTGCCCATTGTTTCTTTACACCAAGAGAACATCTCAGAGCTCACAAAGTTTGTCAATGCATCTGCAGTATTCTTCAAAGTATCCACCTTTACCAACAAAACCCTTTTGTGTTGTACCATATGCCTCACAAAGTGATACTGAACATCAATATGCTTTGTCTTTGAATGATAAGCAAGGTTCTTTCCTAAGAAAATTACACTTTGGTTGTCACAGTCTATCCTTATAGCTCATTGTACTAACCCCATACTTGAACACAATCTCTGTAACCAAAATTCTTCCTTGCCTGCATCAGTGGCTGCCATGTATTCTTCCTCTGTAGTTGACAATGCCACTACAAATTGTCTCTTACTCATCCAACTGACTGCACCTCCAAATAGGTTAAACACATACCCACTTGTATATCTTCTCTAATCCAGATCTCTAGCCTAGTCTACATCAACAAAGACATGGATGTCCAAAACTCTGTCCAATCCCGGTCTTCCTTGGTAGCCTAAACCATATTCACTAGTGCCATAGAAATAACTGAAAACCCACTTCACTGTTGTCTAATTCTCCTTCCTTGGTTTTGACATAAACCTACTCAATACTCTCACTGCGTGTGCAATATCTAGTCTAGTATAGACCATCACATACATCAGGCTACCGATTGTACTTGCATATGAAAAACGGGACATGTCCTCTTCCTCTTCTTGTGTCTTAGGACACTGTTCAGCAGATAATTTTCACCTACAGGAATAGGAACCCTTCATCGGTTTATTATCCTGCATATTAAACGTCTATTGTATTGTCTCAACATACTTCCTCTTTGCCCAATCTCGTTTAATTTCCATGCCCAAAATATAGTTTGCAGCACCAAGATCTTTCATGTCAAATTTCTAGGACAATTGGGTCTTCAAATCCTAGATAATATCTTTGTCATTTCCAACCAGCGACATATCATCCACATACAAGACTAGATAAATAACATGGTCACCAATTAATTTAAAATATGCGCAGTGATCTTCTTTGTTTCTAGTGAATCCAAGTCCTTGTATAAATGTATCAAACTTTTGATACTGCATCCTTGGTGACTATTTCAACCCATACAGAGACTTTTTTAACTTGCATACTAGTTCTTTCTTACCATTCATTGCAAAGCCTTCAGGTTTCTTCATGTATATCTCTTCTTCCAAACCCCAGTGAAGAAATGTTGTCTTCACATCCATCTGTTCTACCTCAAAATAAAAAGTAGCAACAACAGATAAAAGTAATATAATAGAAGCTACCTTGGCAACAGGAGAAAAAATATCACCAAAATCAATTCCCGACACCTAGGAATAACCGTTTGCTACCAACTACAATTTGTATTTCTCCACCTTTCCTTCACCATTCATCTTCTTCTTGAACATCCATTTGATTCTAATGGTTTTCTTTCTAGCTGGAAACTCCACCAGATCCCAAGCCTCATTTTTGTACAAAGATGCCATTTCATCAACCATGGCCTCTTTCCAGTGTTTTCCATCCTCTGAATCTACTGCTTCCTTCACAGTTTTGGGATCATCTTCAATAATAGACAAAGAAAAATTTAAACAGAAAGCAGATGGACTATACCTTTCTTGCTGCCTTGTTTCTCGAATTGATCTTCTCACAACCAGAGTTTGTGGCTCTTCATCTTCTGATTCCTCTTCTACTGTAGAGTCTGATTCTTCCTCGTTTAGCTCAAACTCTATCTTCTCAGGTTCATTTGGTAGGAGTTCATGTTTAATAACATATTTCACCTCTCTAAATATCACATCTCAGTTGTACACAACCTTCCTTGTTACTAGGTTCCAAAGCTTATAACATTTTAAACCATCCTTATACCCAATAAATATGCACTTTTAATATCCTAATTTTTTCTTTTCTCCTTTGGAACATGTACATATGCATCACATCCAAATACCCTCAGATGTGAAAGAGAAGGTTTCTTACTAGTCCATACCTCTTGTCGAGTCTTATCCTCCAACACCGATGAAGGTGATCTGTTGACTAGGTAACACATAATCTCCATTGCCTCTACCCATAATTCCTATCCACACCCAACACCACTCAGCATGCCTCTTTGCCTTTCCATCAAGATCTTGTTCATTATTTCTGCAAATCCATTTTTCTTAGCTATGTATGGAGTATTCTTATACTGTGCTATACCACACTTATTACACAACTCTTCAAATTCCTTCT
Source organism: Pinus tabuliformis (assembly GCA_031772625.1). Taxonomy (NCBI): domain Eukaryota; kingdom Viridiplantae; phylum Streptophyta; class Pinopsida; order Pinales; family Pinaceae; genus Pinus; species Pinus tabuliformis. Next base: position 321,353,305 of record CM062820.1, read on the forward strand.
TGCAAAACTCTCCACCATTATCTATCCTCAACACCTTTATATTCATCTTTGTCTGGCTTTCCACCAGAGCCTTAAATTCTTTAAACCTATCAAAGACTTCAGATTTCTTCTTCAGGAAATATATCCATGTATTCCTTGAGAAGTTACCTATAAACGATACATAATACATAGAATTACCCAGTGATGGAACCAAAACAGGTCCAAACACATCACTTTGCACAAAATATAATATATGTTTCGCCCTCTTCCCATTAGAGTGGAAACTCACCCGATTTTGCTTCCCATACACACAATTTTAACAGAAATCAAAATCTAGAGAGTTATTAGACATACCTTCTACCGTACCTTTACCATGAAGTATTTGAATGCCCTTGTCTGTAATATGTCCAAGCCTTTGATGCCATAGCATGGTATTTTCTCCAAAGACCACTAGATTTTCTGCTCCACTTTCAGGAACCACAAAATTGTTGCACCCATTAGTAATAGTGCTACATTGCAGCTTGTATAGAGTTCCAATCCAAACTCCCTACATCAATACCAGTGCTCCTCAAACCATCTTTCAGGTATCTTTACCGAACATTGTTTTTACACCTGCATCATCCAACTTTCTTATAGAAATGAGATTTCTGGCTAATGCAAGAATGTGTAGAACACCGAGAAGTATTCTAATCCTTCCATCTTGCAACTTCAACTTGACTTTTTTGCGACTAATTATTCTAGCCTTCCTGTCATCCCCTAAGAAGACATTACCACCATCATATTTATCATACTCGTAGAATCACTCTCTATGGGGAGTGAAGTGAAAGGATGCACCTGAGTCAATCAACCATGCCTCATGGTTTACATGTGTACTTGAAGAAGAAGCCAATTACACATCCCCACCTTCATCTTAGGTGGTTTATTCCTCTATAGAAGGAGAATCATTAGATCCCTTTCCTTTCTCAAGAGCTTTAGATTTACAGTCCCTTTTGTAGTACCCTTCCTTTCCGCATTTTTAGCACATCTTTATAGGTTTTCCTGGAGATTTAAATCTTCCTTTAGATTTAGATCTCCCACTCGAGGAATTATTTTTGTTTATATTCTGGGACTATCCTCGTACAGACAAGGCATCACCATTATGGCTCTCCATATTTTTCTGTCTCATCACCTTCGTTAGCAAGGATGAGACTACTTCATCAAACTACAAGGCAGTTGCATTACCACCTATTGCAACAACCAAGCTATCCCATGAATCTGGTAGAGAACAAAACAAACTTATGCACTTATCTTCATTTGAAATTTTAATACCAATAGATAATAATTGGCTTACCACAGTGTTAAATGTGTTCATATGCTCTATCACTGAGTCTCCATCTTTCATCCTTAGGTTATACAGATTTTTCTGTAGTAATAGTTTATTCACCAGAGACTTAGATTGGTACAAAGCCCCTAAGTTGTCCCATAAAGCCTTTGCCATAGATTCCCCTGTTACATTAAGAAATACTGAATCTAAGACACATAATCGTATTGGGATTTTTTCCTTCCAATCCAAGTTGTTCCAGTCTTCATCAAGCATTGTCGTTGGTTTAGTACCTAGATCTACTATGATCCACTAATATTTATCCACCAACAAATCCTCCATATTGCGTTTCCACAACTCAAAACTCTGACCATTAAATTTCTTGATCTCTACCTTTCCACAGCTCGCCATCTTCTTTTACCACAAGAATCGATCCCGCATATCTCCAACTGAACAAGGTCTACCACAGGCCCGAGCAAAACCCCTCAGCAGCAAAGGTGCCCCCTTGAAGCCAAAACAACTCTGATACCAAATTTTGGTTTTAATCCTGTACAAAGATTACCTGCATACAAATTCTAAAAAATAGAAAAAAACAATGGCGAGTGCATAACACATAAAACAAATATACATAGATATTTTCCCCTGGATGTCAAAACCGAGTCTACTAGATTGATTTTTTGTTATTTTTATTTCAATGTTACAATACATATATATACATATTGAAGCATTAATAAACCCCAATCCATTAACCCTAGATTAGAACATAACCATAGTTCCCTTGATCGGATCTACAAAATACCATGGACCAAAAACCATTGCGCCCAAAACCATGTGCAAAATCCATGCACCAAACCATAGGTAGGTCTGCCCACCTAATATAGGGTCCAAAAATACTTTCCCTGGGGCACTTCCCCAGGCCCCATAGAGGGGGGCTACTGCCCTCCTCAAACCTCTCGACACAGGGGGTTGTCGCCCCCCCTCTAACCCCCCGGCTTAACTACTGGGGCTAGTCATGGAAAGAATATAACACAACCCAACAATCTGAAGATGAAGAAGAAGATGATTTAGTAGAAGAGGTAGGAGATCATGTAGTGGAAGATGAAGAGGAAGGTGATGAAGTAGTGGGTGAAGATGGAGGTGTAAAAGTGGGAGGAGGGGAATGGGAAAGTGGAGGATCCCTGAAAGTTTTCAAAGGTTTTTTAATTACTAACTTCTGAAGTTGTGTTTCAACCCCCTCTTTACTTTCAAGCAAAGGGTTTGAATATACATAGAAGGTTTCTTTAGGTTGGGTAGAAGTAGATGGAAATGTATAATGAGTGGGGGAGATAAAATTAGTTGGTTTTAGCTCTGGTAAATGTACATATAGTTCTTCTTCTGGCTTGGGTGAATTTGAAAATATTTCAAGAAATTTGTATGATTACAAAGATTGGACTAAGAGAGCTGACAGCAGATCAAGTCATTTAGATAAAAGTTCTAAAATCCTAGGTTTTATATTAGCCAAATCTAATTAGGATGGATCAGAGCTAAAGGGATCAGAAGCTGAAATATCTTCAGGTTGTAATGGTACAGAAGAAGAAGCAAAAGCTTCAAGTTTCCTTCTAAACGAGGCCTCTCTCACAAGTCTCTCTGGATAAGATAATGGAGATATAATTTGAAAGTCAGAGTGAGATTTAATATGTTTTGAAGGAGCCAGCTTGGTCTAGTGGAGTCACCAGGTGAATGATTTTTAACCTACAATTTCTTTATTCGCATTAAATAAAACGTTTTTAATCATTTTCCCATGGAAAATGTTGTCCTCTAAGATGACTCTATGTCAGTTAGTCATTCCAGATCATCTAATTTGTTTTTCCTTTTCTTAAGGTTTTTGGATGACCAATGTTATGAATTATTGAAAATGGGTGCTTAGGCCTTAACAGCTACTAAGTTGAATGAAAGGGATGTTATTTGTCTAGCTATAGTTAATTGATTTTAAAGTGAATGAATAACAGAGTCTTAATGAAATATAACTTGCTAAATATTCAAACAAATATTTTATTGGTTATAAGAAAACAATACAAGAAAACAATTTTTCCTGTAGAAAAAAATATATTTAAATGAACACAGATTTGTGTGACAGTTAATTGATATAGAGGAGTCTATAATAACATATAGTCTTATAAACTAGTCCCTAATTATTGTTGATAACTTCACAGGGGATTTAAGATTGACTGATAGTCAATATGATCTTACCCATATCTCTGCATAAAGACTTAAATATATGAAGAAACACATAATGAAATAAGCACATATGAAAAACTTAGTAGGAGACAACTATAGAAGGAAAATTTAGAATCATTTCAATAACTTGGCAAAACTGTAGCTCACTTACAATTCTGTTCTCAAAGCTCATCCAAGGGTTCAACCCCTAATAACTTGAAGGAGGATTTATTTATACAAAAAGTTCTTCTAGATATTTTCAAAACAAAAATACAAAAATAGTACAAAACTATAGGAATTTCAAAACCACTAAGCATTGACACTATTATTTAGGAATATGTTGATGATGTGGTCCCCAAAAATTGTTGCCCAACTGTCTTTCAGATGTTGATGAAAGTTACTCGATAATGTCACACAAGTGATCCCATCTATCTTCACTTGGTATGGAAACATTTACCAATTTCCTGTAAACTTCATCAACCTCAATGTACTTCTCAAAAGTGGACTTATTTAGAAAAAAATGTTTCATCTCATGCTTAATAGTCAAGTCAAAATACAAAGCTTCTAACATTTGTTTTCCTGTAATTTGACCCTTTATGCCCGCAAAACTTGCTTAATTAGTTGCTATAGTATAAAGCTTTTGACAGTACTCCTCCAAACTAATCGACCTGTCATTTGGGGCCACTAATCCTAGTAGTCCTCTCTGATTAAGTAAATTAAACTTAAAATGAAACCTTTGGACAAAAATATTGAAGGTTTAGCACTTAGTTTCTAATTGAGTCATAAGGTTATTTTCCTGCAAAACCTTCTTGATCTCCAAAATGGTTTCTACTCTATCTAAAATATCAATCTGCTCCAATTTGGCTGTGGTTTTTGAATTAAGAACTTTGATCATGTCAGTAGCTTCACTTGGTTTGTCTTTAAGAAGTTACTTCACTTCATCAATAACTACCTGACATATTTTTATAAGTTCCTCCTGCTAAAAAATGATCTGAATGGAGGGCCATACTTTAGTTATGGCTTGACCAATATATGCCCAAATGCTTTCCTTGGCTTGGGGCAAGGTTTGAGCCATTAATGACTCACTCTGCAACTCTTCTATTCTTATGTTCAACTTGTGTGTTTTTTGCATTTCCTAAACATACAGAGTGTCATTCTTTATCTTATGAGCCTCCAGATTCCTAAATTCATTATGAAGCCTTTCATTTTCCTGTTTCTAGTGAGTCATCTCCTATAGGAGTTTGTTCAAGTTCCCTGTTGTTGATGTATATAATACTGTGGCTGATGTAGACTCCCACACTGTTCTAGACACTGTAATAGGAATAACTGTGATGGGAGCTATAGCTACCTGAGTAAATTGTTCTTTGTCCTTAAGAAGTTTCTCAATTTGCTCCTCCATGGTCTTTATCTGTACATTCCTCTCAATGATTAGTTTGAACATTTCTTCCTTGTGTTGTTCACTATCTGTTATCTCCTTGGTCTGGGGGTCCTCTGTAGAAGGCAATTTCAGTTGCTTCCTCAATGGTACAATAATGTGTTTTTCTTCTTGATAATATCTTCAGCAACTTTAAGATCAGTAGGGTCATATCCAATTTTAATTACTAAGTCCTCTATTGACTTGACCCTATTATCCTTTGTTAAAGATGATATTTTCTCAATCTTTAATTGTGACTACACATTTGATAGAGAAGTTTTGAGTTTTGACAATGCCATAGCAATATTCGTCATGGTTGAGAAAATCATCTCACCAAAATGCCTATGAATTTCCATATGATCAATTAGGTGTATTTGATTAGCATCAAAAGAACATATAGTTTTCTTGTAATAAGAAGAACCCTTAGGAAAAGGAACTTGAGCCTGCAGAAAATCCATTTTCATTCTTCCCCTTTCACTGTCAAAAGCTATCAACAACTTGTGCTATGAAGTAGAAGTTTGCTTCCAAACCTGTGCATAAACATTTGCCTTTAAAGCTTCATGTAAACTTAATTTCAAGGGAATTAGTGAAGATACTAGCTCCTATGTTTCACTTGCTCCTGCAAATTGAGTGATCTGTAACAAATTTTGTGAAGTAGAAGAAGAAGAAGGAGTAGTGATTACAAGTTCTTCTATCCCAATGGAAACCTATGAATCATCCAAATTGATGATGATAGGGTCCTTCTAACTATGAGTAGTAGTAGTGCTTTTGGAGTTAGTCCTTTGTTTCTTCTGATATTGAATGAATTCATTTTCTCCAATTGCTAATGATGAAGATCCTTCTCTGGGCCTCTTGTCATGCTTGGTTTGAGAAGTACGAGTTTGAAGAGAAGAAGCAGGTAAAACCTGTTCTTCTACTTCTTGAAGAGTATTCTCTTCCCACTGTTCTTCATTTCTGAACTTCTCAATTTCTCGTCTTGGTGTATGATTGTAAGGTGTGGTTTTGAGTTCCACCCTTAAGTCTGAGATAATACTGAATGAGTCATAAAACTAGGGGAATCTTGGTTGTAAAACCATCTGTTTCAGTATGGCATCTAATTCTAAACCTACTAATCTAGTATTACAAATGAATGATCCTACTTGTCCCTTTATCTTGAACTATGATCTCCTCTTCCTTGAAATAAAATGAAGCTCATCCATATTCATCATTTTCCTAATATATTACAAAGAGAAAATTCTCATTGGAACATATTTGGGCAGTTTATATGGAGAAAATTCACAACCATATACTCTAATTTCTGTGTGTTCTGGTAAAGATACTAGCCTCATGTTCTAACTTGATCACTGAGATGAAGTATCCTTTTGATTTCTGTACTGATCCTTGGTTCACTCCACTGAGAAGTTGTACAACTGGGTGAATGAAACAATCAAGGAAATCTGAAAATCTGAACTCAGTTGAGTTCTTCCTAATCAATGAGGTCCACTGTGTGACTGCTTGATTCTCTTGTTGATCATCCTGATTTTGAAAAACAATAGTAACCTATCTCCCTGATGAAAAATAAACATATGAACTAGCATAGAAGATTATTTGAACACTCCTTCAGCAGTTATATTCATAAATTCCTCATGCATATCTTCAACGAAGAATTGATGTAATTATACATGAAGGTAGGTTTGTTTTCTTTAAAGAAAATGGATAGATAGCCTAGGATAACCTCATCTACCCATTGATCTAAGTGGTAGCCTAACAAGAAATAAATTAGGGAAATTATATGTTTCTCTCTCTAAGGGAGCTGGATGTTGGATAAGGAGGATTTTTTTTAGGGATCTCAACATCTTCAAGGAGAAAGATCTCAAAAATTTGAGCTCTTTGAGGGAAAGGGAGCTTATGATATAGGTCAATTAACATTGCAGTGGAGAAAAAGCTAAGGGAATCATTTTTAGGGATCAGAAGAATTTTATTAATGGTTTCTGAGGTGATAGATAGCAGAGTGTCTCCACTTTGACTACCACTATTCTCTGTAAAAGATTATACTTGGCTTGGCACCATATGACTAAATTAGGAAAGGAATAGGCCTAAGGAAACATATAGAGAGGTAGAAGGGATTCCCATAGGTTTACATCAATTTTAGAGTCAATGTAGATCTGTTTCAGCCAGTTCTACAATTCAAACATGTCAAATTCACATTCTGTGTCTGCAATCTTGAAATATTGGTTAGCTAACTGGATATGGTCCAGGTCTAAGGCTTCATATGCCTCTGGGGTTTTGTGCACTATAAAATAACTAGTAGATAGCTTGTATTTCTTCCTTGGAGCCATGATAACACTAAAATATAGGATAACAGAGAAGTTGCAGAGATACTTTTAGAGGACGCGTACTATTTACAAGATTGGCTCAATAGAGACTGTAGAACGGAAACAATGAATTGAACAGTGAAAGAAAACTATTTAGGAAACGTCGGTGTAACGGGGAGCAGGGATATTTATCATCAAATTAAGATTACCGTTACAAGGAAGGTCGTTACTGATCGACTAATTAGGCATTTAATGTAGGAAGATCAACAACGGGAGGAAATACATGGAAGTAGAGGATAAGCATGAACAAATAAGTGGCAACAAGTGAGGACACGTGGCATGGAGTGGTTAGAGGTGGAAGCTGCAGGAGATGTTACCATTGGCATGGTATTGGGAAGTGCGGGAAGGTAGATAACATATTTATGAGGGGTTGGTAAGCAATAAGGAGCGAGGGTGGTGAAAAGTGCATAAGTGATTACACGTTTAGTGGGGCCCTCACACGGGTAAAATAACTTTTTGCACCCCCCACCATTATCTCATATCATGGCGAGGGGGTGAGAAGTGGCTTCCCCACTGTTGTTCTGGGCGGGGAGGTGGATCACCTTCGGATATTGCTGAACCTTTATCGCTTGTCGACAAACCATTTTGTGTTATGTGACCTTTGACCAAAAAGAATATATAATGTTTATTTTAAAATAATTAATCACCCTTTAAAAGGTAATTAAGTGCTAACTAAAAATTAATCTATCTTGGGCGCATTTAGACTAGCAGCTCCTATTTTTCTAATTCACTAATTAAACTTAATCTAATACAACTTGGCCAAATTTTCAGCATAGTAGGCCATTTATTTATTGTATTCTATCCTATCTTCTGATGTTCAACCAAGTTTAAACTGTTTGGTGAACTTATTGACTAATCTAATACAAACATTTAAATGATCTAATCAAGACTAAACAGTTTGATCCAAATCAAAAGAAAAGGTTGTGGCATAAGAAATAGACACACACAAACCTTTATTTATTTCAAATGCAATTTATTTTATGAAGTGGAATTTAAACATGCACACTTATATAATTTTTTTTATTTTCTTTTGATGGGGTTTTATTCCACCTCTTTTTTATTTTATATTTTTTTCTTTATTTTTCCATAACCTCTTTTATAAAATAAAAACTAACTTAACAAAAATAAATCATGGTACAACATCACCATTCAGCCAGAGGCAACCATTTGACCCATTGTGTCTGTTTATTAGATATAAAGAAATGGAGATATCCTTCCTAACATATGTTTACTATCTCAATTTTCCCATTAGATTGAGGGTGCTAAGATGAGGTATGAGCTAACTGAGTAACCAGCCAAGAAAATAATTTTTTCCAAAAATTTCCAGTGAAAATTGGATCTCTATTGCTTACAATAATCTTTGGGTTTCCATGTAGCTTTTGAATTGTTTCCGTAAATGTAGTAGCAAATGTACTAGCTTTAAATGGATGAGATAATACACAAAAGTGTGCATACTTGGTAAGTCTGTCAATTACCACCATGATGGCACTCTTTCATTCGAACTTGGGTAAACCTATGATAAAATCCATTGAAACCTCCTCCCAACGTTGACTTGGAATAGACAAAGGTTGAAATAGATGTGGGGTCCTAATTTTTTCAACTTTATTTTGTTGGCAAAACAAGCATTCCGCCACAAACTTTTGAATATCACATTTAAGGCCATCCCAAAAAAAATTCTTCTTAACCTTGTGGTAAGTTTTTAAAAATATTGTGTGCCCTTCTATGGGAAAGGTGTGCAATTCCTTAAGAATCTTTTGTTTGAGTTGGGAATTCATATAGAGGTAGAGGCAATATTTGTACCATAATGAATCATTTTTCCAGCTAAATGTATCAAATGTACTGGGGTCTTGTAACTTTTGAATGAGTCCCCACACTTCATCATCATTCTTCCATTCATCCCTTGCTTCGTTTATCTAATCTAGTTGGATAATAGAAATGGCACAAAGCAATGCTTCCACATCCTTGTCCTTTATCGAGAGTGCATCTGCAACAACATTTTTCTTCCCTTTTTTGTAGATGATTTCAAAGTCATGACCCAACATATTTGTGACCCATTTCCGCTGCTCTTCTGAAGATAATATTTGTTCTAAAATGTGTTTAATACTATCATGATCTATTTTTACCTCAAAGTGTCTTCACATTATATAGGGTCGCCATTTCTTATATGCATGTAGTATTGCCAACATTTCCTTCTCATAAATAGCTTTGTGTAAATGCATTCCTTTGATTGGACGACTTTTGAAAGCAATGGGTCTTTCTTCTTGCATTAAAACAACAGCAATTCCATTTCTTGAGGCATCACACTCCACAATAAATGTTTCTGTGAAGTCCAGTGTAGCTAAGACTGGTGCTTGGCACATTTCCTCTTTAAGATGTTCAAAGGCCTTCGTTGCTTCTGGAGTCCATGAAAATGCATCTTTTCAATAATTTTGTTAGAGGTGCTACTCTTTTCTGACAATTCTTAACAAACTTGCGATAATACCTTGTCAACCCAAGAAATGCTCATAGATTCTTCATGGATGTGGGTATTTTCCATTCCTTTATGGCTTTAATTTTGCTAGGCTCTACCTTAAATCCTTCATGAGATACAATATGACCCAGATATTCCACCTTTTGTAAACCAAAGAAACATTTGGAGGTTTTTGCATATAATTGTTTCTCCTCCAATAGTTTGAGCACCATGTCAACATGTTGAACATGATCCTTCCAAGACTTGTTGTAGATTAGTATATCATCAAAAAATACTAACACAAATTTTCTAAGGAAGGGTTTGAAAATGGAATTCATCAAACCTTGAAATGTAGAGGGTGCATTGGTAAGGCCAAAAGGCATGACCAAGAATTCATAATGACACTCATGAGTTCTAATGTCTTCAGTCTTAGTTATGATTTGATAATACCTTGAATGAAGATCCAACTTGGTGAAGTAAATTGATCCATACAAGTCATCCAATAATTCATCAATGACAGTAATGGGAAATTTATCTTTAATAGTGATCTTGTTGAGCTCCCTATAATCCTGAAAAATGCCCCATGATCCATCCTTATTTTGCACCAATACTATTGGAGGAGAGAAATAACTTTGACTAGGTTGAATTATACCAGCCTCTAGCATTTCTACAACCATACGTTCAATTTCACTCTTTTGGTAATAGGGGTATCTATAAGCCCTGATCTTTGGAGGAACACTTCCTGGAATCAAAGGAATAGCATGATCATGATCAAGAATAAGTGGGAGTCCTTTCGGAGTCTCAAATACCTTTGAATGATTGTTCAATATTTGTTGGAGATTTGGAGAAATAGATGATTTCGATGTGGGAACCTCTAGTGAACATAATTGTGTAGTTACACCTCTTTGTTCTTTCCTTAGAAGATTTGTCATGCCATTAGAGATTATTATCTTTACCTTTTTCCTTATGATACCCCTTACTTCAACTTCCTTTCCTTCCCGAAAAAAATTCAAGAAAAGTTCTTGAAAATTAAAATCTATCATACCCAAAGATTGTAGCCATTGGACTGCTAGTACAACATCAGCACCATTCATTGGAATGGAAAACATTGGGCTATTCAATACATATTCTCCCATTTATATCTTGATATTATGGCACTTTCCGAAGAAATTTATGGTTCCTCCATTTGCAACCCTCACTTGACACTCTAGTGCTAGATATAGGAAGCAATTCAATTCCTTGGCTATCTTACAATGAATAGAATTATGGGTACTACCCGAATCAATCAATAGTACTACATTTTTCGTCTTGACATGTCCTTCTATCTTGAGAGTTTGAAGAGTGATAATTTTGGATAATGCATTACAAGATATGGTCGGATTCATTTCTTCTTTCTCTAGGGTTTGTTCCTAGTGTATATCCTCCTTTTTATGCTTCTTGTTCATTTTATTTCTCCTCTTCACAATCTATGTAAAATAATATCTTCTCAGCACACTTATGACCTTTAGTGTATTTTCTATCACAACTATAATAAATCCCCTTTTCTCTATTTTCTTCCAATTTTTGTGGTGTCAACCTTGCAGGTTGTGGAAGGTTAGGGGAAACAACACTTCCATATTTATAGTTGTGAGTGGTAGGCTTCCTTTTTGCCATTATTTTCCTTTCCAATTTTCTTTCCAACCTAAATGCCTTCTCCAATGAATCATGTTCCCAAAGGCGAACCTCATGTTGGATGTTATCCTTTAATGTCCCTATGAACACATCAATCATATGATCCTCTGGAATATCTTTTACCCTTATATTCAACTTCTAGGAGCCCTCAATGTGCTCCATCATTGAACCCTTTTGTTTGAGATTTACCAATTGGCGAAAAAAGGGGCTTCTTTTTGTATCCTCATAATGTGCTATCATTTCTTCTGTAAAAGGATCCCAAGTGACAATTTTTTTATGAGGGAAAAGCCATCAATACCATACAAACTGATTTGGTTCCAAATATAAAGTTGCAATGCGTACCTTTTGTGTGTTTTTCATATTATGGAGATCAAATTATTGCTCCATCTGTAGTATCCATGTTACGGGATCCTTGCCATCAAACTTCCTCATATCAATCTTCAGAACATGGTGGGTCTTCAATCGAACATTAGAGTTTACGAAATCATGATTAACATTTCTTCTTTTCTCATCATGAGTTTCCTTTACTATCATTTTTCCATTAGTAAGCATTTCTTGTAGCAACTTTGTCAAATATATCTTCAAGTCTTCCATGTTGCCTTTAAGATTTTATTTTATACCATCCATCTTAGCTTCCACACCATCCATCTTAGCTTTCACACCATTCATATTAGCTTCCACACCATTCATCTTAGCTTCCATGCCATTCATATTACCTTCCATTCCTTTCTTTAATCCATCCATATTAGCTTCTGTTACTTTTTGTGAGAGTGAAAATTGTTGCACTTGGTCTCATAATTTTGATATATCATGTTGAATTTCTTCCTCTTCTTCATGAGTCATGGTAAATATTTCAAGTTGCTTATTAGGTGTTTCCATTTTCTTTCTTGGGGGCATCAACTAATGATAATCATGCCTCACTATGCCCTTTGAATCACTTCAAACTAATTTTTCAAACCGAACTTATGCAAATTTAAAAAACAAACTATACACCTTTTTCTCCTTTGTAGAAGATCAATATTGAATCTATTGTATCCCTGAAACTTCAAATCTCCAAGGTTTGAAATTGCGACCTGTGGTATCCCTGTCTGTCCTCTTTCTAACGCCACCAGTGTGATTAAAATTGGATTCTCCAAGAAAGAGTTATGCCCAATCTCCCAAGGTGAACTGATTATATACTTTTTCTGTAGAGCAAACTTGTACGAAGTGTCACGTGTAACTGTTTCGACCTTCAAACCCGAAAACAATACACATAAAACTACAACCCGTCCTCTTTCTGTTACTTCTAACGAAATTTCAATCTGATTCTCAGAGAAAACGTTATGATGATTTTTCTAAGGTCGCATGTTTGGGATGTAATTCGGGAGTCTACAACCCTAGCATCCTTAGATCATATATCTGAAATTATGGCAAGAAAAGATCTGAAATTGAGACCTGAGGTTCATTAAGATTTCAGCTCAAATGGATTTTAATTTCAGCTTTTGAAATGTCTTCGAAAAGAATTTATAGAGAAAATTTCACGATGCCATGTTTGGAGTAGTGAAACCCTAGAATCCAAACCTCTGATACTAAATGTTATACAACCAACTCATAAAATAGAAGAAAAGATAGATCAACGACTTAAAAAATTAGCCTCTTCGAGGGGAAAATATCCTTTACATTACACAAATGAACAATTCTTGGATGATAAAAATGACAAAACCTCCTTTCTATATATGGGAGTCTAAGGGGTCACAATATAATCAAAGCCGACATAACAATAATAATATAAGGGCACAAAAATGAAAATAGGGGGCTTCTGTGAGGCACACTAATAACAATATGGCGAAAATAGGGGCACAAAAATAATAATAAGGGCTATAATAATAATAGTAATGGGGGAATCACTAGTATTATAGGGACCTAACATACTCCATCCTTCGCATAGTAAAAGTTCTGCACAACAAAATCACACCAATTACAACATTGCTCATGAGTGTCACAACACTCACTATGTAAAGGACCCTAGTTCTCCGACACATTCTCTGCCCTCTACATAAGGAAACATAATAATATTAATTCGACATTTGTTCAACCCCCCGAGGACCTATGCAAACAACCTACAATGCATAAATTTTCACATCATTGAATAGAGAACTAACTTAAGAGTGTCCTACAACAACATCAATTATCACATCATTGAGCATAGCACTAACATAATAGTGTCAGTGTCAGAGTACTCACCAACACAATGCCCACTCAAAAAATTACTTGTATTTTAATTTTAGAATGAATTGTTAAAGAACTTGAAAAAAACAGAAATAAAACGCCCTCCACTAGGGGAATTATGTCTCACCATAGCTTCCTTGGCTAGTGGAAAATGAGAAATAACATTTATGGAAAAATCGAAAATTATTTTTGAGTTTATGCAAAAATAGAAATATTAAGCATTTTTTTGCAACTTTGGCTAAAATTACAAAAACACAACCAAACAATACACCATCAACACAACCTGACCATGAGGCAAATATTATAGTCCCTAATAAAGCAAAGACTAAAAAAAAGCATTTTTGAAATTAAAATTAAGATCCTTTAAATTCTTTCTTATATAGTATCCCCTCTTGCATCACTAAACAAAGAATTACTTACATAGTTGTTTGGGATTTTTATTGAAATCTCTATAAATAAAAATAAAATAGAGATTTTCAATTTTACAATTATTATTTTCCCATTTGCCCCCATTACTCAATATATTAGAATCCCCATACACTTCCAAGTGTTCTTAAAAAACCACAAAATATAGAACTCAACATGGTCTTTGATTACTTTGTCTAACAACACATTTCAATCATAACCAAAAAAAAATGCTTTAAAGAAAAACATAGCTCTTACTTTCACATACTTTGTCTTCCTTACCTTGACATGCTCCTTTCCGTACTCAATACACAATTTTTGTGCTTTCCAAACAAACTCTCTCAAATGATACTTTAATTTTTTAAGCAACTTGCACTAGAGTCACTTTTAGACCTTGAAAAAACATAGTATTCGTTGGCAAAGTATGTTCTCAATGGTCATTTCTAATTAGTATCAACATTATTTTTATTCCACACCACTTTTTCAAATATTTTTTTTAATTTTGTGAGCAATTTACGTTGAAGGCATTTCTATATCTTGAAAAATCATATTGTTTCTTGATAGTGAAATGCCCCATACAGTAAAAACAAGGAAATGCCTTGAAACAAATTCAATCCATTAATAAGAACATTCTTCTAAAATATCATGTTCCCATTTATTTCTTTTATTTAATATTAATAAAATTTCTTCTTAACACACTTTTAAAAATCAAAATTGATAAACAAATAATTTATATATTTTTTTATTACACTTACACATAATATATCTTCCTTACTCCTATCACGTAACATATATCTCATATTAATATTTTATTAGTTATTAACACAAACAATCAATCAATCAATCTTAAAAACTTTCCAATTTACATACAAACTTATGAACAACACTTTTTCTCATTCAATAAGTCAAGTCAAAAAGAAAATACCACATAGCGTTCAATCTTTTGATTGGATATGCCATCGATTACTCTTGTAATATGGACGCGTTGCACTTTTGCTTACTCAAAAAATTAACCATTTGTTTTTTAATATTAAAATTGCTATTTGATATTTAAATAATTATTTTCAAAACTAACCATTTGTTTTTTAATATTTAAATAATTAATTTGAATGAATATTTGTTTTTAAGTGAAGTTAATTATATATATTTTTAAATAGTTTTTTTTTATTATGTTATAGTTAAATTGCATTTTATAAATGTATGGTCGTATACTAAACATTTCTATGTAAATTTTAATCCTTATTCACTTTATCAAATAATATAAGATAAATCTTACATATTAAAAAATATAAAATATTCTCTAAAAGTATTTATGTATCAATAATAATAATAAAATATCCTTCTAAATAATATTATATATATTATATATTTGGAGCCCAATTTAATATAATACTTTGATATATTGTTCTCTAATATCTTGTTCTCTAAACTTAGGTCCTTTCCTGTAAGTTCTTTTTGTCACAATCTCTCATTGTTAGTCATATCTATGGGCTATGATAAAAGTCTTCAAACTTTAAATTATCAAAACCTCATGCTAATAACTTTGAAATTTAAAAGATTATCTCTAAACATACGAAAAATACACTAAGCTTTCTAGTTGATTTTAGAGGACTAAAACCGAGATTTGTAGGGAAAAAAAAATCCCAAAAACTTTTTAAAATATTTTCCAAGGTATCCCAAGCACTACCTTCAACATGACATCTTCGCAATAGAAAAACAAAAAATAGCCCATGCCTAGATCTTCCCAACTTCATCCATCTAAGATGAGATTATTTTCATTCCTTGGGAGTTTACATATTGGAGCATGTGTAGAACATGTGAAGGAGGTGCATATATAAATATAAAAACCTTTAACTTTGAGAAATGAGAAATACAAGGGAAATGTAGTTGTGAATTAATGATACAAGTCATAATTTGTAATTTATGATGAAGTATTAGTGTATTTGAGAAAGAAGCATTGTTTTAAGGATATAAATAGTGGGTTGTATGAAGAAAATATATTTATGTTGAATAGAAAAACACATACTTAGTAGAGTTAGAGTTAGTATATGAAGAATTTATTATATTGTTATTATTTAATGCTTAGGAATATAGAGTAATTAAACAAGAAAAGAAGAAAATGATGTAATAAAGAAAAATGTCAAGATTAATTGTGTAAATATATGTCGAAAGAAAAGGTGAAAATAGTTAAATAGATGTTGGATGAAAAGTTTATTTGAGCATATAACACGACATGTAAATAGTTATAGTTGGAAGTACATGGATTTTTGAAGAAACCTCTGTAAGGGGAAGAAAAAAATAGATAACCAATAGTGCACATGAATTACATAATGTCATGCAATATTTTATTTGCAAGAACAATTTGATGCAGGAGCATTATGTATGAGACTAAAGATATATGCATAGTTCGACACAAAATAAGCAAATTTGTGGATACAGGGCGAAAAGAGGGAAAGAAAATTGGAAGTATGGCATAAGTGGTAGGTGGAATGTGTAAGAAATAATCCATATAAATGAAGAATAGGTTGGCATAACTGACAAACCAAGGCAAAATTGCAATGGATGAACAAATTAGAAACTCAAGCATAGAGGATCAACAACACATAGGGAAGGAAATTGTAGACAAAATTGCTATTGCACAAAAAAGGAATGTGTACAAGATGACATTGTATATTAGATAATGTATAGTAGCCAAAGAGATGCATAAGGAAGGTGAACCATTAACTTAAAAAACATTCTAGAAGGAACTCATTATGATTGACTAATGTAAATTTCGTTTTTCTGTTGACGTAGAAAAAATTGTAACACAGAAGAGCTCAAAGGACATCGAGTTGGATACCAAAGGAAAGAGAGTTGGCATAAAATTAATTGGTTGATATATAAGTTTCAAAGAGGGCATAATGATGTTAAGCTAAAAATCAACTTAAACATAAAGGGATAATGGTGCAAAGGTGAAGACTAATTTTTTTTATTGTATATTCCCTATAATTTATTTTTGTATTGTTTAATTTTGTATTCAAGTGTTGCATGTTATTCAAAATTTGTTTGGTGCAAATTAAAATTGACCCTAAATTAGGGTTGTAGAAGTCTTAAAATCTAGTTGCACATTTGATGCTTCATAAAACTTCCCTTCACATGCCATCAATTATCTCCACACATAACTATCATTGTTGGAAATTAAGCATCCTTCATTTTAACCTAGCCATTGAAATGTGGCTAAAATCACTAACCTTACATGTGGTATTCAAGACCCTATAGTAAATGTTCCACATCATTACCATCATAAGTAAGAAAGCTCACTCATAAATTATATTTTCTATATGAAGCCATGACTTGAAAATAAGATGATCCACCTCAACTTCTTCTTCCTCAAATTTAATATTGATTATATAAATTCCTCTCCCCATTCATATGCAAGATCTAAATTTGAAATATATGTGTATTGTTGCTTGTATTTTGGTGCAATGATGTACGATACTGTAATATATTACAAGGTTGTTGTTCCTTGCATAGAGCCAACAACTAAATGATTAATACAAAAACATATAAAAAAAATAAACAAATCAACTAAATCTAAAAAAATTCATTAGTTGCAATGCAATAACAAAGAAAAAAAAGATAAAAAAGAGGTAGGGAAACAATAATTATCTTTATTTATTGGTGAAAATAGTTACAAATTATCCTAGATACACTAAAGGGAGTTCATAGGGAAATGGACCCTATGACTCTCCTAAAGGAAGGTACTTTTCCCCATTCCTTACAAGAATTATCTGTCCTCAAAGAAGTCCAATGGACTCTCAATGGTGAGGTCTATGAACAGAAAGGAATTATAATTTTCTATGAAATTTGGTAGCATGAATTTACTTTTTCTTATAGGCCAAGCCCATGCCTTAGCTCTTCTTGGCTCATTTATGAGATTTGATCCTTCAATCAGCTAGTGAGAGATAAGGGGAGTCCTTTGGACGCTCCTTAATGGAACTTCAATGGTGTGGTGGCTTGAGACTAAGATACTTGGCCTTATCCATTTACTAGATGGTTTCTAATTTAATGAGATTTATCTTACAGATTGTTGGAATGTTACTTCTATAGATTTGCATGACTATTGAAGAAATAATTGTGATGATTTACACAAAATTGTTGAGGTGACTTTGCATGGATTGCTTTTTAATATGGAAACATGTTGTCACTACTACAACACCCTCCAAAATTTCACTACATGTGAATTTTGGAGTCTACCATCATCATCAACATTCTGGCGCTAGAAGGAAGGAAACCAATTTTTTATGGTTGATAACTCCACACACCCTAACCATTCATCTTCTGGACAAGGTAGCAATATTCCAAGCACCACTCCAACCCCTATTCCCGAAGTAGGAGGGTCTTCTCAGCCTAGCCCGAAGTTGACATACGAAGTTACATACGAACAAATCTAAGCACTTCGACCTATAACCCGTCAGTTCACAAAGTCTATTAGATTAAATCATGGAGTGCATAATATCCCACATTTTTTGAAGAAGAAAGAAACAACTTGTATTGATATATTAGTTTCTACAATGGAAGATTTGGTTTTTTCCACTCTTGAAGAGTTAGTAGAATTTGCAGAAAATACAGTGCATCAAGATCAACTTCCACCCATTAACAAAGGGTACAAGGATGACGTTCTTATTTCTTACGACACTTTTGATGGATTAGATGGTGAAGGATAAGATTCCTCAAATTTTGGGAAGGAATAGAAGCATAAAGATGAATACATGGTAGACCAGGAATTGGGTTGGATGGCCCAAGGGCCTCTTGCTCTTTAGGACATTCTCCATAATATTCTTAGACACCTCGAAAAGTTGTTATCAATGTTCAATCAAGAAAATAAGACAAAGGAAGAAGAGCACATTGATGACTTTTACATGCATCTACGGATGTTAGACGTAAGGTACGATGATGTTTCTTGCAAACTTTTTCTTTATACATTATAACTTAGAGCAATAACATGGTAACATAGTCTGTCTATCCATTTGGTCCAAAGTTGGATGGAGTTCAAAAAAAGAGCCCATGAATAGTAAAATGGGGGAAAAGGATAAAGTGAAATAATTTAATCAAATATTCAATCATCTATTGAATACATTTCCCCTGGGAACATAGCCACATGATTTAATTACTATCGATTATTATACAACTACCTTGCCCACTAACATTTCCCAATTCATTAAAAGAGATGCAAAGGGAATACTAGCATTAAAATTTGCAAAGGTGATTACCGTCGAGAAGGACTTTCGTGCCATCAGATTCATTAATGATGATGAAGAATCAAAGAAATCCAAAGAAACTAGTAGGAAGTCTCAACCTTCTCCTAGTAAATCTAAAGAAAAGGAATCATGAGATATTGAAAGCTTCACTAGGATGGTGAAAATGCTTACCAACGGAACCTTAGAATTAAAGAAAAGGTCAAGCTAGACTTCTACTAGCAGCAAGCCTCCCAAGTCCTTCCCGTTTTGAAGGAATAATGATAACAACAATAATCAGCTCACCAAGTCTTCCCAGAGTTGATATGTTGTGATGAATATAGAAAGTATCGACATGGATAATTATTGTTCTTTCCAATAGGAATATCACTGAAAAAATGCATTCCCACAGTGGAACCACAACATTAATTCTCTGGATGCACACATTATGGATTCTCTATTAGTAGATGAGCATTAAGAACATATAGAAGAAACATAAGAACCCACAATGGCTGAAGAATGGAAAGGTATTGGACATGTACTGAATGAATTTGGTTATATCTATAACACTGACAAGAATAATGTTGAAGAACCACCACAAAGTGAGGCCCCCCTAGGAAGAAATATGGTCTATATAGTTTGAAGAGTAAAGGGACCATTTCCGATCATGGGGTGATGAGACAAAAATAAAAGAGAATTTGTTAAGAAGAATCTCACCACCTATCAACACTACTCAGAATGCACATAGTAAGTTTGGAAATGCAATGAATTCCAAGAACACTTCCTCTAGTAACCTAAGTAAGTCCACCACTTCGAAAGTGTCAAACAAACCTACCCCTCTAGACACTTCTTCACAACTTGCTAAAGGTGAAACAATTAATTATAACATTGTTAAATATTTGAAGAGAGCGTGCACTAATATTTCAATCTATGAGCTTGCGAGGATCACATGCCAGTGTGAATTAATTGTCCAAGCCCTTTGTTGGGTAGCGGAGGCCCCGCACAATGGTTTTGGGACTTAAAGCCCATAATTTAGGGTGATGATATTGTAAAAGTTTCGCAAAGTGTGAGGAGCGTGAACTATAATAGGTCGAGTCAAAGGGTTGTTTACCCTAAAATAATGTAAAATAATAGAAAGTGAGTCGACCTGCCCATGGTCTGCGGACCATGGGAATGTATAAATAGAGAGAGGCTCTAAGGGTAGAAGGTAGCTTTTTGGAAAGATAAAATGTATTATGGGTTTGTAGTTGCAATATTCACCTTGAATCTAGAAGTCTGAGTCGTGAGTGTTAGTAGATAGATAGAGGCTCTGCAGCTGTGTGCACAGATGCCTGGTAGAGTCCACAGGCGTGTGCGCAGACCCCTGCAGCTGAGTGCGCTGGGTGGAATGGGAATGTACTAGATCAAAGTTAATAAGAGATAATTTGTTATAGAAATATTGTGTGCTTTATCATAGATCTATATGTTTTTCTTGCTTATGTTCTGAGTTTATGCATATCTATGGTTGCGTGCACTATTTATTACTGTTGAATGCTTGATTAGGACCTTAAGAATTAGATCAGAGGTATAATAAACACATTAATCATAAGAATCCAAGAAGCGTCGCATCGCCGAGCTTCACGAAGGCCATATTGTTGTGTAGAGGAGCTCGAGTTCGCAGATCAGTTCACGACCCCTCCAGTCCTCATCAAGACATCCCTAGGGTGTGGAAACCTGGTTCCAGCACCCTCCCTTACTACCTCGGGTGAGACTTCAGTCCGCGCTCCATAGATTGTTGCCGAAAGGGCTGGTAGTGTGAAATTTGTTTGGCTAACACACTTCTGAACCTAGGTCAGGCCCCATCAAGCCAACAAATGGTTCCGTTGCCAGGATCGGGATCTGCCTAAGGGATGTTTGATGTCGAAACACTATAACCCTATGAAGAAAGAGATTGAAGATTGGTTGGATCAGAAGCTCCATGAGTTTGTAGTACAGGAAAACAAAACTCCACAGATATCTAAAGAGAGGTGGTTGGATCGCTACTTATAAATGGAAATCCATGAGATATTCTTCATGTCCTTCTCGACATAATTGTATGAGTGGATCATGAGACTAGCTGACAGTCATGGGAGGTGCAACCTTGATTAGCCAATAGTGTGGACTCCAGAATTGGTACGTAGGCTAGAAGCATATGAAGATAAGATCGCGTGGGTAGTAGATCATTGGTTGGATCGGGTAATAGGAGGGTTTATCACTAAGTTCGCGATAGATACAACTATTAGCTACAACGAAGTGGAAAGGCATTTTCTCAAGGGATCGCGGGGTAAGTATATCAAATCATTAAATACCTGGATTAAAATGTTGTTATGTGAAAAACGGGTTATGAGAATCCATTGATGTCAGCGGTAATGCGGAGCAGAAGAGGCTACCAAGGGATCAAAGGGTTAGAGAAAAATCCCTTGATTTCACTTTCACGAGAAAGCGAGGAGAATCTCGCAGGGTTCTCTCCGAGAAGGGTGGTCTGGTTGATAAAGCAGCGCATTCCACTGTTACCACCTCCATCCATGCCATCACGCACTTCGCCTACATCAACCCCATCTTCAACTACCCCACCTCTACCACCACCAAGGGTTGGAATGGTGAGTGCGATCAAGTTGCCCATATTTAGAGGCATAGGAAGTGAGTAACCAAATCCGTTCTGGTTTGTGGTGAAGGCAGTATGGGAAGCCCAAGGTGTTATGGATGTTAACATCAAAAATGCCACTTTGGTAAGTGCATTGCAGGATCGCGTGTTGATGTGGTATATAAAGCACTCTAGTGATCATCCAAATGCGGGAATAGCAGAGATCCAGGATTCATTAAACAAAGAATTTAGTCGGCCAAAATCAGAGACGTAGTCGATCATCGGGTTCAAGGAGATCGTGATGCTGCTAGGTGAAACCCCTTGGGATCTGGATCAGAGACTGAAGAGTACGATCCATGAGGCTAACATGACACTAATAGATGCGCATCACCACACGCAGTTTGTGGCATCTTTGACACCACATCTGAGGACGATGCTATCACAGCAAAAGATCTTGACTCAGGCTAAAGCTTTATAGATAGCGATGATGTTGCATGAAACTCCAATATAGGATCTTGGGCTGGGAGTTCAGCAAATCCACGCACAACTACAAAACCGATTCTTAGAGATGTAAAGTTTGAAAAAAGATAAGGCGCCTCGGCCAGAAGCGTGAGAAGAGATGTGGTGCATAAAATGTAAAGGCCAGGGCCACGATAAGGATCATTGTCCGATATTAGTGAATTATTTCGCGGGGGGGGGACCAATGCCATTGAGACCAGAGGCACAGGTGGGGTCAAGCGCGGCACCCACACTTTGGTGCGCGATCTATCAGGTGGGAGGAAAGCACACAACAGAAAACTGTCATCTATTGCAAAAGTTTACACAACCCCCCCAGCAACTATTTTGCAATTTTTGTAGGTCGATGGGCCATGAAAAATGGAATTGTTGAATTTATGAGTTGCTGATGGATCGGACATCTGCTTACAAGATGTAGACTAAGGCGCGAGGTCAGGATCCAGCCATGGCAATAACGCGCGATGGATTCCCAGGACGCAGACGGAGACGAGGAGGAATGGGACCCAGACGAGGGTGTGGACAGTTAATCTGCTACAATTGTGGAGGACCTGGGCACTACACGCGTGACTGTACGAACCCAACCAGAACGTGTTGCCCATACTATTACCAATTTGATCATGAAGCGGTAGATTGCCCCACACTAATCGCACAAATGCATGAAAAAGGGGTGCTTCAGTCTACTCCCACACAGAACGTTCAAATGATGAAAGTCGAACTGCGTGAAGAGGACCCTAATGTGAATATGGTGCTCAGAAGCGGTGAAACCATAGGAGATGATAAGGGGAAGCAACCTGAGGAGGATACATGGGTTCGCAAGGCCCCTACAAAGAAACTTGAGTTTGATTTGGAATGCGTGAAGGAGACATTTATGGAAGCTAGGAAGAGCTTCGCAAAGGCGTCTACTTCAGGTAGTAAGGATCAAGCTGAGCCAGAAATGGATCCCTCTATGCTAACTACCTTTTTAGAGACATGCGTAAAGCTGCTATTATACAATAAAGTAGTTAAGGGATTACATGAGCTAATAACTAGGTGCACAAGGTCAGGTGAACCGCACATGATCCGAAAACTCGGAAAGCATGATTTGTGCACCGGGTGGGAAATGCGATTGATAGCATAGATTGGCAACTTTGAGATGGATCAGGTCATCCTAGACCTATGTTCAGGTGCGAATGTGCTACCTAAACAGACATGGAAACGCATGGGCAGGCTTGCATTACAATGGTCTCCTATTTAATTACAGATGGTGAACCAACAAAAGATCTTACCCATGGGGAGATTGCAAGGAGTCATAGTGGACATCGAAGGCACGAGCACAGAAATAGAATTTGAGGTAATAGAAATTGTGGATGACAATAAGCCTTACCCCGCATTGTTAGGAATAGAGTGGGCCACTGATATGAATGGATTCATTAACTTAAATAAGTGGAAGATGATATTTGAGAAAAAGTCCCTATGCTTAGTTATCTCGTTAGATCTAACTGAAGGAGCGCACTACACTGAACCTGTACGCGACAATGGAAGTGATGATGACGTGGATTATATCTACAAAATAGTTGCGCGAGATCAAGATTAGGTAAATCCGACTGTGGAGGGGTGGATACTATGGGAGAGCGTAGATTCCTTAGATTCAGAAGAAGAAGACGAACACTGGAATAATTGGTTAAGCCAAGTAACCACGCTAAACTGTAATATGATGACTAAATCACTACGTTGTGTATCAGTTCAAGATCAATATCTACCGACGTATGATGGGTTAACAGCGGTGGACGAATTCCTAAACAAGTTTGAGAGCGTGGTACTAGAGCACCAGAGGTTCAATGCATTAAATTGGGTGTTGTGCACAACGCCTACGTGTTGGTGGGGAACACATGAAGGAACCTTTGAAGACTGGTGCGCCTGTAGGTGGATGATGTAGATAAGGTTTGGGAAGCCGAAACTACGAATAACTGAGAAATATGATGGCTGTGATGACTCGTGCATACACCTCACAAGATGGACCAAGGCCTATGGAGAAGAACCCCAGCCAGAGTGGGTACACTTATTTTATCATACCCTAGATGTCATCCCAAGGAACTGGTATACTGAAACAGAACTCCGACATGGTACAGGCGAATGGGATATCTTGCAAGAAGGATTTTTATTAACATTCTTGTTTGAGGACTAATGGATGGATGTTGTTGATGATGTACTGCAAGTTATGAAGGCCCCCATTTTCAAAATACCACTGGAACAGGAAGAAATAGTGCAGCCAGGGTGATCTCATCAGTTGAGCCAGGCCCTAGAATGTTATAATGTGCAAGTAGAGGATGACGTTGATGACCGCAAAAACATCAATATTCTGGAATCAGAGGGGAGCTGCGAGGTTCGTGGACCATCGATCGAGGACCCTAACATCACAGTGCCCTTGAAAACGAAGCAGGTGAATATTTGTATAGATGAGGAGCCGAAGTACATGACGCTGGGAGAGTATTGGGATGATCCCACGATGGATAAGTTCGTCAAGTTACTTCGAGAATATCAAGACTTATTGCTGACCAAAATCACAGAGTTAAAAGGGATCCTCAGCGACCTAGGCGTGATGAAGATAACTCTAAAACCAGACATGAAGCCAGTTAAGTAGCGTCTGTATCGCCTGAATCCAAAGTATAAGGAAACGTTCTATGAAGAATTGGACAAAATGCTCGCAGCAAGAATCATTGAACCCATGGAAGAATCTGACTGGGTGAGTCCTATGATAGTGCAGGAGAAAAAACAAAAGGGCGAAATTCGAATCTACGTGGACCTCCGAAAGCTAAATGATGCCTATGTCCATGATCCGTTCTTGACACCATTCACAGATGAAGTCCTGGAGAATGTTGGCAGGCAGGAAGCATACTCATTCATGGATGGGTTCTCAGGGTACCATCAGATCAAGATCACACCGGAAGATAGAAGCAAGACAACCTTTGTGACCGAATGGGGATGTTTCCAGTACACTGTTATGCCCTTTGGATTGAAGAATGCGCCAGCAATATTTTTGTGTGTAGTAGTGGTTGCATTCAAGGAATTCATCCATAAGTTTTTAGAAGTTTATTTTGACGATTGGACTATATTTGGGTTAGTCAAGAAACATATAGTGAGCTTACGGTTGATGTTGGATACTTGCCAACGGCACCAGATTGTGCTGAACCTTAAGAAATGCACTTTCCTTGTCCCCTTTGGAAACTTGCTCAGTCATGTGGTCTACAGACAAGGCCTAATGGTGGATCCCATAAAGGTTGTTGTCATACTCAATCTGGAGGCTCCGCGAAGTGTCAAACAACTACGTGCCACATTAGGACACACTAGGTACTACCGAAAAGTCATTAAGAGCTATGCAGAAATCACAACACCAATGGAATAGTTGTTGAAAAAGGACACTACATATTGTTGGAAAGAGGAATGTAAGAAGAGTCTAGAGGTTCTCAAGGAAAAAATGGCATCTGCTCCTATTTTGGTCTTTCCAAAATGGGACATCGAATTTCATGTACATGTTGATGCGTCGTGTATTGCGCTGGGCGCTGTACTTACGCAGGAAGGTGCAGAAGGCGTTGATCACCTGATTGTGTTTGCGAGCCGGCGGCTATCCAAAGCTGAAAAGAACTATTCTACTACTGAGCACGAGGGACTGGCAATGGTATACGCACTCTAGAAATACTGCCACTATCTACTGGGTGGGCACTTTAAGATGTATACTGATCATTCTGCGTTGAAATACTTAGTGAATAAGCCTGTGTTGGGGGGCGTATTTGTAGATGGTTGTTACTATTCCAAGAATATGACTTCGAAGTCATTGTGAAGCCAGGATGCCTAAACGCAGGTCCAGATCACCTCTCGTGAATTGAGAACAGTGAGGAGCCAACAAATTTGGAGGAAGGATTACCCGATGCATAGCTCTATGCAGTGCATGTTGCAGACGGCCACTTTGAGGACATAATCCACTTCCTAACCACAGGGACCGCGTCGCAAGGATATTTAGTTCATCAGAGGAAAGAATTGGTAATATGCACAGCGGATTTTACTGTTATCGTGGGGCACCTCTACAAAATGGGCAACGATGAAATATTACAAATATATGTACCTAAATTTCGGTGAGGGAAGATTCTTGCAGAAGCACATGGGGGGATTACAGGAGGACATTATGCAGGATGTGCAACAGACCAGAAGATTCTTCACACTGGACTATGGTGGCCAACTCTACATCATGACTCAAAAGCATACTGTCGGGCCTGTGATGTATGTCAACAGACTGGGAAACCATTGCGGAGGGACAAAATGCTGCTCAATCCATTACTTTGCTAAATGGGTAGAAGCAGTTCCACTTAAGATGGATAATGCTGAAAACATCATTGAATTCATAGATCAGTTCATAATCACCAGGTTTGGATTGCCTTCCACTTTAATGTTTGATAATGCATCATAATTTTCTGGAAATGCAATGACTGAATTTGCACTCAAAATGGGTTTCAAGCTTAAATACTCAACCAATTATTATCCACAAGGGAATGGGTTAGCTGAATCAAAAAATAAAAACCTAATTAGAATTATCAAGTGAACCATTGACCAAAGTCATAAAAATTGGCATAAATCTTTAATATATGCTTTATGGGCAGATCGAATAACGCAGAAAACCTCTATCGGCACTTCTCCCTTTAACTTAGTTTATGGGAAAGAAGTGGTTCTTCCAACACATCTGGCAATTCCCTCTTTAGCCTTGGTTCAATATATTGATGAAGCACCAACTTCTTCTTTACAACTTAGGCAGCTGGAATTAATTAAATTAGAAGAACAATGAGAACGGGCTAAGGTAAATCACACTCATCATCAAGCATTGGTGAAAGCCTCTTTTGATTCCAATATGATATCCAGAAAATATTTTCAGATGGGAGATTTAGTTTTATAATTGGACAAGGCACATGAGGAAAAGGGAAAACATACAAAATTTCCAAGAATTTGGCTTGGTCCTTTTCAAATTGTAGAAGTCGTAGGTCCGTCTACCTTCATGTTACAAGATTTAACAGTGAAAAGAGATTCTCTACCTGTTAATGGTCAGATACTTAAGAAATATTTTCCATAGAAGATCATTCTTCTATTTTTGTAGAGTAGTTGTTTTTCTTTCCATAATAAAACCAGTTGGGAATGGTTACAATAGGCATTTACGAAAAAGACACCAATTCTCTTTCGAATTTTGATCTTTCGCTTGTATAAATAGCAAATCTTTTGGAAAATTGGTCTCTATTATTGAAAGATACAGTTAAAAACTCTAGCCTAGATATGATACTAGTTTCAACTTCATAAAATTTGATGAAAAAAACCTTTAGTGAAAAATTGTTTTATATCAGTGCAATGAAAGGTATCAATAACAAAATAAAGATTCTCTGTAGAACAGCTATTTCCAAAAACTCTACTATTGTCGTCCAGAGCTATCTTAAGGAAACAATGACTTCCTCCCTACTAAGGAAATCACAACTTTCAGAGGAACAATCCAAGGATACACTTTATCTTAAAGAGTGAGAGGTCTCATCACGAGCCGGCTTATCATAATCACAGATATTATAACTTGCTGACTTTGCCAATACTGCATACCACAACAGGGCAATGACTCGAGATTGTTAAAATCAAAAGGCAAGGGGTCTCATCATGAGCCAGCTTGTTCAGCAAAGTTATAAATCAGTGAATGATTGTGTCATGAATTGGCTACCAAACCAAGACATTGCTCTTTAAGAATAAAAAAGAAAATGAAAGCAGAAAGTGTGGATGTGGATTCTTCTTTGGGAATTGTAGGTTTCTTCAAGTAGGATATAGGATCATTGCTGGGTAACAGGTAACCCTATCAAAGCTATAAACGCTTGCTGGCAGCAGAGGCTCTACCTACGACAAATGAGCATATTTAAAACTGGTTTAAAGAGAAGACTTTGTTTTATCTTTACAAGCCAAGTAATGACTGATATAAATACAAGAACTAGCTTGAGGCAGCAAATAATCAAAGTTGAAAAAAGTTGAAACAAAATGACATGGACAGGTTAAAGTATAACGTACTTTATCTTTCCATAATAAAGTTTAACTTTCTGGAAAATTTTCTGTTTTGGAAGTTTTGAAAATTCAAAAAGCAGCAGAGATAACTGGTTCTTCCAAGTGAATCGCCAATTGTTGTGGCCAGCAACAGCTTCCCTTCTTATTTAGTGTAATTCCTAATACTAAATAAGTGGGGACCCTTAGCAAAAAATTTAAAAATCAAAGTAGTGTTTAAATTTCCTTTTTTG
Source organism: Pinus tabuliformis (assembly GCA_031772625.1). Classification (NCBI taxonomy): domain Eukaryota; kingdom Viridiplantae; phylum Streptophyta; class Pinopsida; order Pinales; family Pinaceae; genus Pinus; species Pinus tabuliformis. The sequence goes on from CM062820.1 coordinate 321,381,896, forward strand.
AATAAAGTTACCATCATAAGCTTAGGAAAACCCCCTTGAAAATTCATAAAAAATCTAAGTTTTATGATAAGGTAAGACACAAATTTTTCCTTAGGAATATCGCATCGCAAAAAGATAACGGGATGCCTCCTTATGAGCTGAATTTTAAACATTTCAAGATTGCGATGTGTGACAATGAAATATCACATCGCATACAACACAATTTACAACAAAACACTTTAATTTGCCGATATGCGATGATGCTGATCACAAAATCGCATTTCGCAGAAAACAAGTTAACAAAGTTTATCATATATAACGTTTCTACGATATTGCGATCTCGCGATATAGCGACAATGCGATAATGCAATATTACGAGTGACCAACTTTGTGATGTTACGATTATGCAATGTTATCATTTCACGATGCTGTGATCTGCGATATTGCAAAGCAAACCACAAAATCGCTTTATCGCAAATCTTTAGGGCGCGTTATTCAAGAAAAGTATTTTCCATAAGCTGACACCTGGTTATGTGCTTTAATGCTAATAAATGAGGTAGTTGCCAGTTATTAATGGAATATGGGTTCGTGCTTATCGAAAAATTATCTCACGTAAGGTGGTATACTTGATGTGTCTGCGGCATTTAAAACTTTCCCATCACCCTTCCTTGTCATTCATTTTCACTTCACTTGTGAATTGCAGGAACGGAGAATAGAGGCCAATACAAAGTAATACGCAGGATAAAATGGGAAAGAAAAGCAAAGCCCTGAGCTCTAAAGAAAAATAAATGGCACCCTTATATACAGACACGGCCTGTAATAGAGACATGGGAATTGCTACGTGGGAAGGCATGTATAATCTGCTCGAAGAGGAGAATCCAAGAGTAATGGAAGTTGTTGCTACTGTGGGTTCAAATGGTTCTTTTGAAGTATCCCTTACAGAGTTAGCCTGCTCATTCTTACACCGGATAGCAGCAAGACCCAAAATTCTCCCATACACGGACATAGTCAAGTGGATACTGGACAGCGTGGATATCAGAAATAGACAGTTCAAAACTCAGGGTCAAGGACTCATCGGTTCATTTGCTGCACAGGATTTAAGGATCATGTATCATTTACCGGAGCCATAGGAAACTTATAACAAGCATTTTATGGAAAAATTTGCAAAAGAAAATCAAGACCTGGCAGAAACCACCAAAGACTGGTCTAGGAGGGACGAACCGCTGAAGAAAGATAAACACGGTATGTACAGTACTAGTTCTCTCACCTCCCCATATTGCTTTGCTACTGCCATGCTCTGTAGATTGTTTAGAATGCCAGATATCAACAAATTTTCATCTGAATGGCTACCGTTATTGGATGCCACCACAAATGTCACTATTGTAGATTGGGCCAAAATCTTATCTGAAAATTCAGTTACGGCCATTGTAAGTTACCGATCTAAAAGAACTGTCTCTCAAAGAATCTATCCTCCTTTTTACCTATCAATGTATGTAATGGATGGGATATGTTATGTTTCTAAGTTTCCTGTAATGGGTTGGAAGTGGACAACTCAAGACCCCTTACCTATTCATGTCTATCATAAAGAATTATGGGACTCTAAGTTCACTCCATACTTCTACCAAATTTGTCATGGAATTATGCTGCCCTTGTATAGAATGTTGTATGATAAAGACGCTCTGAGACGCTCTCCTGAAGAAGAGGTAGACATCCTCCCTGTCGCAAGATGGTTCGAGGAGGAATTGTTTACTTATGTCAGGGTATTTGGAAGTTCTGCTTCTCCTCATGTCCTACCTTTGTATATCCCTGATAAACTGTTAGCTCGAGAGATTGCCTATCAAACCTATGGGGAAGGCGGTCTAACTAAAGATTTGAAAGACAAAAAGAAGGCTATATGGCCATAGTTTCTTGTAGTCTGTGGGTCCTTCTCGCTATTTGATGTAGGCCACGCATTCACAAAAGTAAATAATATAACGTGTTTACAGTTATTCAAATTTTCAGGAAGACCATTTGACCCTCATGATGTTGCCAAGAATTTCACTACTACAGTCAAGATAAAGGTGTTCTCTGGAGAAAAGGATTTATTCGATGATATATTCCAACAGAAAAGCACACTTGAAGAAATTCTACATGCAGCCCAATTGCAATTCTCTCCAAAAGAATTTCAAAAGTTCAAAATATATAGGGAAAGAAGGTTAGCCAGTATTCCTTTGGAGAAACTACGCCTAAAACCCGCAAGGGAACCAACTCCAAGTGTTAGTCTTAGTGGGAGTTCAAGCACAAACGGATCTAAATCCAAGTCTGGAAAAGAAACATCTGAACATTCTAAAAGATTTGGAAATGAACAGGATAAGAGTGAAGGGTCAGTAAAGGATACTACCCAATCAATGGAACTTCTACAGCAACATATTTTTTCCTCCCCACAAAGATATCCTCTCCCTCTCGTCATTCAAACACCACCAGTCACAACTGAACTAGATAAAGAATGGGAAACCTTCAATGAATTGATCAATCTTGAAGGACAAACCATAAAAGCACCTGTGAGTGATGCACAGGTAACAAAAGAAGTAGTCACAACAACAGTCAGTAATGTCTCAGATATGGAGCATATTCCTATTGCCCCATCCTCTGAGCTTATGCTCAAAATAGAAGAAATTCCTCCTCTTGATGTACTTTATAGCCCACAGCACAAAGCAGTAGTAAGAAGACAAAGGAAGAAAAGGAAATTGGAAAACGTGCTCCCTCAAGACACAGAACAATTAGATGTCCTCTGGCAAGATCCCACTAGTAATCCCACTGAGAATCTCACCAAACTATCTTAGATCGCAGGAGCATATGCCTCTGCAACTAGTGATAAAGCATCTGAGGTATAGCAATTGCTAAAAGAAAAGGAAGACTAGATACAAGCTTTGCAACAACAGTTGCAACAAGCTGACACCAACAATGAAGCACAGAAACAGCTTGAGAGCTTACAACAAGACTTCCAACAAATGCAGATAGGATATTAGAAAAGTTTGGATGAGAAAGGAAAGCAGTTACAGGATTTACAGGAGATGCACAAGGACAATCCTAAACTTACGGAATTCATCACAAAGTCCATTTCCTTGAATGAACAATTACTACAACAGCAGGAAGCTTTGGGCCAAAAGATATCGCAGTGGAGCTATTATTGTGAAATAAGTGATAAAACCACTAATCAAGTGGTAGATTTAAGAAGTGACTATGATCTAATTGATAAACGGGTGACTGAATATTTGGCTTGGCAAGAAATAGATGAGGGAAAAAGAGCAGGTGCACCAAGGATCAACGAAAATCATAAAGAAATTCTCTTTAACAAATGGGACGAGCAAATCAGGGACGTAGAGCAAGCAACAAAAGGAGCAGCCATGACAGCAAGCAATATTATTGATTGTGTAAATGGAAATTTGCACAGGGAAAATTTGATCGCAGAGACCACTCCAGGATATTTACCTAACGCACAGCAACTACACGCAGATTGGAAGCAGAAGGCAAAAGAAAAGGCAGAAGCAATTCAAGGGTTAACCAGGTTAAACTGGGATTATTGTTGGGCTTACTTGGTAAAGCCACATAGCCAGTGGATGACTCTTAAGTGCATCATCAATTCGGCCGAAAAAATGGTGCCAGCTCTTGTCGATTCTATTTTCTCAGCTTAGCTAAAATCGGAAGTCGGCCAGCCGACTCTTCTCAAACAGATGCTGCATGCGTGCGATTTCAAGGACCAAATACAGAAGTAGTTTAATTTTAGATTCAATTTTAGTTTTAATTTTGTTTTATTTTCCTGAAAAGAGGATGGTCATTTAAACCGCATCCTATATTTTTGTAATAATTTATTTTTAGATTTAGTTAGTAGTATTTAAACCCCTCTCATGCATTTAGAGAGGGGTCCTGAAATTTATCAAAAACTTATCCCCAAAACATGCACTTCTGTACCCTCTGAGGAGGTTTTGATGAATGAATGGAACAGGATTTATTGATGTTTGCATTTGATATCTGCTACTGATGTTGCACTTTTGTACTCTTAGTGGATATTTGATCAAGAAGAGATAAATCGTTATCACTTGAAGCTCATGAGTAGGACTAGTTATAAATGGTATTTCTATCTCTTAACTATTTCTACCTTGTGTTAGAGTGATTTTCAAGTTCAGTTATTTATATATTAATGTATGAATGCCTGAGTTATCATTTGGCACTTTTGTACGGTGATAGCTATTTATTTATGCTTAGTGTATGAATAGCTTATTATGCGATATGTTTTTCACAACTGTTTCGTCTAACTTTTTATACGAAGTGGTTCATCTTTATTGAATTCTTTTCTCATGGCAGCTGAATGATATTTATTACCAGTTGTTATTTGAAATCATTTTAGATCGCATAAAGGAAAGATTACACCCCAGGTTAGTGTAGATTTACATATTTCTATTTATTAGAATATAATTTCCTTATTATTAGAATAGAACTAGAATAGAAGTATTCCATTTAGAAACTATTAGAAATAGAAATATCCATCTTTCTCACACACACATAAATTGGGAAATTGGTCCTATATCCCCAGTCGTACCCGCTATACCAAATGGAAAAAGAGCTTCCAACCAAGGTCCGGACTGAGCGGGTATCCCCCTTGTTGTAGACCCGATTTTCGAGACTTCAATAGAACTTTAGTGTATGCCTTTACTAAAATTTTTGCTACAATGAGAATAATATTCTAGATGGTCTTAACATAAATTTCTCATTATTATACTTCATTCCAATAGAATAGTAACATTGAACAAAATAATCATTTTCCATCATTTCATCACAAAATATCAACATAGAAATGGCCCAATCTATTTGAAAATGAAAACTTTAGCAAGAATATGGGTTGATTTAGCCCAAGTAAAAGAACTAGCATATGGATTTGATTAGAATGTTGTAACAGCAATTGTGGCTAGACTTTCCATGCAAAGATTGAGTCCTCAGGTTTGTTGTGTAAGTGTAGTTGGGTCTTTCATAATGACTCAACCCTCAAAACTATAAGTTAAATCTTAGTCTTTCCAAATAATGATAGAAGAACTTGAAATACAAAAAAAAAAAAAAATTAAGTTCAAAATAGAAAAAAATTCCTTAAAGTTCCATATCGAACCTCTAATGATCGTAGAAGCCTAGAATGATTCTCTATCATGAGCTTCAAGAGAAACAAAAACAAACTCAGAGGTGGCATGATCTTCCAATTGGTTTCTTCCTCCTCTTATGGATATCATAGGTAAAAATATATCCTCTTTATGGATCCCATGTAGCTAGGTTTTCAACTAGGCCCATGGATGGGTTGTAGATGGGCCGCATGCAATCTTCCTCACACCACACAACACTCCACAACGCATATGATAAAGAAAATCACCTTAGAGGGCATCATGTTTTTCCTCAAACAAATCATGGCATAATGTAATTACTCTTATCCATTCTAACACTAGTTTTGATGCATTCATCAATGCTCACAATATTGGCCTCAATATTTAGTTGTGTGCCCAGGGAGTTCAAGAGAAGGAATAATATTGTAGAGTAGTTTAGTCATTGGCACTAGAAAAATGAACAAAAGAATTAAAATGATGAAATGGTGGTAAGTTTCATGTATGGTGTTGAGAAAAACCTTCATATATCTTAAATGACTCTAGATTTCATGCTTGGAATTGGTGAGCATGCTTTCCTATATTGTGAGTTGAGAAGAGATTATGGAAAGCAGAATTAAGCAGTAGGTGTCTTCCATGAATGTCACTCAGGCTATGTAATGAGGGGTGCCTAATTTGAGGAAGGGAGGTCACAATCTTGTGGCTTTGATACCACTATTGGAAATGCAAAAAAATGGAGAAGGTATTTTGATAAGTGTGTGATACATTTCTCATTAGAATTATACACACAAATGCATTAGCTTATGATTCTTGGTTTCATCTTCTAAGACATCTCCTAGAATCTCAATGTACTGAATAATACAAATTTAATGTAATCCCTAAGGATTAGTTTTCAAACAATAATATTCATAAACATTTTAATTAATCATTATAAATTAAATCATTTATATAATAATATTGATTTTTATATTTTAATTTATATGATTAGATTAATAATTGAATTAATGCATTGTATTATTTATGCAAATACACTAACAGATTGTGTCTTTGTTCATTCTAGTAGTGTAAATCATTAGTATGTTTAATCAACATATGTTTTACAAACTTGCTAATATAATAAAAGAGAAAGGAATCTTATTTTATATCATTAAGGGACTATTTGTTATAGTTATATCTTGCTTATGTGATTAGTTTCAAAGGGTTTCATTCTGCAAGGTAACTATGATAGGCCCTAAGTGATACCCCCTCATTGTAAATCGTGTAACTATGTAATCTTAATGAAAAACAAAGGCCTAAGTATTGGGACACATATTACAAAGCTTGAGTAAGGAGAATGCTTGGGATTTAATGAAAATTTAATTGTTTTCTTACATCCAGGGAAGGTTGGCAGAAGTGTCATTAAATGAGACTAGTTATAACAGTTAATGGGGTAAGAAAGAGGAAAAATAATCCATACTTACTTGGATGATTTTACAAAGGTGAAACGGCAAAAAAAATTAAATATGAGGATGGGTCATGCTAGTAGTTTTAACAGGCCAGGTCAACCAATAGAAACATGGGCTAAGAACCTGACACAAGAAATCCTCACGATCAATTGAAATAAAACGACGATAGTATAGGAAAGAGGAAGAGGGGTATTTGTGTCGGTTATAGAGAGAATCAGAGAACATTGCAACAGATCATAGAAGGGAGTTAAAATATTCATTCCGAAAGAGTGGTGGGAAAATAGAACCAAGAGAAGATATATATAGCCAATGAAAGAAAAAAGAATAAGGAAAATAACTAAGAGCAACAAAGAAGGAAACAAAAGCTCGGTGTTTCTATAAGAGTTGAGGAGTAAGAAGTCATTCAACTAAGCATAGAAAGGCTAGAAGAACATATCTCAGGTGAGGGAAAAAGTCTTGATATTCCTTGGACAATTGGAGGGTGGAGATGGATGATCTTTGGATTCCCTTGAAAGTTGGGGTGGAGGTTTGTCTCCTGGATTCCTAGTAAGGAGATTTTTGAAGCTTCCTTGCTTGTTTCATGGTTCTTACTTTGTGTTCTAGATTCCCAAGATTGGGTGGAACCACTATGTATGCTTGTATTGTTGAGAGTGGAGGTGTTGACCTATCAATTCCCTTGTGTTGCTGAGAGTGGGGGTGTCATACTATGGATTCCTTTGTGTTGCTGAGGGTGGAGGTGTCAAATTATCTATTCCCTTGTGTTTCTCTGGGTGGATGTGTCGACCTCTAGATTCCCTTGTGTGGAAGTGTCAACCTTTGCATTCCCTTGTGTTTCTGAGGGTGGAGGTGTCAACATCTATATTTCCTTATGTTGCTTAGGGTGGAAGTATTGACCTTTAGATTCCCTTGTGTTGCTAAGAATGGAGGTGTCGACCTCTAGATTCCCTTGTTTAGATGGTGGATGGAGATTGGGGCATCTCTAGATTCCCTATTTCAGTTTATCACATGGAGTATTTGGTGGGTGGAGGTGGTTTACATTTGGATTCCTTATTTCAACTAGTTGCATTGAGTAGCTGGTGGGTGGAGGTGTTTGAGGCCTCTAGAGTCCTTGTTTTAGCTAGTAGTTTTGGTTTATCCTTTCAGAAATCCTCCTCAAACTCTGGAATTTAGCTCATGGGTGATTGGCTCATGGGTGGAGAGTTGATGTTCCACTCTTAGTTTTTTACCATTTGAAAATAATAAGATATGTTACTTACTTATGTACTTGACATAATGAGAGGATGAATTTTATTGTTATCATGATTCATACATGTATTATCACTGCTAATAAAGGAGTATGTTTCTCATGTCAATCGATGATGAGATGTTGTATATATTAGTGTAATTCTCATGGTTATTGGTAAGCCCTGGTATTGCACCAAGAATGTTGCAACTCCCAAGGGCTCCTCAACTCAAATTATCAACTCGGGGTACATACAAACTTAGAGGTGATAGTCCTATATGCACACTATGTTATATTCTACTCATTCTACCCTCATCCATGAAATTAGATCAATATGTTCATAGACCATTCCTCCTATTGTAATATGGTGAAAGCTTGTTGATGAAAGCACAATTGAAAATTGATTCTAGCTACGAAAGTGGAAATGCCATTTTCTCAACTTGTAGATGATAGTTAATAATTTCATGAAAGGAAAAGGGATAATATACTTGTAGAAGGAAAGCTACTCTATCTTGCATAATTAATCAAACCAAAAACATTATTTCATGTATATATACCTATTTCACACTTCCTTGAAAATCGGAAACCTAACTTGCATCATACTTGTGATTGAAAAAACTAATTCTACTCTATTTTGCAATGAGGAAAAGGAATGGTTGGAGTGGTCTAGGAGCTTCCCTTGATCATTAAATCACAACTTGGGGTCATTAGTCATCTTTACTGAGTTAAGGCTGAAGTCGGGAGAAAACCAGGTGAAGAAAAGTGGTGCAACAGGTGCTACTAAAGGAGGACATGTATTGCTACAGGAGCACTTGTAATGCTATAGGAGGGGTTCCAAGAGCCCTTTTAGGGTGGATATGGTTTCTTGAGGGAATGAATAAATAGATGAAGGTTGGAGAGAGTGAAGGAAGGTTGAGACAACCTCCTAACCAATCCTGTGACCTCTCAGAGGCTTTTATTGCACCAGGAAGAATGCCCATGATGTCTTATATTTCCTAGGAAAAGTGACTATGGAAATAGAGTTTTGGGTGAAAAATTGAGGGATGGAAAGAGAATATGGAGAAGTAAAAAATGGAGGTGAAAGAGGTTCCCTTCGCTACATCTCAACATATCCCTACAACCATCCACATACACCTTTCCATTGATCATTAACACAGTGATATAAACTATGATGGAAAAGATGAGTTGAATTTGAATAACATATATTTCATGCCATAACACTACTCTAACCACTGAATTGACTCCTAAGTTATAGAAAGTAAATATGAAGAAGGACAACTAATATCTATATATTTCCAAGAAATCATAAACACAATGTTTCGTTGAGATTGTGAAATATTCCAACCATTATCCCACAAGAGAGGTGATGTAGAAGCTTGCAATCACAGGTTTTAATAGCTTAACCTCTACTTTAATGAAAGAAATCTATCAAATTCATGGAACTAAGAACAAGAAAAAAATAAAAAAGAAGCACCAAAGCCTCTAGGTTGGACCCAAACCCAAGGGTCTCAACCCTCTAAAACTAACTTAAATACAACTGAATAACCAACTTCTCATTATCAAAAAGTGAAAGTCACATACATCACATGAAAGTAAAAATAACAACGGAAAGCTCTGAGCTCAATATTTACACCTAGTTGAATAAAAAATTCGAATCCTAATGAGCTTTTCATCTTGTTTAATTATACAAAATGGTAGTTGATAGAAGCTCCCTTGAAAATAGGATTGGTTCCTTCCTTGATCTCCGAAATGGTGGATTTGGCCCCTCTCGAGATTCACTTGTACTAGGATTTTCTTGGTTGTCAATGAATTCAAACTAGTGAGAGAGGATGTTGTGATCCCAAGCCGAGTTAGGCAATTAAGGAAATGGACAAACCCCCTAGATTCTCTGATAATTGTCTCCATCAAGCCCCTGCATAGTAAATGCCTAAAAAATTCTTCTTTCTCCTACAATTAAACCACATTAGGCCACATACTATGACAAACACCTTTTACTCTTCTTACTGAACATATTATAAGCAAAAATGTGAAGTAATGTGACAAAAGGATAGTTTTAAGGGTGTGGATGGCATGATTATCTTCAAAATATACCTATTGATGGGACTCATCATCACCCCCCTATTGAAGGTGTTTCTCATTGTCTGAGCAATGTAGTCATCTATGTAAATCTCTTGCATGGCATTAGTGGCCTCTTTGACACCCCAAGGCACCTTAGATAGTGTGCCTTCTTATGAGTAAAAACCTGCATTTGTTTCTATCTCAATCTACTCTTTCTTCTCTTATGTTTAGTGTCTTCCTTCTTGTAAGCCTAGCAGTAAGGGTAGACTGAGTTTGATTCCTATCCATCTGATCTTCATCCTATTCATGATTCACTTGTACAATGGTGTTCTCTCCAAGGAATTCCTTAGCCTTTCAGGAGAGTGATATTCTCTAATTTATAGACTATGGCATAAGGCATGCCATTTTCTCAGGAAATGTTGTAGACTTTTTATTCCCAACATTCTAAAGGTGTCTTCAAAGTGAAAAATGGATTGCTCCTAAGTTGCAAGTGTTTGGGTGCTAAAGTAGTATCAGAGGAGATGATGTTATGATTGTTGATGATAACCTTAGGGCTCACTAGATCTTATCTGATATACAAGGGCTCCTTATCCTCTTTTATCATTACCTTTTTCACCTCCTCAGCCCTTGTCTCCTCATGAGTCAACCAAGATTCTAAAGCCATTAGCTACCTATCTCCCAATATTAAATTTGGATCCCATAAATTCAAATCTGTCAAAGTGAAATTATGCATGTAGAATTCAACTAACTTTTCCTTGTATTCCATACTATTTTGTTTTGCAAAACTAAATAAACTGCCTATAGTCCTAAAAAGGAAGAGACCCATATTGTGCTAGAGATTTTATTTGGAACTGCAAGCACTGTTATTTGAGGAAGAGAGCATAAGACTTTGATGGTTTCCCGCATTGCAGCGCTTCCATAGAGAGACTTCCCATAGTGGTAATTTGTGTTTCTTTCTCATGCATCCTCTTTATCAACCTTGTGTTTTATTCCTATAAATTCTCGTTCATAATAGACTCCCTTAGTCTAAAATCACTCAATTCCTTTCCCATTTCAATGAATTTTCCCTCCATGAGGACCACATCTTCCACATTCTTGGATTTGGCAATTTGCATCCACTTGTGGGTTTTGCCTCCTTCTCTCTATCTCCATCTCATAAAGGAGTGGGACTACAAATTTTTCAGGGATAATCCTTCCTTCAATAGAACCCCAAGATATGTTATGGATCATGCTCTTGGAGCTCTTGGAGGTCCTTTCCAATTGACTTTTACATGGATGATTCTTTTTGTAGCTCTTTTTTCTGCTCATGTAGCTTCCCCTGTTCCTTCTGTAGCAGACTTTGCCTCTCCTGTAACAAACCTTGTCTCTCCTGTAGATTATGTTCTTCTTCTTTCTCAAAGGTAGCTTGTGTCCTAGGTTTCTTGAAGGTCACTAGCCTAGCAGTGGGCCTACCCATAGATGCTACAGGAGACTGAGTTTTGGTTTTAGGAGAAGTGAACTCCTCAAATTTTCCCTCACTCGGTCCCACTTCTTCCTTTTTAATTAGCGATTCATCAATAATGATAGGGACCCTTGTGGGAGCTTGTGGCTTCCCCTGTCTAATTCCAGTGCTCTTCCTAGTTTTGAAATACAGGGTACCTTGTCTTGGTTAACTCCTCTTGGGCTTGATAGGAGTGCCTAATGTAGGCAATGTTGCAGCTACTTCTTGTTCAGTATCCCGTGGAGATAGACTTGTTAGATTTGGTTGTTTCTCTGCTTCTTGGGGCTTAGAAATATCCTTAGGGCTTACTATTCCTTCTACTTATTTATTCTCTTCTTCTTCTTTAATTTATGCTTCTCCTTTCTTTGTCTCTTTTGCCTTCTCTTCCTATGTTTTTCTTTCCCCTGCTTCTATTTTTGTTGCCTCCTCTTCCTCTATTTTTTCTCCTTCTTCTTCCTCTATTTTTCATTCTTTACCTCTAGTGTGTAGGTTTTAACCCTATACTGAAATTACCTGCAAATGAATTCTTAAAAACATAAAATATATAATGGCGAGAAACACAAAACAAATACACAAAGATTTTCCCTTGGATCCCAAAAACAGGACTACTAGATTGATTTTTCATTATGTTCCTTTCAATGTTACAATGCACACACACACACACACACACACACACACACACACATATATATATATATACATATATATATATACATGTTGAAGCATTCATAAACCCCAATCCATTAACCCTGGATTAGAACATAACCGTAGTTCCCTTGATTGGATCTACAAAATACCATGGGCATAAAACCATCATGCCCAAAACCATGTGTGAAACCCATGCACAAAACCATAGGTAGGTTCGCCCACCTAATATAGGGTCCAAAAAAAAAAAATCCTGGGGCACTGCCCCAGACTCCCCCAAAAAGGGGGGTTGTGCCCCCCTTGTGACCCCCCTTTTGTGCCCTACACAATGAACAGGGGGGGCTATCGCTCCCCCTGTGGAGCCCCCCACCCCTACCCCCCCCCCCCCCCCCCCACCCCCCTGCGCAGACTAGTCGTGGAAAGAATATAACACACACCTAACACAATGCTAGAGGCTTGTGTTTCTCCAAGTGTGATGCCTCGGGTTTCTATGAAAGTTTCCCTATCCATGTCCACAAATTTATTCCATAGGACAAGGATCCTTAAGTGTCTTGAATCATCCATCAAAATTAACTTGATGAGGCCATCATGAGCTAATTCTTGGTGCTTTCCTTCCCTCAACTTCTGACTCGTCTCCAAGATTGACTGTAGAAGGAAATGGGGAACACTATGTCTTTGAGGGAGAGGCAATTATGCCTCAAATATCGGCTCATGGAGAAATCTAAATTTGTAGGCATAAACCACACTCAATCTCCCTTCACAATATATATACTTGAGGATATGGTAAGCTACCGCATCCCAAGGGTAAGGTAGGCTTTATCTTCTTACTCCATTCTTATATTCTACAAGATTCTCTTTCAAAATGAAGAAGTTTTTCCTAGTTGTGGCACTCACTACCTTGTCTTCTTTGCTCCACCGAATTCCTAGGGGTAAGGTGGTCACTCTTCTTATGGTTTTAGGACTTATATAGATGGTAAACCTTGTGAAAATAGTAGCAGCATTTTCTTCTCCTTGAGAATGTAATGCCATAGAAAATTCATGAGTGAGATCATCATCATACCCCTTTAAAAACTCAAAGAAACCCAACCATTGGTGTCTTTTGAAGATGTCCACTACAGGAGGCTATTGGTGAATCCTCTTGGTGTCTAAGGATTCTCTTTTGTTAAATCCTCCCCCCATTTCTTCTATTGTTCCTCCTTAGTGATACTTAGGTGTGGCATTCAATTTTTTTTAACAATCTCGGTGGTGAAACAATGTTAAATTCCTTGGTAGTGGTGGGGGAGAAGGATGCTGGAAAATATATCAACCAAACTATTTTTCTATGCTTCTAACCACAAAAATTTCCAAAAATACCTCCTATTGCTTGATTGGCTATTATAGGTTATCAATTTCAAGAAGACTTCTCATGTAAATGGATGTAAAAAATGAGGAAGGAGGATGTCACTTAATTCTTGTCAAAACACCTTTGTGTTTGTATGATGATTTTGAGACAATTTTGAGCCACTATGGGTCCCTTTTCACCTTTCAATTTTCCCCTATAGCTCATTCTTGGCCCTCCTACAGCATCTCAGACCTTCTTGTAGCTTCCTCTTATAGCACCTGCAGATAGGATTTCAACTTGTTAGTGGAACCCTAGGTGGTCTGATATAATAGCTCATCCTTCCTCTACCTCTTTTTGGAATGAGTGATAAATGAAGTCGAGCCTAGTACATAATATTCTCTTTTGGGTAAAATCTCGGAGTGCTTTGGTGACATGGCATAAACACGATTTTCCTTTTTTGGACCATTTTCCCCAATCCTTGTAATTGTTTCCTCTCGCCTTGTGATTATCACCCCACTCTTCGAGAACACCACCTCACTTTGAGTTGACATATCCACGTTGCATGGGTGACTAATACAAACTTAATTTCACTAGCTGAGGGTGGCCAAGTTCACTGGCCACTTCTAGCCTATTAAAACTCCTATCTCAACCATTACACATTTTAGTCATTTTATGCATAGAGAAGAGGTGAGGGTTGCCATGTCTGATCCTACTTTTGGATCGAATTGCTGGAGATGGTTGCATGCTAGAACTAGGCCATATAACATGATTATCTTAGAGGGAGTTGACTCTTTTTCTTGTTTCATGTGCATGTCTTCATAACTTGATGATACCCTGAATGATAATTTTGTTGTGTGTGCATGTGCCTATCTAATGTCCAAGTTGTTGTTGGTGGTGGAATGACTTCCTAAGGATGATGTGTCCCTTCCTGGTTGTAAACATGGCTCTATCATGCTTTTTGTGGGTGAAAAAAAAAGAATATCTCAGGGATTTCTGTTGTGACTGGATCGATTGCTATAGGAGGAGTTTTTTACATGTAGCATCCATTTAATCCTCCCTTGGAGTCCTCATCTTTTATATTGGTGTTGAGGGGAAGTGATGACATGCCATGATGGTATGGTTAGAGTCATGAGGAAGTGGTGTAATGTTGGAGGAATAGAAAATAGATGTTTTTGTGCATGTGTTTTTTTTTTAAGAGGTAGGACAAAGTGGAAATTTTGAGAAAGTTTTGGATAAATGGAATGAATGGGTGTTGAAAGAATCATTGTAGGACCCCCCTTTATCATTTCCTAGAGGAAACATAGCCTTATGGTTTATTCTTCTCATTGGATCCCCCTCATGTAGCTTCACAGTCTCCTCCTGTAGCATTACAGGACCTCTTGTAGTAATACAGGTCCCTCTTGTAGCGTCACACTAAGGAGGTGAAATTCAAGTTCCTTGTTGATTGGATGGTAAAGAGGTATGGTTATATGAGTGTAGAGTACGGAGATGAGGTGTGTGGATGGGTGGATAGATGGAAACTTGTATTCTTAGTACTGTAGCCATAAATTCTGCCAACTATGTGTAGTCCTGCAAAAGAAAAAGAATGATAGAAGAAATGGTGTAAGAGCTCTTTCCATGTGTTTCTCTTTTCTCTTTTGTCTTTTTATATTCTTACTTTTTTAGATAAGTAGGCTTCCTTTGTAGAGGTTTTCAGCCTATCTTCCTTCCCTGGGTGCCTCAAAGGAGGTTTTCACCTAAGGATCTTTTATTTTTCTTTTCCTTTTGATGAGCCTCAGTATTGCAACAAGAACACTGCAACTCCCAAGGCTACGACTTTAATTATTAACCCAGGATCCGTACAAACTTAAGAGGTATCGAAACTATATGTGTAGCATACAATTTGTCCTTCCTTTGCTGTCATGATGTAATGGAGTGCATGTACTAAATTCAAATCCTAAACTAATTGCAAAAAATGAAATGCTCGAAATGGAAACCTCAACCTATTGCAAGAAAGAAAGTACAATGAAAGAAACATTTTATAATTGCATAAAGTAAAGATAATGAACTAAATGTCAACCATTACATTTCAAATACTTTAGATCCATTAACAAATTTCATTGGATGTGGCAATCAATAAAATCATCATTGTATTACCCATTTCATAAATTTGTCCATTAGCCCAAATCGCTTAAATGTTTTGCATGGGTAAAGAGGCAAGTCCTAAGTGGTATTTTGTTGGCACTATGGTACAAGTGTTTTCCTTGATGGCAACTCACACAGATTACAAATCATAGTGTAGCAGGTCAATAGCAAATAGTTGATGATCAGACTACAAAGAATGAAGAAAATGAGAGATCTGCAGGTTCCTATTCACAAAGTTGTGGTCCTCGGCTGGTTCCGCAGGTACGCCGTCGAAAAGATGCAGACATGTTCGCAGGTGTTCCGAACAAAAGGTGCGAACCTAAAGTGCACGGACTTTCATGCAGAGAAAAATGCACACACGTGGGAAATCTTATGGATGGTCCATGGTATTTGTCCGACGTTTTTGATCCTATGGTTTTGGTCTGTGGTTTTGCTTCTAAAGTATTGAACCCAGGTTTTGGGTCCCTTGTATTGGGTTTCTATGGTTTTGGTCCATGGTTTGAGTAAGGGCTTGTCTATAAAAAGGAAAGGAGATCATTTGGCTGGGCACAAATGTGTTGAATATCTTAAGAGCAAGATCTGAAATTCTGGTGATTGGTTGATGATTGATAGCTGGATCTGAATCAAGGAGAAACCTAAGAATTATAAGATGGATCTACTGATGGATCGCAATCTCCTTGGCACATGATCATATCTGTAGATCTGATAGTCTAGGGTATACTTGAAGTCTGAAAAATTGTCTATACCCGCAGGACCGCAAGTGCAGACAAGGCGCAGGTGCGGAGACCCGCAGGCCAGACACGACCGTAGGTGCGGAGAACCGCAGGACAGAGACGGCCGCAGGTGCGGAGACCCGCAGGTCAGCCACGGTAGCAGGTGCGGAGATCCACAGTTTTCACACAGCGGGAGTGCGGATGTTCGCAGGTTACTATTGGTGAAGTTGCAGACTTTTCTTGAAATTTGTTTTAGCTGCTTCTGTCTATTCTGCAGTGTTCTGGGTTCAGAATTGGTGTCTGGTTACTGTTACTATTTTTCTGGTTACAACATTCTGAGAAGTGTTTGATTGACTCCATATATTGGGGTTTCAGTGATTCAGTTTTGAGTGATGTAAAGATTGATGTTGGATGATTATGTGTTTCAAACATATTGATGGGTCCAGTATGAAAATGAGATGAAACGTGGCCTTTCAGATTATGATGATGTGTTCCATTAGTATCCAGTCTAAAAATCTATGAAATGTGGTAGCTGGAGGAAGAAAGAGAAGGTCATAGCCTTCTGTAGGTCGGCACCTATGTACTAGTATATCGGCTAGTACAAGAGCTAAGAGAACAAGTAAAGGTTGGAGCATTTCAGTAGGCCTGCACCTACGTACTAGTAAATGGATCGGCTAGTACAAGAGCTAAGGGGTTTATAGCTCCCTTCCAGGAATATCTAGAAAATGAAAGAAGGTTGTAGCCTTCTGCAGGTAGAAGCCTATGTACTGGTATAAGACTGCACCAGTACAAAAATATTGTAAAAGGAAGTTTTCTTATTAATAGAAGATAGAGACGACTTGCAGCAAGTGGTTTTCACCCACATTGGGTTTCCACCTTATATCATGGTGTCCAAGTGTGCTTCTTGAGTGTGATAATCTATTCTGTTTTACTGCTTCTGTTTACTGTTCATATGGTTAATAATGTTCTAATGCACTCATTAAGGATCAACTAACTGAATCATAAGTTTACTGGATATACACTGGTTGCATTAATCATAGTTGTGGAAGTAGTGTATATGAATCTGAATATGGAAATGAAAAAGTTAGATTGATTTGATAATACTGATTCACCCCCCCCCCAGTATTATTTCCAACAATTGGGATCAGAGCAGGTCCTTTGGTAGAAGCTTGATCGCTTGAAGGAGATCCGTGGAACAATGGGAAAGAAGCTTAAGAAGAAAGCACCTAAGAAAAAGAAGACATCTCAGAAGAGCTATGACAATGGGAGTATCGATTGGGGAATATGTGGAAGAAGCACTTCAGATTCAGAATCATTTCAGAATGAAGATGAACAAGATCTATTAGGTATGAATTTGTTATCCTCTGGTGATATAGTTATCTATCCTTTTGAAGATGATGAAAGTGGTAACGAAACACCTGAATTTGCTCTTATGGGTGAGCAAGAAAGATATCAAATAGAGGCAGAATTTAAAAGGCTTACAGACACAATTAGAGATCAACAAGATCTATTGAACAAAAGGGAATGTGCCTTCAAAGAAGAAGCTACCAAATTAAAAGTTCAACTAGAGGAAGGAAACAAGGTAAGGAAGGTATTCAAGGACAAGTTAGTTTAATGTCAAAAGTTGTAGGATGAAGTGACATCATTAAGAAATCAAGTCAATGAAAGGAGCACAACAATCAAGAAACTCAGAGATAGATCCAGTTATTATGAAAAGCTTGAAGCTACAATCCTCTCGCTAAAGGTAGATCTTGAAGAATCAAAGAAGCAGAATAAAGAACTACTCCAATCTCTTGAAAAACAAGAAAACAAAGTTCTTCAACTAAGACATCAGTTGGAAGAAGGAAGAAATGCTGAAGAAAACATGAAGAAGCAGTATCTTGAAAAGGAAGAGCAACATCAAGTCGAGGTAAATATTCTAAAAGATAAATTAGAATAAAAAGATAAGCTCTTACAATTTCAAGATAGTACTAAGATCTTGGATGATATTCTTAGTAGTCAAAGGTCTCCTGCTATCAAAACTGGTCTTGGTTTTCATGAATCTATTGAAGGTGAATCTAGTTCAGAAAATAAGACAAGGAACTCTAATGCAAAATCTGAAATGCTCAACAAGGAGATGAAAGGTCAACCCCATCAACAGCCAAGGAAAGAAATTCTTCAAAGAAAATATTTTACTCCTCCAATGAATAATGTTGAATGTTATGAATGTCATAATCTTGGACATGTTGCAACCAGATGCAGAAGAAGAATGGTTCAAGACCATCACACAGAAAGATCATCATGGTCCAGGTACTTTAAGGGATATTGTTTTTCTTGCAATATGTTTGGTCACAAAGTTGTTGATTGCTACAGGAGGAATATGAAACATATGAGATGTTATGCATGTAACAAGCTTGGACATATAGGAAACGAATGCAGGAACAAGGTACGAGCACCAAACCAAAAGGTGAAAACATAATCACTCTTGAAGATATGGAAGAAGAAGGAAGTACAGTCAGAAAGATGTGGCACAGCACCATATACAGACATAACAGACTCGGGGGGAACTGAAAGTGTAAAACTTCAGTGTCCTAAATCTCATATGCAAAGTTCATAAAGGGAAGTCATGTTTATACACGAGTTAGACAGTGCACAGTCACACAGGCTCAAGAAAAGGGTCTGATAAGATTCAGTCCATTACTTTTTTTGTTTGATAATGGTTACAATCTGCTGATGATGTGTGGAAATGTCTTGACACTTGTGTTTTGATCCTAACTTGTTGATGATGCCTTGATACTTCTTGCTGATATATGCATGATCAGATCTGACAATATACAAGATGGCACAGGTTCAGTGGAAGCACATACTTTTAAATGCATTGTTGGCATTATGTTGATGATCAGATCAGATTTATGGTTGATTCTCTAATGATGCATGTATGGTGCTTACATGGTGATCTTCATAAGGATAAGGAAAAGTACAAAGCTTGATTACACATTACTTAATGATGAATCACTCATATGCTGCTGTCGTCATATGCATAAAGATCATATAATACAGTTATGATGCAGGATTTCTATAATTCTTGGTGCTTATATGGATGAGGATTGTTGTTGTTGATGATATCAAGAAGTCTTGACAATGATATTGAGCTCAAGATACATAGTGTTGGATACATGGATGATTACTCAAAGTTACATGATTGGAGACATAATGATACTTACATATGTTGATTGATGCAGATATTCCCAAAGTGATGGTACTTGGATCATGCAGATCTTGATGTTGATGAGATGGCTATAGTGTGCTTCACATATGATTTGGTTGCTAGTCTAGATGCTGTTGATAGATGCTTATGGAGAAGATCATACATTGTGTATGATAGTTGCTGATGACTATCATGGTCTTATTTAGATGTTTGGTCTCTGTTATAAACATCATGTATATCATTCAATGTAAAGTTCATATCAAGACTCATGATGTAATAGTTTGTCTCTGTCTATTTGATGAATCCCTTTTTGGTCATATGATGTAATTTGTACCCTCTCTATGCATGGGAAGGATGATGTAATATTTCAGTCATGTATTGGTATCTGGTGTATCTCCACTTGGTTGGATGGATGAGTGAATACTGGTATATCCCCACTTGGTTGGAAGATGAATGTATGTATGAGTCTTTGGTGATAGGAAGGTCACTTATGATGTATAGAGTCATATTCTTCTTATAAAACATCCTTTTGTAGACCTTGCTTACAGTCAGGGGGAGCATGAACATCACACTTCAGCAGAGCAGAGATTTCAGCATGTACTCAGAGGGAGCATGGACAGATTGGCACACCTTGGCATATACAAAGGATGAGCTCATTCAGAGATTTCAGCAGGTTCTCAAGGGGAGTATGGACAACGGAATGTTTATCAAGGAAAGAGAATATCTTGGTCCGCCCTTTGCCCTTGATGTCAAAGGGAGAGAGTGATTTGGTATTATTGTCATCAATTCCAAAGGGGGAGATTGTTGGCATTATGATGCATGTGTTGTACTTGATGGCAACCCACTTGTAGAAGAACAACTCTCATATACATAACTCTACAGAAGTGATATCAGATGTGAGATACAGGACAGCTCAAAGGAATCAAAAGACAGTTCTCAGTATGACAAATTAGCTTTGCCGTCCAGTCCAAAGGGGGAGATTGTTGGCACTATGGTACAAGTGTTGTCCTTGATGGAAACTCACACAAATGACAGATCATAGTGTAGCAGGTCAGTAGCAAAGAGTTGATGATTAGACTACAAAGAATGAAGAAAATGAGAGATCCACAAGTTCCTGTTCACAAAGTTGCGGTCCTTAGCTGGTTCCACAGGTACGTCGTCGAAAATATGCAGACATGTTCGCAGGTGTTCCGAACAAAAGGTGCGAACCTAAAGTGCACGGACTTTCATGCAGAGAAAAACGCGTGCACGTGGGAAATGTTATGGATGGTCCATGGTATTTGTCTGACGTTTTTTATCCTATGGTTTTGGTCTATGGTTTTTCTTCTAAAGTATTGAACCCAAGTTTTGGGTCCCTTGTATTGGGTTTCTATGGTTTTGGTCCATGGTTTGAGTAAGGGCTTGTCTATAAAAAGGAAAGGAGATCATTTGGCTGGGCACGGATGTGTTGAATATCTTAAGAGAAAGATCTGAAATTCTGGTGATCAGTTGATGAGTGATAGCTGGATCTGAATCAAGGAGAAACCTAAGCATTATAAGACGTATCTACTGATGGATCGCACTCTCCTTGGCTCATGATTAGATATGTAGATCTGATAGTCTGGGGTATACTTGAAGTCTGAAAAATTGTCTATACCCGCAAGTCCGCAGGTGCAGACAAGGCGCAGGTGCGGAGACCCGCAGGCCAGACACGGCCGTAGGTGCGGAGAACCACAGGACAGAGACGGCCGCAGGTGCGGAGACCCGCAGGTCAGCCACGGTAGCAGGTGCGTAGATCCGCAGTTTTCACACAGTGGGAGTGCGGATATTCGCAAGTTACTATTAGTGAAGCTGCAGACTTTTCTTGAAATTTGTTTTAGCTGCTTCTGTCTATTCTGTAGTGTTCTGGGTTCAGAATTGGTGTCTGGTTACTGTTACTATTTTTCTGGTTACAACATTCTGAGAAGTGTTTGATTGACTCCATATATTGGGGTTTCAGTGATTCAATTTTGAGTGATGTAAAGATTGATGTTGGATGATTATGTGTTTCAATGATATTGATGGGTCCAATATGAAAATGGGATGAAACGTGGCCTTTCAGATTATGATGATGTGTTCCATGAGTATCCAGTCTGAAAATGTATGAAATGTGGTACCTAGAGGAAGAAAGAGAAGGTCATAGCCTTCTGTAGGTCGGCACCTACGTACTAGTATATCAGCTAGTACAAGAGCTAAGAGAACAAGTAAAGGTTGGAGCATTTCAGTAGGCCTGCACCTACGTACTAGTAAATGGATCGGCTAGTACAAGAGCTAAGGGGGTTGTAGCTCCCTTCCAGGAGTATCTAGAGAACGAAAGAAGGTTGTAGCCTTCTGCAGGTAGAAGCCTATGTACTGGTATAAGACTGCACCAGTACAAAAATATTGTAAAAGGAAGTTTTCTTATTAAAAGAAGATAGAGACGACTTGCAGCAGGTGGTTTTCACCCACATTGGGTTTCCACCTTATATCATGGTGTCCAAGTGTGCTTCTTGAGTGTGATAATCTGTTCTGTTTTACTGCTTCTATTTACTGTTCATATGGTTAATAATGTTCTAATGCACTCATTAAGGATCAACTAACTGAATCATAAGTTTACTGGATATACACTGGTTGCATTAATCATAGTTGTGGAAGTAGTGTATATGAATCTAAATATGGAAATGAAAAAGTTAGATTGATTTGATAATACTGATTCACCCCCCCCCCCTCTCAGTATTATTTCCAACATATTTAGTCTTACCTAATCATTTATTTATAGCCTATGGGTCTTGATTCAACCCTAAGGGACAATAACCAAGCTTTTTGAGTGAATCTGGGCAAGTATATGCACCTTGTAAGGCTACTACATGATTTCCTGTAATACTACTACATGGAACAACAGATTTTCTATAGGGGGTTATAATTCATCGAATGACCGACCCAAATCAAAGACAAATTATATGGGACAAGTTTTTTTATTGACTAGGATGTTTTAGGTCTCCCTTCCAAGTGGAATCACTCAAAATGACCTTTGTTAACCCATGCTAAAAAATGGTAGAATATTACTAGTCTAAAATCTAGAAATTAGAGAACTAGTGGGCTAGTGAATCTATCAAATTTCCTAACCTAATCAACTGAAAATGCAATGGGGTAATTTTTGTTATTAACTATAATTTTTCTTTGATATAATTCAAGTGGAATCAACTCAATTGAAGCTCATTATCAAGCTCTAAAAAATAGCAGAAATTTACTGTTATTTGCCACAAGGGACTTTCAGAAATCTAGATATGGGAATAAGAAGCTAATCCAAGTAGTTCAATGATTACTATGACCTTGAAAAGTTGTTCCAATGATTAAATGATGCTTTTGATCCTTCAAAATAAATTAATGCAACCATTTAATCCAATCCTACAACAAGAAATCATTAATACTAAATGCAGAAATAGAAAAAAGACAAGAACAAGAGATGCATGTGAATAAGAAGGTAAAAGAAGAAAAGTAAAAGCTACAAAAGGGCTCTAAGGCTCCTGGGATTGCAGAGCCCAAGGAAACTCAAATTCCTATGAATTAGACCAAGGTTTATAATCTGAACATGACACTAATCTTCATTATTTCCATTCATAGAATTATATCCCTGCAAGAAATGACAATGGAGCTGCAAAAATACGAGTTCTCTCCATAAGAAGACTAATAAAAATCACCCCTAGAGGAAAATTTGACTTGTTACTTATACAAAATGATTACAAATCATTCCCCATGGAAGTAAGAATCTTTCCCCACCAAAATCCCTTAATTAGTGGACCTCTTTCCCAATACTAGGAATCTGCATTAAATGGCAAGGAACACATTCCTAGATTTTCTCAATCATTGGAGCTCCACAAACTATGCCATAATTCCAGAATATCGTGTTGGTTTATTATTTAATTTTAATCCTCATGTAGTAGGGAGAAAGTCCCTAAATTATCTCCTCCTCCAAATCTTCATAATCTACCCAATATTCTCACAATATTCCACAAAAATAAATAGTATTAGGCACAAATATGAAATTATCCATAAACCTTCCTAATGAACATATTAAAGTTAAAAATACATTATCTAATGCAAAAATAAAGGTTTAATGTGTTGAAGGATGGTCAGATGGGCCTTAATTTATGTCTAATTTAGAGGCCCATCATACCCCCCTGCTAAAAGTGTTTCTCATCATCTAAGCAACTTAGTGACCTCATTATGACTCATTCATGGCCCTGGTGGCCTCTCTCTTCTGCATTCCTTAGTCCTTTCTCTTAAGAATATTGGTTGTAAGTTCTACAAGGACAGTAAAAAAAAAGTAGTTTTTCTTTTCATGATTGTTTAATAGTCTTTCAAGCAAAAAAAAGCATAACTTTTGTCTTTGCAAGTGAAATCTGTTAGCTTGTAGATCCATTTCATTCATATCCTCTCCCTTGAAACCTTCATTCCATTTTCACTCATTTTTCCAAAATTATTTGTGCATAGAAAAAATCGCAGTGTTTCTTGAGACCATTAGCCTACCTTCTTTCCCTTATTCAAGGTGGGTTCTTGATTATTTTTTAGTTTGGCAAGGTCTTCCACATCCTTTTCCAACCTTTTGTTTCCTTTTTCCACCATTTGGACACCTCTGAAACCTTCAAAACGCCTTTACATGAGAACTAGGACATCCTATAGTAATTCTTGTATTAACTACAGGAAACCCTATAGTTGTTCTTGTAGTACTACAGGAAACCCTGTAGAAGTTCCTGTAGTATTACATGAAACCTTGTTTAAACATGTTTTGAGCAGAAATGATAGTATGAGCCTATGGTAGGCCCTAAACATGACTTTGATGCCTTTCTCGCATTTCTATAACATCTTTTAGGCCTTGGACAAAAGCTAGAAAGAGATTAGAGACCTCTTAGAAAGCCTCTTTTCATCACTGCAGTTTGAGTTCTATTTTAATGGTGAATGTCTTCTTGCCTTCTGTTGCCTTCTTCTTCTATTGTGTGGCCTAGATGATTTCCTAATGGCCTTGGAGTTATTTTTTTTTATTAGGCCTCTCTTAGGCACTGCCATTTTGGGTTTTAGCACAATTTATTCCTTTCTTCCTTCTTGTAGTAGCATTATGTCTTCCTGTAGCGATCATTCCTTCTCTTTCAGTGTCTTCTAACCATATGGGAGTGATGAGAAATGATGTAGAGGGGTTGGAGGATGATTTTAGAGCTGAGAGGGAGTATTGTAGGTTTATGAAAATGGAGAGGATGTGCTTTGTGTGTTTTTTTCAAGAAATTTTTAGGGTGAGACAGAGTGTAGGTTTTATTATTGAAAAATATTTTTCTTTTTTTATGAAATGGGATGGATGAATGATGGATAGATAGTGGATATGAAGTGGATGGAGGGCTTGGAGTGTTGTGGTGACTTAGCCTTTGCATAAATTCCTTCTTTTTGTTGGGTCCCTATAATACTAGTGATTACCCCATTACTATTGTAGTTATACCACTTATTTATATTGTTGTGCCCCTAATACCCCCATGTTGTTATTTCTGTGCCCCATAAAATCCCTCTATTGTTATTTTTGTGGCTTTATATTATTATTGTTAGGTCGGTTGGATTATATTATGACTCCTTAGACTCCTATATATAGAAAGGAGGTTTCGTCATTTGTATCATGAAAGAATTGTTCATTTATGTAATGTAAAGGAGGTTTCCCCCTTGAAGAGGCTGAATTCTAAGGCGTTGATCTATCTTTTCTATCTTTTTTTGAGCTGGTTTCATAACATTTGGTATCAGAGCTTTGGATTCTAGGGTTTCGCTGCTCCAAACAGGTCATCGTGGCATTTTCACTATAACTTTTTTTCTGTGACGTTTCAGAAGTCGCAAAAAAAACCCATTTGAGAAACAATCGCACTGAACCTTGGGTCCAAATTTCAGAGCTTTTCGCGCGATATTTGCGGAGATATGATCTGAGGAAGTTGGTCTTTTTGCAGACTCCTGAATTACATTCAAAACAGGTGACCTGGGGAAAATCGTCATAACTTTCGCTCTGGGGATCGGATTGAAATTTCGTAAGAAGGTAGAGAAAGAGAACGGACTGTAGTTTCTTGTATGTGTGTTTCAGATTCAAAGGTTGAAACAGTGACTCGTGGCACGTCGTACAAGTTTGCTCTACTGAACTAGTCTAAAAGCAAGTCACTGTGGGAGATTTCACATAACTCTTCCTTGGAGAATCCAAGTTGGGTCAGACTTGTGGCATTGGAAAGAGGACGCAGAAGGCTACTACAGGTCACAATTTCAGAACTGGATGATCCGAAATTACAGAGATACATCAAATTCAATATCAGGCTTCTATAAAGTGAAAAAAGGTGTGTAGTTTTTTTTTTTTAATTTTTGTGTAAGCTTGGTTTAACGGAATTCAAAGGGCATAGTAAAGCATTATTATCGGTAACTGATACCACAAGGAAAAAAAATGCAAACACCTAGTAAGGAACCTGAAAGCTCGAGCATGACTCATGAAGAAGAGGAAGAAATGCTACATGATATATCAAAATTACAAGAAGAAGTGCAACAAATGTCACGCTCACAAAAGCTAACAGAAGCTAAGATAAGTGGCATGGAATCTAAGATAACTGGCATGGAATCTAAGATAAATGGCATGGAAGCTAAGATGGATGATTTGAAGACAGATTTGAGGACATATTTGAAGACAGACATGGCAGATTTGAAGACAGATTTGACAAATTTTCTACAAGAAATACTTACTAATGGTGAAAAGGTTGTAAAGGAAACTCATGATGTGAACAAAAGTAATGTTAATCATGATTCCATAGATGCTAATGTTGGATCGAAGACCCACCATATTCCAAAAATTGATATGAGGAAGTTTGATGGCAAGGATCCCGCCACATGGATATTACAGATGGAGCAGTTCTTCGATCTCAATAATGTGCAAAACACACAAAAGGTACGTATGTGGTGGCAGATGCACTCTCAAGAAAGGATGAGGATGTGGAAGCATTGTTGTGCACCATTTCTATTATCCAACCAGATTGGATAAACGAAGCAAGGGAGGAATGGAAGAATGATGAAGAAGTGTGGGCACTTATTCGAAAGCTACAACAAGATTCCAGTACGTCTGATACATTTAGCTGGCAAAATGATTCCTTATGGTACAAAGATCGCTTATACCTCTGTAAGAATTCCCAGCTAAAACAAAAGATTCTTATGGAATTGCACACTTCTCCCTTAGGAGGGCACTCGGGATTTTTAAAAACTTACCACAGGGTTAAGAAGGAATTTTTTTGGGATGGCCTTAAATCAGATATTCAAAAGTTTGTGGCAGAATGTTTGGTTTGCCAACAAAATAAAGTTGAAACAATTAAGACACCGGGTCTATTACAACCTTTATCCATTCCAAACCAACGTTGGGAGGAGGTTTCAATGGATTTATCACAGGTTTACCCAAGTCTGAGGGAAAAAGTGTCATCCTGGTGGTAGTTTACAGACTTACCAAGTATGCACATTTGTGTGCATTATCACATCCATTTAAAGCCAGTACAGTTTCTACTGCATTTATGGAAACAATTCAAAAGCTACATGGAAACCCAAAGATTATTGTAAGTGACAGAGATCCCATTTTCACTGGAAATTTTTGGACAGAATTATTTTCTTGTCTTGGTACTCAGTTAGCTCATAGCTCATCTTATCATCCTCAATCTGATGGGCAAACTGAGATAGTAAACAAATGTTTGGAAGGATATCTTCGTTGCTTTGTATCTGATAAACATACACAATGGGTCAAATGGTTGCCTCTGGCTGAATGGTGGTATAACACTTCCTTCCATACAGCAACAAAAATGACCCCATTTATGGCACTTTATGGGTATCAACCACCATCCATCACATCATATTTAAGAGAAAATTCTAAGGTTCAGGCAGTGGAACATCACATCGAACATCAACAACAAGTCCTCCAACTCTTAAAGGATAACCTCGTGTTGGCATACAATAGAATGAAACAACAGGCAGATCAACATCGCAGTGAAAGAAGTTTTGATGTAGGTGATTGGGTATTCCTACGGCTACAACCATATAAGCAAATGTCCCTAAAGCAAGCTAAGAAGGATAATAAATTATCACCAAAGTATTATGGTCCATACAAGGTGTTGCAAAAGATTGGTACTATGGCATACAAATTGGAGCTTCCTGCAGCTTCTCGATTGCACCCAGTTTTCCATGTTTCATGTTTAAAGAAGGTTATAGGCGACAAGCTCCCAATGCAAACAATATTGCCAGAACTTGATGAGGAAGGAAAAATTATATTGGAACTGGAAGCAGTCACAGAAACAAGAACTCGATAGCTACGAAATCGAGCAATTTCAGAGTATCTTATCAAGTGGAAGAACTTATCCGCTGAAGATTCCACATGGGAGGATGAGAGTTTTATGCAGAAGTATCCAGAACTACTCAAGCGTTGAGGACAACACTTTTTCAAAGGAGAGGGGAATGTTGGGTCCCTATAATACTAGTGATTACCCCATTACTATTGTAGTTATACCCCTTATTTATATTGTTGTGCCCCTATTACCCCCATGTTGTTATTTCTGTGCCCCATAGAATCCCTCTATTGTTATTTTTGTGGCTTTATATTATTATTGTTAGGTCGGCTGGATTATATTGTGACTCCTTAGACTCCTATATATAGAAAGGAGGTTTTTGCATTTGTATCATGAAAGAATTGTTCATTTATGTAATGTAAAGGAGGTTTCCCCCTCGAAGAGGCTGAATTCTAAGGCGTTGATCTATCTTTTCTATCTTTTCTTGAGTTGGTTTCATAACACTTTTAAATGTTGTCCCCATTCCTTGAAATCATCACCCTTCCTAATTTGGCTTTTCCACATTGCATGAGTGAAGGATTAAGCTGCAATTAACTAATTGAAGGTGGTTGAGACTGCTGACCTATCCTTAGCTTATAAAACCTCATCTCTCATGCATTGACAACAAATTTCTAACTATAATTTGCTCAACAGAAGAGGTCAAGAATATTGCATACTTGTACCTACCTGATGGTTGTTGGAGAGGCATGTATGTTCCTCCTGAGTTGATGATCAATCCATGGTCCTCTGGAGGTGATAACTTCCTTTTTTTCTTCTGCACAAGTCTTCACAGCTTGGTGATTCTAAACCTTTGTCTTCCAGTTACCATGAGGAAGCTATCCTAGTCAAATCTTGCCTTCTTGGAGTGTTGGGCTTGGCCATGGGTGATGTTCACCTTCCATATACCTTATTCCACCATTAGGAACGTTTCCCACACTTTATTTCACCTTCCATACCTTCCTATAGCTTTCAGCCCATTTCTTGTAGTAAACTAGGACTCTTGTAGTACTACAAGAAACCCTGTAGAAGCCTTGTTTTCACCATATCTTCGAAACGGTAGAATGGATTGACCTGAAATTTTCTGAGCATGTTTCCATCATCCTTATGCACCTCCCCATAAAAAAAATTGACTTGTGGATGTGTTATCCATGATAACCCCTAGAAATAATTTGTTATTTTGATTAATCTTTTGCATCTATCTGTTATTTTTCTGAAAGAGGTTGTTGTGCTTTGCAAATTGGAGATTAAAGAAAGAAGGAGAAGTCTAGTCTAATTGTTTTGGAGAAATTCCCATATTCTCTAAAAAACCCATTTCTTTCACAAACCCCATTTACCCTTTGTTTTTTAAACTCTAGTTGCAATGACCCATTTTTAACTCTAACTGAAACCCTTTGTATTTCCAACTCTAGACGTGTTCCCCCATTCCCCTTTGAAATATCTTAAAAACATTGGTAAAACATACCGAAGGCCTTTTAAAAGGTTGTGACCTGCAAATATTTATCGCTATTGGCCCATTTTCCTTTTCAATACATACCCTCTCATCTCCCTTTTCCTTTTTGCGATTGTGATATCGCATATCACAAAATTTCTCATTTACCTTAATAAACTTCTTCCCCCCTGATTTTGATATCGCAAATTCTCCGTTGATATCGTATATCGTAAATTCCCCTCTAATTTTCATATCTAAGTCACTTCTCTACCTACCAATTACGATAAGGTCCTCCCCACTGATTGTGATAACTCCTTCCCCTGCTGACTGCAATATCGCAATCGGGGATCGCACAAAACATAACTCCCTCCTTTGTTGAACTCCCTTCCGACTTGCAATTGTGATGGACCTGAAAGGTTATGTATTATGGTTTTGAGAAATTTCAGGTCTGGCATATTGGGAAATCACCATAAAATCAGTGTTAAAGCCCCTTTTTGCTTTCCGATGGCAATATATGAGTCTTGGTTCCGGATGCGATATTTTATGCGTGTCATGATTTATTGAAGTTTTGCATATGGACAATCGGAATGCACTATGAAACATGGTAAAAATGTCCCCTCCTGTATTGTGATTGTTATAACAACAAGCCTAGATCAATAGCCCAGATTGAATCATCCCAGAACAATGGCCGAGATCAATGAACATTAAAATATCCATTTCACTTTCGTTCAATAGGACAGCAAGGGTGTTTTTCAGCATATATCCAGTAGCATGGTCATCAAATAGAATGCAGAGAAAAGAGGACAGCGAGACAAAAAGGATAGTGAAGGCACTTTCAAACACGTTTTAATCAGCAAATAGCATGCCTACCAGCAGGACAAACAACATTTCTCATTTAAAGGCCTAGAAACAGCACCGCAAGATTTGAAAGGTCAGATGTTCTGAATTTCCACAAATACAGTGCTAACATTACAAAGAGTTGAAAGTTTTTCCTATTGTAACAGTTGGATAAATTATGTTTAGATGTGACTCCTATTTGTATTCAAACTCTGTTAAAACAAAAAATCCCTATGAAAACTCTGTTAGTTAGAAGAAAAGAAGGAACATGTCTCTAGAACAATGAATCGAATTTGGCCTAGGTGGAAAGATATATAAAGAGAACTTTTCTCTATAAATAAGTAGATTTTCGACTCTGAGAAAGAATTAATGGAGAATGTGAAGAATTGACCTTATATAATATTTTTTTCTTTTAATAGAAAATCTGTAGCAACTCGGTTTTTGTACCTGAGATCCATGTCATGGATTTTATGGTTTTTTATCATATTGTTTCAAGTTTTACATAGTATCTTAATTACTTTGAAATCTGTCAAACTGCTCCAATTTCCTTGATTTGTTGTGTATGAGTATGGGTGTTCATTTGTATAATTTTCAAATCCATAAAAGCCTCAACTTCCATTAAACATTGTTGTTGATCATAATTTGTTTTAATTTGACTCCATGCCCAATGGTGCCAGTCATCACATTCTTCTTCACCTACAAAATCACAAAAAGGGATCAGAATTAGTCATTTGAATTTTAAGTTGATCACAGTCATTTATAAATATTTTGAGAGAGAGCTCTCTCAGATTGGAAGGACTAAATTCTAGTTAAAATTTGGTTTGAAATAGTTACACTTGGTTGAAGGTTGATACAGACCAACCCTTTCCAACCCATTGATAACAAGATGCACAAATCTCGAGAAAAAATAAAAATGGTTGAAGTTTATGGAGATTGATTTCTTGGAAACCATGCACTAGAATTTGTTTAAATTTCTTGGGCATGTTACCATCATCCATATTCATCTCCCCATGAAACAACTTTGTAAATAGAGTCACAAATATCGAGGAAATCTTAAAATGGTTGTAGGTGATGGAGGCCAATTTCTTGAAAACAATGCACTGGAATTTAATGAAATCGCTTGAGCATGTTACCATCATCCATATGCATCTCCACCTAAAACGTCTTGGCAAATGGATGCATGGTTTTCAAGATATGACAAAAAAATTTCTGCTCTATGTATTTCTGTTTCATGTAGTAAAACAAAGCATTCCTGTAGTATTTTATGACAACAAGGATAATGAATGGGAAAGCTTGGGAATGATGGGTGGATGGTGGAAATATATGAGGATGATGGATTTGCATGGCCTTGGTCCTTCTGGAGCATCTGAACAAATGAAGAGAAAGCTCAAGCTTGACTTCCTTTGACTAGAATTTTGACCAATGTTTTTCTTTTTTTGGTGCCAACTTGTTTTTGTTGCTTGTAGAGATTGGATAACACCTACATTCGTGAGAGAGAGATACATGGAGCAAAGGTTTTTCTTTTTTTTTTCTTTTTTTCCTTTTTATTTTAAGAACACTATACGGATCAATGAGTTTTTCAACTAATAGGTCTGCCTAGGCACCTCAAATGAAGTTTTCACCTAGGATCTTTTTTTTCTCTTTTTTCCAACCCATTGACTGCCTCATGGAGGTTTTCAATCAATGAGCAAATCTCAGGCACCTCAAAGGAGGTTTTCACTTGAGATTTTTTTATTTTTTTCTCTTATTTTTCATTTTTTTATTTATTTTCCTATCCTACTCTACTTGAAAAAACAAAATCATTTTCAAGTGTAGGAAAAATTTCAATGAAGCCACTTGCATAACTCGATGACAGATAAAATGATGTGTAGGCTCGAAACATATTCTTTGACATGTACCTGAATGTAAGAGACCAGATGCTTTGACTTTCATGATATCAAGCACAGTTGAAGAAGAGAGTATTGTTGCAACTTAGTGACTATCTGGAACCAAACCTCAATATAACTTTGATGCCCTTGGTTTGATTGCTTATCTAGATCATTCTTTATGTCTTATTTTATGATGACATTCAAATATTCCTCTTTTTGTTGATTGTTCTCTTGAATACATGGAGGATTTGATGGTAACCATGAGAGAGATTTCTCAATCTCTGATTTTGGTGTACGTTCTTCATCAAGTGTAGCCCATGATTCTTTGGTCTTCTCTTTCAAATCTTCTTTTTCTGCATGTTGTCCTTCAATGGCATCAAGAGAATCTCTTTTTTGTAATATTCTTCATGAGCTAAGATAAATACCATTGAGATCAAGAGGAGATATTTGGAAGTTTTGTACCTCAGCATTGTAAGTGGGTTGAGCTACTTCATTGTGTGGGTTTGTAAATGGTGGTACATGTAGTTGAGTGGGAGTGGATGGTTGAGATGGATGTGGTTGTGGTTGAGGTGGATGGTCGGGATAACATGGAGTTAGGTATGGAGGATATTAAGGAAAATATTGAGGATATTGTGGATGTTTTTCATAAGTTCCTTGCCAACCATGTTGCCAAGGAAAGGGTGTGTTACAATTAATTTGAGATGGATGTGCATAATCTTGAAAATTGTGAATTAGGCTCTTGCATCATATCAGGTTGAATAGGCTGCCATTGTCCTCTTGGAATTACATAACATAGTTGCATTGACAATTGACTTGTTCCATTGTCCTCTTGGTAAACTTCCTTCAAACCTGGTAATGAGGGGAAATATTTAATAGCATGTGATTCTGCATGGACAACACAAATATTAACATCTTCTTTTTCCTCACCTTGCATTCTTAACATTTCTACTTGTTTGGTTAGATTGCTAAGAATTTTTGTTTTAAATTCATCAAAAAAATTTCCAAGTTCAGCTTGACTTACCGATCTTGATGTTGATTTACTTACTCTTGCCCTTCCTCTTGATATGTGTTTGCGTGTTTCACAAGTTTCTTCAAATGATAATTGGTATACATCACCTTTGCTTATGAGATCAAGGAGATCAATCCATTCATCCCTAATTGTTCTAAGTAAGAGGGTTTTTAGTGTGTCAGATCCTAAATGATATAATTTTCCCCTATTAACATTATATATGAACCTCCTTATTAGATCCGCAGGGCTCTCATCTTCTCTTTGATTCATTCTAAATATTTCTTCCTTAAGATCGTGGTCTTTATATTTTTATAGAAATATCCTTTGCATATCATTCCATTATCTTATTGAATTAGTCCCTAAACTCATGAACCATTTAAGAGCTCCATCCTTCAACGTTGCTGAACGCAATCTCAATTTTTGAGTTTTTAATAAGTAACCATAATATCTACAAACAATTTCAAATTCAAAGAGAAAGGTTTCTAGATCCTCTGACCTCAACCCATGGAAATTGGGAAGGAAATATGGAGGGATGTTCTTCATATGCACACTGACATCAGTGTCTTGAATGGGAAATCCAAGAGGATCCTCTTCATTGTCATCATTTCCATTCATTTCTTATTCCTTCTCTGCCACCTCTTCTTCTTCTACCTGCAAAACTGAATGGTGATGTGGCTCTTACTACACCACGTGATCAAATGGGGGTGGGTTGGTGTTAGAGAATTTTTTTTCTTTATGATTGACTGAAAACACTAACGCAATACACTTTCCTATTTTAGAAATAAAATATTCCTACTGTAATTTTATTTTTTTCAGGAATTTAAAAAGAAATGAATCAACTAGGGAATAAAAAAATGCATACTTTGACACCTCCCCAACAACAGCACCAAAAAAAAGTGATGAGCCTCGGTATTTCAACAAGAATGCTGCAACTCCCAAGGCTACCGACTTTAATTGTGAACCCGGGATTCGTACAAACTTAATAGGTATCAGCACTATATGTGCAGCATACAATGTGCCCTTCCTTTGTTTTCATGATGTAATGGAGTGCATGTACTAAAGTCAAATCCTAAACTAATTGTAGAAAATGAAATGCTCGAAATGGAAACCTCAAACTATTGCAAGAAAGAAAGTACAAGGAAAGAAGCCTATTCCAATTGCATAAAGTAAAGATCATGAACTAAATGTCAACCATTTCATTTCAAATACTTTAGATCCATTAAAAAATTTCATTGGATGTGGCAATTAATAAAATGATCATTGTATTACCCGTTTCATAAATATGTTCGTTAGCCCAAATTGCTGAAATGTTTTGCATGGGTAAAGAGGCAAGTCCTAAGTGGTACTTAGTCTTCCCTAATCATTAGAACCTAGGGGTCTTTATTCAACCCTAAGGGACAATAACCAATCTTCTTGAGTGAAGTTTGGCAAGTATATGCATGTTGGAAGGCTACTACAGGGTTTCCTGTAGTACTACTACAGGAAACAACATATTTGCTATAGGGAGTTATAATTCATAGAATGACCAACCAAATCAAATCCAAATTGGATGGGAAATATTTTTTTCTTGACTAGGATGTCCTAGGTCTCCATTCCAAGTGGAATCACTTAAAAAGGCCTCTGTTAACCCATGCCAAAAAATGGTAGAAAATTACTAGCCTAAAATCTAGAAATTCGATAACTAGTGAGCTAGTAAATCTATCAAATGCCTAACCTAATCAACCGCAAATTCAATGGGATGATTTTTTATATTAACTAGAATTATTTTTTATCTAATTCAAGTGGAATCAGCTCGATTGAAGCTTGTTAGCATGCTCTAAAAAATAGCATAAATTTACTATTATTTTCCACAAGGGACTTTCAGAAATCTAGATTTAGGAATAAGCAAGCTAATCCAAGTAGCTCAATGATTATTTCCATGACACCAATCTTCTTTTTTTCCATCAATACAATTACATCCCTACAAGAAATGACAATGGAGCTGCAAAAATATGAGTTCTCTCCATAAGAAGACTAATAAAAATCCACCCCTAAAGGAAAATTCGACTTGGTACTTATAAAAAATTATTATGAATCATTCCTCATGAAAGGACAAAGCTTTCCCCCAAAATCCCTTGATTAGTGGATCTGGTTCCCAATACTAGGAATATGCATTAAATTGCAAGGAACACATTTCTAGACTTTCTCAATCATTGGAGATCCACAGTCTATGCTATAATTCCACAATATTTTGTTGGTTTATTATTTAATATTGATCCTCTTGTAGTAGGGAGTAAGTCCCTAAATTATCTCCTCCTCCAAATCTTCATAATCTACCCAATATTCTCACAATATTGCACAAAAATAAATAATATTAGGCACAAATATGCAATTATCCATAAACCTTCCTATTGAACATATTAAAGTTAAAAATACATTATTTAATGCAAAAAGAGAGGTTTAATGTGTTGAAGGATGGTTAGATGGGCCTTAATTTATGTCTAATTTAGAGGCATGACCTTAATTTATGTCTAATTTAGAGGCTTATCACCCTCCTTTTTTGCTCCTAGATTGCCTCAGACAGGTTTTCAACTCAAGAGTGGGCCTTAGATGCATCATGGAGGTTTTCATCTAGGTCCTCTTATTATTTTTTCCTTTTTTTATATAATTTTGGTGGACTAAGGGCTATGAGCCTCCCAATCACATTTAACTCTCTAGTGGATGAAGTGACAAACTCTTCCTTGGACAAAGGTTTCTTGTACAATTTCAACCTATGACCATTGACAAGTAAAGGAATCTCTTCCTCATCATTGGTTCTTAGTTGGACAAACCCATTCTCTTGACACTTCTCTATTATATAGGGACCTAGCCATCTTGTCATCAACTTCCCCTTGAAATCCTTAAATCTAGAATCATATAACAGGGCCCAATCTCCTTCTTGGAAATTCTTTTCTCTGATGTGTTTGTAATGCCAAATATTCCTTTGTAGTTGGATTACCTCAATGTGTAGGAGAGGTTGCCTTTTGAATTAATCTAGACCATTGAGTTGCAGCATCCTTTCCTATTGTGCTAAAGTGATATCCAAGTCTAACTGAGATACCATCCTCAAGGTATTTTAATCAAATTCAATAAACAATAGGGCCTTCTTCCCATAGACCAACTCAAAGTGAGTGAATCCAGTGGTGGACTTCCAAGTGGTGTTGTAGGCCCAAGTAGCTTCCACAAGTATGTTTTCCCAATCCTTTTTGCTATTACTACCAACCTTTGTAATATTAATGTTCTCTAATGTTGTATTGGTTACTTCCACCTGCTCATTTTCTTGAGGGTGATAGGTAATGGATGTCCTGTGCCTCATATGGTGTTTCCTGATGAGATCTTAAATCATATTTGATGTGAATTGTGCTCCTTGATTGGTGACATCCTCCATTGGATACCCAAACTTGTAGAAGATGTTTTCTCTTAAAAACTAGACCACCTTCTACTCAGTTTCTGCATTAATTGCCTTTGTCTCAACCCATTTTTTCAAGTAGTCAGTGCACACAATGATGTACTTCTTCTGTCCCGATGGTGGACCAATTGGCTCAATGAAATCCATGCCCCACTTTCCAAATGGCTCTAAGGCCACTTAAGGTTGTAAGGGAATTTTATCCTTTGGTGTGGGTTTTCCCATCCTATGGCACTGATCACATCTGGTGGTATATCTCCTTGCATATTGAAGTAGAGTGGGCCAATAGTAATCAGCCTATAAAACTTTAAAGGATGTCCTCTTAGTAACAAAATGACCTCCACAAGGTCCATCGTGGCATTTTGAGAGGATTTCAAAGACATATTCTTCCCTTACACATCTCTTCAAAATCTAATATGGTCCCAATTTGAAAATATTTCCCCCAATCCAAGTGAAAGGAGAAATTTTCCTTACAATATTTCTTTTCTCCTTGGATGACAGATTAGGAGGGAACCTCCAAACAACCAAGTTGTTGGCTATGTCATCAAACCAAGGAGAGAGCACCGAGATGGAAAAGAGGTGTTCATCTAGAAGTTGATCATCCACCATATCCTCATTAACTGTCGGCAAGGTTAGTCTCGACAAGAAACCTGCAACCACATTTTATTTTCCTAGTTTGTCAATAATAGTTAAATCAAATTGTTGTAACAATAATAGCCATCTAATTATCATGGAAATGAAACCAAGATTATTCATTAAGTACTTAATGGTTGCATGATCAGTATGGACAAAATTTTGATACCCAGTGATATAGTGCGTGAATTTGTTTAAAGAATGTACTACAACAAAGAGTTCTTTTTCAGTGACAGTGTAATTAAACTCAACTTTAGATAGATTCTTACTAATAAAATAGCTAACATAAAGAAATTTATCTTCTACTTGTCCTAAGGCTTCCCCCACAACTTTATCTGATGCATCAGTGTGGATATGGAAAGGAAATGCCCAATTGGGACACCTAAAGATGGGTGTAGTGATCAAATTTTCTTTCAACACTTCAAGGGCCTCTTGGCAGTTGCTTATCCAACAAAAATCTGAATCCTTGGCCAGTAATCCAAATAAAGGTGAGACAATTTTACTAAAATATTTGATGAACCTTCTATAATACCCAACTAATCCCAAGAAACTCCTTACATCTCTTTGCTTTTGAGGGGTAGGGACCCTTTTGATGATGGAAATCTTGTTTGGCTCAACCTGTATCCCTTCCTTGGATATGGAATGGCCAAGGACATTCCCTTCATTCCCTTCATATTTCTCAGGGCTTAATGAGGTATTCATTTCAATAAATTTCTTCAATACCTTGCATAGATTGGAGAGATGTTCATGGAAGTCACATCCATAAGGAGTGAAATCATCCATGTATATTTCAACAAAGTCATGAACAAGTTCAACAAAAATACTTAGAATTTCCCTCTAGAAAGTAGCAGGGGAATCGCACAGACCAAATGGAATCAATAGGAAAAGGTACCCAAGGGCATATAAATGTGGTCTTATCTTGGTCTTCTGGGCTGATCTGGATTTGGATGTATCCATTAAATCCATCCAGGAAGGAGAAGAATTTATTCCTTTCAAGGCCATCTAAGACTTGGTCAATGAAGAGTGAAGGGAAATTATCCTTCTTTCTAGCCTTGTTAAGTTCCCAATAATAAACATAGATTATCCACTTCCCATTCTTCTTAGGAACTAAAAGAAGAGGTGACACCCACTCACTAATTAAAATGGGGTATATGAACCTTGCATCTAGTAACTTTTGTAATTATTCTTTCACAATGTCCTTAAGAGCTGGGTTCATCCTTCTCTGGGTTTGGCGCATAAGCTTGTATCCCTCTTGGATGTAAATATGATGAGTACAAAATGAGGGATGTACACCTTTCATTTCCGTATAATCCTAAGCAAAAGAATCCAGGTGTTGCCTCATTACATTGCACCAATGTTCTTCCTATTTGGCTGAGAGAGAGGGGTTGATATTTAAAGTTCTAGATGGGCCAAACTCTACAATATTGACATGCTTTTGACTTGAGTCAATAAAGAATAAGTTAGTTCAAGGACTACTCCTAAATTATTTCATCAACTCATCAATTGGTATGGGAGTGGGAGGTTGATTCTAAAGGAGATGGTCAATAAGGTAATCTTCATCAAGATGCCCCCCTCCTATAATAGTATCTAGAATGCAGACAGGGTATGGGGTTGTATGATACAATTCATCCCTCTAACCATATGGGTAAATCATGTTCAATAGAAGGTTGAGTAGGAGGATACAACACAAGTTGTTTGGATAAATGTCCATTCTTGATAGTCATGTTCCCTACCCTACAACTAATGTAGGTATCAACATTGGCCAACCAAGGTCTTCCTAAGATTATAGGATAGCTATTAAACTTGGTTTTGTGCTGGAGAACTAGGAAATTAGTGGGATACTCCTAGGAGTCAATGGATACCATAACATCTTTAACAATTCCCTCAGGATCCACTATGGATCTATCTGCAAGCTGCAACACTATGGTGGTCTTCCTCAAAGCCCATTGGAAATTGAGATTTAGCATGGCTTCCCTAGTCATCACATTGATTGCATCCACAAGATCAATCAATGTATTAGGGACCATAATTTCATCAATGTGTAAATCTACTACTGGGGTTCCACGATCTAGGTATTTCAGGAAGATCACCCTCCCCAACATCAGATCAAATAGTTTCCTAACAACATTGATGGTGGGGGGTGTCTATTTTTATTCTCCCATATCTTTGAAACATTTTTCCTTAATAAGCTTATTATAGATTGGGAAATATTTAATGGCATGGAGAAGCAGTATCCTAACACACAAATTATTCAATTCTCTCACAAGTTCATCCTCTTATGGGGTGTGCTAGCTAGGGTGGATCAAGCTTTCAGGAAAGGGAGGTGGATTGAATTGAGGATCATTTTCTTACTTCTCTTCTTCAAGCTCTTTAGGTGGAGAAGGTGTATGATTATATGAGATACCTCTCCCATACCGAAGGTTGATCTCCTAGATTTCCACAGCATAAGTAGGATATGATGTCTCTCCACTGTAGACCTGTTGTTCTTGCTTCTTGTTCAAATTCGGATTGGGTTGAGAAGGCATTTGAGGTTTCTTAGGTGGAGTAGGATGATTGATTTTTAGTTGAGGTTGGGGTGGAGGCAGTAAAGTAGGAGGTTGGTTTGCTAGAGGCCTCCACCCTTGCGATGGGTTTCCCCATTGAGAATATTGGGGTGGATATGGCTAAAAAGGACGTTTAACAAGTTGAGGAGGGTATGGAGAAGCATAAGGTCAAGAAGGAGGTTTGGACCATGATGGATGAGTGGAAGGGTACCAAGGCTAGAAAGGTGCATTTTGATTTTGATCATAATAAGAGTAATGTGCACCTTGCATTCCTTTTTGATGTGACTGGGGTCCTTGAGGCCTTCTTTGATTAATGAAGAAAAATTTCTCTGACCCACCTTTTCCCCTTGGTATACAACTTTTAGGCCTGGAAAAGTGGGGCATTTGTCTATTGTATGATTGTCTTCACAAACTAGGCAGACTTCTATGACATGCAATAGGCATTCATTGCTAGGATGTATTTTAGAGCATCTAGGGCAAAACATAGCTAGTGACCTCTTTGCTTCCTCCTGCTTTCTTTTTATTTTCATGGTATCCATTTGCAATGCGAAGGAATACAACACTTCACTATTTAAATACTTTAACATGTCCCCTATCTCATTCTTGATGGATGTTGTGGAGGGAGAGGAATTGACCAAACCTTGACTAGCCCTACCCTTCTTCCTAGCAACCCTAGAATGATTCTTGAATACATATTTGAATTCATCATAGGTTAATTGATAGATATCTCATCCATACAACATGTTGAGGGTTTCCAACATATCCTCCCTAATCCCTCAAAGAAGAACTAGCTTGAGTGACTCAGGATCAAGGGTATAGTTGGCCCTCCTATAATTGAGTTGAAATCTCTCCTCATAGTCCTCTAGGGATTCATCAGGTCCAAGAGTCATCCTAAATATTTCTTCCTTGGTTTCTTTGGACCTACAGTATTCCATGTACTTTTTATTGAAGGCCTATTACATTTGGGCCTAGGTAGTGATGTTATCCTTAGGCATACTCATAAACTAGGGCAAGGTTGCATCTTTAAGGTTAGAGGGGAAGAACTTCAACATTTTTTCATCATAGGCATAGTCATAGGTCCTACAAACAACACAAAATTCAAACATGAAGGCGTTATGATCTTCAGAAGTTAAGCCATGGAAGTGAAGAAGGGAAGAATGGCTTATATTCTTCATTCTACCCTTACCATTGATTTCTCTAGTGCAGAAATGCTCATTGTTCCTATTTGCAACCATAGTTTGGGTAGGTGAAGTGGGTTCTTCTTCTTCCCCAATAGTTTCTTCAAAAATTTCAGGGTGCTCACCTAGAGGGTCTTCTAACTCCACTGCAATCAGATAGGGAAGTTTACAATCACCAAATAAGAGTGGAGGTTGACTTCTTGAGGTTGTGGGGGTTTGGGGTAACAAATTTCCTTGATTATACTGTTGAAAATAGCAACAAGAAATGCTAAAAATAGAAGTGCTAAAAATAGCACTGCTATAAATAGCATTTCGAGATACATTCCAATTTTAGTTAGTCCCTAAACTAAAATTGAGAATTAAAATTCGAATTTGATCTTAGCAGTTGTTTGTAAAATAATTAATTAATTCATCTTGAGTTAATTAGTTGTAGAAAATCAAACATGAAGTCTATGTGAAGACATGCAACAGTTTCCCCTTTGATTGAGGAAGTTATACCTTGATTAAAGGAGATTAGGATGAGTTGTACTTTGAGTTGTAATTAGTTAGCTCAGTTAATTGAGTTAAGTCCAGTTAGATTAGTTCCAACAGTTTTTGGAACTGATTGTGAGTTCGGTTAGTTACTGCATGCATGCATGTAACTGCTGCACTTCAGATAACTGAATATTCTCTCATAAATAACTCATGCATGTCAGTTCAGGCATAGACCCAGTGGAGATCAGATGATGGGACAGTGTACTATCAGTTGCAAGAATATTCCATTGAGGATATCTCTTGCATGCAAAAGGAATTCATTCCTTGGAGATTGCACAGTTACTTTTGAGTTTGATGAGTGTGTGATGAGGCCAATTCACACAGCTGGCAACATTGGACTGCAGGAGAAACTGTGCAAGGAAATAGGAGGCTTGGAGGATTGGAGGAAGACATGTCTTGTGTCTATTCAATCTGTGAGCTGTATTGTGGGATTGTACTGAGAGCTGGATAGATTGTGAGCTAAATCTTTGTGTAATCTGGACATATTTCCACTTGTATGATAATATAGAGATCGGGGTTTTTAGCTGAGGCTTTCCCTAGAGTATTCTTCTGTGTTCATGTGTGATTGATTTCTCATTCTCTATTATATGTGTTCTATTTGATCTTGCTCATAATTAATTAAGCTTCCGCAAGTTTGTTTGTAGAAGTAGATAAAGTATTTTGCTTTAGTATATTTCATTTTCAAGTGATCTACAGTGGGAAATTCTACATGGTATCAGAGCAAAGGTGATCAAAGCAAAGAACAGTATACAAAGAAGGGAGAAGTTCGAAGGTTGAAGTTCCTGATTATAGAATTCGAATTTTTATCACATATCAAGTTTCACCAATGGTGTTCAACGGTTTAAGACTCGAGTATGCCCTTGATGGCAACTCAAATTATATAGCCTGGAAGGATCGCATGGAAGCAGTATTAGAGGACAATAGTTTGAAGGACTTCATTGATCAAGAAGTCCCCAAGCCAGCAGCAGCTAACGCTACAGAATTGGAGGAATGGAAGAAATGTGTGGCTAGAGCGAGGAGAATCCTATTGGAGGGAGTTCGAGACCACATTGTCTCAAGCCTCCATGGGAAGGAGACACTGTTTTCAATGTGGAAAACATTGAAATATCTATATCAGAACAACAACAATCAGAGAAAGCTGGCACTGAAAGGCAAGCTTCAGAAAATCAAGTGTGAAAAGGGCGACATGATCTCTACATATCTGAACAAGCTCACCACTTGCAGGGATGAGCTTGGAAGTGTAGGGATCACAACAGCCAATGATGACATGGTGAGCCTTGCTCTCCTCGGTCTTCCTAAGAGTTGGCATAGCTACCAAGACTTGATAAATGGAAGAGAGAAACTTCCAGATTGGGAACGACTTTGGTCAGATCTAATGCAGGAGGAGATAAGGAGAAGCACTAGAGATGGATCTTCATCAAAGCAAGATGATGCAGAAAATCTAGCCTTAGCGAGTAAGGCGAGGAAAGGGAAAGGGAAGGCGTCCCATCCCAAATCCAGTTCTTCTCATGGTGGGAAGAAGTTTGACAAATTGAAAGTGTGATGCTTTCACTATCATGAGGTGGGCCATTATGCTACGAATTGTCCACAGAAGAGATCCAAGAAGGGGTCCTCGAAGGGATCATATGGTGAGACACTGGCCTCACAATTCAAATTGGATTTCTCTCTCATCGCATGCATGGTTTCATCCATGGTGGAATGTGTTTGGTACCTGGACAATGGAGCTTCATTCCACATGACCGACGACAAGAAACCTTTCAGTACCTTGGACGAGAGGATCTCCAGATGCAGATCAAGATGGGCAATGATGGAAAGTACCGTGTTTCAGGTGAAGGTACAGTTGTGTTTTAGAGGGAGCATGGAGCTCCTCTCACCCTGACTGATGTAAAGTATGTACCGGGTCTGAAGAATAATCTTGTGTCTATCTCTATGCTAGAAGACAAAGCCTATGATGTAGTCTTTAGTAAAGGAAAGGTATTCCTGAGGCATATCGGTACTGGACAGACCAAGAGGATTGGGATTCGAGTAAAGAATCTCTACAAGCTAGAGGTAGATGATTGTGTTGCATTGTGTTCCAAAGTAGAGATGGTGCAGAGCCAAGATGTTGGTGAGCTATGGCATAGAAGTTTGGGCCACTTGCACCATGGGGCCTTGAAGATCATGCAACAGATTTCTACCGGACTTCCCATGGGAAAACTAGAGCAGACTGATACATGCAAAGGTTGTACCTTGGGTAAGTATGCAAAATCTTCCTTTCGGGATCGAGACAGTAGAGCTAGAGAAATCCTGGAGCGAGTTCACATAGATGTGTGTGGACCATTCTTTATAGCCTCCACCACTAAACAAAGGTACTATGTTATTTTTATTGATGATTTTTTTTATAGATGTTGGATCTACTTTATGTAAAAGAAGGATCAGACCTTCTTAAGGTTTTGTGAGTTTAAAGTCTTGGTAGAGAAAGAATATGGAAAGAAGATAAGGGCCTTGCGTAGTGACAATGGTGGAGAGTATGTCTCCCAATAGTTTAAGGACTTCTACTTAGTAGAAGGAATTAAATGGGAGTTGACGGTACCCCATAACCCACAGCAGAATGGGGTGGCCAAAAGGAAGAACAAATCGATTGTGGGAGAAGCTCGAGTGATGTTGCATGAACAAAGCCTACCACTTCACTTGTGGGTTGAGGCATGCAATACAGCAGTATACT
The DNA here is from genome assembly GCA_031772625.1 of Pinus tabuliformis. Taxonomy (NCBI): domain Eukaryota; kingdom Viridiplantae; phylum Streptophyta; class Pinopsida; order Pinales; family Pinaceae; genus Pinus; species Pinus tabuliformis. The sequence goes on from CM062820.1 coordinate 321,425,712, forward strand.
TGCAGAACAGAAGCCCACATCGTATACTGGGGATGAAGACACCAATGGAAGCCTTTTCCAGAAAGCGACCAGATGTGAGTCACTTCAGGATATTTAGATCATCAGTTTATTGCCATGTGACTAAAGATGCTCGAAAGAAGCTATATCCAACAGCTGGGTTGGGGATACTTGTGGGGTACACTGATACACCCCACAACTATCGGGTGTTCCTGCCTATCAGTCAGAGAACAGTGGTACACAGAGATCTGAAGTTCGATGAGCAAAAATCCATGCGAGTATCACTTGAGAGGGAGCTCAAGTTGCATGCAGAGGAGGAACTTTTAGTTCCTAAGGAGAAGGAGCCTCATACTGATGTGGAGCAACCACATGCAGAGGATCTGGGAGTGGAGACATCAACTCATGCTGAGTCTTCCAGAGATGGGTGGAAACACTCAAGGGAAGCTGACAGGTTGATGTTGGATGTGCAAGAGAATGTGGGACAGCCATCTTCTCACCGCAAACAGAGGAGGTCACCTGAGCGGTACACTGGTTACATGGCCCTTGTTGGGGAGTGTGTAGAGTCCGAACCTTCTTCATTTGAGGAAGTAGTGTAAAAACCAGTCTAGGTTGATGCTATGGTAGAGGAGTACGAATTTATCATTCAGAACAGTCTGTGGGATGTTGTCCCAAGACCTCAAGACAAGTTAGTGGTGAGTTCCCGATGGCTTTACAAGGTAAAGCAGGCAGCTGATGGCAGTGTTGAGAAACATAAGGCAGGGTTTGTTACCCATGGTTTCTCATAGGTTGAGGGGATCGACTACGATGAGAATTTTTCTCTTGTATCAAGGTACTCATCTGTCAGGTCGATGTTGGAACTATCAGCTCAGATGGGTTGAAAGATCCATCAGATGGATGTGAAGACTACGCTCCTCAATGGGAAGATTGAGGAAGAGGTGTAAATTATGCAGCCGAAAGGTTTTGAGACCTTCGATCATGAGTCACATGTGTGCTGACTCAAGAGGGCTTTGTACAGGTTGAAGCAAGCACCTCATGCTTGGTACACTAGGATCAACAGCTATTTCGCTGGGTTGGGCTTCACCAAGAGTGAAGCAGATGTGAACCATTACCACATCATGGTAGAGGGTAAGCCATTAATCATTGTTCTTTATGTGGATGATTTGATTTTGACAGGTGATGATCAGTTGATCAAGTCTTGCAAGGAGGACCTTGCAAGAGAGTTCGAGACGAAAGACATTGGTCTTATGCACTACTTTCTAGGCATGGAAGTGTGGCAGAAAGATAGGGAAGTATTTGTGTCTCAAGGTAAGTATGCCAATGAGATACTCAGGTGATTCCACATGGAGAAGTGCAAGCCCATGCAAACTCCTCTAGCTGGTAACTGGAGGAAGGAGGATGCTACTTCAGGTGAGGTAGTAGCTGCTACTATTTATCGGCAGCATGTGGGTTCATTGATGTATCTAGTGAACACACGACCAGACTTGTGCTTTGCAATGAACTAGCTGAGTCAAGCTATGGTTCAATCTACCAAGCTGTTTTGGAAGGCAGCGAAGCATGTGTTGAGATACCTTAGAGGCACATCTCAGTATGGATTGTGGTACAAACAGACAAAGGGAGTGAAGTTTTAGGGCTTCACAGATGCAGATTGGGCAGGGAGTCCATCAGACTAGAAGAGCACTTCTAGAGGAATCTTCAACCTTGGTTCAGCTAAAGTTTCCTGGTACAATAGGAAACAGAGGTTAGTTGCACTTAGCTCAGCAGAGGCTGAATACATGGCTGCCAGTCAGGTAGCATGTGAGGCAATTTGGATGCGGAAGATTCTAGTGGGATTGCTTGGTCAGATGATGGATCCAACTGTGATCTATTGCGATAATCAGAGTTGTATCAAACTCTCTGAGGATCTAGTATTTCATGATAGGTCCAAGCACATAGATATCTGGTATCATCATCTTCGAGACTATGTGGTGAAGAGGATCATGTTGTTGTTGTATATTTCGACCGAGGAACAGGATGCAGATATTTTAACTAAGGCGTTGTCAAAATGCAAGCTCGAGTTCCACAGAGACAAGATTGGGGTGACTGATAATCCCTTTCTTGTTGAGAGGGAGTGTTGAAAATAGCAACAAGAAATGCTAAAAGTATAAGTGCTAAAAATAGCACTGCTATAAATAGCATTTCAAGATACATTCCAATTTTAGTTAGTCCCTAAACAAAAATTGAGAATTAAAATTCGAATTTGATCTTAGCAGTTGTTTGTAAAAGAATTAATTAATTCATCTTGAGTTAATTAGTTGTAGAAAATCAAACATGAAGTCTATGTGAAGACATGCAACAACTTCCCCTTTGATTGTGGAAGTTATCCCTTGATTAAAGGAGATCAGGATGAGTTGTACTTTGAGTTGTAATTAGTTAGCTCAGTTAATTGAGTTAAGTCCAGTTAGATTAGTTCCAACAGTTTGTGGAACTGATTGTGAGTTCAGCTAGTTAATGCATGCATGCATGTAACTACTGCACTTCAAATAACTGAATATTCTCTCATAAATAACTCATGCATGTCAGTTCAGTTAGAGACCCAGTGGAGATCAGATGATGGGACAGTGTACTATCAGTTGCAGGAATATTCCATTGAGGATATCTCTTTCATGTAGAAGGAATTCATTCCTTGGAGATTGCACGTTACTTTTGAGTTTGATGAGTGTGTGATGAGGCCAATTCACACAGCTAGCAGCATTAGACCCCAGGAGAAATTGTGCAAGGAAATAGGAGGCTTGGAGGATTGGAAGAAGACATATCTTGTGTCTATTCAGTCTGTGAGCTATATTGAGGGATTGTACTGAGAGCTGGATAGCTTGTGAGCTAAAGCTTTATGTAATCCGAACACATTTCCACTTGTATGATAATACAGAGATCAGGGTTTTTAGTTGAGGCTTTCCATAGAGTATGTGTTCATGTGTGATTGATTTTTCATTCTCTATTATATGTGTTCTATTTGATCTTTCTCATAATTGATTAAGCTTCCACAAGTTCGTTTGTAGAAGTAGATCAAGTATTTTTCTTTAGTCTATTGCATTATCAAGTGCTCTACAATGGGAAATTGTACATATACCTACTCCTACGAGGCACGAAAGACATTTTTTTTCACTTTTTCAAAACTGAAATCAAAACAAAAAAAATATTAAGCAGAAACAACATCTACTTAGACACCTTGCCGACAACAAAACCAAAAACTAGTGAGCCTTGGTATTGAACCAAGAATGTTGCAACTCCCAAGGGATCCTCAACTCAAATTATCAACCATGGGTTCGTACAAACTTAGAGGTGAAAATGCTATATGCATAGTAGGTTAGATTATATTCATGCCACCCTCAGTCATGACATTAGATCAAGGTGTTCAGAGACCATTCCTCCTACTTTACTATGGTAAAATCTTGTTGATGAAAGCACAATTGAAAACTAATTTTATCTATGGAAGTGGAAATGCCATTTTCTTAACTTGTAGATGCTAATTAATCATTTCATGAAAGGAAAATGGATAATATACTTGCAGAAGAAAAGCTACTCTATATTGCATAATTCATCAAACCAAGAACATGATTGCATGTATTTTCTACCTATTTCACACATGCTTGAAAATTAGAAACCTAACTTGCATCATACTTGTGATTGAAAAACACTAAATCTACTATGTTTTGTAGTGAGGAAAAGGAATGGTTGGAGTGGTCTAAGAGATTCCCTTGATCATCAAATGACAACTTGGGGTCATTATTCATCTTGACTGAGCTAAGGTTGAAGTGAGGAGAAAAGTAGGCGAATAAAAGTGGTGTTACAGGCCTGCTACATGTGTTGTTACAAGAGGTCATGTATTGCCGCAAGCAAGGAAAAATTTAAGGATGGAAAATTTTCTTGAAGTTTAAAAACATTGGCAAATCTCACTAATCCCTAAAATGCAAACTATAAAATGTTTATTGATATATTTGTAAAATTATTCAAATTTATAATGATTTTATATATAGTCTCTATATAATGTAGGCGATTTTGAAGGTAAAATAATTTTATATTCGAAAATTTGGGCGAATCATGTTTTATAAAAATTGGAAATTAGCGAATCTTTTTTTGTGGAAAATCATGAAAAATTAGCCCACTGGGTGAATATTAGCCCCTAAAATCTTCCATGGCCACAAGAGGACCTGTAATGCTACAGGAGGGGTTCTAAGAGCCTTTTTAGGGTGAGATGATGTCTTGAGGGCATGAAGAGGTATATGAAGGTTGGACAGAGTTAAGGAATGTTGTGGAAGCCTCCTAGCCAATCCCATGACATCTCATAGGTCTATCTTGCATGAGAATGAATGCCCATGGTTTCCTAAATTTCCTAGGAAAAGTGACTGTGGAAACAGAGTTTTGGGGCATAATTGAGGGATGGAAAGAGAAGATGGATAAGTAAAAAATGAAGGTGAAATAGGTGCCCTCCCCTGAATATCAACACAACCCTACAACCAACAACATACACATAACCATTGATCATTAACACGGTGATATAAACTATGACGGAAAATATGAGTTGAATTTGAATAACATCTATTTCATGCCATAACACTACTCTGACCACTAAACTGACTCATAAGTTACAGAAAGTAAATATGAAGAAGGAAAACTAACATCTATCTATTCCAAGAAATCATAAACACAATGTTTTTGGGTTGATATTGTGAATCCTTCCAACCATTCTCCCACAAGAGAGATGATGTAGAAGCTTGGAATCATAGGTTTTTATAGCTTAACCTCTACTGTAATGAAAGAAAGCTATGAAATTCTTGGAACTAAGAACAAGACAAAAGTAAAAAAGAGGGACCAAAGCCTCTAGGTTGGGCCTAAACCCAAGGGTCTCATCTATCTAAAACTAACTCATATGTTGCTGAATAACCAACTTCTCATTATTAGAAAGTAAAAGTCTCATACATCACATGAAAGTAAAAATAACAATGTCAAGCTCTAAACTCAATAGGTACACCTAGTTGAATCAAAACTATGAATCCTAATGAGATTTTCATCTTGTTTATTTATACAAAAGGGTAGTTGATAGTAGCGCCCATAAAATAGGACTGATTCCCTCAGTGATCTCAGAAATGGTAGATCTGGGCCATCTTGAGCTTCACTTTTACTAGGAGTTTCTCACCTATCAATGAATTCGAATTGGTGAGAGAGGATGTTTTGATCCTAAGCCGAGTTAGGAAGTTAAGGAGGTGGAGAAAACCTCTATATTCTCTCCTAGTTGTCTCCATCAAGCCCCAGCATAGTAAATGCCTAAAAAATGCTTCTTTTTCCTGCAATTAAACCACATTAGGCCACATACTATGAAAAACAATTGTTTCTCTTCTTACTAATCATATTATAACAAAAATGTGAATTAATGTGAGAAAAGGATAGTTTTAAGGCTGGAGGATGGCATGATTATCTTCAAAATACACCTATTGATGGGACTCATCAATTTTGAAGGGGATGGATGCCTTTTGTGTTAAGCTAATATGTTCATGATGTGTATGGTTGATCACATGGTCCTGTGTGACTGCACAATGTGGTTATGTAAGTTGTTACAATGTGTGAATTACATCATTTGGTTATTATTAATCTAGTCGATGGTGGAGAAAGTGAGTGTTGCCTCACCCTAATTCGACCAAAGGGTACTCAATATTCTATGGTCGGTTTAGGCATGAGTTGAGTCAATGAATTTTGACTTGTGTATTGTGGGAAGGTGTGGAATTTGTACAATTAGGGCTCAAAATCTAGTGTGGGGGTCTGGCAGGAGGACCCAGATTATTGGGCACCCAATTCATTCAAAGGTCATTGATCGATGAGGTAGTGACTTGATCATCATTCCAATGTGTAAGTTGCATGCATAGATCAAAGGTTCTTAAAGAACATGGGATACATTCCTTGTTGTCAGCCTAGAAAGATGTTTTTGAATGGCTATTGGCATTTATCTATCGTTCTATATTAGGGTACTTTCCTGGCAAGGTAAGTTGATTAATTGGGATTAGATTGATCTACCTTACAAAAGTGGGTCAACTAATCGCATGAGGTCCATTGGTCGGGATTAAATTCCATGGCCAAGGAATGTTGGAAGGAGTCTACACAAAGATAATTTGTACATGGTATGGGCATGTAGAAAATCCTAGAAATAATTTTGGGGAAATTTTTAAGTCAATGAATAATTGTAGAATAGGTTGAGAATTGTCTGTGGAACTCGTCGGGTCAAGGGTTGGGATAGTCATCCAGACTGAGCAAGTCGAGACTAGAAGTGAGTTGGAACTGTTGACCAGCCGAGAAGGGTCCTCCAGTCATGTTAGAGTTCATTGGACCTAGGAGGAGGTTGGGTCAGTGTCCTAGTTAGGCTCGTTAGACATTAGTCTAGGTCAGGGTCAGAGATTTGACAAGTGTTATGCCTGATATTTTGGTGAAGTGGACTGAGTATCAAATCATCCAAAAGTGTGATTTCTCCATGTGGATCTGACCATAATGGCATAGTAGGCATGTAGGAATTATGTAAGAAGCTACATGGGGTGACATAAATGGACCACCATTGATGTGGCAAGTTTAATGGACATATCATTGAATGGCCATATTTGTTGAACCGTAAGTTGATTCGAGTCAAGGTTTATATCACCATCAAAGTCTCAACAAGAAAAATGTGACAGTAATGTTTGTTTATAGTTGAAGGAGTTGAAAGCATGAATATTTTTATGACCCCATTCCCATTACAAAACTATGGAGGTCGTGTTAGGTGAAATTAACACCCTCCATTGAGCTTATTTAGGCTAGATGATAGAGGGGAATGTTACAGTGACCCAAGTTCAAAACTCCATGGTAGTTGGGAGTCGACACCTAAACTCCATACATGTTAATAGTTGGTGTGGCCCAATATGGGCATGATCCTTGAGTGATTTTTGTGGCTTATATGTCCCTAGGTCATATTTTTCTTAGACCATAGGCTAGTCCAGCAGGCTATACACACACTCGCAAAAAAAAAAAGGGATCCTTTTTCATACAAAATAGGACAAAATAAATATCTACTATAATTAAAATGTAATATACCCAATGGTCCACTTAATTATTTATTTATAAGGATGCAAGGTATTTAGACCCAAACTATAAGGTTACTTTATGAATATGGGGTCACCAAAATTCCTCTTCCTTCAACCACCTTAAAAATCATTTATGAGACCACCATTATATTTTTCTTATCGAGTTCCAATGATATAAATTTCATCTGAATCTTATTTCTAGATATAATGCTATGCCCATTTGAAAATATCCCTCTAAATACCACATTAACATACATACCATTTCCATGTGGTAGACACATGGAAGTCCTTGTCCATGTGTCACTACCTCATAGGGCCACATCGATAAGAAAACCACATCATCTATAACATCAACACCATTATGCACTCTGATCCACGTTACCCATGCTATAACATATTGCCATGTTAACATGTCACATCACCCAAATGTAAATCATGCCACATCATAGCATATAAGGTTTTATCAGTGTCAAGAGGAAAAATTGATAGCTAGAGTCTCTACCTCCACATACCTGATTGTCCTAGCACCCAATAGGCGATATCCTAATAAGTCGATAACTTACCTCCCAATACCCCAATAGCATATAAGCCATAGTCAATTGATAGCAACTTCTTTGTTCTCGAGAACTATTAGCATCAAGAGCCTATGTGGTAACATTCACATCACATTCTCTCAAGATTCTGGCGAAGAAACTAGCATATCATTCTATGACAAAGCATATTGATGTTCAATATCAATTTACGAGAGATATGATTGAATAAAAGAAGGTGATACTGGTGATGATGGAAACTTTGAAGAAGAGCACTGATAATTTCTCCTTGTGTAGAAAAATAATGGGCATTATTACCCTAAATTGTTCATAATGTACTCTTTCAATCCCATGTGGCAAAGAAATCAAAAAGTGGGAGAATGTTGGGTATGTGTTATATTATTTGTAGGACTATTCCCATGTGATTTACATTGCACCAAGTATAGTGATGGGGTCGAAAGAGGGGAAAATCCATTGCTTCTTGGTGGGTTCGGGGACAACACCCCTAAAAAAATTGGGGTGGATTTTCATATCTATTTTTGGTGTTTTTTATCACTTTGTTTTGGTTTTAGTGGTTTTTTGGTGCATGGTGGTTTAGCCTTTTGTAGTTTCGATCATGGAACTATGTTGGTATTGTAATCCAAGGTAAATGGATTGACATCTCTCTCTCTCTCTCTCTCTCTCTCTCTCTCTCTCTCTCTCTCTCTCTCTCTCTCTCTCTCTCTCTCTCTCTCTCTCTCTCTCTCTCTCTCTCTCTATATATATATCTATATATATATATATATATATATATATATATATATATATATATATATATATATATATATATATATATATATATATATATATATATATATATATATATATATATATATATATAAATGAGTATATTGAATAGCATATTTTCCATTTTATTAAGAATATATTTTCAACAATTAAATATATATGGTTAAAACCTACATCTTCCTTCTACAAGAAAAATTTTAAGGAAGGAAATTTATTTTAAAGTTTAGAAACCTTGCGAATCTCACTAGACCATATTATGCAATTTGTAAAATGTTTGGTAATATTGTTTTTGTAAAAATATTCAAATTTATAATAATTTTATACAGTGTTTATAAACAATTTTCATCATTTCTAAGGTAAAAAAATTCTATACTATAAAATTTAGGTGAATAACTTTTAGAAAAAATGGAAATTACCGAATATTTTTTTTTTTTAAACATAGAAAAATAGCCCATTTGTGAATATTATCCCCTAAAAATTTTCATACATCTACAAATGAAATGTTGTAAAAAATTATTGACTAAATATTCTTTTGGTCTTTCCTGTTTGGGTTTACAGTGTAAAATATCCATATTAATGTGTGTGTTTACTATTGCATATTTTCTATTTTATTAAGAATATATTTTCAACAATTAACGATATAGGGTTAAAACCTACATCCTCCATCAATACAAGAAACTCCCACAAGAACCAATCTATACTACCTTTTTTTGTATCATGAATAGATAGTACTTTTGATTGGGAAATATAAAAACGCAACCTTCTTGGTGATCTTATGCTCTAATAATTTTTTGCATTAATATGTAATTGCAACCTTTAACCTTTTTATATTACTCCAGACCTGAAATTTTGCAAAAATTGTTAACTCTTAAACAAAGCAAAAATTTTAAAAACTTTAATGAGAAAAGGTTGTGTAGTTTGTTGAGGACATCAAATGTCAATAGGAATTTTCCTTTAATTTGTGAAATTGAGTCCTTTTTCCTTTGAAAGTTTAAAAAAATTCCAAACATTTTTCATAATAATGGATTTTGCCTTATTTTCCACTTCCAATTCAAGCCCCTTGGAGTCTAACCAAATGCTCAATTGGGTTTCTTAATGTCTACTTTTATTCCACATTTTCAAAATTTCATATCCAACTAGGCTCTTTCTAGTGATTATTCTATTGCTTTTTGAGAACCACTAATTACACATATTTCATTAAAATTGGAAAAAAATAATTAGAAGGACATCACTAGAATTGAGTATTTTGGTTATTTTGAAATTCGAGATCCATTATTTCATTCCAAATTTAATGAAATATCATTGAATTAAATTTGTATACCATCATCATTGACACTTGTATAGTCCCCTTCACTGTAGACTTAGACCTAAAATTTCATTTCCCTATAATTTGATATATGCTTGTTATGGCCAAAACAAGAAAATGGTTGCAAAATTGTTTTTTGAAACAATGTCCTTTTGTTTGTGTGGCATCCCACTTGCATGTAGATGTGGCATTGGCATCCAAATTTCAATATTTTCAATTCACCTCCTTTCATGTTGTCATGGTCGTTGGTGAATTTATATAGCTTTCATCGTAATATTTTACTTACTAAAAAAATTCATATGAGCCAATCTCAACCATTGAGATCATGGGAAAGGTTGATCTAAGTTTTTCAATGATTTTCCCCTATCAAATCCTCCTCTTTTGTTTTAAAATTTCATGGGCCAATATTCATTGTAGATCTACTATCACTATTAAAACTAAGCCATACATTATTTTTCCAAAAGAATGAAACCTTACCAAACTGAAATCTTGTGATATTCCATTAACTGTCAGTATGATTTGTGGACAAAATCTTAACCATTTGTTGCATTTTGAAAATATTGAAATCCCAAATAACTAAAACCCCACGACAACGTACTGACCACCAATGTAATTCACTAATGGAATCTTGGTTGTTTGCAGAAACTCATCCAGTCACAACATCCTCTCTCTTTGATCCTCTATTATGACTTGTAAACCGATGGTCTAATAGGTGGATCTAATCACAACTTTTCATTTTCTTCTTATGTATAACATCCCCAAACACTGCAATGCATTCATGTCAAACATTGATTTGTTTTGCTTGATTTAGATCTAGGGGTTATCAATGGACCCTTGATAAAAAAATCCCCTTAGATATAACCATGACCCCATTATTTGGTATTTTGATCTTGCATCATATAATAGAATTCAACATTTTGAAATATGGCACATTCTACCTAATTTACCATGGATCCAGACTCTAAATTCCTACTAATAACCAATAATATTTCCATACCAAGCATGCCCAATCTATCAAAAACATAATTTGGTACTTCAAACCATGAAATCTTTGAAATTACCATCTTATGTACTTTTTCTCATGGGAAATTTGTCGAACACTTTTGAAAACTTAATTTCTTCCATAGAGTCTAATTTTGGCTCAAAAAATCTGAGTGTTGTAACTAGTAACTTTGATACCATTTCGTAACATACTTGGTCATTTCATTAGCTATAATAATCATTATTACATGGAAATTCTAGGTAATTAAATCGAAATAATAGAATCAACATTGTCTATAAAAAATTCATCAATTACCCATGAATGCATTTAAAATTTTTACTTCTTAAATCATAATTTATGATTATATATGAATGGTTATAGTTAATAAATAGACAATTATGCAAACATACATGTATAATCAATTCCCTCTTAAAGTAATTACACATCTTTCATGATTTTGTCCTCTTTTGAGATAATCATAAAGGTCGTTATATCCATTATACAAAGTTGAAGATTAATTACAAAAGAAAGGAATAATCATGCCCTCTACATGACAATATGGTTTTAAAATATTTACAATCAACATATAAATAAATGTCGATAACCGAAAATTGTATTCTTCAGCCAATACGAATTTCTAGCCAAGTAACTTCACCAAATGAGCAAATATTACTTTTTTATAGTAGCAATCACAATAATTAACTATCAAAATGTAATTAATAAGACCAAATACTTATTTCTAATGAGTTTCAATTTGGGAAATAGGTTCATGGGAGCTATTTTCCTCCTAGTCATAGTTATCAACTTGAGTAGATGCCACTACTGCACTAGATAGTGAAACAACAAGGAAAAATTAACTAGTTTTGGTTTTGGTTTCCTCTCTCAACCTTTTATATAAACATCTCAATGAGGACAACAATATTTTATAACATTATTTTATAGCAACCATCCCACTCACAAGCATTTCTTTCCCTCTTAGCCCCACTTAACATAAGGGATGGGATCCCCTTCACTGGTAAATGGTCCCTTATATTATCCCACTTCCCTCCTTTGTTGTAACACAAATTTCTCATGAATCTAAATTGTAACATTGACTCATAACTTAATCATCGCATATTTAGGTATAAAATTATGGCAATGACATATCTTTCAAGGCAGCATGCATACTCTTACACTAACATTCCATTATGCCCATCATTAGCTCCCTTGCATACATAAATAGTGGAATGAACCCATGGTTTTCCCGTAAGAATGAGATAATATCCCTGCCAGTGTTTGCTTGCAATCTAAACTTGCATGAAGAATATGTGACCACCCATAAAGTTGGGAAATATTACACATGAATACATAAAATAAAATAAAATAAAAACTTTGGGAGTTAGACACTTGTTGAATCAATTAAAATAATATTTATTTGACTGCTCTTATTGGTTCATTGCACCGATGGCACTCTTAGAGAGATATGACCCCCAATGCACCTATTTATTAGTTTATATTATTATTAAATATTTAATTCGAATATTAATCTACTTACCTCGCTTCCCATATACCTGAACATTATGGTTGATTCTTATATGAGGTATCACATCCCTAAACTTTTTCTAGTAACTATAGAGGTATAGAACAAAACTATAAGGAAACCTTTGGAACACAAAAGGAATTCCCAATGTTTGGTCCAATGTGAATAAATCCACTAGTGAATGTATGTCAAGTATGATCAAAACTTGTTAATTTACATATCGTTGTAGCATATTTTGGGGTTGAAAAGAGTTCATTTACCTTTGTATACTTGACTTATGGATATTTCATCTTGTCCAAATTATCAAAAACATATGGACCTGGCATGACAGGGGCTAGCTTTTATAAGAGGTGACTTAGATAGAGCTACATCCTCATACGAAGTTGAAGGAACCCTAGATCACACTACTCCTATGTAAAAAAAACAATGCATAATAATAGTAGAATCTTTGTAAATATTATAATCAAACGACCAAGAAGAATCCTCATATTTCTTTCTTGCATAGAATAGGTGATGATTATCCATATGAACTCCCTCTCTACGTTTTAGTCTATGATTGAAGAATGTAATAAAATTAGAAGATTTTATCAATAAGGTAATGGTCTTTCCCTTGATTACCTCACTAATACTTGATAAATCTTCGCATAATAGCCATTGAGATTAGAGAAGTTGAGTTGGCACTTGGAAACTATCATATATGATTGAAACTGCCTTGATCTACCTAACAATTTTGTTATTCTACCTCATAAATATTCCAATCTCCCACAAATATAACGTGATCTAATAAACTTTTCTTGAATCTACTTCGAAATGCTTATATTTTCTTATATTGACTCATATATGCATAGATATGTTAAATTTCCATGTGGGAGAGAAAAGGCATGTATTTTTCCAAATTTCGACCTAATATCATTTCGTTAAGCTTCGATGAGATAATAATTGTAATTACAAGAAAAAATGTGAGGGATGGGGAGTGTTACAAACCAAACAAGAACATTGACATTATCTGCAATCTCTTCTTTACGAGATGAAAATCACAAATTATCATATTATATCCCCATTGCATGATGCTCAAAGATACCTTCCAAACATTGGTGAACGTTGAGAGCTCAAATCCAATGCTTGTCATTGACTCCCTAGTTTTCAAATGTCCTATGCGTATATCAATATCGCACACAATATACAATGCTTGTAAGGATACTCCAAGATTATAATTTGAAAATAAAACAATCTATCAAATTTTATGGTTTCAACAACTCCATTACCCATTCTGATAATTTAAATAAAAAACATAATAACTAGTTAAAAAAATATTTAACCATATTTAATACATAAATTAACTTATAATCAACAATTTACTAATCAAAATATACTCTTAACTCTAACCATCAATTATGTAAAAATTAAACTAATAAAGTGTGCCCCCAAATGCCTACCATGAAGACAAGCAAGCTTGTATTATAATACCAAAATCCTACCATGATGAGAGAGAGACCAACAAGATTATTTGTATACCATCATCATTGACACTTGTACACTCCTCTTCACTATAGACTTCGACTTAAAATTGCACTTCCCTATAAGTTGATATGTGCTTGTTATGGCCAAATCAAGAAAATAGTTGTAAACTTTTTTTTGAAACAATATCTTTTTGTTTGTGTGGCATCCCACTTGCATGTATATGTGGCATTGACATCCACATTTCAATATTTTCAAATCACCTCCTTTCATGTGGTCATGGTCATTGGTGAATTTATATAGGTTTCATCATAATATTTTACATAGTGAAAAAATTCATATGAGCCAATCTCAACCATTGAGATCATGGGAAAGGTTGATCTAATTTGTTCATGGATTTTTCCTATCAAATCCTCCTCTTTCGTTTTAAAATTTCATGGGCCAATCTTCATTTTAGATCTACTGTCACTATTAAATCTAAGCCATACATTATTTTTCCAAAAGAATGAAACCTTACCAAACAGAAATCTTGTGATATTCCATTAACCATCAGTATGATTTGTGGACAAAATCTTAACCATTTGTCACATTGTGAAAATATTGAAATCCAAATGAACTAGAATCCCATGACAGCTTATTGACCTCCAATGTAATTCACTCGTGGAATCTTGGTTGTTTGCAGATACTTATCCCGCCATAACATCCTCTCTCTTTGATTCTCTATTATGACTTATAAATTGATGGTCTAATAGGTGGATCTAATCACAACTTTTCATTTTATTCTTACACCTAACATCCTCAAACACTACAATGCATTCATGTCAAACATTGATTTGATTTGCTTGATTTAGTTCAAACCATCTACAAAAAAATTGTTTTCCCAAAACACCAAAATTAATTAACAACTTTAGATCTAGAGGTTATCAATGGACCCTTGATAAAAAAAATTTCCCTCGGTTATAACCATGACCCCATTATTTGGTAATTTGAGCTTGCATCATATAATAGAATTCAACATTTTGAAAGATGACACATTCTACCTAATTTACCATGGATTCAGACTCTAAATTCTTACTAATAACCAATAATATTTCCATACCAAGCATGCCCAATCTATCAAAAACATAATTTGGTACTTCAAACCATGAAATGATTGAAATTACTATCTTATGTACTTTTTCTCATGGGAAATTTGTCGAACACCTTTGGAAACTTAATTTCTTCCATAGAGTCTAATTCTGGCTCAAAAATCTTAGTGTAGTAACTAGTAACTTTGATACCATTCCGTAACATACTTCGTCATTTCATTAGCTATAATAATAATTATTACATGGAAATTCTAGGTAATTAAATTATAATAATAGAATTAGCATTGCCTATAACAAATTCATGAATTACCCATGAATGCATTTAAAAATTTTACTTCTTAAAACATAATTTATGATTATATATGAATAGTTATAATTAATAAACAGACAATTATGCAAACATACATGTATAATCAATTCCTCAAAGCAATTACACATATTTCATTATTTTGTCCTATTCTGAGATTATCACAAAGGCTGTTATATCCATTATACAAAGTTGAAGATTAATTACAAAATAAAGGCATAATCATGCCCTCTACATGACAAATATGGTTTTAAAATCTTTACAATGAACATATAAATAAATGTCAATAACCCAAAATTGTATTCTTGAGCCAACACTAATTTCTAGCCATGTAACTTCACCAAATAAGCACATATTACTTGTTTATAGTAGCAATCACAAGAACTAATCCTCAAAATGTAATTAATAAGACTACATACTTATTTCTAATGAGTTGCAATTGGGGAAATACGTTCATGGGAGTTATCTTCCTCCTAGTCATAGTTATCAACTTGAGTAGATGCCACTACTGCACTAGATAGTGAAACAACAAGGGAAAATTAACTAGTTATGGCTTTGGTTTCCTCTCTCAACCTTTTATATAAACATCTCAGTGAGGAGAATCATATTTTATACCATTTATTTTATAGCAACCATCCCACTCACAAGAATTTCTTTCCCTCTTAGTGCTACGTAATACAAGGGATGGGATCCCCTTCACTGGTAAATGGTCCCTTAGATTATCCCACTTCCCTCCTTTGTTGCAACACAAATTTCTCATGAATCTAAATTGTAACATTGACGCATAACTTTATTATCGCTTCTATAGGTAGAAAATTATGTCAATGACATATCTTTCAGGGCAGCATGCATACTCTTACACTAACATTCCATTATGCCCATCGTTAGCTCCCCTGCATACATAAATAGTGGAATGAATCCATGGTTTTCCCCTAAGAATGAGAGAATATCCCTCCCAATATTTGCTTGCAATCTAAACTTGTATGAAGAATATGTGACCACCCATAAAGTTGGGAAATAATACACATGCATACATAAAATAAAATAAATGGAAAGCTTTGGGAGCTAGACACTTCTCGACTCAATTAAAATAATATTTATTTGACCGCTCTTATTTGTTCATTGCACCGATGGCACTCTCAGAGAGATATGACTGCCAATGCATCTATTTATTAGTTTATATTATTATTAAATATTTAATTCAAATATAATCAAATATTAATCTACTTACCTAGCTTTCAATACACCTGAACATTATGGTTGATGCTTATATGGGGTATCACATCCCTTGACTTTTTCTAGTAACTATAGAGGTATAGAACCAAATTATAAGGAGACCTTTGGAACACAAAAGGATTTCCCAATGTTTGGATCAATGTGAATAAATCCACTAATATATATAAGTCAAGTATGGTCAAAACTTGTTAATTTACATATCACTATAACATATTTTAGGGTTGAAAAGAGTTCATTTACCTTTGTATGCTTAACTTCTAAATATTTCATCTTGTCCAAATTATCAACAGCATATGGACCTAGCATGACAGGGGCTAGCTTTTATAAGAGGTGACTTAGATATAGCCACATCCTCATATGATGTTGAAGGCACCCTAGATCACACTACTCCTACGTAAACAAAACAATATAATAAGAGTAGAATATTTGTAATAGTATAATCAAACAACTATGAAGAATCCTCATATTTATTTCTTGCATAGAATAGGTGATTATTATCCATATGAACCCCCTGTCTACGTTTTAGTCTATGATCGAAGAATGTAATAAAATTAGAATATTTTATCAATAAGGTAATTGTCTTTCCCTTGATTACCTCACTAATACTTGATAAATCTTCCCATAATATCTATTGAGATTAGAGAAGTTGAGTTGGCACATGGAAACTATCATATATGATTGAAATTGCATTGATATACTAACAATTTTTTTATTCTACCTCATAAATATTCCAATCTCCCACAAATCTGATGTGATCTGATAAACGTTTCTTGGATCTACTTCGAAATGCTTATATTTTCTTAGATTGACTCATATATACATAGATATGTTAAATTATTATGTGGGAGAGAAAAGGCATGTATTTTGCCAAATTTCAACCTAATATCATTTTGTTAAGCTTCAATGAGATAATAATTGTAATTGGAAGAAAATTTGTGAGGGATGGGGAGCGCTACAAGCCAAACAGGAACATTGACATTATCTACAATTTCTTCTTCGTTTTCCACACTCCTAGTGCGAGATCAAAATCACAAATTATCATATTCTATCTCCATTACATAAAGCTCAAAAATACCTTCAAACATTGGTGAAAGTTGAGAGATCAAATCCAATGCTTGTCTTTAACTCCTTAGTCTTAAAATATCCTATACATATATCAATAGCACACAAAATATATAATTCTTATAAAAACACTCCAAAATTAAAATTTGAAAATAAAACAATCTATCAATTTTCATGGTTTAAACAACTCCATTACCCATTTTAATAATTTAAATAAAAAATAATAACTAATTAAATATTTTATACATAGCTTATAATAAAAAATTTACTAATCAAATTATACTCTTAACTCTGACCATCAATAAAATTAAAAATTAAACTAATAAGGCGTGCCACCAAAATCCTACCATGAAGATAAGCTAGCTTGTATTACAATACCAAAATCCTACATGATGAGAGAGAGACCAGCAAGATTATATTATAATCCAAAATCCTACCATGATGAGAGAAAGACCAGCAAGATTATATTATAATCTAAATTCCTATCATAGCAAGAGAGAAAGCCACAGCCAAACATGGTGGGACCCTCCAACCAAAACACCATCATGAGTGGAGAAGAAAAAAGGATCTAGACAGGGAAACTCAAGATTTTCCGCAACAATAAAGTCAATTTATGTTGACCACGGTGGAAACCCTATCATATACGGAACACAGACATGATTGTTGGCAACACCAAAATCGGAATTAAAGGCAAATTCAAAGATGCCCCAAAAAGACATCAAACACTATTCAGATTTGATTGAATGTTTGAAAAACCCTTCAAATCAAACATTAAACATTATTGAACTTGGTTTCTATTCTTTGATATTATGAATGTGTAATTTAGAGAATTTAGGATTATAAAGTTAATCATTGAAATTGGTTTGTCTTGGTGTTAAATGAACTTATACATGTAAGTATGATGTGTTGGTATGTATATTAATATTTTGTTATATTTATTTATAAAAGGTTTTAGAGTTTTAAATTGAAAAAATTTAGAATATATTCAAGTATTTAGGGATATCGATTATAATATTGACATATAAAAAAGAGTTACATGTAAAAGTAAGGGTTGCATGCATCTTAGTGTCGAAGAAAAAGTTTGATTAACTTTAACAAAGATTAATAACAAATTTGTTATAAAAAATAAATAACATTATATAGTTGTTATTAATGATTTTATTTTATTTATTTAAGATTTTGTCTTATGTGGTGTACAATAGATTATGTGTGTTTTATTAAGGCATTATGTGGTATAAAGGTCATCGATTCAAAATTCTATGACCAAAAAAGTCATCCATACTAAAGGATGGTGTGTCCTAGGATACGTGTGATCCTCATGTAATTTTGATAGCTTAGATGCCCCTCGACTGAGCTAACTCAAGCCACATGTTAGTTGTGCTAGTTATGTTAGGACTCACACAAACTAGCAAACAAAAAAACTAATCTTTTATGGATTTTAATGTGGTTCAACTAAATAGTTATTGATTGACAAAAAAATTATAATAGTTATCACAACTAATAATATCAATTAATAATTAATAACAAAACATTTAGAAGTCACAACAAGAACAAGAACATTAAAACGATATCCATAAATCATGGCAGGAATATTGGAATGGGAAAGTGGTAAGTATTTTTCAATACACATGGCATTCACATTATATCTTTAGAAGACCATAATAAGGCTACTAATTTATTCACCAATCAAATTTTATATAAATAGAGAGAGAGTAATAACACTTATTTTGTAAACGTTATAGTCTTGCTTTGGCATGGACTAATAAAAGTTTTTTATCAAAATTTTTATTGAAAGGAGACTAAACAATCTTTATTTGAAAGTATTTATTAATATCTAGTGAAATTAGGATTATTTCTTATATATTCCATAAATATAGGTGCTATATTATAAAATCACTAAGTGAAGATATTGTGCTAAGAGTGACGTATGTTTAAGTAGAGGTATTATTATGTCGATTTAATTATATGGTTATTTGTCTGGCACGGGTGGTGTGATGTCTAAGTGGAGATACATAACGTTAATTTAATTGTTGTTTATTCTAAATGTAACATGAAATTGAAGTGACTTAATATTAGAGTGAGGGTCAAGGTAATGATGGGAAGATACAATATGCATTTGGGTGGGGGTGGGTGCAGTAGGAGAAATTGTATATTTGAAACTCCTCCTAACCACCTAATCCATTCATCTTTATGATTTGGTTTGTCTTAAAATAAGTCAAATCCTCTGGATAAAATTTTATAATCAAAATTTCCATCAAGTAGAGCTATAACCTTCTACAAATTTTATATTATATTTGCATAAGAATTTTAGTTGAAAAATAGTTAAATTTGTCTACTTATTAAATTAGTCTCATAAAATTTATGGTTATAAATACTTTATATAAAATAAAACTCAATATAATAGTCAAATTAAATAAATTATTTGTCTCACAAAGAAATCTTATACACCAATTTAATATTTAAAATTAATTATAACTTTTAATTTAAATTATTATTATTTAAAAAAAAATTCTAAATGGCAAAATCACTTACACTAAAAACTAAAACCCTCCCAATTTCTCTTAAACCTTTAAAATATAAACCATAAAATAAACTAAACATATCATAAAATACACCATATGATAATTACATCATGTACCACATTTGAATAGTAAAAATTTATGAAAAAAATCTTGACGTTTCTCCACATATCCAAGTTTTCATTTTTCTTAAGAGGCCGTGCATCAACGAAAACTTAGGCCTCGAGTTTCATCAAGTTTATTTGCTTTGGAGTGTCCCAAGTTATTATTATGGTGATGTTGACACCATAAGATACCACAAACAAGTTCAAATCCATGGGGTGGAATGAAGGGCGTTGAAACTATTGTCACTTTTTCGTAATTTTTTAGTTAAAAATAACTATGGAATAAAGGGCGTTGAAACTATTGTGACTTTTTGTTAATATTTTAGTTAAAAATAACTAGGGAATTATAATGTTATTTTTACACGTAATTAAGTGAAAAAAAAAAAAATCAGGGGAATGAAAGATATTGAAATTATTTTATTTTTTTATTTAAAAAGATTTTGTGGAAATATTTTAATGAGTTATCATTGTGTTATAAAGTATAACCTAAATTATAAAATTTAATATGTCAAATTAATATTTATATTTATATATATATATATATATATATATAAAATTTAATATGTGAAATTAATCAAAAATAATAATAATAATAATAATATATTTATATGTAATTTAAATTTTAAAAAAATGAAATTTAAAATTAAAAATGAAATGGGATATAAATAAATAATAATGTATAATATTTAAATAAATCTTGATTAAATTTATATATTTTAGTACATATAAAAATATTAGTTTTTGGGCATATTATATATATATTATTTAGATTAAAAATATATTTTAATTTTAAAGTAAGATTTAAAAATGTTTGAAAGTAATAAAGTATATTAATATCTTAAAATAAAAATGAAAGTTTACTCTAAATGAATCACTCACTTAATATTTTGTTTTTAAAGTAGTAATAATAAGTCAATTCATATTGACATGTAACATTGATGTTAATTATTCTCATTTTTTATTAGCTATTAAATTATAATAGATTTTACTTATATATATGAAATAACTATATTCCATCAACTTAAAAGTATAGCATGCTAAAAATGAATGTAAACATTCTCCAATAGAATAACTATAGAATAACCCTTCAAATTAGACTTTCCATGATTGACTAGGTAATGCTTATTAGCTCAAAATATACAACATTCAAACTCTTTAGTTATTTCAAGGAAAATGGCGTTAAATTTGATTGTAAAAATTATATTTATTGGATGGGAATATTGTTTTTAAAATATTGAGTTATCTTAAATTAAAATAATTTAGATTATTCAAATATAAAATTTTGATTGGCTAAAAGAAAAAAACATGAATGTTGAATATTATTTAGTGTAATTATATAAATTAAATGGTTGTTAAATGATAATTGGCATCAATCTATGATAATCATTAAAACACCTACTATTAGAGAAAAAAATAGAGAAATTATTTATTTGGTTGTCATTATGATTGCAAGTCTTAATTAGGCTTCAAATTTTATTTTTTAAGAGTTTGTTCAAGTACTTGAACCATAATGTATTTATATATATGTAAGTGGATGTTGATCAAATGATGTTAGAGTGAGATTTAGCCTCTCAGTGTGAGCATTGTCTCAAGTGAGTTGTATCACTATTTCCATTACTTTGTCTTACATTAATTTGTCTTGATATCAAAGCTTCATTGAGAGGCTTGGAGAGATTGACTATTGGCAAGTTTGGTGTGGCCTATATAAACAAAGAGTTGATGTGGTGCATCTCACTCAACTAGCTGTGCATCCATGAGACAAAAGATGTTATATAATGTTCCATGAAGCTCCTTCTCCAACTGCTCACATAGGTCTTCCTTATACATGACATGGTAGTATTTTCTTATCTCCTTCCTTTGCAACATATTTTTGCTTTGCAGTATCCCAATTATCTTCCTCATTGGTGTGTTTTTTGTGTGCAAATCCATGTACAATAGAGTGAACAATGTATAGCTTTGAGTGGCTACATTTATTGATCTGCAAAGGAGAGCCTCACTATGGGAAGAGACATTGCCTCGCTGAGTTATGTGGGTTTGAAGATGTAGGCTAAGTGAGTAAACAAGAGTTTAATTGTGACATATTTATATAGTGTGCATGTAGTGTTGAGAAGACTAAGAAATAATGAGTAATGTGAACTAGTGAGCAGTGCATCGTTGAGTTGATACACACTATGTAGAGAATGTGTTTTTCATTTTTGAGCTAACTTGTGTAGTGTTGAGAGTAGTCAAGACCTACGACAAGAGATTTTAAAGACATAATTGTTGAAGCATGGGGATAGAGCACGGAGTATGAATTGTTAAATTAATCATTGACAACATGAAATTTGTTGGCATGTTGCTAGAGGACAATCACACTTATGGAGGTTGTGGCTAGACAGTGTGGTGGAGCATATTACCAATAGCGAAGGGTTGAGGAGGTAATCTGGAAAATTTTGTTGATTGATTTGAAGTTGGGGAATATTTTTTTTCCAAAGTGGGTAATCCTCTCACAAAATATTATTTAAACGAGCTAAACAAGTTATATGGGTCAAATTATGTGAATTGGAAGTTCAAGCATTAGACCTTTTTGGAAGGGAAAAATGTTTGACCCATTGTATCTGGATATGAAGAAAAGCTTGTAACCTCCACAAACTCAATTTAGGATTGGGAGCGTCGTGAGAGAAAAACAAAGTGCTTGTCAGAATATCCATGAAGGGAATATTATTTCACATATTAGAGACTATAATATGTCCAAGGAGACCTATAATACCCTTAAAGGTTTGTACGAAAAAACTAATACAGACCAAGTTTTGTTCTTAAAAAGTAAATTTCTTTAAATGAAAATGGAGAAGAATGTGAATGTTTCTAGAATTAAAAATTTGAAAGACAAATTAGGTGATATTAACAAAAAGATCTTAAGCATAGATCTAGTAAAATATAATGTTGAATGGTATATTAGAATAATATCAGATGTTTATTATAGGTCTTACAGCTCAAGAAACATCTCCTACATTTAATGAACTCACATGTATTCTTGGACAAGAGGAAGAATGAAGGAAAAATCTTAATTGTAGGTCTTAGAACTCAAACTTGGCATTGAGGGAAAAATGGAAAAAATCTTCTAGAGGAAAGCCATGGGAAAGAAATAAGTGAAGTAAGTCACCATATGCAAAGTTACATATTCAAGGTATGACACCACCAATTTTTGATGCTAATGTTAAAAATAATTATGCATGTTCTTACCGTGGCAAGTTTGGACATTATTCTAGAGATTGCTTTAAAAGTAACTATCATGAGTCTAAACATAGAAATATAAGACATATTGATCATTTTGTTGATAGAGGAGAAACAATGAATGATGATGACTTCAATAATATCAAATTATTTATTTTAGATGTTTCCCTATCCACATAACATATGACTCAAATGAATGGTTTATTGATTTTGGTGCCTCCATTCATATGTCTCATAATAAGAAATGGTTTGAATTTTTTCTTGAAACAAATAATGGCGTTAATATATATCTTTAGGATTTCTCACATCAAATTAAAGGATATAGTGATGTATCTGTAACATTACCAAATGGTTGTGGTAAAAAAAAATAAGATTTGATGTATGTTTTTAGTATAAAGAAGAACTTAATCTCAATTTTTACCATAACAGATCGAGATTCAAAATTATAATTTGTGAAGTCACAATGTTGCTAAAAGATATGTAAGATCATTACAAGATTATTGCAACAAGATTGAGAGTTGGAGGTTTATACAAGTTTTATGTGGCAAGCAAGAGAGATCAAGTGTTGGCATCTACAACGATGACAATAGAAATTTTATGGCACTAAAGTTATGGTCATCTTAACTATAATGATTTGTTGCTACTTCAAAAACAAGGAATGTTAGAGGTACTTTCATTGCTTAAAATTGAACATACTAGATGTGAAAGGTGTGCATTAGGAAAGTTTCATATGGAAGAATTCCTTACTCATATAGGTAAAATAAAAAGAGACATATGATCATATGCAGATAAGATCACTTGGACGAGCATACTTGTTTTTTTATATTGATGATTGCACAAAATGGATTTATTTTATGAGAAAGAAAAATAATGTATTTGAATACTTTAAAGAATTTGAAAATATGGCCGAGAAACAAACAGGTAAATACACCAAGATCCTTCAATCAAATCAAGAGGAAGAATATACACCAGGTGCATTCACCAAGATTGCAAATCCCATGGGATTGTGCAATAGTATATGGTGCCACATACTCCACAGTATAATGGAGTCACTGAGAGAAAGAATAAAACCTTAGTGGAATGTGCATGAAGCATGAGGAAAGGTAAAATATTACTAATAAATTTTGGGTTGAAGCTATTAGTACTAATGTTTATTTGAAAAATAGAAGTTCAACTAGAAGTTTAGACAGTATGACTCCTTTTTAAGCCCTTCATGGTTATAAACCAATAGTAAGTCATTTAAGAATATTACAAGAAAATCATTTTCTCATGTTTCTAAAGAAGATAAGAGAAAATTTGATACACAGGAAATCATGTGCATTTTTATTAGTTATTGTTCTAATCACAAAGCATATAAAACATTTAATGCTTGTACACATAAAGTTTTTTCAAGTAGAGGTGTTATTTCATGAGCATGTAGATGAAGGACATAAGGTGGGAAATAATGAAGCATCGAATATTCCTTATCTTTATGATGATAGTGTCAAAATATTAGTAGATGCTATGATCCGAATTTAAACAGGAATGCAACAAATTACAGATATAACCATAAATACAAAGTTGCAACATAAATAACACTCCATTTCATTAATATCAAATACTGAAATATGCTTGCAAATAGAATGGAAATAAGACTAGCTCAAGCGATGACATCTTATCTTTAAGAAGAGATGTGGCGGCTACATGCCTCTAAACCGTGTTCCAATGAGGCTCGTCAGCCTATTTATTATTGAGAAACAATGGAAAACCATAAACATCTAAAATGCTAACCCTAGGAGATGAAGTGCCAAAACTATGGGCCCTGTTTGGGTAAATTGGTACATCAACTTCCCAGGGTCGTAACTTTGGCATATGATCTTCGTTTGATGTGCACAATACCTCGTTAGAAAGATCTATCTGGGGAATACAACTTCTGACCATTCAACACTAGTCAATAGCTTCTCATGGCCCTAATTTTCCCAAAAATTGTCATTTAGGGCCTCAAAACTGCTCCGGAAGATGAGGACCCGAAAAATTGCCAAAAATAGTAAATTGTGCTACAATTAAGAAAACTGAAATATTGAAAGGGACAGTGGTGGGGGTCCAAGTGGAGTAGGCAAGTGGCCACCCACATCCACCAGGATCAATCCTCCCCCCTTAGGAAGCAATGGTCCCCATTGCGTTGAGTTCCTCCATGAGATGGGGAAACTTCTACTGGTGTGAATTGTTCTACAATGGTTGATGTGTCCAATAATGGTGGGAAGCATGGTCGAAGGTGGTCCACATTGAACAGTGGGTGCAAGACAAGGAATGGGAGAATTTTGTGCTCCAAATCATTGTCTCCCACAACTTGGTAATAGTGTAATGACCATATCGTAGTGGTTTGAGCTTCTGATGGGCTTTGGTAAGGTGTTTTTTTCTGTAAATGCAACCAAATTTTGTCACCGATGTGAAACTTATGTGGCATCTGATGTTGATCATGTTGCTGCTTGTACTTGTTATTTTCCATAATGGAGCAGTGATATATTAGCCTATTGGGTAGAGGTGTTCTGGGAGTCGGATCGAATGAATGCTTGACTTGACAGTGTAAGGGTTCCCCTGTGGGTGAGGAGAAGATGTCGACTGTATCCACTTGCTTCTGCTGCATGGAGGAACCCTTCCTAGGGGCTATGGATGTGGCTATGATCTTCCCCTTACTTTGAGAGTGAATCAGAAAGGAAACAAATTTCTTGGTTTGTGAAATGACCTTACTGCATTGCTTTGCAATGATCAAAGAGATGGTAGTAGGCAGAGCTACCTTTAGTATCTTGTATAATGTATTACCGAAAGAAATAATAATAGAGAGAGGTCTTGACTCATATACAACATGTCACTTCCACAAGTATGGTTGTCCTAATAATACATCACAAATGTCAAGAGGAGAAACATCACGCAATACCTCATCTGTGAAGGGCTTGATGTTGTAGGGAAGTGACAATGTTAGCTGACTCGCAGATCCCATCCTTGGTGAAGCCACCTGATGTTATAAGGTTGTGGGTGTGGTGTAGTTGGTAGGCCCAACCGCTTTATGACCTTTGCTGAAATGAGGTTCTTTTGGCTCCCGCTGTTGACAATGAATTGTAGTAGAGAACCCTTCACCCCAATCTGTGAGTGGAATATGCGCTCCCCCTCTTCTGGATCTTGAGGCTCAATCTTTTGGATCTTGGTGGTGGCCATCGTGGAACTGGGTGTTGCGTCAATTATCTTCTTCCATTTGGCATTCCCCTTATCGAGTTCTTACTCGGAGTCAGAACATGCGTCAGACTCAGAAGCCTTCAGCTTGGCCACCAGTGATTACTTGACCTAACACTCACTTGCGTTGTGAGTGGAGCTCTTATGGAACTCGAGCCACTTTCTCGTGTCCTTGTTTGTCTTCGTGGTGTTTTACTTTGCTTGTGGCTTCAACAGGTTATCCTGTGTCACCCTCCCTTGGCTTTGCTCTTTTATCTATGGTTTGGGGGCACCTTTCCTTCGCTTAAGATTCATAGATCTAAAGTATTGTTTTTTTTGTTTAAGCTTCTACTCAATCTTGACAATGTATCAGTATGCCTTGTCAAGTGAGGAGATGTCCAGGAACTCCATCTCATCCTGGATGTACCTATGTAGGCAGTCGCGGTACTTGAGTACCAAATGTTTCTCAGAATCCTTGATACCCAACTTTGTGCGAAGGGTATGAAAAACATTAGTAAACTCCAACACATCTTGGTCCCTTCCCTATGGCAATGTGGTGTACTTTATTTTTTTATCCTCATAGCTCCTGATAGGGTAGTACTACTCCTTGATGGTGTCCCATAACAAATCCCAAGTGGGTGCGACTGAAAATAGTGAGGGCATACTTTCATCCTTCTATTCGCAATAGGTTTCCCACCAGTCCTTGACATGGGGGGCAGCTTTGAAAAGAGCAAAAGTAATCCTTTCCTGGCTAGAAAAATCATGAACATGAAAATATCCTTCTAAGTAGATTTAACCATTTATCTACGACATCTGCATCTATCTGATCCTCAAATATGGGAATGTCAAAGTTAACTTTTACCTTAAAGGGTGTGGAAGTAGATGCATCACCCCTAGGTAGCCACTGAAGGATCTGGGAAAAGTTGTCCATCATCACATTCCTTTGTCACTCGAGGGCTTCTTCAAGCAAGATTTTGATAGGATCTCCTGCCCTGTCATCTTTATTTTCTTCCGCCATGGGAGGTAGTTGGGATTCGCGAGGCTGGTCTTGGAAAGGTTCAACCAATTCAAGCCCTAACTCCTTATATCCCAACCTCGTTGGGGACATGCAAATAAAAACAAAGAAAGAGAAGACCGCTCTGATACCACCAATCTGAATTTAAATAGGAACGAAAAAAATTATAGATATAACCATAAATACAAAGATGAAGCAGAAATAACACTTCATTTCATTGATATAAAATATTGAAATATGCTTACAAACAAAATGGAAATAAGACTAGCTTGGCTGATGGTAGTTTATCTCAGAGAAGAGATGTGGTGGCTACATGCTTTTGAATTGTGTTCCAATGATGCTCAGAGGCCTATTTTCTATTGAGAAACAATGGAAAACCCTAAACATCCAAAAACCTAACCCTAGGAGATGAAGCGCCAAAATTATGGGCTCTGTTTGGGTAAATTGGTACATCAACTTCCCAGGGTCGTAACTTTGGCATACAATCTTACTTTGATGCACACAATACTTCGTTAGAAATATATATCCGAGGACTACAAATTTCGACCAACCAATACCAATCCCTTTTCCCAAAAAATGTTGTTTACAGCCTCAAAATGGATCTGGAAGTTCAGGACCCGAAAAACTGCCAATAATAGTAAATTATGCTACAATTAAGGAAACTGAAATACTGAAAGGGACAATGGTGGGGGTCCAAGTGGAATAAAGCAGGTGGCCACCCACATCCACCCAGATCATGCTAAACATGAACATAAACAAGAGGAAGAATCTAATGACATGGACATTTTAGGCAGGGAAAGAACACCATGAGGAGAAGATTCACCATAAAACATAAGAGATGACAACAGTGAAGTACCAAGGAGTTCATCATGTCAAACTCAACTACTAATAAGGTATAAAGACTATGCCTCGATGACTGAAGTAAAGAATGTCATAGAACCTTTCAATTTTGAACAAGCTAAAGAGCATAAAGGAGGAAGAAATGCAATGAAGGAAGAGTATAAGTCCATGATTTGTATATGAAATTGCTTGAGGATTATGTAAATTTCAAGAGATTGAAATGAGTTTTTATGGTTCTTAAGTTAGATTATTTAACACATTTAAACATGAATTTAACTCATAAATTGCAAAAATTTGCAGAGAATAAAGCCATAACAATAACCACTAAACAACAAGTGATGAAGGAGTTCACCCCTCCTAAGCTACATCTCCTGGTCCAACTT
Source organism: Pinus tabuliformis (assembly GCA_031772625.1). Classification (NCBI taxonomy): domain Eukaryota; kingdom Viridiplantae; phylum Streptophyta; class Pinopsida; order Pinales; family Pinaceae; genus Pinus; species Pinus tabuliformis. The sequence continues at coordinate 321,454,325 of CM062820.1, forward strand.
CCAATGCTTGGTCCTCTTTCATTATGCTAAAAAAATGTGATTGCAATGAGTTACAGTACTCAATTAGCTTCAAAACCTGCTCTAACAACTTCAGAGCTATCAAATATCCATGTCTAGCCTCTGTCTACTCTCAAAAAGACCAAAAACTGAGAAAGTTATGAGCTTCCCAAGTTTTGTTGCTACTCAACCCACAAATTCGCCAAGTCTAGCCAACTGTCCTACAATTTCACCCCATTTTTCACTAACAGAGCGAGAAATTAGTGAACTATTGACACAAATTGTGGGACCGTTAATTTCTCCATTAACTCTTGTGCACGCCGGTGGTCACATGGGTGCTCAACATGACCTCAAACTAGCCCCCACGGTCTAGCTCCCCTCTGTATCGACCCTTGGTCTCAGGCGTATGGTCGCATGGGTGTTTTTTAAGTTTGGGGGGTGAGAATAAGCTATAGGCCCTGGTCCTTCCCCTGGTCCATGTGGGCGCAATGACCATGATTGGGGCTAGTCCTCAGCCCTTTTTCATTACCTTCGCCCCATTAATGTTTACATACATATATCGTGGGCCCTATAAACAAGGCCCACCCATAACCCAATGGTAATGGCAATAGTTTGTTGGAGATAGGTTCACGGTTGGATTCCCACAGAGTGTAGTTTTGACTTCAAACCAATTTTTGTGGCCACCGAGGTGCCACATGGCAGCCTCCGGTTGGTCCACATAACCAACACCATCACCCAATATGAAATCGCCAATATAACACCAATGAAGATTTGATATGTGTCACGGAGTGATTGGCTCTTGAAGCCCAGTCAACCTTGCATAGTCAACAGTCCCAATCAGCATGCCACGTCAGTAGTACAAACTACTGACTGGGAAGTCCTGCACAAAATTTTACCTATTTCCCAAATCGATCAGAACTCATTTTCAGGAGAATAAAATGTCCGTTTTCTGTGAAATGAGTTTCACCAAATTCATGAAGACAAGATATATGTGGTCATTTAGGTTTTATATCAATCTGACAACTTTCATTTTTGAGCACCAGATCACTCCTCCCCACTGGAAGCTTTTGGACTCCAAAATCTCTTTCATTACTGAATATTTGGATGAGGCTACAACCCCCTCACCCTTCTAGTCTCAATCCATTGGAATTTTCCTCAATTCAACAATTTGAGATTTTCATGAAAACTAATATTTTTCCTTGATTCTGAAGACCTGATCTTGTTGTTGTAGATACCATATCGCTGCAATTTCCTAGAATTTGTAGAAAAAAAAATTTTCCTTGAAGAAACAAGCATATTCCTTCCTCGTTCATCAATCATAGGAAGCTTAAACAACTTGAAATCCTTCTCACCTCGAACATTGTCGACATGACGATGTTTAGCTTGTCTTGCCCTCTACTTGGATCGACTCTTGACCAAGTGTGTTCACCATTTCCATGTACCATTTTGAAACCCCCAAAAAGAACTTTTGGAACCTATTCCTTCTTTGTATTTTTTCTTTGGCGCTTAATCTTTGATTTTTGCACCCTTTAGCATCGACATATTGTTCCCATCATTGTTCAACAATGATGTATGTTGCTGCAATTTTTTCTCATCTTGTTTACCTCTTTTAGAAGGCAACATGTTAGAACCCTGAAACAACTTATCACAACCATTAGCAACCTTAATGAAATCAAATTGTTCATTGGATGCATCTCCTTGAAAGGCCTCATTCACAACATATTTATGCTTGAACATTAACAAAGCAAAATTTTGACTTGCATTCATAATTCTCTTCATGTGTCCAGCATGCATAAGAGACAAACTCATCTTCTTTCTATGCGCTCTATGTACTCATTTCCATTCTTGGACGAGTGGTACTTATTCTCATGGCGATGAAATATTGCTCTCCTGTCATAATGGTATGGGCTTCCCAAAACTATACCAAAAATCTCAAGCGGAACTACGTCAAGCTCAACTTCGTCAAGAAAGTTTGCAGCAATTACAAATCTAAGGATGCACTTCCTTGTTACCTGCAAATTTCTATTCTTACATATCTAGCCTAAAGTATAAGGTCTTGGATGTGGAATGGTCTCTAGATTTGACTTCTTGACTAAGTCTTTAGAAATCAAATTTTCTTGGGAACCACTATCAAATAGTGTGTCTATTTTGGTATGCTTTGAAACAACTCTAATATGGAAAAGTTCAATTCTTGTTTCATCATCTTGAGTATCATTGGAACAACTTGAATAACTAGTGCTTTCTATGTTCTTACCTTTCAAATCCATCATTGTAATCTTATTTTCATCTCTTGAGTCTGAACCTAAATCATGTTCTGTAATTGTAGTTGTTTTCTCCTTCTCTTTTTCTAAGTTTGTTGGGTTTCAACTTTGGATGGAGTTTCCAACAATGGTCTTCATCATGGCCATTTTTCAAACAATGTTTGCATGTGAGCTTTTCTCTTTCCATTTTAATAGAAGCATTCTTCTTCCCTTTTCCCTTAAACTCACCCTTTCCCTTTTATCCATACTCAAGGGAACTTTCACTTTTCTCATGTGAACTGTGTTTCCCTCTTGCTTCTAGATGTGTGTCTTGAATGCAAACCTCATCTAAGCTTATGGGATTGGACATGAGAATAGTATGTTGAAGGTAGCTATGTAAACCTCCAATAAATTTCAACAAAGTGTCTTGAGATGACAAATTTACAACCAATACTAGTGCCCTTCTCCTAAACTCTTGAGTATAAATTTGAACACTTTGTCCTTTTACTTGTCTAAAATTTTGCCAATCCATAATTGTTTTGTGGATATAAGCTATAGGATAAAACCATGTTCTAAGTGCAACAATAAAATCTATCCAAGAGGTTGAGACCTTGCCATACTTTTTCATTTCCTCTATTGTTTTGGCTTCCCACCAAGTAAAAGCAGCACTTTCCAACCTTAATGAAGCCAACTGAATCTTTGTTTCATCATCCTTGATTTTTTGAATTTTGAAATATACTTCAAGTTGATGAACCCAATTATCAAGTATTTCAGTGTTCACTTCACCATCATACATAGGGAAATCAAATATAATATCAAGTTTTAATAAGGGAGTTTTACCATGACCATTTGGAGTATGTGGAGGTGTATGTGTAAAGGTTATTGTGGAAGAGGAAGAAGATGAAGGTGAGGATGATGGTGGTTTGTCACCATTTTCTTTTGAAGGCTTGTAATCATCTCCTCCTTTTCCTCCAGAAGAACCCTCTCCTTTTGAAGGCTTGGAACTCTCACCCTGCAATCTAGAATTTCTCTCTTCTTAGAGAACTTTCACCATCTCAGTCATGTCAAAGAATGCTTTTCTGAAAACATTTTCATTGTCTGGCATATTATGAGTTCCTCCTTCATGGGACATGCTTACTAAAGCTTTAGGAACAACTTGATGTGAAACTTGTGGTGGAGATTGTGGCAAATGTGCTCTTCTTGTCCTTGTCCCAAATTGAGAACCTGCAACCACAAGATTTCCTTCTCCTTTTTCAGCTTCAACCTTGTAAGCATCAAAAACACTTGAAAACAAATTAAATATTCTCAGCATCAAAGAAAACCGATGCTCTGATACCAAACTTGATCTGTATATGAAATTGCTTGAGGATTATGTAAATTGCAAGTGATTGAAATGAGTTTTTATGGTGCATAAGTTAAATTCTATAACACATTTAAACATTAATTTAACTCATAAATTGCAGAAAATTACAGAGAATAAAGCCATAGCAGTAACCACAAAATAGCAAGTGATGAAGGAGTTCACCCCTCCTGGGCTACGTCTCCTGGTCCAGCTTCCAATGCTTGGCCCTCTTTCATTATGCTAAAAACAAGGCGATTACAATGAGTTACAATGCTCAAATGGATACAAAACCTACTCCAACAACTTCTGAGCTATCAAAAACCCCTGTCTAGCCTCTTTCTGCTCCCAAAAAGACCAAAAAAAGAGAAAGTTATGAGCTTCCCAAGTTTTGTTGCTACTCGACCCACAAATTCGCCAATTCCATCCAATTGTCCTACAATTTCGCCCCATTTTTTGCTAACGAAGCGACAAATCGATGAACCACTGGTGCAAATTGTGGGACCATTAATTTCTCCATTAACTCTTGTGCGCACTGGTGGTCACATGGGTGCTCCATGTGACCTGGGGCTGACCCCTGTAATCTAGTTGCCCTTCGTATCAGCCATTGGTCTCGGTGCTATGGTCGCATGGGTATGTTTTAAGGTTGGGGGGGCCTGGGCTAAGCCCTAGCCCCCGGTCCCGCCCTTGGTCCATGTGGGTGCGGTGACCGGGGCTGGGGCTAGCCCTCAACCCTTTTTCATTACCTCCCCCAATTAATGTTTAAATAAATATATTGTGGGCCCTATAAACAAGGCCCACCCATAACACAACGGTAATGGCAGTAGTTTGTTGGAGATAGGTTCACGGTTCGATTCCCACAAAGTGCAGTATGGACTTCAAACAATTTTTTGTGGCCACTGAGTTGCCACGTGATAGCCTCTGGTTGGTCCACATAACCAACACCATCACCCAATACGAAATTGCCAACACAACACCAATGAAGATTTGACACTTGTCACGCAATGATTATCTCTTGAAGTGGATTCAACCTTGTACAATCAACATGCCACATTAGTAGTATAGACTGCTGACTAGGCAGTCTCGCACAATTTTTTTATCAGAACTCATTTCCGAGAGCATACGATGTCTTTTTTTTGCAAAATGAGTTGCGCTGGATTCAAAAAGATGAGATCTATGCGGTCATTCAGGTTTCGCATCAATATGAAAATTTTCATTTTTAAGCATATTTTTTAGCACTAGATCAATCCATAATAGAAAATGTTACATGGGAATTAACAAAAAATCCTGATGATAAAGTTCCCATAGGATATAAATGATTTTTTAAACCCAAATTTAATGTTGATGGTGGTATAGATAAAACAAAGCTAGATTGGTTGCAAAAGTTATTCACAGAAAGAGGGAATTGATTATTAAGACACTTTTGCACCTATAGTTGAGCTAAACATAATTAGATTAATGATTGCATCAACCTCAAAACATAAATGGAAACAACATCAGTTTGATTTCAAGTATGCTTTTTTGAATGGGAAATTAAAAGAAGAAGTATATTTGTTCAGTTAGAAAAAATTGTAAAGAAAGATCAAGTGCACCTTGTTTGCAAATTTAAGAAATCTTTATATGGACTAAAATAGACATCAAGATCTTGGTATGTAAAGACTAACCCTTCCTTTATTCAAAAAGGTTTTATGAAAAGTAGGTGTGATCCTAACCAGTCAAATAAATCTTTATATGGACTAAAATAGACATCAAGATCTTGGTATGTAAAGACTAACCCTTCCTTTATTCAAAAAGGTTTTATGAAAAGTAGGTGTGATCCTAACCAGTCAAATCAGAAGGAGCATGATGCTTTAATTTCTTTGTTTGTTGATGATATAATTATAACAAGAAATGCATCTAAGTTTATTGAAGATATTAAAATATAATTGTCTCAGGTATTTGGGGTGAAATATCTTGGCGAATTGCATGATTTTTTAGGCATTGAAATATGGAAAGAAGTTGGTTAGACATTGTTCACACAAAACAAACATACAAGGGAGCTACTAAAGGTTCAAGATCAATCAATGTAAGGTAGTGTCATTTCCTTTAGAACATAATACTATACTCTACAATGATGATGGGACAAAATAGGTGGATGGTACATTGTATATTCAGTTGGTAGGAAGTCTAAATTATCTCATTACAACAAGTTCGGACATAGCATACTTAGTTAGCATCCCTAGTCAATTTATGGCCAAGCGTCATGAAAGACATTCAAAATAAGTGAAAGAGTCTTTCGATATCTGAAAGGGACTCCTAATTTTGGTATTAAATATATTGATGAATTTGATGTTGAGTTGGCAAGTTATTTTGATTTAGATTGGGCTACAAATCCTGATGATCAAAAAGGAAACCACAAGATATACAGTTAGCCTTGGATTTAGGATCTTGTCATGAAGTAGCAACAAACAACCAATTGTCTCTTCGTCATCAACTAAACCTAAGTACAAATCCTTGTCCAATGCTAACTGTGAGGCATTATGGTCGAGGCAGATTCTTGAAGATGTGGGAGAAGAAAAAATATATCATTGGATATCAAATATGATAATCGCAACTCCATTAAACTAGCCAACACTCCTATGTATCATGTCATATCAAAGCACATTTAGACCCAACATTATTTTGTCAGGGAGAAGACACAATCAAAGGAGTTTGAAACAATTCATTGTAATACAAATGAAAATGTGACGAACATCTTCATAAAGCCTCTTGGCAAGAAAAAGTTTGAAATATTTAGAAATCAATTAGGTGTTGTAGAGAACACATTTCTCCATTAAGGGAGAGTGTTAGAGGAAATATTGGAGAAAATCTTTATTTGGTGGTAAGTTAAAATTGCTAGTCCTAATTTGGTTTCAAATCCTATTTTTTAGGAGTTTGTTCAAGTTGTTTAACCATAATGTATTCCTATATATGTAAGTGGATGTTGATAAAATGATGTGAGAGTGATGGACAACATCTTAATGTGAACATTGTCTTACAAGGGGGGTGGATCATTATTTCCATTACTTTGTAATGCATTAATTTGTCTTTTACTTCATGATACATCTCATATTGCTAATATTAAAAAAATCACAAAAATGAACTAAATTATAACTTTATTTTAAATTATTATTATCATTAATAATATATGACTTAAACACATATTTGCATAGATATATAAGATCTACTTAACAATGGAGATACTTAACTTGTAAATAGGTTTGACACAATACCTTTGGCCAATAACATGACTTATCAATACCACATGCTCCAAAAACCATACTTCATGTGACATGACATTTTTCCATGTGACATTTTTTTTAATTAATAAATTTAATTAAAAGGGAGAAAGAGCATAACTACTTTTAAGATAAATCATATCTTGTAAATACTACTAAAAATATTTTAAGATATTATGTAAAAATTGAATCCTTACCATTCACCTAATAATTATTAATAATTAAATTAAATTTTTAAAACCCTATTTTAATTGGGCCAAGACTATGCCCTAAAATTGTTTATGCTTGGGTAAGAGCCCATCTTCCTTAGATATAAGGAAACATGTTAACAACTAAGACCCAGAGGCATATGGGTATGAATGAAAGTCTCCCCCATTAAAGATCATTAGCATATGAGCACTAGTGAAAACCTTCCCCTTTAAGGATCATTAGCATATGAATACTAGTGAAAACCTTCCCCTTTAAGGATCACTAGCAAAGTAATTATAAATAGAGTGTTTTTTAATAACAATAATGAGTAGAGTGATTTTCCTTAATAACAATGATGACTCAATCTGCATTTGAAAATTGTCCCACTAATAATTTCAGGACAAAATTATAGTAAATTTTTATATTGTTTAATTAAAAATATACTATTATATATCATTTAAAAATACAAAATTTTAACTTATCCCTGGAAAAAAAAATTGCAGAAAATCACTTACCATGATTCACATGCTAGATATCAAATACAATGTTTTCCAAATTGCACAATATTCTCCATTTCACTTATCATAAAGAAAAATTCAGAAGTTGAGTACGAAGCCTGACACATGGCTACACTGTTTTCAAGTATTTTTTTATTCTGGGACCAGGTAGACTTTTCAGCTTGATTCTACTTTTGAATGCTTTCGGTAGCTTCTGGGAAGGTAACAAGCATTGTGAGGCCCTGCTTTCAACAACACTAACTGATCAGCTTCTTTTCCCTATAATTTGCATCTGAGAAGACTCCCCACATGCTAAACTGGTTATCCAATTTGACTGTGCAGCCATGTCTATCGAAGAGGTTAATGAAGCTGCTGTCTGTGCTGCCAATCTGAGCTTTAATGGATCAGGGCCACGGTAATTACAGTAGATCAGAAATGTTGATTCTGACTTATAGTATATCATAAAACTCTGACCAATGATCTTTGATTGCAGATTGGAGGGCAAGGTCGCAATAGTAACTGGTGGAGCAGCGGGCATCGGAGAAGCCATCGTTCGGCTCTTCACAAAGCACGGAGCCAAAGTCATAATCGCAGACATTGCAGACGAAGCCGGGAGAACACTTGCAGAATCCCTTTCCCCTGCGGCCACTTTCCTGCACTGCGATGTGAGCAAAGAAGAAGACATCAGGGCTGCGGTGGATTTGGCCATGGAGAAACACGGGCAGCTCGATATCATGTATAACAACGCTGGAATTAACGATCCAGTTATGGTTAAGGGCGTAGCAGAGTACGAAATGGAGCAATTCGACCGAGTTATGAGCGTAAATGTAAGAGGGGTAATGCTGGGCATTAAGCATGCGGCCCGCGTAATGATCCCGAGGAAGAAGGGCTGCATAATCTCGACAGGCAGCGTTGCAGGGATCATGGGAGGATCTCGATTCGCGTACACGGCCTCCAAACATGCAGTGATAGGGCTGACTAAGAATGGAGCAGCCGAGCTTGGGAAATTTGGGATCAGAGTCAATGCTGTCTCTCCTTATGCCTTGGCCACGGCTCTCACAGTCCAGAACTTCAAACAAGGGGATTCCACCTCAGAAGAGGATATGGCCGCCGCAGAGGCCTTCTATAACCGTTTTGCCAATTTACAGGGAACAACGCTTAAACCAGAGGATGTTGCAGAGGCAGGGCTGTACTTGGCGAGTGATGAGGCTAAATATGTTAGCGGGCATAACCTTGTAGTGGATGGTGGATTCTCGGTTACTAATCACTCCTGGAGGTTATACCGATGATGGTTGTTTATGCAAATTCTGCTCACCCATGAGATGCTAGCATGAGGATTGTGGTAATTCCTCTGGTTCTTATTTTCAAACTCTACCTTTTATGAGATTAGAACCCAGGATCCGGTGGGTACTAAATTTCACATAAACTAATTCTCCCACACTTAGTGGTTGATATAATAATATCAGTTTATCTTATTATTTGCTTGTTTCCATTTTTAATCAATTGTTATATTCTGTAAGGTTGGATTAGTTGATTTGTGTGGGATTTAATTTTTTTTCGTGGAGTTTAGTTTCTGTTAAATTTTAAAATGGAAAACATTTTTAAGAAATTAAACTATTTTTATAAGAAATTAAACTATTTTTATAAGAAATTAAACTATTTTTATGGAATCTTCAAGTTAGATTGAACTTCATAATGTTTGATTAGTTAATTTGTGCGGGATTTAATTTTTGTGGAATTTAGTTTCATGTTAAACTTGAAAATGGAAGTTATTTTTAGGAAATTAAACTATTTTATGGAATGTTGAAGTTAGATTGAACTTCATACCGATGACATCTCATTAATAGTGAACAGATTGTTTTTCTTTCTCACATTTGAAATTGCTCTTAACTCAAGTTCAGCATATTGTGCAAAAGAAACACAAACACTGATAATCTCTCTTATAGATTGAATATTAAACATAGCATTAAAGGTTAGTTGAGTTGGTTGAGTTCTGTTGCTAAGTATGTTGACAATTGGAATATTAAACATAGCATTAAAGGTTAGTTGAGTTGGTTGAGTTCTGTTGCTAAGTATGTTGACAATTGGGAGGTCATGGGTCAAATCCCTTGGATGCCCTTGGGATTAAGCCCTCAAGGTAAAAATTAATCATAAATCAAACTGCATTAGTTTGTGATCATCACAATTAATATATGAAAAAACACATGCACTTCATCTTCTTGGTTTCAAACCTAATAAGTGTTTTTCTTTCCAACTTTAAATATAAGTTTTAACAATATTTTTATTAAATTTGCTAAATTTTCCACCACTTTTCAAGTCAAGCTTATGAAATTGGTAAATAAACTCGAAAATTGGTAGGTAAATTGACATGAAAAGTAATGCTCTAGCACCTTTGTTGGATTCTCAATAACAACATTCTTGAAATTCTTGGTAGAAATGTCACAAACTTTTACTGCATAAATATCTGATCCAATGTAAGCCACTATCCACTATAAAATAATTCTATTTCCATGATGGAAAAGAAATAAATTTTAAAGAAGAAACCGTTTTATTTGTTTTGAAATGAATGAGAGAATTATAGTTTTTTTCCATATCATAACAAGTGAGCTTCAAACATGATCGGATTTGTGGGGCGAACCATCTAATCTTGCCATTTTTTAATTTTAATGATAAATTTTTAAATTTGTTGTAATTATAGTATAATTATAAATATTGAAATAAAATAATAAATTGGTCTTTTTATATATAAAAAAATATTACATTAAAACTATTTAAATGGTAAATAGATTTAATAATTAAAAAAATATTTTTATTAATAAAATATTTTATATTTTACTTTATTAAAAATAGAGTATATCTATTTTTTAAATTCAGGTTTCTGTGATTTATAATGAATTAAGAAAAGGTTTTTTTTAGAAATTATATAAGAGTGTTTTTGGCCAATGAACCAACCAATATTCTTAATAATCAAGACTAGATGAAGAAGTAGACCATGGCAAAGGCTTAAATACATAGCAATGTAGAGACCATAATGACTATTTTTGAAAAATGTTATTTAAATTATGATATTAATTTATTAAAAATAATATTAAGTAATGGTTATATTAAATTACTAGATTTTGAAAAATAATATTAAAATTAATATATTAAAATCAAATATTATAAAAAAATCTTATTAATGGGAAAAGATCAAAAAATATAACTAACAAGAATAAAAAAAAAAAGTCAAACCCCAAAACAAGAAGGGAACTCAAAAAATGAGTCGGAACCCTAATCAAATAAGATTATTAAAAATAATTAATAAAATAAACTAAAATAAAATAATTAGCTAAAATAAAATAATTAATGCACAATAAATAAAACAAAAATATACATAAGAAATATAATTAAATGCAAAGAAAAGAATAAAAGAAGGTCAACAATAAAATATTAGGTTCAGTCCATTAAACAAATAATAAAATTACTAAAAGGAGACAAGAATGAAAAGGATGATAAAATGTTTAAGAAAACACGAAGAATATAAACTCTATAAATCAACAACAATACTTAAAAACAAAAATGGCGACATAGATAAATAAACAAATTAAATCCCAAACGGAAAAGCCCAGGAGGACAGGACAGGCACCCAACTTCTACTAATAATCCAACCATCGTCTCTATTCAAATTATTAGGCCTTCTTTCGATTTCTAGGGCCTCCCTCAATTTACAATGATGGAAATGACTAACCCTAGCAATGAGTTGGACCTCCTCAATGCAAATGAGATGCTTAGATTTACCTACATGCTCCGCCAAAGCAGAGGAGCAGGTCCTACCATGCTTGATGTCAGCGGCATGTTCATAAATCCTTTGATTAATCGAGCAACTTGTCTCACCAATGTAGGCAGTCCCACAAGAGCATGGGATAACGTAAACACCCTTCATATTCTTGGGGTCCACTGGGTCTTTTACAAATCTAAGGGAGATTTAGATAGTATTTAAAGGCCTAAAGGTAGAAGCCATCTTATGCTTCCTTAGGATTCTCGCAATTTTGTTAGTGGTCCCTTGGATAAAAGGAAGATAAACACTTGAAAATCGATCCTTGGTATCTTTCTTAGCCTTAGGACCTTTTTCCGCCCTAAGGAAAGCCTTAGTATATTGGTGTCTACTATACCCATTATTAAAGAAAACCCTTAGGAGAGGTGATTTCTCTTCATTAAGATGGTCGCCATCAGGAACTCTTAAATCTCTAATTGCTAATGTGTTGAGAACACCAAGCTTTTGAGTTGAGAAATGATGAGAATTAGCATGAAGATATTGTTTAGTTTGAGTTTTCTTACAAAAAAACCTTATGAGAAAAAGAGTCATCGTCATTCCTTGAGAGGAGGATGTCAAGCAAGGGCATACTACCATTACTTTCAAATTCCACGGTGAACTTTATAGAACTAGAAAGATTGTTAAGATGAAGGAAAAGCAGTTCCAATTCTTCCTTACCATGGGAAAATTTTAGGGGCTAATATTCACAAGTGGGCTAATTTTCCATGCTTTTTCCAAGAAAAAGATTCACTAATTTCCATTTTTTCTAAAAATTATCTGCCCAATTTTTATAGTATAAAATTGTTTTACCTTAAAAATCGCCAAAATTTTATATAGAGGCTACATAAAATTATTAGAAATTTGAATATTTTTACAAAAATATTGCCCAATATTTCAAAAATTGCATATTATGGACTAGTTAGATTCGCCAAGGTTTCTAAAATTTAAAATAAATTCCCATCCTTGAAATTTCCCTGACGACCAGATATTCACATGATAAATTTAAACGTTCCATCTTTCCTAAAATTTAACAATGGTATATTAACATAGATTAATACGTTAATGTGGTCATTAAATGGGTATAGCTCTGGTGATAAGGTGTAGTCACTATTATCCTCCCTACTCAATTTTAGTCGCCATCTACATTGACATGCTTGCTATTTGGGAGTCATTTCTACATGAAAGATAACCAACACACCTAAACACAGATGGGTTTTCTATAAATATAACTAACATTAAATGAAATGATATTTTAACGTCCACGAGACTAAAATAGTTTATGAAACCACCAGTTCCTTATTTTATCGTCTTTTACAATTCAATCATTTTCTTATTCAAATTGATGATGAGCTGACTCAACCTTTTAGCAACCCCGTCACTGAAAAGGCAATGCCAAGAAACCAATGCTAACATATTCCCATAGCTTTATCGGATGCCTTTGAAAAAAATATTTTCTAAATGCACTCAAAATTGTATTCACATGAAAACAATAATACAATATAAATACATCAAGTTATGTCTTGATATAACTCGTCTATCTTAGACATACAATCTCTTAGTTGAGTGAATATCTCAACCACAGACCAATCTAGGAAGATAACTAGTTGGAGAGAATATCTCAACCAACTAGACTTCAACAAACTCCTAAATACTAGGAACATACTCCTATACATAGAATGAATCACAACAAGGACAAGTAGGAATTAATTTTTTTCAAATTCCCCCTTTAATGACTACTTGTCTCAATCCCAATCAACAAAGTCTAACTATGGTCCTCTTGTTTACATACATGATCAAAAACAATATGTCAATGTCCATATAAAAGAAAAACCATCTTCCGAAATACATGAGTACCAACCGTTGCAACTGCCAATCTACTAGGATGTCCTTCGTGTACATGGTTCAGTCAACCATTATATGCATACTTGTACCCGTACCTGCAAATCCCCCATCCATCATCGTCATCATGGGTTTTATTGGATTACCTATAATCATGCTCTGGGTTTTATTAGCTTACCCTAAACCATGCCCAAGGTTTTGTCAATTGGCCCTAAACCATGCCTACAGGAATCCCTGTCCACTTCACTCTCACATGTGGTTTTTGGCTTATCACAAACCAACACTGCAAAGTGGTTTCCGACTTAGAACAAACCTACACTTCCAAAGTGGTTTTAATATTACCATGAACTTCATAGGGGTATACATACCTTATAAGGATAACAACACAACTTCAAGTACATAATATTACAAATCTTTTAAGGACCACTACAAAATACCATCGACTTGATTACAGTTAAGATGTGTGACTCATAATACAACATGCCAGTGAATCTATCCCACAAAATCACACTAACTCACACAAAATTTCACTTTGTTGTCCATCATACTTTAATATCTGATGTAGCTCCAACCACTATCCTCTAATGTCATCTTCACTACCATGTCTTCATCATATCTGGTAGTCAATCATTCCTGCAAATAAATCTGTCTTTTGTTGGAATTGCCATTTCCAACACAAACACAAATGTGTGACAATAGTTGGCCAGACTAAATCTCATAACAACAAAGCATACAATTCTTTCAACTAGGTTTACATTAATGACATGACCAATTTTTAAACACTTAATCAAATTTAAATTCAAAGTAGTGAAGCCTTTCAATAGCTTCAATTATGCGTAACCTATTAGGCTTGTATCTGGTTCCATGTTCCTTCAAGAAACATCGTGCTTAGTAGTTTTCTTGAACTAATAAAACAAATAATGTACTAATCCAATAGCCGCAAATACCTAAAAAATGCACTAATACAATAGCCTCCATGAGTGAGTTGAGGCATGACAATTTAACACCCACTAACTGCATAACAATTTTGCGCACTCCATAGAATACATACACTATGCGTTTGCAATATATTTATTGCAAGTTTGCAAAAAATTCACATAGCATCCATGCTGAAGCCCGAGTGAGCCTCAGGTTGATTTCCACCTTCAAAAGCTACATATTCCACCAGCGAAAGATCATATTGTACTCTAAGGAAGAAATTGCCAAGCTCAGAAGATCCATTTCGCAAATAACAATATAAAGGAGAACTGATGAGAAAACCATAGACCTTCTACAAATGAACACGGATGCAAACCTGACACCTCCAATGAACGTAAAGGTTGGCGTCAATAGAAAATCTGAAGGGTTTAAGGGATTTTCCCATGCGAGCACAACAATCGAACTGGATCAATTTGAATTTCTACAGTTTGAGTTCGTGGAAAGACTGTAAACCTTGCCATTCTGTGGAAAAGTGTAACTAGGTTTTGTCTTCATAATGACATGTGTGATTGTGATTTTATGTAATTGATGAAAAGAAGAAAATAAAATTATTTTTTGTACTTGATTCATGGGTTTCATGATCAAGAAATTTTATTTTAGTTAAGGTTCCCATTGAGAACCTTTAGGATTTGTCCTCTAGTCATAAAAGTGAAATTGAGTCAATGTCATATATGAAGGACCCTTCTTGGGCGTGTTCCATTTTGTATGAGTCATTAAAATAAGTATGAAAGCCCTTCAAGACAAGCACGAGACCTCTCCTTAAAGTCGACTTCAAAAGGAATAATAATATCTCTCCAAATGACACGTCGACCTAGCTTGATGACAAATTGACTTATTATCATGGCAAACAACTATAAATAGGCCACTTGGCCTCATTTCAAAGAAGTTATTTTTCGTTCAAGGTCTGCAATAAGAAAGAAGTGGGAGAAGATTAAGAAGGAAGCCTCCCCACTAGGGAAGAAGAAGGGAAGATATCCAAACTATTCCAGATCTATTTTAGGGTTATCTCTTGTCACTCGTGCAAGGAATGAAGATAGGATTTGTTGCAAAAGAAGCCAAGAAGAGTTGTAGAAGAGTCAAGGCTAGTAGGGTCACTCGGGGAAGCCAAATCAAGGGAAGATTCATTGAATACATCAAGTAGAAGTATGTAAGGAAGTATCTCCTCCAATCAAAGTGATAACAAGGTACATCATACATTACACATGCTGCAACTAGGGTTGTTGAAGGTAGAAAGTCTAATCTTAGAAGTTGAGATCTGAAAGATAACAGAGAAGGAAGGAGAAGCAAGTAATTTGACCATTGAAGAAAGGCTTTAAACTAAGAGATCTTGTGGCTTGGCCTTGGAGTGGCAAATACTTCAAGGGTCTTGGTCTTGGTATTTTTCAACTAAAGTCTCTATAATAAGAATAATTTGTTCAGGTTTTCCTCTCAAGTGGGAGAGGTTTTGGCCCTGGATTATAACCTATATTTTATGTCTCTTGTCTCTTTATGGTTTACGCTTGGTAGTTGTTTGATGAATAATAACATTATAATAACATAAGTAAAAGAAGATCCTAATCAATAACTAAAAGACATTCACAAACAATTATCTATCTAAGACAAATCACCTAATCTCCATGCCCTAGATTTCTTAAATGGTTTCAAAGCTAAGGTGACTAAATCAGGGAAGGGCATCTTATCAAAGGACACTCAAGGATCAAATATCGAGGAAGGAATCAAAGCAAAGATCATATTGAAGAAGATGTCTACAAAGGAAGCATCATAACCTGGATCAAAGAAGTCTACAAAGAAGTATTGGCATCATCATCAAGAAAAACCCTGCATCTACTCAAATTGAAGAGATTTATGAATCAAGACTATTCAAAGGAAGCTAGATTAAAATGAGTTATAAGGTGATCTCTTTCTCAAGAAAGACCCATACCATTGAATACATCAACAATAAGCCATCATTGAACTTCATCAACAAGACTCCACCATTAAAGGATCCTAAGGGATCTCCCTCTCTTTCGGATTAAGGATCATTATTGAAGAAAACTATCTTCATAAAGGAAAAGTTTTATATTCTCTATATCATCATTAACATCAATGAAGCATCAAGAAGAATGAGCATCCTATCAAGTAAGTATATTTATGTCCACATCTGAATCTATCAAAATGTCATTTTGCAATGAATGAAACAAATATGTTGGGGCTTCAAACTATCTTGCATGGAAGAAAAGGACAGATCTGAATCTCATTGAAAATGAGGTTATGAAACATGTCAAAGGATATATCGCTGAACCAAGAAAGGAATATGATCAAGATATTGCAAATAATATGAAATGGGAAGTTAGGGATCAAAGGATTCTCATAGAGTCCATCAAGGATCCTCTTATCCTATATGTATCCAAACTCGAAACATCAAAATAAATCTATGACACAATGGTAGAGTTGTATTCCGTAAGAACTGCTGGAGTCATTAAGGCAAGAACTCTACAACCTGAAGACATCAAGGGAATATAGAATAGCCTCCTATTTTATGAGGATATCTGAAATTTGGGATCAACTCCAAAATTGAGGAGAAGTGATGTCTGATAGAGAAATGACTACAGTTTTACTAAATTCACTACCAAAGGAGTGGGTAAATTTACATCAGGCATTGATGGGAAGAAAGAAGCTACTCCATTCCAAGATATATGGTCACTGTGTAAGATTGAATATTCTAGACTAAAGGCCAAATTTGATGTGGGAGCAGGTGAAAAAAATCAAGGTTATGCTTCAATGACAAGAGAAAGGGAAAATTTGGAAAGTTTGGTTCTTGAAAGAAAAAGGGAAATGTCTAAGATTCAATGCTATGGGTGTCAAGAATATGCACACTACAAAAGAGATTTTCCTAAGATCAAGAAGGACAATAATAAAAGAGGAACATAAGAATCTCATATCACCAAGGATGTGGAGGAAGCTGAAAAGAAGTCCAAGATAGAGGAAGTAAGAGATATATACTATGACTAAGATAGTCTTCCACACCTAAGTTGTTTTCAATTTCCTAAGTCTTCTGTTGTAACACATGGCCATCATGATTCACTAGGACATCATTGAAAGCAAGATCTTAGGACATCATCATAGAGAAGCATGAAATATGGTTAGAATCTATGGATGTCAAGGATATAGCTCTTGGGAATATCATTGGAAACATAAGTGGCAAGGTCATATAGTACAAGGTTCATCATACATCTGTTAAAAGGAAACATTTGCTGATGGGGATACTTTAGATCCTCAAGATTCTATGATGGAATATTCATTGAAAGGTTCATCGATCATGAAGGGAAGTAAGTGCTTCATCAAGAATTCCAAACTTGTGGAATTCATGGGATCATGGTATGATGACATAAAAGAAGTAGATCAATGGATTGAAGCTTTTTCAATCAAGGGAGCTACTATAGGAATTTTGGTTGACCCAAAGGAAGATGAGATATGTATTCTTATATTCAATATTCAAGAGTCATGTAATATGGTTTTAGGTAACATGGATCAGTACTCTATCTTGAGATCATAATCAAAAGGAATGATCTCCTCCCTTGAAGGATTGCGGGAATGCATGGATCACACATTCACTAGATGAAATCAACATAATATGTCCTCATATGAAGTATGAGGTGGTTGACATTAAATGGAGGATCCCTGATTGGAGATTCTTGAGAATGAAATATGTGAAGAAAGGAAGGTATAGGTCATGGAATATGTAACCATGGTAAAGGAAATCAACATCCGAAAGACCAAGAAGTTTTGACTAGGATATCTCCATGAAAGATATGAATATTCATATGGAGTATGGGATATGTGTCGATATGTATGCAGGAAGTTGAGGAAAACTAGAAGATGTCATGATGAAATACCATCACAAAGGTAACTTTGATTTAAGTGTTCATTTATTATTTTTGAACAAATATCTCGATGGGCTTATGCAGGGTTACCTAGGGAAGATATATGGGTATATTCCACCATCGATGCCCATGTAGTAGGATGAAAGATCCTTATGGAAACATGGCATGAAGGTAGGCCATATATGAATATATGGATCACTTTTCGATGATGACATGACTAACTCATGGATGAAAGTGATGGATTGCCTGTTCCTTATGAAGAAGTCCCAAACATGAAGACTCCTAGAAAACAGAAAGAAGTTCATGACATCATGAGGAAAATTTGTTCAAGCTGCTGGTTGTCCCATCATCTCCAACTGAGGAATTGTGGTAGGCCCCTAATTAAGAGGGAATCTAGAAACAAGCTTCTTATTTGGTAGAAACTTGGAAGAAAAATTCCTAAGCCAAGATGGAGATTAGGTACATTCCTTCCATAGGAATGAATACATTATTTTATTGGAATAGAAATTTCCTCCCTAATTAAGAGGGAGAGATAGACACCTCATTCTTGTCTTCAATTAGGAATATAGAATGGAGGATTTGGTAAACATATGGCATCTGATACTCTTTGAGGATGAGTTAGGGAATCCAAGATAAGAGTAGTCATAGAGGATTGATATTCTTTGAGGATTGGGAATCCAAGATAAGAATAGTCTTGATGGAAAACACCCTCAGAACTCAGGTGGGGTATGTTCCAAGAGAGACAATGATGAGGGTGTCTATACATCATTGGTCTTACTAGAATTGAGCTCAGATCTTGTGGAGAGATAGAGTTGTTAGTTAAGGACTTGCTATGTGAAAATTTTGGTTGATATGATGCTAAACAAATGGGTTACCACTATGACTCTTCTTATTAGAAATTATTTAGATTGAGAATGACCAAGTACCATTATGAATACCTCCCTAGTTAAGAGGGAGTGTTGAAAGTCTAACTAGGGTCCGTATTCATGATGACACGTGTAATTGTGATTTTGTGTAATTGATAAAAAGAAGAAAATAAAATTATTTTTGTTGTACTTGATTCATGGGTTTCATGATCAAGGAATTTGATTTTAGTTAATATTCCCATTGAGAACCTTTAGGATTTGTCATCTAGTCATAAATATCAAATTGAGTCAATGTCATGTATGAAGGACCCTTCTTGGGCATGTTACATTTTGCATGAATCATTAAAAGAAGTATGAAAGCCCTCAAAGATAATCACAAGACCTCTCCTTCAAGTTAGCCTCAAAAAAATAATAATATCTCTTCAACTGACACGTCGGCCTAGCTTGATGACAAGTCGGTTTATTATCATGGAAAACAACTATAAATAGGCCACTCAACCTCATTTCAGAGAATGGATTTTTGTTCAAGTTCTACAATAAGAAATAAGTGTGAGAAGCTTAAGAAGGAAGCCTCCTCACCAGCAAAGAAGAAGGGAAGATATCTGAACTATTCCAGATCCTTTTTAGGGTTGTCTCTTTTCACTTTTGTGAGGAACGAAGGAAGGATTTATTGCAGAAGATGCCGAGAAGAGTTCTAGAAGGGTCAATGCTAGTAGGGTCGCTTGGGGAAGCCGAATCAAGGGAAGATTCATTGAATGCATCAAGCCGAAGTATGTAAGAAAGTCTCCCCTTTAAGCAAAGTGATAAAAAGGTACATCATACATTACATGTGCTACAACTAGGGTTGCTGAAGGTAGTAGGTCTAATCTAAGAAGCCAGATCTGAAAGATAGCAGAGAAGGAAGGAGAAGCAAGTAGTTTGACCATTGAAGAAAGGAGTTAAACTAAGAGGTCTCATGGCTTGGTCTTGGAGTGGAAAATATGTCAAGGGTATTGGTCTTGGAATTCATCAACTGAAGTCTCTATAAGAAGAATAATTTGTTCGTGTTTTCCTCTCAAGTAGGAGAGGTTTTGGCCCTAGCTGAGAGCCGATATTTTGTTTCTCTTGTCTCTTTATGGTTTATGCTTGGTAGTTGTTTGATGAAGAATAACATTATAATAACATAAGTAAAATAAGATATTAATTAAGAAGTAAAAATAATTCACAAGAAGTTATCTATCTAAGAGAAATCCCATAATCTAGATGCCTTATATTTCTCAACATGGTTTCAGAGCTAAAGTGACTAAATCAAGGAAGGACATTTTATCAAGGGAAACTCAAGGATCAAATATCGAGGAAGTCATAAAAGAAAATATCATCTTGAAGAAAATATATACAAAGGAAGCATCATAACCATATATCAAATAAGTCTACAAATAAATACTGGCATCATCATCAAGAAAAACCCTACATCTACTCAAATTGAAGAGATCTACGAATCAAGATTGTTCAAAGGAAGCAAGATAAAAAGGTGTTCTAAGGTGATCTATCTCTCAAGAAAGACCCCTACCATTGAGGACATCATAAAGAATTTATCACTGATATTCATCAACAAGACTCGACCATCAAAATATCCTAAGGGATCTTTCTCTCTATGGGAACAAGGATCATTATTGAATAAAACTATCTTCATCAAGAAAAAAATTTCTATTCTAGGTCATCATCAACATCAAGAAAGCAACAAGAAGAAGGATAATCCTATCAAGTAAGTATATTTATGTCCACATATGAATTTTTCATAATGTCTTTTTGCAAGGAAAGCAACAAATTGGTTATGGCTTCAAACTATCTTGCATGGAAGAAAAGGACAAATCTGAATCTAATTGAAAATGAGGTTATGGAACATCTCAAAGGATATATCACTAAACCAATAAAGGAATGTGCTAAATATCTTACAAATCATATGAAAGGGGAAGTTAGGGCTTTCTATTCTAGGTCATCATCAACATCAAGAAAGCAACAAGAAGAAGGATAATCCTATCAAGTAAGTATATTTATTTCCACATATGAATTTTTCATAATGTCTTTTTGCAAGGAAAGCAACAAATTGGTTATGGCTTCAAACTATCTTGCATGGAAGAAAAGGACAAATCTGAATCTAATTGAAAATGAGGTTATGGAACATCTCAAAGGATATATCACTAAACCAATAAAGGAATGTGCTAAATATCTTACAAATCATATGAAAGGGGAAGTTAGGGCTCGAAAGATTCTCACAGAATCCATCAAGGATCCCCCCATCCCATATGTATCCAAACTTAAACCTTCAAAATAAATCTATGACAAATGGGTAGAGTTGTATTCCATAAGCATTGCTAGAGAAGTCATCTCATTAAGGAAAGAATTATAAAAGCTCAATATATCAAGCGAAGATGGAATAGCCTCATATTTTATGAGGATATATGAAATCTGAGATCAACTCCAAGATCCGTGAGAATTCATGGCTAATAGAGAAATGACTACAAATGTACTAAATGCACATGTTGAGAAGTGGGGTAAATTTACCTCAAAATTTATGGGAATAAATAAGCTACTCCATTCCAAGATATATGGTCATTGTGAAAGATTAAATATTCTAGACTAAAGGCCAAATATGATGTCGGAGTAGGTGAGCAAAATCAAGCTTATGCTTCAATGACAAGAAGAAAGGGAAAATTTGGAAAGTCTGGTTCTTGAAAAATGAAAAGGGACATGTCTAAGATTCAATGCCATGGGTGTCAAGAATATGGACACTACAAAAGAGATTTTCCTAAGATCAAGAAGGAAAATAACAAAAGAGGAAGAGAAGAAGCTCATGTCATTGAAGAAGTGGAGGAATTTGAAAAGAAGTCCAAGATAGAGGAAGTAAGAGATCTCTACTATGACTAAGATAATCTTCCTTTCCTAAGTTCTTTTCAAGTTCCTAAGTCTTCTGTTGTAAGATATGGCCATCATGATTCACTAAGAAAAATGACGAGATGCATCAAGGAATTTTAGAAGCATTGAAAGCAAGAGCTCGGGAAATCATCATATAGAAGCATGAAAGATGGTTAGAATACATGGAAGTCAAGGTTATAGGTCTTGGGAATTTTATTGGAAACATAAGTGGCAAGGTAATCTAGTACAAGGTTCATCATACATCAGTCAAAAGGAAACATCTGTTGATGGGGATACTTTAGATCCTCAAGATTCTATGATGGAATTTTCATTGAAAGTTTCATCAATCATGAGGGGAAGCAAGTGTTTCATCAATAACTCCAAACTTGTGGAATTCATGGGATGATGGTATGATGACATTAAAGAGGCAAATCAATGGATTGAAGCTTTTTCAATCAAGGGATTTTCTACAGGAAGTCTGGATGACCCAAAGGAAAATGAGGTATGTATGCTTATATTCATTATTAAAGAGTCATGTCATATGGTTGCAGGTAACATGGATCAATGCTCTATCTTGAGAGAATAATCAAAAGGAAGGATCTCCTCCCTCGAAGGAATGTGAGAATGCATGGGTTACACATTCACTGGATGAAATCGACATAATATGTCCTCATATGAAGTTTGAGGTGGTTGACATTAAATGGAGGAACCCTGATTGGAAGTTCCTGAGAATGAGATATCTGAAGAAAGGAAGGTAGAGATCATGGAATATGTAACCATGGTAAAGGCAATAAACATTTGAAAGACTAGGAATATTTGACTAGGATATCTCCATGAAAGATATGAAGACTCTGATGGAGTCTGAAAAAAAATACCCTTGGCATTATATATATCTTTGCTAGATGTGTTGATATGTATGCTGGATACTCATGCAAACTAGAAGTTGTCATGATGAAATACCATCAAAAGGTAACTTTTATTTAAGTGTTCATTTCTTATTTTTGAACAAACATCTAGATGAGCTTATGCAGGACTGCCTAAGGAAGAACTATGGATATAGTCCACCATCGATGCCCATGTAGTAGGATGAAAGATCCCTATGAAAACATGGCATGAGGAAGGAAGCATGGCATGAAGGAAGGATGGATATGAATAGTTGGATCACTTTCCGATGATGACGTGACTGACTCATGGATGAAAGTGATGGATTTTCTGTGCCCTATGAAGAAGTCTCAAACACGAGGGCTCCTAGATAATGTAAATAAGTCCATGACATCGTGAGGAAGAGTTCTTCAAGTTGCTGGTTGTCCCATCATATCCACCTGAGAAGTTGTTGTACGTCCCTAATTAAGAGGGAGTCTGGAAATAAGTTTCTTACTTGGTAGAAACTCTGAAGCAAAAATCACTTAAGGAAGTGACTTTTACTTATTAGAATAATGTTTACTATACTTATCGGTTTGTTATAATCCTTTATTTATTTATATTTATTTATGTAATTCCTATTTTTGGTCATGTTATATATATAATTTTAGTTGAAATTTAATTTAATTTAATTATTGTAAATTTAATTAAAAATAAGTTTTCAATTATTTATATTATTTCTTGCCCTTTTTCCTCACCTAGTCAAATATAACAATTTTTCTTATACTCGTTAGACGGTCTTATCTGCCTATTTAACTTGCACCTATGATATGATTCTTCATCTTGTCCTGATAATGAACCACATAGGTTGGTTCGAAATGCGTCATCCTAACTCTTCCAATGTGATTTCTACTGAAAATGTTTCAAATATTCAGAATATGGATCACAGAAGCTTGAATTTGAATATGAACTAGATTAATGAAGATTTTAATATTGATATCATAACTCTGCATTTAATTTCGAATTTATTTTTAGGATAGATTTAATTTTTATTTTAGATGCATTTGGATTTTTCTATTTCAATAAAAGCCATGAATATCTCAACATGTAATCTATTAGTGAATGAAATTTTATCTATCTGAATCTGAGTTTAAATGAAATAAAGTAGTTGAAGGATTGAATAGGGAAAAGAGCCCAAAATTTGAATTCAATATATCCCTTATAATCCAATTTCCACTTTCTATTTTGAATTGCGATAGGTTGCAGTATTTATCTTCACATTTATTTATTGGGATTTTATTATATTGATGGATTAAATTTTAGATTGATTTTCATTAAATAAATTTTTTAGTTTTGTTTTCTTTTCACTTCCAAGTTTTCTTTTCAATTTACTTAGTCGTTTAGATAAATAAATTTCTTTATACATTCTTTTCAATTAGGTTATTGATTGGAATAGGTTTCTTAATTCTCATTTATAAGAATTTTACACTTCCTTTTTTATTTGTTTTGTATTTTGCTTTGGTTTTGGTGTGATTTCCTCTTCATTTGGTTAACATATTGGAAAGCATGTCTTGCATTTAAAAAGGGGATTACTTGTTTAATTTACCACAAAAATAAGTAGCTTTTTAGTTATGGAGTAAATTATGTCTTATCCAATATTAATATAGTGTTAATTTAAAAAGTAAATGTTTATCTAACATCGTTACAAAGAGCACCATCCATTTCATAATATTAAAACTAGCATAAGTAATAATCGAAAATGGGAAAGAATAATAGGCTTAGTTTTTATTCACCAACATTTTTTGCCAATCAAAGCAACTCTCTACATACCCCGCTTCTGTCACTTGGCTATGTATGATAAATTTAAAAATTAATCATAAGCTATAAAGTGAAAACATGAATTTTTAAATTAAAAGAAGAAAAAATAAACCTATTGGGGCTATGAACGCTTGCTGGCAGTGGGTCGATGTTTGTAATTCAATTAAAGGGGATATTTGCGCTCACAAAAGTGAAGTAATGAAAGTTTTAAAAGAGAGACGAGGAACAAATGTGTGCAAAAATTTGGTTTGAATAAAGACTTAGGTCTTTGTTTGATTTCATAACTTATTAGAAACTTTGTGTTAGTATAACTAATGAACTCCATCTTTATGCTCTTTTGACCTATTATGATAAGTAAAGAGTATCAATGAATGAATAACTAATTATTTTTAGATATTAAGAATTGTACCCTTAAAACTGATAGGTGAAAATGTCAAACCAAGATTAATAAGTTAAATAAAAAAAATTATAATATTTTGATTAGAGATAACCACTTCGTTCCAGTGTGTCATTATTTGTTGTTTCCCCAACAACCACCCTTTTTATTTTGAGAAAACTAAAGGGTCCCTCATATAAATTCTTATAAATATCCCATTGCTTTGTATTTGGATTCTTATTTTCAGTGATTTTTTGATTATTTATTTTATCATTCTTAATATTTCCATCACCTTCATCTCATTGAGATATTTCCAATGATATAAAATTTGTCAATTTTCATTGCTTTGTATTTGGATTCTTATTTTCAGTGATTTTTCGATTATTTATTTTATCATTCTTAATATTTCCATCACCTTCATCTCATTGAGATTTTTCCAATGATATAAAATTTGTCAATTTTCATCTCCGGGATCAAGAAATGCTTGTTTGAAGTTTTGTGTTTTTAACCTTTGTTTTCTTCGGGGTTTTCCTATTTTCATATCACATTTACTACATAATACCCACACCTTTCTCCATACCTCTCATTTCACATAAACAATAAGGATCATTTAAAAACTATAAACAACAAAATATAAAATTCTCTCATGTAGGTGGGATATTAACTTCTTTAAGTTAACGATTCAACAATTTGCGCACAAATTGCGACATGACTCCAACTTATGGAGCAAATATCTCGAGCTACAGGGCACAAAACTAGGCTCAGGATAACTCATTGGAAAGAGGTAATCGAGGAAAATAATATGGAATCATTTATTTAAAAAAAAATCAATCTAAATTTATCATAAACGCAGTAGAATAATGGTTACGTTTTTTTATTAAAATTATTTTTTCTGGGTTATTTTTTAAGAATAAAATTGGATGTTGAAACTTTATGTTGCTCTAATCTCATCGATTCATTATCTATCTATCAGGATTTCAAAATAATAAAAATATTTGGCTTAGATTTTGGGATTTGTTGCTAATTTACAGGAATCAATTTTTTTAATTAATTTTGATTATTTTGGATTGAGATTTTTGTTAATAAATTTTGTAAATGTTTTATGTAGAATTTGTAGAAGATTGTTACCACTTGGAGCTCAAGGATTTATGGATTGGAATTGTAGATGGTAAAAAAAGGATTATTCAAAATCCCAAGAAATTAGAAATCAGATTTTCTTGAAGCTATCAAGAAACAAACTTTTATTTTATTTTATTTTATTTTTAAATTGTGCTCTTTGATTATAAATAGAGGGTTTGTAGAAGATAATAGGGGGTTTTAACCAAAGAAGAAAGAACTGATATTATTGTGTGATCTTTTTTCTCAAATTACAATCCCAATAGAGTTGGAAATTGTTTCACTTTGAGAGTCTAGTTTTATAATCAATGTTTTATGGTCAAATTTTGAAGATTAATCAAGTACTAATATTTGTTGAATGATGGGATCTAAGTATTGTATGATCTTTAATTATTTAAAAGACATTGCTAGTATTTTCCTCAATCATTTTTCTTTATATTAATACCTATTGAATGTTGGAATGTGCTTTTGTCATTTCTTTTGAAATGGTCAAGTATATGTAGTGTTGCATTATTTTTATTAACACAAATTTGTTATTTTTCTAATATGAATGAATCAACATTAATTTATGATATTCAAAGATATAGTTTATTAATCTTTCTCTTGTTATCAAGATAGATTTATTTTATTTCATTTAGATTAATTTCATTATATGAAAATAAACATTAAAAAGCACAAAAAATATAATCAGTTTTTCATAAGCTCTTTAAAGCAGAGCCCAAAAATCTATTTAAGTGGCTGACTGGACCCATATTCCAGTCAAGGTTTTCACTAATTGAAACATTTGTAGTATTTTCTTTAAGTGCTACATTTGGGTGATTTCCCCATCCCCTGTTGTTAATATTATTCAAGTAGATCCATTCATACACAACAAAATTGTATAGTTGTTTATATTTACTTGTAAGTATCTAGGATGATTAGATTATATTATTTTTCTTTTAATTGGTTTTTATGTATATATTTTCAAAGTTATATTAATATATGCAACTAGGCCTTTGTTCCGGAAAGTATATAGCCACACCAAATGTAAAAGGGTCTAATTGGGGCCTTGATTGGGCCAACACTCACTCGTTGCAAGAGGAATTTTTCCTTTTGTCAACAAGTCTATAGGGGATTCTATCTAGAAACATGGCGCTCAAGTGTCTAAACAAAGGATGGCACACGAGGAGTTGTTGAAACATCAAAAATGTGTGGAACACTAAATAAAAACATGAAGCCAAGTATAAGAAATTAGAAGAAGTACGAAACAGATTTAGGTTGAACGCAAACTGAATTAGTTCTGTTGATTGCAGGAACAAGATGGTCTCATTCCTAAATAGGAATATTTGGAGTTTTACATCTAAATGGAAATGAAAAAATAAAAAGGAAAAATCGGTAGAGCAAAGAAAGCCGGGAGAAAGAGATATGCTTGCAGTTGAAAGGTGATAGATTTGTAGCTCATCATTGCGGCGATAGACAATTTTCTAATGGAGCACAGCAAGGGTGAAGGAATTCAAAATACTACATGACGAACTATTGGTTCAATAAATTTCAAAGGAATTTTTGTTAGGATGTAGGTTGTTGGAAATAGATAATTGTTAAGGCATTGACTCAAGGCATCAACGTGTTCACCAAAACCCAAATGGCATAGATTGTGGTTAGAAACACACTCATTGCAAAACAAGAGTCCTCAAAAGAGAACATTCCATTCGGTGGGAAGATAAATATTGTTTGCATGATTCGTCGCATTGTAGGTCATAATGAATGAAATCATGGATATGGACCTAAGAGTTAAATCTCTTTATTAGTGAGATATGTGAGGGGCCAGGAATGGTGGATGTAGTGACTGTGTGAAGTTGGCAAGTATAAATGGTGTTGAAAATTCAGGTCAAGATATTGATCGAGAAAGATATAGAAGTCGAGAGAGTGGTTTTATAGACAAGAGAAAGAAAAAGTATGGAGTTAATAGTGTTAAATATTAATCAAGCATCTAATGTGTGTGATGAGTGAACACCCTAAGAGTTTTGGTCTAAGTCGTAAGAGCTGATGTTCAGGAAGACATGTTATCTAGGGGCATGCATTTTTGTAAGGATTTAAGAGTTTGATGCATACATGTAGTGCAATGCCACATAGGTTCATCAATATGTGGAATGGACCACTTGGAGATTCACTAAGGTGACAAGTGTACTAGTATCCTAGCTTGATGAGGGGAATGTGAGAAGTCATATGAGATGGTTGATGAATGGGATTAGGTCAATCTCCTTGGGTCAAATTTTAATGGGGGGGATTGTAAGGGTGGTTCATGTGAACTTTACTTGGTCAAGTTAACAATTATTTTCATGCTCTAGGTTTATGAACACCCATGGTTTTTCCTAACCACTCATTGTAAAGATATTTAACTACTCATGTTGCTAGATTCCAATAACATTACTTTGTTGCATGAAAACTTCTTTATCCAGGTAAATAGTGATTTCATAAATTTCCTTCGTGGCCCTTTTATAAATTTCCTCTTGGATTCACTATATGACTGAGTAGTTTATATCTCAAATTCAACAACGTAACCGTCAAATATAGTATTCAACCATAAATCTATTACTTGTGAGAATTTTTACATAAGTCATTCTAGACTCTAGTTATGTGGTACAACAAGGCACTAGTTTCTAACTTTCTCTGATAGTATTAACAACCACTTGGCTAGAATCATAGGAAATTCAACAAAGAAAATCACGTGCAAGTCTATAGAGATGTACCTTTGCAACCACTTCTCAGGATTAATTCAATGGTTTCTAGTTTATTTTGCAACAAATTCATGCTCCTTTGTCTCTATCCATTGTTGTATCTCTTCCTTGGTCAACCTACACATCCCCTTCAATCACACATCTCAGTCCTAACAGTGGAACTAATTGTTGGTGCATAGGGGTAAAACCTAAGTTTAGAGTGAAACAATCCTTAAAACCCCTCAGAAAGTAGCCCTTTCAGCATCACCCGCAAGTAGGTGAAGTATCACAAAAGAAATCCATGAGGGTATGTAGGGACCTGGACAACTCTATATTGAGAAGGGGATGTAGATTATGTACTTGTCATTAGACTTCATCCAATATCTTAGTGTTCAAAGTAGAAAAGGTAAGTATACCCCAATGTTTCTCATTAACTCCATCACATCTAGTAGAAATAAAAACCTATACATTCATAAAACTACTTGTAGACACGAAAAATACTAAAAACAAATATTCATTAACATTCTAGAATCTCTATTACATTGTAACTATCAAAACTTACCATCCTAATAGATTGATTATTACAGTGCGGAAAAATTACATAATCAGAAAAATCAAGTATCTACGTCTAACCATCAGCTCTATCTATCCTTATGACATTGCAATTTCATCTATTTATAGATTTAAATTAAGGTGTGAAGTGAATAAACAACCTAATTTTACTATGGGTGACAACTATTACCATGGGAAAAATACCATGACCTAAGCCTAATGACTATCCATATTTCCCACATTTCATGTTGCTTTCTTGTGCGATATCCTTCTATGCAGTGCTCCTCTGCGAAGATCCCAAAATATTTGCTCAAAACAATGCTCCAACACTCGGTTGTAGATTGAGAAGGTTATACTAGTTATAATCATAAATTAATTTTGTTTTATGCTAATTACAATTGAGGAGGGTGCATGTTGTTGTTTGTGTGTGTGTAGGTACATAGTTGTCGATCCAAGATTTAGAGCTAAGGACTACATTAGGGTTTGATACATTGGACATCGATGGGTAGAGGTAATATCCTTCTCCTATTTTGTTAACATTGAAAGAACTTATGTATTAGAGTTGGAAGAAGAGATCATAAATATATATCCCTTTTCTTGCTTTTCATGTTGGATATATTAGAGAGATAAGCCTCTTTCTTGTAGGAGGTATTATCTTATAATAGAATTAGTGGCTCCATTAGGGATAACCTAGATTTCCTTCCATAGTTTAATAACTTCCTTTGGTTATTTATTTGTTTCTAAATGTTCTAGTAGATTTGGAATTTTTATTATTAATGTCCGGGTGTTAGAAACCTCTAGATCTATAAAATCTAGGACTTATATGTATACCTTTTGGAAAATTCCAATTTAAAAGGCCATAATTCACTTTTTGATAACCAATAAGAAGAACTTGTTGTTGTCTACTCACTCGGAACTCATGAACATGTCTTGTAGCTTAGTTTTTTTTATAATTTTACTCAGAAAACTCTCATCTATGTCTGCTTTGTCTTAGGGAGAATGTAGATGGTTTCTAGGTAAGTTTTCATCATTTGGTTTATTATTTGTATTTTAAAGCCTCATCTAGCCTTTTGTTGTTCCATGTTTTGAATGGACCTGATGTAGTGAACAATGGTATAGATTGAGTTCTTGTGCATGTTGGTGGTTATGTAGTTGTGTAATAGATTTATTTTCTTTCAATTGTGTCTTCATTTTAAAATTAAAGAAAGTTTTGCATCTGCATTACCATTTTGTTGAAAAAATTTCGAGCATTTATTATTGGTTTTAGGATCTGTAGTCTCTTTTGATTTGTTGTTAATATAATTTAGAATGTGAGTCTATTATGAATTTTTCAAATTCTTGAGAAAGGAAAATATCTTTCTTTCACCCGTTTCATATATTTTATATATAAAAAAATATCATTGTTGTGCAACTTCATATTTCATGTTTCCTTTGGTTTTGAAAATAGTCATAACATCATTTGGTATATTTTATAATTGAGTAATAAAAAACAATTAAAAATGAAGTGCTTAATTTAAAATATGTTAGACTCTTTTGTTTATACTAGAAAACCAATATAGACTATGACTTAGTGCCTTAGTATAGGTTTGGAGGGTAAATTATCAAAGACCATAAAATAAAAGGTAGGAAAACATTGATAGTTGACGTCCATAATAGAAACGAGCACTTGTTGGGAAAGCACCTATAACACAGGTGTCAAGCACAAGGTTTCATTAGAGAAAGTGGGGTGATATCCCATTTTCACTTGTTTTTATGTTTATTGGACTATCATATGTATAGGGGTTTCTTGAAGCGCAAGTTCCTTCACTAACAATAGATAATTGGAAGTTCATGCTTTATTTCTATACCCATATGTGTGGTCTTCATCCATTACTATTATGTTCAGTCACTAATTGTGAAGTGGTATTAATAAAAGCCTTTCCTATGAAATCACATGGGTGAATGTGAATGGGAAGTAATTGCAGAACTTGAGGTAGACATAAAATCCTTGTTTTATATCCTCTAAAGTGATCATGTATTCACAAGGGTACTTGCATCAGTAAAGCCTATCATATATGAGTTACTATTACTATCTCTTACACCATTTTTAGCCATGTTTTGGGAACCTAACATCCCCTAAGGGATGGTTTTCAGGAGGCTTGTTGTGTAGGTCCCTCTAGTCCTATGGGAAGATCTAGTAACAAACGAAGACAAATATGTGTAAACTTTCCTAGTTTATACCATAAAACACAAAGGAGGATAGATGACCTACCTCACTCTGATGCTAACATCCGTTGGTGTTATCCTTGATTCTTTCGCTTCCAAGTTCAATCTCCTCTTCACCATTATGGATGAATAACTGCAAGGAATATCATGTGGAGACAACAAATACATACATAGAAAAAATCATTCCAATATAAACCATGTAACAGATCAAGGAGTATTAAAATGAGTAATAATTGACACATTTATGGAAAGAAAGCACACAATGTATTATTAATATATGGTAAAGGGAGCATTACAACCAATTAAGCCTTGATGTTGGAAGCCTCCTTTAGGTGAACTTCCAAGTCATAGCCTCTCTACTTAGAAAAATGGGCAGCATTTGGGCATAGTTCAACACTAAGAAGGCAACCAATCAATAGCCAACTAGTTGTGGATAATAGGGATCTCATTTATAGGGAAGGAGAGGGCATTGAGGACCCATAAAAGGAGGGAGACGTTCTGCATCTAAAGGTAAAGATCCATGAAAGTAGGATCAAGAACTAGGAATAGAAGGTCTCATTCCAATCCTCATTCACCTATAACTAGCTTGTTGTTATCGAAACTTCTAGTAAGAGAAGCTTCTCCTCAACTTCAGGAAAAAATGCCTGAAGAAGTTCAATGAGGGTTCTCCTCATAAAAGCCGCGTTGGTAGCGTTAGGACAATATAGTGAAATAAGTTACTAGCATGGGTCACTAGTGATGAAAAATGTACTGATCTTGAAAAAAATGTTTTTTGACAAGCTTCTTTAGAATTATTTCAAGGCAAATTTTCTTGTTTTCTTCAGGGATGCTTCTGAACATGTTTCATGGTGAATACATTAACAACTTTCGTCATTTGGAAACTTCAGGATACAAGATGGGGAGTGTGAAAAAATATTGTATAATGGATGACCTATAAAGCATGAAGGCAGAATGAGAAGTGATGATTGAAGTGCTTTACAAGTCAAGACATGGACTCACAAAAACATCGTCAAGAGACCTACAAATCAAACATGATACAAGATATTTGCCATCTCTAATGTAAGTATGCCTAATAATACATCTCTGAGTAGGCATCTAACAATACATGAATCTATGGCATGGACGTAACCATCCGCATAGAAAGGATCATGTGTATGGATCCACATCATGGACACAACCATCCGAATAGAAGGGATCATGTGTACAATCATGAATATCTAATAACTCCACGTAGCCTAGATTTATTAGACAAAACTCAGGGTCTTCATCTCTGTCTCAATTCAACCAAAGTATGAATCCCACCATGTGAATAGATGTGTCAGAGTCAAACATGGTAGAAACCACCTTATTACTGACCAATGATGGGAATTGCTAACATGCATGAGAGAAGCCACCAATAATGACGATGGTTGTCAAGATACAACAACACAATCCATGAGTGTGAAAAATGAAGCTGAAGTCGAACAATTGCAGAATCATTTGATCAAAGGCCAATGATGTGAACCTATCATCGAATGCGAATAACCTACCATAGAGGCATGCAAGCTCCAAGATACCAAAAGGGAGTTTCTAGATCATCTTCTTGAATAATGAGTTGGAGTCGATAGGAAGTGATTTGTCAAAGGAGGGTCATAATGTTTCCCACATCAATGACATGAAACATAGGATTTGGTAGAGTTGGAAAGAGAGATTACAGATTGTTGTAGAAAAGTCAAACATGGTATAAGTGGTTTGAATTTGCGGGTGGGGCTTCTCTTGAACATATCAGTGACACGACTCTAGACTTTAGCAGCATTTGACTCAAAATAGGATCAGCAGTCATGGTGACAATATATAATCAAATGAGAGGAAAATGGATTTCCCAAACCTAGTAAGATAAGTGACAAAGTGAGGATGTCCAAAAATTGACACAAGATACAGATAAGTGTCATGTTCAAGAGCAACATATTGCCTTTCATACAAAATATAGGATATATGTTTCTTTCCATTTCCCCCCACTATTTCTAGCGAGCATCTCTTTATTTTTAATCTCAAGCTTGAAGAGGATACCACATGATTGTCATATAAGTTCATCCTTTGGATGAACCCATCCTAGTATTTTTAACGAGCCTTAAGAAGGAGTAGCTCAGTTTCATCATGGTGACAACTCCTTTGTCATTTCAGTTTTATGAGTCTGACGGAGGAGTAACTCGATGTATTTTTCATGTTCAAAGAGTGAAAAAGAGGCAAAAAGAAAACTCTAGATATCCCTTTTCATAGATAGTCTCTCGAATTCAAAAAGGTAGAAAATAATATCCAAGAGAACCGCTTAGCCATGTTTGACTAAGGTATTCCTTTTTCGTAACTAGTCTATCTCAGTCCGGAAAAGGGTTAAACTTATAATGAGTAGACATCTTTCAATTTACATTTATGAGTTTGAAAAGACAAGTGTTCAACAATCCTTTCATATTTTGGGAGTTTGAAAATAGATGGAAGAGAACTACTGCTGGAGGAACAAGTGGTATCAACGGTAGTAATTGGTTCTCGTCATGATGGAACTGCTCAAAACATGTAAAGGTCAAGAGGATGGCTAATAAGACCTCATTGCAGCGGTTCCTCAGGCAAGGGTAGAACTACCAAGTGAAAGTGTATGATCAGACAAAGAGATGGTGATGATAGAATGAAAAAGCAAAGGCTCATCTAGCAAAAATAGGCCGATAAAAGTGGAAATCACGAGATGTAAAGTGCGAATGGTTTCATTTTTACAGAATCTTGAAACATGGGAAACTATGCTTGAGGATAATTGAAGATGGATTCATTTTTTCACAAGCTTGAAACATGAGAAAAAATGATGCTTGGATTTGGTTTCATTTTTATATAAGCTTGAAACAGAGACAAACTATGCTTGAGATTGGTTTCATTTTTACACAAGCTTGAAACAAAGTAAAAGTATGCTTGAGATTGGTTTCATTTTTATAGAAGCTAAAACAGAGAAAAACTACGCTTGAGTTTTGGTTTCATTTTTATACAAGCTTGAAACAAAGAAAAAATATTATTGTGATAAGTTTGCATGCCCCCAGCGTAATGAATCAATCTAAGGTACATGCCCCCCAAGCTTCATTTCATTCACCTAAGTAAACTATAGGTTACTAACAAGTGGATGGAATGAAGGTTCATTTACAAGATCAAGTGAAAGAATCGACTGGGAATTTACGAGATCTAATCAAAGGCTCGAATTGGAAGGGGATTTGGTTCATTTTTTAATGAGCTTAACACATGAAAAGAACCATGTTTATGACACATTGTTTCATTTTTTAATGAGCTTGTCACAAGTAAGGTACTCTGCTCCAGGAACCTTGATTCATTTTTTAGAGAGATTGACACAAGAAAAGGAACTGTGCTCTAGGAACCTTGATTCATTTTTTAAGTAGCTTGACATAAGAAAAGGAACTCTACTCTGGGAACCTTGGTCATGGAACATAAGAGGCCATGGCTTCCAAGAGGTTATCATCAAATGGGAGAACAATGCTCTGGAAGGGATACATATCAAGAGATCTAATGGAAAGATCTGGTTCCAATTCCCCCCAGCACATGATGCACTATATCACTGACTAGATCATCAGTAGACACAGGCATGGAACATGTAGCCACATAATTAACATGTGGCGGGGGTGATACCACTTTCATATAAGGAACATTTGGAGAATATGGTTGATTTAGAGTCAAATTAGGACCAGTGAACGAACGCTAATCAATGGCCATGATTCTTCCTTCATGCGGGAAACATATCACATGAAAGAGAGAAGAGACAAGAGCTCCCATAACATAGAAATAGTCACGACCAAGGAGTAAATTAAAATCTAAAGGGCCTTGGACAACCATCACATTGATATAGATGATTTTTCCTTCCAAAGTAATAGGCAACTTAGGAAGGATCCCTAACGGTTGACTGGTTCCTCTGTTAAAATCCAACACATTCTAGGTAACAGTTACAAGATGCAGAGAACCTAAATCTCATCAAGTGGTTGAGGAAAAAATACTAACAGATTTGCCTTCATTTATGATTGTGCCAGGTATGGGTATATTATAAGCCTGTACTGTGATTAGAAAGGGCACGTAAGAAGGATGACGATATCCTGCTAGTGGACTCCAATCAAAGGAAGTGACCATACTACTTGGAGGGGGTGCCATGGGAATGGGAGAAATGCCATCTTGCATTATGGGAATGGGAGGATCATGCCCCTGTATTGTGGGAATGAGAGAATTAACCTCCAATTCATTGGGATCTGAAGAAACAAGAAGAACCTAAGTGGCATGAGAATCACTCTCTATGGGAGAGGTACAATCAAATGTAGGTGGAATTGAGTCAACCATTTTCTCAACCAATGGTTGGTCAGGAATAGACTCATGGGATTCAAATTTAGAGAGAGTGGGATTGACTAGAGATGAATTCTAATCAATCACTTGGTCAACTAGTGGAGGATCAAGGGAAAGCTTTCAATAACCAGTCAAAAGACGAGGCTGAGAAGTTGTAAGGTTGTCAAACACTTTTGAGGCTTCATCCATATAAGAAAAAAGGTGAATATGATGATTCCCTTCACATAACTTACAGGGAAGTATGATATTACCCTTTTTCCCAAGGACCTTACTATCACTAGTTAAAGGTTTGTTGCTAGCATGATCTCCAGAAGCTGATGAAAAAGGCTACTTTGAGCTAGTGGACCACACTTCTAATACCTTGGGAATACCAGGACAATCTCTAAGAAGGTAGTCAACCTTATAGAACATGCAAGGGAATTTCACTTTTTCGGAATGATTGGAAGGTTTCTCCACATTAGTTGCATTTGTAGCAATGGTTGTTGGGTTTCCCCCTTGCTTATTTTTCTTTTTCTTAATATTCATTTTCTTCGTCTTCTTATCCACCTAGTTACTAAATTATAGGTTTTCACCAGACGAATAGGAAGAAGAGGAAGGATATTGAACAAGCGAAGAAGGCAAAGAGTCAACTTTAGGATCAACTGGAAGTTGATATTGTTTAGGTGGAGGAGAACCTGGTTAAGAAGTAGTTTGGACATTCAGAAACATAGGGGTAGAAAATAACCAAACTAGAAAACCAATGCTAAATTCAAGAAGGGAAAACGTTGCCATATAAGGAGCAACAATATTTCTGAAAGAAGGAAAAGAACTAGGATTCCCATAAGAGGGATTTCCTTGATTGGTGGACTCAGGAAACGTTGCCATTACTTTGAACCTAAGATCTACTAAGGAGTATTTTTTATCAGTGGTTGTCATTGTTGTCAACCAAAGTGGCACTAGGGGCTACCCCGATCTTTCATTGGCATTTTTAGTTCACAATTTACTTTATTTTGAGTCAAGGATCCTCTAGATGGATTCTACTCATCGATAATTTTTTGTTGATATATGGAATGCCACGTAATTCTTCACAGTTTGAGAGTTATTCGTGTTTGAAGCTAGTAACCCAGTTAGTTAGTTAAAACCTCATGGGGTTGTGGCATGGCCCTGATAATTAGTTGTGGTCATTGAATAATCAATAATCGATATTTTTTATGCTCCTAAAATCCCTCCAATGTTCACTTGTTGAGGACCCTCTCAACTCAAGACATTTCTATAAATAGTGACCCTCATATCCTCCTCTTGCAAGCGCTTTTAAAAGAACTATATTCTGAGAAGACCTATGTAATTTTTCGGCCCTCATGAGCTTCTAACACAGGATCTATTGCAAAGAGTTTAAGGTTTCATTGAGGTCTGGTTAGGGCACAAAATTATGATCAAGTTTGAAGGTTTGTTTTGAAGCAAGTTTAGACTTTGGATTCTAGAATTTCGCTGCTTCAAACAAGCCATTGTGGAATGTTCACTATAACATTTTTTATATGTAGCTTTAGAAGATTAAATTAAAACCCATTTGAGCTAAAATATTTATTAACATCGTGACCGAATTTCAGATCTCAGTTCGCTATATTTTCTGAGATATGATTTGAGGAAGTTAGGGTTTTTACAAGATCCTGTATTCTATATCAAACAAGAGACCTTGGGAAAATCATCATAACTTTCTCTCTGAGTATTAGATTCAAATTTCATAAATCGTGACAAAAAGTTGACAAAATTTTGTTTGTTGGATATGTATTTCTAGGTTGAAGGCCAAAAGAGTGACATGTGGAACTTCATACAAGTTTTCTCTACTGAACCAGTCTATAATCCGGTCATTGTGGGAGATTGGGCATAACTCTTTCTTGAAGAATCCAATATCGATCAGAACTATGTAGTTGGAAATAGGACTCATAGGGCTATCACAAGACAAAATTTTAGACCTTGTAGATCCAAAATTACATAGATACAATAGATTCAATATTGAGCTCCTAGAAGTCAAGAAAAAGTATGCATTCAAGGATCACTGTAGTAAGGACCACAAATCAACACTCAAGGGTAAATTTGCTATAGCAAGGTATATATGATTAGTGTTTGCATTTGAATTTTGAGTATCATCTCTAACATATATTTTTTCAGGACAACGTAAGTATATTGTTCTGTATTTGTTTGGGTCTTGTTTATTAATGCATGTGTAGGAAGGATGACACTTTAGAACAACTCAAACACATACTAGAAGTACATGCAATGCCAAGGTACCATTACTTGAAGGAAGCACAACAACACCTCACCAGTTGAAAATAATCCAAGAAGCAATGCTGAGTCAAGTGTCAAGTCTTGTAAAAAAGCCAATGCTGTAAACGAGTCATCATTGTAAATTTGTAAAAGAGTCATCATTGTAAATTTGTAAACGAGTCATCATTGAAAGAGTCATTATTATAAAAGAGTCAATCTACCTAGAGTCAAAGAGGCATTGTTGGGAGGTACAAGAGTCATTGTTGGGATGATGTAATGGCTGGGTTGCAGGTCATAGTGTGATTGGGTGTTCGGTCAAGTACAATAAAGTCATTGTAAATCATATCGTATTGTAGATCATTGTCCATGGTAGGGGAGTACACACTATTGTCTCACTTCTGATCATTTTAGGGTGGTAGGGAGGTGCTAGGTAGGCACATGAAGTTGCCTACAGTTGGATCTTGTGAACACTTCAAGGTGGTAGGTTGGTCTAGGATGTTGGGGCATCCATTCAGTTGACTACAAAAGAAACCAGGACATTGGGGCATCCTTCCATTGGGAGTTGGAGAAGAATGCTTTTTCTAGAATTCTAGTAAGTTGTAACTTTCATTTCAGTTGGGGCTAAAGATTAAAGAATTTATTAGAAAAGCGTTCAATGGATTTTTGACCTGGAGGGGGTTTTCCACCTAAAATTGTTGTCCCTACTGTGTTTTATTGTTTAATGTTGTTACTAGATAAACATTAATAATAATTGAAGATTAAATAATACTTTGAAAATATTTAAAAGTGTTAATTGCTAAGGAATATTGATTCACTACCCCTCTCAATATTTCCAACAAGTATTTCCACAGGGAGGATGTTGTTCTATGGTCAATTAATTGATTTTAGAAATTAACAATAAAAATAAATCAAACAGGGGAATCTAGGCATAAAGGTTTACCAAGCAACCGTGAACTGCAATATACACCTTGGTGAACCAAGGACTTAATGTATGGCAACCAATATCCCCAAATGTTGAGTTCAATGTATGATAGTATACAAGGTGGCAGATTCGGTTACCTATGAATGGATAGCAACCTATAGAGGACTCCCAAAATATACTCGACGGTATGTGGGAGTTCAATATGTAGTAGTGATGTCTAATGTGTAACCATTCGGTGAGAACTGATATGAGATGGTTGATGAATGGGATTAGGTCAATCTACTTGGGTAAAAGTTTAACGAGGGGATTTTAAGGGTGGTTCATGTGAACTTGACTTGGTCAATTTACCGATGGTTTTCGTTCTCTAGTTTTATGAACACCGTAGTTTTACCTAACCGCTTATTGTAAAGAAATTTAACCGCTCATGTTGCTAGATTCCAATAGCATTACTTTGTTGCATGACAACATCTTTATCCAGGTAAATAATGATTTCATGAATTTCCCTCATGGCCCTTTTATGAATTTCCACTTGGATTCACTATATGAATGAGTAGTTTATATCTCAATTTCAACAATGTAACCATCCAATATAGTATTCAACCATAAATCTATTACTTGTGATACTTTTTACATAATTCATTCTAGACTCTAATGATGTGGTACAACAAGGCACTAGTTTCTAACTTTCTCTGATAGTATTAACAACCACTTGGCTAGAATCATAGGAAATTCAACAAAGAAAATCATGTGCAAGTCTGTAGAGGTGTACCTTTGCATCCACTTCTCAACATTAATTCATTGGTTTCTAGTTTATTTTGCAACAAATTCATGCTCCTTTGTCTCTACCCATTGTTGTATCTCTTCCTTGGTCAACCTCCACATCCCCTTCAATCACACATCTCAGTCCTAACAGTGGAACTATTTGTTGGTGCGGAGGGGGCAGAACCAAGTTTAGAGTGAAACAATCAATCAAACCCCTAAAAAATTGGCCCTTTCAGCATCACCCGCAAGTAGGTGAAGTATCACCGAAGGAATCTATGAGGGACTGTAGGAACCTGGACAATTCTATATTGAGAATGAGATGTATATTATGTACTTGTCATTAGCCTTCATCCAATATCGTAGTGTTGAAAATAGAAAAATTAACTATACCCCAATTTTTCTCATTAACTCCATCACATCCGGCAGAAAGAAAAACATAGACATTCATCAAACTACATGTAGACACGAAAAATAATCAAATAAAATCTTCATTAATATTCTAAAATCTCTATTACATTGTAATTGTCGCAACTTACCATCCTAATAAATTCACTATTATAGTGAAAAAAATTACATAATCAGAAAAATCAAGTACCTATGTCTAACCGTTTGCTCTATCTATCCTTATTACATTGCAATTTCAACTATTTATAGATTTAAATTAAGATGTGAAGTGAAAAAACAACCTACTTTTACTATGGTTGACAACTATTACCATGGGAAAAATCCCATGACCTAAACCTAATGACTATCCATATTTCCTGCATTTCACGTGTTGAACCTTTACTAGATTTCTTGTGCGAGATCCTTCTATGCAGTACTCCTCCACAAATATCCCAAAATCTTTGCTCAAAACAATGCTCCAACACCCAGTTGTAGATTGAGAAGGTTGTATTAGTTCTAATCATAAAGTATTTTTATTTTATGTTAATTACGATTGAGAAGCGTGCATGTTGTTGTTTGTGTGTTTGTAGGTACATAGTTGTAGATCTAATATTTAAAGCTAAGGACTACATTAGGTTTTGATACATGGGTCATCGATGGGTAAAGGTAATATCCTTCTCCTTTCTTGTTAACATTGAAAGAACTTATGTATTAGAGTTGGAAAAAGAGATCAAAAAGATCTATCCCTTTGCTTGCCTTTCATGTTGGATATATTAGAGAGATAAGCCTCTTTTTTGTAGGAGTTATTATCTTATAATAGAATTAATGATTCCATTAGGGATAACCTAGATTTCCTTCCATCTTTTGTTATTTCTTTGTTTCTAAATGTTCTAGTAGGTTAGGAATTTTTGTTTTTAATGTCTGGGTGTTAGAAACCTCTAGATCTATAAAATCTAGGACTTATATGTATACCTTTTGGAAAATTCCTATTTAAAAGGCCATCATTCACTTTTTGATAACCAATAAGAAGCACTTGTTGTTGTCTACTCACTGGGAACTCATGAACATGTATTATAGCTAAGTTTTTTTGAGAATTTTACTCAGAAAACTCTTATATATGTTTATGCTTTGGCTTAGGGAGGATGTAGATGGTTTCTAGGTAAGTTTTCCTCATTTGGTTTATTATTTGTATTTTAAAGCCTCATCTAGCCTTTTGTTGTTCCATGTTTTGAATGGACTTGATGTAGTGAAAAATGGTATAGATTCATTTCTTGTGCATGTTGGTGGTTATGTAGCTGTGTAATAGATTGATATTCTTTCATTCGTGTCTTCATTTTAGAATTAAAGAAAATTTTACAGCTGCATTACCATTTTGTTGAAAAATATTGGAGCGTTTATTGTTGGTTTTAGGATCTGCAGTCTCTTTGGATTTGTTGCTAATATAATTTAGAGTGTGAGTCTACTATGCATTTTTCAAATTCTTGAGAAAGGAAAATGTATTTCTTTCATCCCTTTCGTATATTTTATAAAAAAAAAATGCATTGTTGTGCAACTTTATATTTCATGTTTCCTTTGGTTTTGAAAATAGTCATAACATCATTTGGTATATTTTGTCATTGAGTAATCAACAACAATTAAAACGAAAGTACTTAATTTAAAATATGTTAGACTCTTTTGTTTATACTAGAAAACCAACATAGACTAGGACTTAGTGCCTAGTGTAGGTTTGGAGGGTAAATTATCTAAGACCATAAAATAAAAGCTAGGAAAACATCGAGAGTTGAAGTCCATAATAGCAAGGAGTGCTTGTTGGGAAATCACCTATACCATAGGTGTCAAGCACAAGGCTTCATTGGATAAAGTGGGGTGATATCCCTTTTTCACTTTTTTTTATGTTTATTGGACTATCATGTGTACAGGGGTTTCTTGAAGTGTAAGGTCCTTCACTAACAGTCACTAAGTGGAAGTTCATGCTTTTTTTATATACCCATATGTGTGGTCTTACCCCATTACTATTATGTTCAGTCACTATTTGTGAAGTGGTATTAATAAAGGCCTTTCCTATGAAATCACATGGGTGAGTGTGATTGGGAAGTAATTGCAGAACTTGAGCTAGACATAAAATCATTGTTTTGTCTCGCCTAAAGTGATCATCTCTTCACAAGGGTACTTGCACCATAAGGACTATCAGATATGGGTTACTATAGCTATCTCTTACACCATTTCTAGACATGTTTTGGGAACCTGACATCCCCTAAGGGATGGTTTTCAAGAGGCATGTTGTGTAGGCAATCCTTTATGCAGACGAAAACGATCCCTCTAGTCCTATGGCAGGATCTAGCAAAAAATGAAGACAAATATGTGTAAACTTTCCTAGTTTATACCAGAAAACACAAAGGAGGATAGATGACCTACCTCACTCTGATGCTAACATCCGTTGGTGTCGTCCTTGATTATTTTGCTTCCAAGTTCAATCTCCTCTTCACCATTATGGATGAATACCTGCAAGGAATATCACGTGGAGACAACAAACACATACATAGAAAAATTCATTCCAATATAAACCATGTAACAGATCAAGGAGTATTACACTAAATGAGCAATAATTGACACATTTATGGAAAGAAAACACATAATGTATTATTAATAGATGGTAAAGGGAGCATTACAACCACTTAAGCCTTGATGTTGGAAGCCTCCTTTAGGTGATTTTCTAAGCCATAGCCTATATCCTTAGAAAAATGGGTAGCATTTTGGCATAGTTTAGAACTAGGAAGGCAACCAATCAATATCCAACAAGTTGTGGATAGTAGGGATTTCATTTATAGGGAAGGAGAGGGCATTGAGGACCCATAAAAGGAGGGAGAAGTTCCACATCTAAAGGTAAAGATCCATGAAAGTAGGATAAAGCACCAGAAATAGAAGGTCTCATTTCAATCCTCATTCACTTGTAACCAACTTGTCCTTATCGTGACTTCTAGTAAGAGAAGCTTATCCTTAAATTTAGGAAAAACTACCTGAAGAGGTTCAACGAGGGATTTCCTGATAAAATCCGTGTTGGCAACACTTGGATAGTATAGTGCAATAAGTTACCAACATGGATCACTAGTGATGAAAAATGCAATGATCTTGAAAACAAGGCTTTTCGATAAGTTTCTTTTTGATTTATTTCAAGGCAAGTTTTCTTATTTTCTTCAGGGATGCTTCTGAACATGTTTCATGGTGAATAGATTGAAAACTTTCATCATTTGGAAAATTTACGATATGAGACATGGAGTGTGAAAAAATATTGTATAATGGATGCCCCATAGAGCATGAAGGCAGAACGAGAAGTGATGATTGAAGTGCTTTACAAGTCAAGACAAGGACTTAGAGAAACATCGTGAGGAGACCTAGAAATCAAACACGATACAAGATATTTTCCATCTCTGATGTAAGTATGCCTAATAATACATCTTTGAGTAGGCATCAAATAATACATGAATCCGTGGCATGGACGTAGCCATCCAAATAGAAAGGATCATGTGTATGGATCCACTTCATGGACACAACCATTTGAATAGAAGGGATCATGTGTACAATCATTAACATCTAATAACTCCACATAGCCTAGATTTATTAGATGA
The DNA here is from genome assembly GCA_031772625.1 of Pinus tabuliformis. Taxonomy (NCBI): domain Eukaryota; kingdom Viridiplantae; phylum Streptophyta; class Pinopsida; order Pinales; family Pinaceae; genus Pinus; species Pinus tabuliformis. Next base: position 321,497,996 of record CM062820.1, read on the forward strand.
AACCCATGGTCTTCATCTCTGTTTTGATTCAACCAAATTATGAATCCCACCATGTGAATAGATGTGTCATAGTCGAACATGGTATAAACCACCTTACTAGTGACCAATGATGGGAACCATTAACATGCATGAGAGAAACCACCAATAATGACAATGGCTCTCAAGGTAAAAAACCATAATCCATGAGTTTGAAAAATGAAGCTAAATTCGAACACTCACAGAATCATTCTTTCAAAAGCTAATGATGTGAACTTATCATCGAATGCGAAGAACCTGCCATTGAGGCATGCAAGCTCCAAGATACTGAAATGGAGTTTCTAGGTCATCTGTCGAAGGAGTGTCATAATATTTCCCACATCATCGACATGAAACATAGGATTTTGTGGAGTTGGAAAGAGTGATTCAGGATTGTTGCAGAAAAGTCAAACATGGTATAAGTGGTTTGAATTTGCGAGTGGGACTTCTCTTGAACATATTAATGACACAACTCCAAAATTCGGCAGCATTTGACTCAAAATAGGATTAGAGGTCATGGTGACAATATATAATCAAATGAGAGGAAAATGGATTTCCCAAACCTAGTAAGACAAGTGACAAAGTGAGGATGTCCAAAACTCAACACAAGATATAGATAAGTGTCATGTTCAAGAGTGACATACTGCCTTTCATACAAAATACAGGATATATGTTTCTTTCCATTTCTCCCCACTATTTCTAGTGAGTACCTCTTTATTTTTAATCTCAAGCTTGAAGAGGATACCGTATGCTTGTCATATAAGTTAATCCTTTGGATGAATCCATCCTAGTATTTTTAACAAGCCCTAAGAAGGAGTAGCTCAGTTTTGTCATGGTGACAAGTCCTTTATTTTTTCAGTTTTATGAGTCCGACGGAGGAGTAAATCGACGTATTTTTCATGTTTAGAGAGTGAAAAAGAGGCAAAAAGAAAACTCCAGATATCCCTTTTCATAGATAGTCTCTCAAATTAGAAAAGGTAGAAAAAAATATCCAAGAGAACCTCTTAGCCACATTTGACTAAGGTATTCCTTCTTCGTAACTAGTCTATCTCAGTCTGGAAAAGGGTTAAACTTTTAATGAGTAGACGAAATTCGATTTACTTTTATGAGTTTGAAAAGACAAGTGTACAACAATATTTTCATATTTTTGGAGTTTGAAAAGAGCTGAAAGAGAACTACTCCTTGAGGAACGAGTGGTATAAAGGGTAACAACTGGTTCTGGTCATGATGGAACTGCTCAAAACATGTAAAGGTCAAGAGGATGGCTAATAAGACCACTCATCACAGCGGTTCCTCAGGCAAGGGTAAAACAACCAAGTGAAAGTGTATGATCAGACAAAGATATGGTGACGATATAATGAAAAATCCAAGGCTCATCTAGCAAAAATGGGCCGATAAAAATAGAAATCGTGATAGGTAAAGTGGAATGGTTTCATTTTTACAGAATCTTAAAACATGGGAAACTAAGCTTGAGGATACTTGAATATGGTTTCATTTTTTCACAAGCTTGAAACATGAGAAAAAATGATGCTTGGGTTTGGTTTCATTTTTACACGAGCTTGAAATGCAGACAAACTATGCTTGAGATTGGTTTCATTTTTACACAAGCTTGAAACAAAGAGAAACTATGCTTGAAATTGGTTTCATTTTTACAAAAGTTGAAACGGAGATAAACTACGCTTGAGATTTGGTTTCATTTTTACAGAAGCTTGAAACAAAGAAAAACTATGCTTGTGATAAGTTTTCATGCACCCAGCATAATGAATCAATCTGAGCTACATGCCCCCCAAGCTTCATTTCATTCACTTAAGTAAACTACTAGTTACTAATAGGTGGATGGAATGAAGGTTCATTTACGCGATCAAGTGAAAGACTCGACTGGGAATTTATGAGATCTAATCAAAGACTTGAATTGCAAGGGGATTTGGTTCATTTTTTTAACGAGCTTTACACATGAAAATAACCATGTTTATAATAACTTGTTTCATTTTTTAACACACTTGACACAAGTAAAGGAACTCTACTCCAGGAACCATGATTCATTTTTTAGAGAGCTTGACATAAGAAAAGAAATTGTGCTCCAGAAACCTTGATTCATTGTTTAAGTAGCTTGACACAAGAAAAGGAACTCTACTTCAGGAACCTTGATCATGGACCATAAGAGGCCATGGCTTCCAAGAAGTTATCATCAAATGGGAGAACAATGCTCTGGAAGGGATACATATCAAGGGATCTAATGGAAAGATTAGGCTCCAATGCCCCCCAACACATGATGCACTATATCACTGACTAGATCTTTAGTAGACGCAGGCATGGGATAGTTGGCCACATAATTAACCTATGGTGGGGCTGATACCACTTGCATATAAGGAGCATTTAGGGAATATGGTTGATTGGGATTCAAATTAGGGCTAACAAACAAAAGCTGATCAATGGCCATGAATCATTCTTCATGCGGGAAACATATCACACGAAAGAGAGAAGAGGAAAGAGCTCCCATGACATAAAAATAGTCACAACCAAGGATTAAATTAAAATCCAAAGGGCCATGGACAACAATCACATTGATATAGACGATTTTTCCTCCCAAATTAATAGGAAACTTAGGAAGGATCCCTAATGGTTGATTGGTTCCTCTTTTAAAATCCAACACATTCTGGGTAACAGTAACAAGCTGCGAAGAACCTAAAGCTCACTAAGTAGTTGAGGACAAAATACTAACATATGTGCCTTCATCTATGATTGTTCTAGGTACGGGTATATTATAAGATTGTACTGTGATCTGAAAGGGCACGTAAGAAGGAAGACGTTATCCTGCTAGTGGATTCCAATCAAAGGAAGTGACCATACTACTTGGAGGGGGTGCCATGGGAATGGGATAACTTCCCTATTTCATTATGGGAATGGGAGAATCACCCCCCTGTATCGTGGGAATGAGAGAATTACCACCCAATTCATTGGGATTTGAAGAAACAAGAAAAACCTGAGTGGTAAGAGACTCACTCTCTACGGGAGAGGTACAATCAAATGTAGGTGGGATCGAGTCAACAATTTTCTCAACCAACGGTTGATCAAGAATAGACTCATGGGATTCAAATTTAGAGAGAGTGGGATTAACTAGAGATGAATTCTGATCAATCACCTGGTCAACTGGTGGAGGATCAGGGGAAAGCTTTGAATAACCAGTCGGAAGACGAGGCTGAGAAGTTGTAAGGTTTTAAAACACTTTTGAGGCTTCATCCATATAAGGACAAAGGTGAATATGATGATTACCTTCACATAACTTACAGGGAAATTTGATTTTACCCTTTTTCCCATGGACCTTACTATCACTAATTGAAGGTTTGTCACCAACATGATCTCTAGATGCTCATGACAAAGGTTGCTTTGAGCTAGTGGACCACACTTCTAATACCTTGGGAATACCAGGACAATCTCTAAGAAGGTGGTCACCCTTATAGAATTTGCAAGGGAATTTCACTTTGTGGGGATGATTGGAAGGTTTATTAACATTAGTTGCATCTGTAGCAATGGTTGTTGAGTTGCCTCCTTGCTTAATATTTTTCTTCTTAATATTCCTTTTCTTCTTCTTCTTCTTATCCACCTAGTTACTAACTTGCAGTTTTTCACCAAACGAAGAGGAAGAAGACTGAACAGGCAAAGAAGGCAAAGAGTCAACTTTAGGATCAACTAGAGGTTGATATTGTTCAGGTGGAGGAGAACCTAGTTGAGAAGTAGTTTGGACATTCAGAACCATAGGGGTAAAAAATAACCAAACTAGAAAACCAATGGTAAATTTGGGAAGGGACAATGTTTCCATATAAGGAGCACCAATATTTCCAAAAGAAGGAAAAGGACCAGGATTCCTGTTAGAGGGGTTTCCTTGATTGGTGGACTCAAGAACTTTTTCCATTACTTTCAACCTAAGATCTAATAAGGAGTATTGTTGATTAGTGGTTGTCATTATTGTCAACCCAAGTAGCACTAGGGGCTACACCAATCTTGCATGGGCATTTTGACTTGACAATTTACTCTATTCTGAGTCGAGGATCCTTTATATGGATTCTACTCGTTAATATGTTTCTATTGATATACAGAATGCCATGTAATTCTTCACAGTTTGAGTGTTATTCGTGTTTGAATCTAGTAACCCAATTAGTGGGCTAAAACCCCATGGGGTTGTGGCATGGCACTCATCATTGTTTGTGGTCATTGAATACTCAAGAATCAATAATGTTTTATGCTCCTAAAATCCCTCCAACATTCACTTGTTGAGAACCCTTTCAACTCAATACATTTCTATAAATAGTGACCCTCCTATCCTCCTCTTGCATGCACTTTTCAAAGAACTATCTTGTGAGAAGATCTCTATAATTTTTTGGCCCTCATGAGCTTCTAACATAGGATTTGTTGTAGGGAGTTTAAGGTTTCATTGAGGTCTAGTTAGGGCACAAAATTATGATCAAGTTTGAAGGTCTGTTTTGAAGCAAGTTTAGACTTTAGATTATAGGATTTCTTTGCTTCAAACAAGCTATCGTGGAATTTTCCCTATAATGTTTTTTATATGAAGTGTTAGAAGATGCAATTAAAACCCATTTGAGATGAAATCTTTATTAACCTCGTGACCAAATCTTGGTTTGCTATATGTTTTGAGATATGATCTGAGGAAGTTAGGGTTTTTGTAGGCTCCTGAATTCCATATCAAACAGGAGACCTTGGGACAATCATCATAAGTTTCTATATGAGAATTGGATTCAAATTTCATAAATCCTGATAGACAGAAGATGGATTTTAGTTTGTTGGGTATTCATTTCTAGGCTGAAGGTCGAAACAGTGACACATGGAACTTTGTACAAATTTTCTCTTCTGAGCGAGTCTATAATCCGGCCATCGTGGGAGATTGGGCATAACTCTTCCTTAAAGAATCCAATATCAATCAGGCCTATGGGGTTGGAAATATGACTCATAGGGCTATCATAGGACAAAATTTCAAACCTTGTAGAACCAAAATTACATAGATATAATAGATTCAATATCGAGATCCTAGAAGGCAAGAAAATGTATGCATTCAAGGATCACTGCAATAAGGACCACACATCAATAGTCAAGGGTAAGTTTTCTATAGAAAGGTATATATGATTAGTGTTTTCATTTTAATTTTGAGTATCATCTCTGACATATTTTTTTGTAGGACAACGTAAGTATATACTTTTGTACTTGTTTGGGTATTTCTTGTTAATGCATGTGCAGGAAGGATGACAATGTAGAACAACTCGAACACATACTAGAAGGACATGCAATGCCAAGGTACCATTAATTGAAGCAAGCACAACAATACCTCAATAGTTTCAAGTGATCCAAGAAGCAATGTCAAGTCAAGTGTCGGGTCTTGTCAAAAATCCAGTGCTGTAAAAGAGTCATCATTGTAAATTTGTAAATGAGTCATCATTGGAAGAGTCATTATTGTAAAAGAGTCAATCTACCTAGAGTCCAATAGGCATTGGTGGGAGGTATAGGAGTGACTGTTGGGATGATGTAATGGCTAGGTTGCAGGTCATAATGTGATTGGGTGTTCGGTCAAGTACAAGAAAGTCATTGTAAATCATATTGTATTGTCGATCATTTTCCATGGTAGGGGATTCCACACACTTGTCTCACTTCTGATCATTTTAGGGTGGCGGGGAGTTGCTAGGAAGGCACATGAAGTTGCCTATAGGTTAGATCCTGTGAACACTTCAAGGTGGTAGATTGGTCTAGGATGTTGGGGCATCCATTTAGTTGAATACAAAAGAAATTAGGGCATTTGGGCGTCCTTCTAGTGGGAGTTGGAGAAGAATGTTTTTCTAGAATTATAGAAAGTTGTAACTTTAATTTTAGTTGAGGCTAAAGGTTAAAGAATTTATTAGAAAACAATTTGGTAGTTTTTTGACCTGGAGGGGGTTTTCCACCTAAAATTGTTGTCCTTACTGGGTTTTATTGTTTATTGTTGTTACTAGATAAAAATTAATAATAATTGAATATTAACTAATGCCCTAAAAATATTGAAAAGTGTTAATTGGTAAGGAATATTGATTCACCCCCCCTAGTATTTCCAACAAGAATTTCAACAGGAAGGATGTTGTTATGCGATCAATTAACTCATTTTAGAAATTAACAACAAAAATAAATCAAAGAGAGGAATCTAGGCATAAAGGTTTACCAAGCAACTGTGAACTAAAATATACACCTTGGCGAACCAAGGACTTAACCTACGATAGCCAATCTCCTCGAATGTTGTGTTCGGTGTGTTAGTGTCAGTTAGTTCAACCTATCACCAGTGATCAAATATGCTCTTACAAGGTGTTGTTAGGGTGTCAAGTCAAATTTTTGTCATTTTAGTGAGTCTTCAAATAAAAATTTGGTCACTGGTTGTTGTGTCTAGGTCACTACTGCTTCCTTCACTTACTCATGGTCTTCATCACTCATCATGGTCATTGTCTTCTTCGAGGTATCATATCTTCATTTAGGTGTCTTGGGTCATGAAATGGTTAAATTCCTCATTTTAGGTCATGGTCTAGGGTTTCAATCCATGTGTCGTCATGATACCATATGTCAAAAAAAACCATGTCCATCCTGTGATTCAGTGGGCAAAGGGAGTTAGCAGCTTAGGGAAATAAAAATAAAGGTAAATGTAATATTTAATTTCAAATAAGACAATGTTGCAGTACACTACCTCACCTCATCATTCCTCACAGGGACATGTTTGATTCAAAATATGTTTCTGACCAAATGGAGAACACTTTTATAGAAGTGAAATGGGTTTTTGTCCATTATAGTCCAAGGAACAAAAACCTCCTTCAGTTTATGCACAGTTGTTATGATTTGAAAGAAATTCCCAAAATACACTTGCTATAGGAGAGTTAATGCACTTCTAGATATCTTGACTTCAAGATAGTGTTTCAGTGGTTTGGAGTAGGTGTTGGTAGTTCTTAAGGGCTCTATTGTGTAGAAAATATCCTAATCTTTCCAATGGTACCTTTAGATCATGATTTGGATTAGTGAAAGGCATCCAAAAGTGTTCTGCAAGTTGGAGCTTCTCTTTTGTCAGAGAAACCATGAGTTTTTGGAGTGACCTTGGGAAAATCAATTTTTCTCCCTCATGGAGTGTCCAAATTACATGGTTGAGGTGTCCATATTATATCAGACTTCAATATCTTTCCAATGAGCTATCAAGATCTCAATTTGGAGCAGTTTAAGGCCTCCAAAAGTTGTTTTGAAGGTGGCACTGCACTTCTGTGAACTGCATTGCACTTTGGCACTACACTTAGGAACACTGCGCTGCGTGTAGGACAAAGTGCCCAAAAATCCTTCAAAATTCTCCCAAATATCAATTTTTCACTTGCAAGCTTGATATTATTGACTTCTAAGCCAAGTGACAGGTAATTACACCATCATCCTCCATCTTTTGCTTTCCCAATTTCATCTCATGTCAATGATTCTCCAAGTTAGGGTTTGTAGCAAAATTTTCATGGGAAATGCTAGGGTAAAAATGGCCATCATAATTTTTTATCTCCAAAGCATGTAAATTGATATCCTACACCTGCACACATGTTTGATGAGTCATTTTTACCTGTTCATTCACCTCCAAACAAAGTTTAAACATTGAAAAAGAAAAACCCTAGCTTATTCCTAGAGTTCTTTTGGGAAAATTTCATTATAAACCTCCCTGGTCTCATTTGCAAGCAAAAACATATTTTCACTATTTTCTTCACTTATTTCCATCACTTTACAAAGTCATCTCATCTTTCATAAAACCCCTCCCATCATTTTGTCAAAATCTCCTACATATCACTTCATTTCCATTCACACCTCACATCTATTTTCACTTCCTGCTGCTAGGACTTTGTGTCATCATGGAGGCTGAATCTTCACTAGAAAGAAAGAGACAACACAAAGGAGGGAGGATTCTTAGATATGAACCATCATACTGCAACACAATCAACTCCTATCCTTTCATCAAATAGTGCTTTGAGGATGTTCACTACTTGGAATTTTGCAAAGGATAAGGATACAGTGGAGCATGAGTTTGAGCTAATTGATCCAGAGGATGAGGATCAAACCATAAGCATGAGACAGACTATCAAGGACAAATACTACAAAATCAAGGAGTTGGTAATAAATCTGGAAAGGGAAAAGTATATTATATCATTCCTTGAATAGGAAAACAATCAACTCAAAGCAAAAGAGTTGATCCTAGAAAAGGAAAAAAACTAAGTTAATGCAAAAAATTGGCAAAGGCAAGGAGATGGTGACATCAAGTGAGCCTGAAGCATCACAGGTGAAAGGGAAAAGGAAAATACCGAGAACTAGAGGTCTCAAGGAAGCTTTGCAAGAGGAACAAAAACAAATATTGCTTAATGAAGACCTTAACTTAGAAGAAAGGATTGCCCTAGAGGTACATCAAGATAAGGAATATTGGCTTAACAGGGTAAATGAAAACTTGTAGGAGCTCCTGGAGAAGGAAAACAGAGATAATCAAATGCTCAGACACATGGCACATCATTATCAAGCTCAAAACATGATCACCAATGTCAAAGTAAAACAACTTGAAAACAAGCTCAAGGAGGCCAAAAAAGACCAAAAGGATGAGGGAAACTTGGAGATGCTTACTGAAGCATCCATGAAGCTATAAAAAACCTATTTTTACACCTTCTGTTATCTCAAAATCAGACCCTGATAGGCTGCCGTGATCAGGTAGACTTTAAGTAACTATTTCAAACCTACTTTAGGCTGAGGCTTAGCCTCCCCAACCTGAGAGGGCTCTCTCACAAGATTAAAGATTTGGATAATGAATAAGATGGCTAACTCTATGAAACAAAATGACCAAGTATAAGAGGTTGAAACAAAATTAAAAAAGTATCCATTGGGCTTATGGAGTCAGATATGATTCAGTATTGACAGTAAGGTTAGCTTTGCATAGAATTCAGGGCATTAGAATCCAACATATGTAAACACACCAAACACATAGAGGACCAACACAATTTACAAATGTATGAAGGAAATTAGAGCACTGTTAGTGATTTCTAAGTAATCAGACATTCATAACACTGTAGATAATAGGAAAGAGACAACACAAGACATTCAGAACATCGAATTCCTTTTGATTCCTGAGAAGCAAGGCCAATACTATATTACTAGAAAACAGAGTCTTTACACAAAGCACAATATGAGAGCTTTTCTCAATAATTTTCCAACCCTAAGTACATTGCTCTCTCTCCTATATATAGAATTCTTTACATAGCTGAGATTCCTCCTCCAGCATGAGGGGAACTCGAATTCTGCTTGCTATGACACCTACTCAAACTTTAACTAACTATTAAATACAACAACTGCTAACTAGAAGTTTTAGAAACCTAAGACAATTAGGAATCTAACTCCACATCATGCTGATAATAGCATTTATTACAATCAAAACTCATTCTCTGACAAGTGGTTTCCTTCAGTTTGACTTTGGTGGATGTTTAAAACTCCTTGCTGGCCATTAATGTCTTATCTCTTTACTGCTACTAGAAAGTAGGAAACTACCCCTGTTTTTCTGCTTTTGGTTTCCTCAAGGATATTCGAAACCAATTAACCATGTTGTTCTTCTTTGATTACACAAAAATGTATTGGAGTGCCACATTCTTCATGTACTGTAGACCCTTTCCATATACTCGTATGAAGACAAAAACTCTTCAACGCTGTTTGAGATGTCATGGACAATACTAGTTGTGATCATTTGTATAACACAAAGATTAGAGTTCCTCCTCTTGTTTTTCCCTGGCTGGATGCTTGCACATTGTAAATGATCCTTTTCTGAAATCCCCTTTCAAAAAAGTTTCCCCTTGATTACTCAAAATTGGTCGACTGAGTTTAATTATGCAGCTACAGCAGTTTCATAGCGCGCTGCGAAACTGCGGTGCATTATGCATTACCTACAACAGTTTCGTAGCGCGCTACAAAACTGCTGTGTAATTACAAAACATAGTTTTAATACCAAAATTTGACTGTCTTGAGCCTCTTTATGTTGGAATGTCCTTTTCAACTGCCCTGAAGCTATTCAAAACTGAATGGAGATGCATCATTCTTCAAGAAAAACTGGAACAAGGTAAATCATCAAAATTTGGGATATAATCTTACTTTTTGTGTGATTTCCTTAAGGAAACCTTTCCTGCTGGCTTAGCTGTATCTTCAAATCCTCAATTTGCCTCTTCATAACTTTGATCCCAGCTCTCAGTCTCGTATTAACTCTTCTGATGAATTTTTCTTCCTTTATTGCGGGAACTGACCAGGTATAGTATTGAGCATGACAGTCGACCACCTCGGGCATTTGAATTTTTTTGTCTTCCCATAGAGCCTCCATTTTGTTAAAATGAGCTTCCTTGATTGCATGTTTCCTTGAGGCTTTCTTCAGTTTAGCAATTTCCAGGTTTGCTAATTTCAACTTCTTTTTTAACTCTTAAACATTATATTCCTCTTGAGGGACAACTTCCTTACCCTTATCTCTTTTATGTAGCTGAGATGATGTTTCTGATGGAGCTACCGGTCCTTCATGAGATTTTACTATCTCCTTTGTTTCACTTGTTTCTAGCAGGGCCTCTTGTATTTGCTTTGAACGCCTCATCACAGGTCTCCTTGGCTTAAAGACAAATTTAGCAACCTGATCATCAAACTTGAGTTTTTTCGAGGCTTTGATCTCTTTGGAGTTGTCTAATCTGCTCAAACGAGGGGAGATTCTTCAATATCAATAGCCTGCAATAAATCATTTAGACTTCCCTTTGAAATTGGGCTTTCCTCAGTAACCACGGTCTTGCCTTTTTCTTTAGCTAACCAACTTCTGGTTATTCTTCTCTGGACTACTTCAGCTATAGATGATTCATGTACACCTTCTTTGATCTGAGTTTTCTCTTTCTAGGACTGTTGGGGTGTGTCTTGGATTATCAGTGGTCTAGTGGGTTCCTTTACTTGCTTCCTAGCCTTCACCTTTACAAATCTCCTGGATCTTGTTTCTGCATGATCATTGGTTGCTGGTGGAGAATTTTTTACAGCCTGAGGACTGAGGCCAGTTTCATTTTTGAAGCTAGACATAAACATGAACGTGGACCAGTCCCTGTCTACTCTCTGGAGCTCATGCAAAACGATCAACTTGACTAAGCCGTGGTGAAACAATGAGGTCTCACAGGCTTCCTTCTTTAGCTGAACCTTATCACACATTTTGCCTAGGCTACAAAAAAAGTAGAGGTAAATCAAGAGATATCTTTCCTGTGAAATGTAGCAGAAGCTTGAAGTGATATGAATACACCTTATGATACCTCCCCTCATAGGTAAAGTACCTCTGTATGCAGTTAAGTAAATTGGCATATGAGTCCTTGACAAAATTCCTGGGCACAGACTTATTTAAATTTGAATCAATGAACTCCGACTTTAGAAATTCTTTGCAAGGAGTCATATCAAATTTGAAAATTTTAAACCATCTTTCCTCTCTCCTTGGGATTTCAGTAACTGCAGATATGACATCTGGAGAGATGGGTAATTCAAGCACCCCAACTTTCGAATTCAATGCTGTGAAATTCAAGGCAAATTCCTTGGTGACTTGCATATGGCCTCCTTGAAGTTTTTCACAAAACCTCCAACAGCCAACCTGTTTTAAGGCTCATTCAACTTCGTCATTCTTTAAGATGCTGTCTAACCCCTCGGGTTCATTCCTCAAACATCTGCTTGACCTGTGCTCCTTTCTCTCTGCAGACCCCTCCATGAAATTCCAGCAGAATAGAAATTTGAAATACTGGCACTGCCTTAATCTTCAATCACTGCCTCTTTTGAAAGCTACCTCACTTGAAAACGGCCTCGCTTGATCTTCAGGGAATTCAAATTGAAGGTTTAAAATTTTATTTCTCATGCATGAACCTAAACACAAATCATGACTGTGAATACTTGGCTCTTCTTGAAACTTGAAATCTGAGCGTACCAAGGTACTTAACGACTCTAATGATGAGGATAAGCGGTTGGACATGATAGGTGAAGTGTATAAGCTGACAAATGATGATGTAAACATAACGGATTTTGATAGATATGACAGCTGAGCAAGATTTGGTACGAATCCGCACGAATCCCCGATTTCGTAGCGCAGCCAGTGCAAAATCTGGGTTTTGCACTACGAAAACATCTAAACAGGGGTTTTGTGCTACGAAAACATCTAAACAGAGTTTATGCGGTACAAAAACTCCTAAACAGTTTCGTAACACATAAGAACCTTCGAACAAAGGTGATACATGGAAACTGTGTGAGTTATGAGACCAGTGATGAATGAGAATGGATAGTTGACCTTTATTTAACCATACCACCAAGACTCCTAGGACTTAGACACTACAGCAAACAAAAAAATAAAACCTGGACTGGCACCTAACCTTTACAATCAAACTGATATGAACAATTTGGAAATTGTTTCTTAAGTGATAACAACGGCTCCACTTGGGATAGTGTGCTCCTGTAGTACACTAAGAACTCGCAGGTCCAGTGCTTTATCCATTTTATGACAAACATAGATTTGCTTGACAAGCATCCCTTTCCAGCTTCTTGGGCCTTCACCTCGGGCTTAAGCCTTCTGTTTCAGCTTGTCATTATTTACAACAAAAGGAAAAACTGATAAAACAGATATATACAATGTTATGAGAAACTGATAGTATTTCAATCAATGATAATGCTTTAGGAACCTGCCATTAACAGGTCCTCCAGCATATGGTTCTCCATCAATTTCTTGCAAAATGTAAGTGTTGTTTCCATGAAAAGCAGCAATTTGATATGGGCCCTTCCACAAATTTTCAAATTTACCGTGCTTACCTTTCTCCTCGATTCTGGCTTCCCATTTCAGCACTCTGTCATGGATCTGAAAAGTAACTTCCTTGATCTTCTTATCAAATGTTTTCTTGATTCTGTTCTAACTTTGTTGATGACTGTCATATACCTCATTTCTCTTCTCCTGCAAGGATATCAGTTGATTGATTCTCCTTTGTACAGTGTTTGGTTCCTCTTCTAGCCCTTGAATTAGTTTCATTACCGGTACTCCAAGTGATGTTGGAAATATAGCTTCAGCACCGTATACTAACTCATATGGCGAAGTTCCAATAGATCTCTTTGTACAAATCTGGTCAGCACACAAAGCATACTTCAATTCCAAATGCTAAGCTTTCTTGTTTTCTTGCAGCACCTTTTTAATGATCCTGACAATGCTTTTGTTTGATGATTCAACAAGGCCATTTCCTTGCGGATAATAAGCAGTAGAGTGTCCAAGAGTGATGTGATATTGGTGAAAAAAATTAATCATCTTCTTAGACTTAAAAGCTTGAGCATTGTCAGTTATAATCTTCATTGGACAACCAAATCTAGACAATATATTATTTTCTAAGAAAGAGATAATCATTGAATCATTAGCTTGCCTTGTTAGAATCGCCTCTATCCATTTGGTGAAATAATCAGTGGCTGTGAATATCTAGCGATGCTGTCCTGATGAGGAGGGATGAATTTCTCCAATAAAATCCAATCCCCATTGCTGGAAAGGCGCTTCAACATATATGGGAACCAAAGGTAAAGGAACAAGTTTCCTCTTACCCTCAAATATTTGACATTCATGACATGAAGCCACCCTTATGTAAGTGTCCCTGAACATATTTGGCCAAAAATATCCAGCTCTTAAGATTTTGTTTGCAGTAGCTTTCCAATAATGGTGTCCTCCACAATCTCCTTTATGAAATTCATCAATTACTTTATCAGCTTCTTCTTCAAGGAGACAATTTAACAAAATCCCTCCTGCATCTTTCCAAAACAAATTTTGGTCATATACAAAATATTTTAAAGACCTCAAATTAACAAACTCAGCTTTGGACTTTGAAATATTACTAGGGGCTTTATTATGCTGTAGAACAAATGCTACGTCCTTGTACCATTCTGAAACCAAGAATTTTTCATTTATTTGGACCAACTCCTCTTCATTTTCAGAAATTTCTGAGATCTCTGTACTCAAATTAATGTCAAGGCAGTCTAAATTTGACTGAGTCATTAGCTTTTCCAAGCCTTGACCCTTCACCAATTTGGTGGGTTTGATGTCAATGTCATACTCTAACAATTTTGCTATCCACTTGCCCCTTTTTCCATCCGGATCAGCCTGTGTTAGGATATCCTTTATAACAACATTTGGAACATAAGCAACAATATGAGAATGCAAAACATAGATTCTAAAATCCTTTATGGCTTTCACCAAGGTGTAAGCTTTCTTCTCTAGGATGTTGTACTTCAGTTCAACATTTGCTAATGTCTTACTAAAGAAAGAAATAGGTTGTTCAGTACCTTGATTTCCCTTTTGCAGCAAAACTCCAGTAATTGTATCTTCAGAAGCAAATGTAAAAATAAGAAACTCCTTGGTAAAATCTGGGCTGATAAGTAGTGGTGCTTGTGTGAGTGCCTTCTTGATCTCCTCAAAAGATTTCTTTGCTTCAGCTGTCCACTTAATATCCACTCCCTTCTTCAACATCTTTGTTATATTCTTGACAACCTCAGCAAAGTTAGGAATGAAGCGTCTAACAAAGTTAACTTTTCCAAGAAAGGATTGAATCTCTTTCCTACTTCTTGGCGGATCTAACTTTTGAATTGCAATAACTCTATTAGGATCAATCCTAATTCCTTACCCAGAAATGATATGACCAAGAAGTTTTCCTGATGTTATAGCAAAAATACTTTTAGTGGGATTAAGAGAGATACCAAACCTTCTACATTTCAGCAAAATTCTTTCAAGGTGCTTCAAATGATCTTCCTCTCTCTTTGAAAAACTGTGATGTCATCAAGATAGACAACCACTGATTTGTCCTTTTCCTTAGCAAAGTCAATATCCATTGCTCTTTGGAAAGTGGCCCCTGCATTCATGATATCGAAAGGCATCTTGGCGTACATGAATGTTCCCCATGGCATTGTGAAGGTTGTCTTCTCTTGATCATCTAGATGCACAAGAATCTGATTGTACCCTGAGAAACCATCAAGCATAGACATCCTTTATGAACCAACAATATTTTGTAGAATTAAATCCATCTTGGGAAGAGGATAATTATCTTTCAATGAAGCTTTATTCAAATTTCTGAAGTCTATACATGTTGGCATTATGATACATATGTTGTACTTGATGGCAACCCACTCATCTCAGATGATAAATTATAGTGCAGCAAAGTTCACACACTTTCATGAAGAGAAAAGTTTATTTCATGTAGAGAAAAGTTCACGCACTTTCATGCAGCAAAGTTCACGCACTTTCATGAAGAGAAAAGTTTCTTTCATGTAGAGAAAAGTTCACGCATTTTCATGCAGAGAAAAGTTTCTTTCATGTAGAGAAAAGTTCACGCACTTTCATGCAGAGAAAAGTTTCTTTCATGTAGAGAAAAGTTCACGCACTTTCATGAAGAGAAAAGTTTCTTTCATGTAGAGAAAAGTTCACACACTTTCATGCAGAGAAAAGTTCCTTTCATGAAGAGAAAAGTTCACGCACTTTCATGGTTGGCTCATGGTATTAGTCCGACAATTTTTGATCCTATGGTTTTGGTCCGTGGTATTGCATCCAAAAGTGTTGACCCCAAGTATTGGGTTCATGGTATTGTGTTATTATGGTTTTGGACCATGGTATTGAGAAAGGCCTAAGAGTATAAAAGAGGAAGGAGATCATTTGGCAAGGCAATCAATCTAAATGAATTGAATATCTAATAAGTGCTAGATCTGAAATATTTGTGATTGGGGTTATGGTGCAAATCTGGATCTGAATGAAGGAGGAACCTTAGCGCATAAAGAAGGATAAGTTATATTGATGGGTCATAATCTTTAAGCTTGAATAATAGTATCTTTGTATGATTTTGATCTGTTATATGAGGCGCATGCTTGATCTATAAATCTAACAATCTGGGTTAATCAATGTCTGAATATTTGAAAGAATGAATTATCCTTTATAGATCTGTACGCAAGTTTAGTGAAGTGAAAGAGCGTATACACGCTAGTTCAGTGAATGAAAACGGCATATACGCAGGTTGGTCCAAACACAGGAGCGTATGCACACAGGTTTCAGGTTGTTGAAGTAGCATATATCTTTTAAATTATGATCTAGCTGCCTCTGTTTATTGCTGCAGTATTCTGGGTTTAGAATTTGGTGTGTGGTTACTGTTACTGTGTTCTGGGTACAGCTGTCAGAGAAGTGTTTACTTGATTCAGTGCTAATTGGGGAAAAGGAGATTGTTTGATGCAGATATACTTGATGCTTGATTGATGTCCATGGATCCAGTCTGAAAATTTATGAAACGAGGTCCCCGGAAGAAAGAGATGGTTGTAGCCTTCAGTAGGCCGGCACCTACGTACTAGTATCTTGGCTAGTACACGAGCTAAGGGGGTTGTAGCTCCCTTCTAGGAGAAGCTAGAGAACGAGAGAGGGTTGTAGCTCTCTGCAGGTTGCAGCCTGCGTACTGGTAAAGGACTGTTCCAGTACATTGTAAAATGAAGTTTCTAATTAAAAGAAGATAGAGACGAATTGCAGCAGGTGGTTTTCACCCACATTGGGTTTCCACCTTATATCTTGTGTTCTTTTGTGTGTGATAGTCTTCAGATCTATTTTACTGTCTATGGTTACTGGTTATTTGATTCTGATACACGGATTAATAATCAACTTCTGAAAGATAAAGTAAATTATAAGTTTGCATTGTATACGTGGGTTTCCTTCTACATAGTTGCGTATATACGTGGTTTTAATTAACTGAATTAGCGTATATTATCTAGATTTAAAAAGGGAATATTTGACTTGATAATACTGATTCACCCCCCCCTCTCAGTATTATTTCCAACAATTGGTATCAGAGCAGGTCCTTTTGAAGAATCTTGATCGCTTAGAGGAAGATCCATCATCATGAGCAACTACGAGAGAGAAGCATCTATCAGGCCATCGATTTTTGATGGGACAAACTTCGTATATTGCAAGGTAAGAGTTACTGCCTATCTTCAATCACTTGGTACAGAAGTCTGGGATATCATAGATACAGGGTACACTTTTCCTTCAGCAACTCCTACAGATGCGACTGAGAAGAAGAAATATGAAACAAATGCAAAAGCAGTCAATACCCTATTAGGATGCCTATCTCAATCAGAATTCATCAAGGTTATGCAGTATAAATCCGCAAAAGAAATATGGGACAAGATTGTTCTGAGCTATGAAGGAGATGAACAGGTAAAACGAGAAAAACTTCAAACCCTCAGGATTCAGTATGAAAATATCAGAATGCACAATGATGAGATTGTGGCTAACTATTTCCTTCATGTAGATGAGATTGTTAATTGTATGAAAAACTTGGGTGAAGAAATAAAAGAGGCTGTTGTGGTTGAAAAAGTTCTAAGATCTTTGTCCCCTAGGTTTGAATCTAAAGTTTCTGCAATAGAAGAAAAAGAGAATCTACAAAACCTTACCATGTCACAGCTGCACATGATTCTAACTCCTTATGAAATGAGGAAAGGAGGACCATCGGACAAGAGAGAAGCTATTGGGGTGCTGGAAGATTCCGAGGTAAGTTACCTTTCAAATGCTTTGCTTGTGGAAGAGTCGGTCATTATGCTGCCAAGTGTCCTCATAAGGATAATATTGACAAAGGGAAGGAACCTGTTAGATGGAACAAGAAACAGAATGCAACTAAGAAAAGTTACTACACTCATGAAGACAGTGATGGCCTATCAAATAGTGACGAAGATGAACGAGGTAATGATTATAAACTTTTAATGGCTTTTGAAGATGATGATTACATGGACGCTATAGATGTAGATGGTTTTTATGAAGAGATTTCTAGACTCAAAACATGTTTAGAAGAAAAAGATATGATCATTGATACTCTGCAATTCCAACTTGATGAAAAAGAAAAATTTCTTGAGAAGTTAGAATGTGAAATTGTTGGCCTTAGAAAAGAAATTGAGAAAACAAAGGCTCTTAATCTTAAATTTGTTAAAGGATCTTAAACTCTAGATGAGATTATCAATGTACAACGTTCTCCACTAATCAAGACAGGTCTAGGGTATAATGGAGAAGCATCTCAAGCATCCACCTCAAAGAGTTATCTTGATGCAGCAAGGAGGAATGAACAAAAGCCCAATGGAGATCACTAGGTAAAACAGGGACGAATTACTTCAAGAATAAACAAAGACTACCAGGTAAACCAAGGGCAATCCATCTTAAGGGTGAACAAAAGCTACAACCAGCCACAGGTAAAAACTTCTCAATTTACTTCAAGAATGGATGGCAATAGAAACTACAATCATTTGGCTGGTAGATTTGATAATCGCAGAAGTTTCTTCAATGGGCAATGTTTCTCTTGCCATAACTTTTGTCACAAAGCAGCTCAATGTGTTGCCTACAAGACAATCATGACTAGAGAAGCTCAAACACAAAGAAGTATGACTGGGATTACGAAAAGGACCTATAACAACTTTTCGGCCCTTGAAAATGAAATTGAATGTTCTATTTGTAATAACTTCGGTCATGAAGATTCTGAATGCAGGAACAGGTTTCGACAGACAAAGGAACAAGCCTCAAGCACCACAACATGGAGAATAAAGGAACCACAACCAGAAAGATGTGGGATAGCTTTTTATGCAGAAGGACAGGAAAATCTATGGTACATCGATAGTGGATGTTCGAAGCATATGATAGGTGATAAAGAAAAACTTGAATCATATAGTGTTTTATAAAAGGGAAAGAAAGTTTCTTTTGGAAATGATACCCCTGCAGTCATAAAAGGAAGAGGCACTGCTCAGTTGAAAGAAAAGGTCAAAGCTGGAAATGTTTTGTATGTTTATGGCTTGAAGCATAATCTACTGAGTGTCAGTTAGATGTGTGATCAAGGAACCGAGGTAATATTTCGATCAAATGGATGTAGTGTTCGTGATCTTGATACAGGAAAAACAGTGATCAAAGGTAGAATAACTCCAAATAATTTATACATATTTGAAGAAGGACAACAACAATGCTATTTGAGCAAGGATGATGAACACTGGTTATGGCACCGGAGGTTGGGGCATCTAAGCTTTTCACAAATAAGGAAAGCATGCAAATACCAGGCAGTTCGTGGTCTTCCAAATATCAAAATTCCAGACAACACAATATGCAAATCATGTCAGTTTGGTAAGCAAACCAGAACTAACTTCCCTGAGAAGGAAGGATCAGCTAGCAGGCCTCTTGAGCTAGTCCATACAGATGTATGTGGTCCATTTAGGACAAGGTCACCTCGAGGAGAAGAATACTTTATATTATTCATTGACGACTTCTCCAGGATGGTTTGGTTAGGACTTATGAAGCACAAAGACGAAGCATTCGAAAAATTCAAATCCTTCAAAGCCTTGGCTGAAAACGAATCAGATCACAAAATTAAGTGCCTCAGGTCCGACAGAGGTGGGGAGTTTACCTCAAATGAATTTTTTGATTTCTGTGAAGAACATGGAATAAGAAGGGAATTCTCTACAGCTAGGACTCCTCAGCAAAATGGAGTGGTGGAAACGATGAACAGAATGGTCCAACAAATGGCTCGTACTATGCTTGATGAGTCTGGAACTCCCGCAACCTTCTGGGTGAAGTTGCATTTGCTGCGGTTGTTATTCTCAACAAAACAAATTTCCGAGTGAACAGCACTCAAACTCCTCATGAGCTCTGGTATGGTGAGACTCCTTTGGTAAAACATTTCAAAATTTTTGGAAGCAAATGCTATATTAAGAATAATGATGAACAACTTGGCAAACTTGAACCTAGAGCAGATGAAGGCATTCTCCTTGGTTATTCTCCCCACAGCAAAGCATATAAGTGTTACAATAAAAGACTTGGAAGAATTGTTGACAACATTGATGTAGTGGTTGATGAAAACGGATACATTCCTAGGCAAGTAAATTATGAAAATATCGAAGAGGATGGAGACTACTCTCCAAATTAGACTGATGATGAAGAAGAACCTCAAGAGGCACCAGAAGAACAGAGAAGGATAGAATAGAAGACTCCATCCAGGTACGTTTAGAAGAATCATCCAGAATCTCAGATTTTGGGGCAGAACGAGGCAGGTGTACAAACAAGAAGAACAATTGCAGAAGCCTCAAGCTATTTGGCATTGCTCTCCTCCACTGAACCTCAAAATGTAAAATAGGCATGCAAAGATGAATGCTGGGTCAAGGTAATGGATGAAGAACTTGAGCAGATCGAAAAGAATAACACTTGGGAGTTGGTTCCTAGACCAAAAGATAAGAATGTCATAGGGACAAAATGGATCTTTAAAAACAAGTTGAATGAAAACGGGGAAGTGATTAGAAACAAGGCTAGACTTGTTTGTAAAGGGTATGCTCAACAAGAAGGTATAGACTTTGAAGAAACTTTTGCTCCTGTTGCTAGACTTGAGGCCATCTGAATGTTCCTTGCTCTCTCAAGCTTTTAGAAGTTCAAAGTATTTCAAATGGACGTGAAATCAGCCTTTCTGAATGGAGACTTCGAAGAAGAAGTGTACATTGAGGAACCAGATGGCTTCATCCTTGGGAATGATCCAAATCTTGTATGCAGACTAAAAAAGGCTCTCTATGGTCTTAAACAGGCTCCAAGGGCTTGGTACTACCGTTTGTACAAATATCTTCATCAACAGGGTTTTTCAAAAGGATCAGCAGATAGCAATCTTTATATAAAAATTGAAAATGACAAATTGCTAATACTTGTTGTGTATGTAGATGATATTATCTTTGGCAGCAATGAAGAAGCTATGAGTCAAAGCTTTGCCTTGGTAATGCAGAAAGAATTCGAAATGTCTTTGCTTGGAGAACTGACATATTTTCTTGGATTGCAAATCCAACAAAATGAAGGCGGTATATTTTTGTCTCAAACCAAGTATCTCAAGCAGATCTTGAAGAAATATGGCATGGAAGATGCAAAACCAGTATGTACCCCTATGGTTACAGGATGCAGCCTCAGTGCAAATGATGAATCTGCAGCAGTGCATCAACCAACCTATAGATCCATGATTGGAAGTCTTATTTATTTGACAGGTACTCGACCAGACATCATGCATGCAGTGGGAATAGTTGGAAGATTTCAGGAAAATCCTAAAGAAACCCATCTTCAGGAAGTAAAGAGAATTTTCAAGTATCTTCAAGGAACTCAAAACTATGGCTTATGGTATCCTAGAGATACAGATCTCACTCTACATGCTTATACAGATGCAGATTGGGCTGGAAGCATGGATGACAGAAAGAGCACAAGTGGTGGAGCATTCTTTATGGGTTCCAGATTAGTATCTTGGTTCAGCAAGAAACAAAGTTCGATTACTTTATCTACAGCTGAAGCGGAATATGTAGCTGCTGCATCTTGTTGCACTCAACTTCTTTGGATGATGCAAATCTTGCAGGACTTTCAAATCACTTGTACACCACCTATATCCATCTTATGTGATAATACAAGTGCAATCAGCATTTCTAAGAACCCAGTCATGCATTCAAAAACCAAGCACATACCAATCAAGTATCACTTTCTCCAGGAACAAGTGTTGGAGCAAAAGGTCAAGTTGGAGTATGTTCCTTCTAAGGAACACGTTGCTAATATTCTCACCAAACCACTACCCAGGGAGACATTTGAATACCTTAGACAGAAGCTGGGGGTAGTTGATGCATCATCTTGCTGTTAAATCTTGTCTATTTCAGAGAAAAATGGGTGTACGCGAGTTGCCTGAGGAGGATCTGCGTACATACACAGGTTTGTGCAGATATAGTTGCGTATATGGATGCTTGATGGATATCAGTAGGGACAGGCTCTAGTTATGTTAGAGATAATCTGAATTGGGTCTGATATAGACCTTCTAGCATAGGTTCAGGGGGAGTAGATAAACTTCTAATGATGCATTGTTGGCATTATCTTAGAAGCTTTTGGTTCTAGTTCACAGCTGTTGTTGGTTTCAGGTGGAACAAATGTAGAGAAAGAACAGAAGGAAATCATGGTTGTTGATCTGAATGGTGATTAACAGATGTTGCTGCTATCAGTTTTTGGTGTCTTTCATAAGTATTGCTCTAGATATTTCGTCTCTATGGTGTCAAGGTCATGTAACGGCCTATCTTGGTTTCCCCACTATGCCTGGGATGAAGATGTAATGTTTTTGGTTGTCATATGTACATTTCTGATGTATCCCCACTTGGTTGGGTGATGGATGTATGTATTGAGTCTTTTGGTGATAGGACAGTCTTTTATGATGTATAAGTCATCGTTCTTCTTGTAAAACATCTTTTTGTAGACCTTGCTTATAGTCAGGGGGAGCATGAACAACACACTTTAGCAGAGCAGAGACCTCAGCATGTACTTAGAGGAAGCATGGATAGAGTGGTACTCCTTGGCATATACAAAGGGGGAGCTCATTCAGAGATTTCAGTAGGTACTCAGGGGGAGTATGGGTAGCGGAAAGTTTATCTAGGAAAGAGATTATCTTGGTTTGCCCTTTGCCCTTGATGTCAAAGGGGGAGAGTGATTGGTTGTTGTTGCCATCAAGTCCAAAGGGGGAGATTGTTGGCATTATGATACATATGTTGTACTTGATGGCAACCCACTCATCTCAGATGATAAATTATAGTGCAGCAAAGTTCACTCGCTTTCATGAAGAGAAAAGTTTCTTTCATGTAGAGAAAAGTTCACGCACTTTCATGCAGCAAAGTTCACGCACTTTCATGAAGAGAAAAATTTCTTTCATGTAGAGAAAAGTTCACGCACTTTCATGCAAAGAAAAGTTTCTTTCATGTAGAGAAAAGTTCACGCACTTTCCTGCAGAGAAAAGTTTCTTTCATGTAGAGAAAAGTTCATGCACTTTCATGAAGAGAAAAGTCTCTTTCATGTAGAGAAAATTTCACGCACTTTCATGCCGAGAAAAGTTCCTTTCATGAAGAGAAAAGTTCACGCACTTTCATGGTTGGCTCATGGTATTAGTCCGAAAGTTTTTGATCCAATGGTTTTGGTCCGTGGTATTGCATGCAAAAGTGTTGACCCCAAGTATTGGGTTCACGGTATTGTGTTATTATGGTTTTGGACCATGGTATTGAGAAAGGCCTAAGACTATAAAAGAGGAAGGAGATCATTTGGCAAGGCAATCAATCTGAATGAATTGAATATCTAATAAGTGCTAGATCTGAAATATTTGTGATTGGGGTTATGGTGCAGATCTGGATCTGAATCAAGGAGGAACCTTAGCGCATAAAGAAGGATAAGTTCTATTGATGGGTCATAATCTTTAAGCTTGAATAATAGTATCTTTGTATGATTTTGATCTGTTATATGAGGCGCATGCTTGATCTATAAATCTGACAATTTGGGTTAATTAGTGTCTAAATATTTGAAAGAATGAATTATCCTTTATAGATCTGTACGCAGGTTCAGTGAAGTGAAAGAGCATATACACGTTGGTTCAGTGAATGAAAATGGCATATACGCAGGTTGGTCCAAACACAGGAGCGTATGCACGTAGGTTTTAGGTTGTTGAAGTAGCGTATATCTTTTAAACTATGATCTATCTACCTTTGTTTATTGCTACAGTATTCTGGGTTCAGAATTTGGTGTGTGGTTACTGTTACTGTGTTCTAGGTACAACTGTTAGAGAAGTGTTTACTTGATTAAGTGCTAATTGGGGAAAAGGAGATTGTTTGATGCAGATATACTTGATGATTGATTGATGTTCATGGATCCAGTCTGAAAATTTATGAAACGAGGTCCCTGGAAGAAAGAGAAGGTTGTAGCCTTCAGTAGGCCAGCACCTACATACTAGTATCTTGGCTAGTACAAGAGCTAAGGGGGTTGTAGCTCCCTTCCAGGAGAAGCTAGAGAACGAGAGAGGGTTGTAGCTCTCTGCAGGTTGCAGCCTGCGTACTGGTAAAGGACTGCGCCAGTACATTGTAAAAAGAAGTTTCTAATTAAAAGAAGATAGAGACGAATTGCAGCAGGTGGTTTTCACCCACATTGGGTTTCCACCTTATATCTTGTGTTCTTGTGTGTGTGATAGTCTTCAGATCTATTTTACTGTCTCTGGTTACTGGTTATTTGATTCTAATACACAGATTAATAATCAACTTCTGAAAGATAAAGTAAATTATAAGTTTTCATTGTATACGTGGGTTGCCTTCTACATAGTTGCGTATATACGCAGTTTTAATTAATTGAAGTAGCGTATATTATCTAGATTTAAAAAGGGAATATTTGACTTGATAATACTGATTCACCCCCCCCCCCCCCCCCCTCAGTATTATTTCCAATAATACAAATCCTGATCTCTCCATTCTTTTTTCTAACTAGGACCAAATTAGCAAGCCAATTTGAGAATCTGATTGGAACAATAATTTTAGCATCAAAAAGTTTTTTCACTTCCTTTTCAATCAATGGCATAAGGAGAGGATTAATTCTTCTTAACTTCTGCTTGAAAGGTTTTTCATTCTCCTTAATAGGAATGGTATGCTGGATAATAGAAGAATCATATTGTTTCAAATCAGCATAGCTCCATGCAAAAACATCAATGAACCTTTTCATCATCTCAACATATTTAGCCTTCATATCAGCTGAAAGAAATTTCGAAATCTTAACCATCTTAGGTACAACTGAATCCCCTAAATTGCAGCTTTCTACTTCCTCCTCATCAGCCTGTAATTTTGGAGCTTTGAACACATCATTTTGATCAAACAATTTCTCAAGAGGAATGAGACCCTTAGGAATTAAGTTGTTTTTTAATTGTAAGACTTTAGACTTTTCCTTTGATTCCACAAACATATTTTGCTGATCCATTCGAGTGCTTTCAAATTCTTCCTTTAATTCAATGAAGTTCTTTACCTGCTAATCATCCTCAAAGACTTGCCAATTAGTGATGTTATCTGGTATAACTGGTCGATGATGAACCTCCACTTCATACTTTTCAGAAGAGTGCATAGGAATAATAAAAAGACTGGCGGAAACAACAAGAGAGTCTGCAATAGAGTTTTGTTCTCTAGTTTTGATAGTGAAAGAATAATCCTAAAATTTTTCCAACATATCCAACACTAAGTTTCTATATGCTCTCATCCTTACATCCTTGGTTTGATAAGCACCTTCCACTTGTTTAATCACCAATTCAAAATCTCCACAAACAACAATGTTTCTAGCCTTCAACTTTAACAAAGCTTCTAAGCCCAAAATCAGAGATTTGTACTCAGCCATATTATTAGTGCAATCAAAATTTATTTTGTAGGAGAAAAACTTACTTTCATCATTGGGACCTGTGATCCAAATCCCAGCTCCTACCCCTTCTCTTCCTGCTGATCCATCAAAGTATAATGACCACCAACCTATTGTCTCTTTTTCATCTTCTTGCTGATCTCCTTGGCATTGATTTTCTGAAAACCTCTCCTCTGATTCATCTCCAACTGACTCATTGAAAAGAATGGCTGATCCGAGGCCAGTATCAAATGAATAAATAGGAAAATTTTGAGGTTTGTCTTTGCTGCTTACCATATAAGCCATTCTGGTCTCCCGATACAACCTCCTTTGCTCACCAAAAACAGGAATAGTAGCATAGGTAAGGTCCATCTGCATCGTGCCTTTGATCTTTGCTGCCCACGATCTTGAAAGAAGCATCCCAAACTTAGGTGGAATGTCGGCCACAACAATGTCCATGACAATTGTCTTTGCTGGAATTTGTGTTAGCCCCACAACAACATCTTTAATCAAACCAATGCATTGAACTCTTTTTGAATCAAAAGAAAATAAATCCTTATATGGTCTGGTCACCTGCAACCCCAACCTTTCCATGATTACCTTGGGCATAAGATTATGAGATGCCCCTGAGTCTAACATAGCATTATGTAAGGTCATATCATGAATGCTAATGCTTATGTAGAAAGGAGGAAACTCTTCATTTTGTTCATCTTCAAGTCTTGGACCCAAGTAAATAATAGGATTATCTTCTTGCACATTTAAGATATCAGCTACTCCTGGTTGTGAATTAAGCATCTCTACAATCTTACTTCTGTATTTGTCTACCTTGAGGATTTCACTAAAGGGGACTGATATTTTGATTTTTGCAATTTCATTCTCAAGGTTAAAAATAGAAATAGTTTTCTCAATTTCTTTAGTAGGAGATGGAGTCTGAATGTCTTTTTTACCAGATGGAGAATCAAATTTACCCTCAGCAGTCTTTAGGTTGTCCTTCTTGTCTTCAACAGCCTTTGAAGCATCCTTCTTGGGCTGTGCTTTGCTTGCTGTAATTGGTACATTTCTATTCCTGAGATTGTACTGTTTCTGCATTTCAAAGATAGCGTGCTGATAACCCTTTAAATAGTCTAAAGGTTCCTCTCCTTGTTTGGTTATACTGGATTCATCATGTTCTTCCTTAGTTAAGAAAATCCCTGACTCCTCTTCATCAAGACAATGGATGGACTCTTCATGAATTTCAGGATCATTTTCTTCATCAACCAAGTTCTGCTGGAAGGGAGGTCTTACTGGAGGATCAAGTTGTTGATTCCTATTCTCTCTTGGCCTTTGTTGATTTTGAGGTCTTCTGAACTGAGGATTTCTAAATTGAGGCTCCTACTGCACTGGAGGAGCAGAGGTATTTCCAAGAGCCAACTGATCCATCAGCTTCTCCATGGTCTTCATCATTGAATCAATTTTATCTTCTGGAGCTGAAGAGGAAGGTTTCTCTTCTTCTTTCAGTTTGGCTTTTCCCATATTTGACTTTTTAGCAGTGACCATATTCACCTCTACTTTAATTGCATCATTTTGCATGTCAGCAAGAGTAGCAGAATCTCTTTCTCTGAGTAACAGAGAGAAGTCAAAATCAAATGCTTCGATGTATCTCAGTTGTGCCAAGGCCTCAGGAGGTTTCAAATGGACTGGGATGGAATTGAACACTTTATTAAACCTCTTGGAGAAGTTTTGAATGGTTTCATCAGGTGCTCTTCTAAGATTATTGTATTCAGTAAGAGCTTGGACGGGATTAGTTCTATTTCCCCACTTCCTTAAAAAACTATCTTCAAACTCTGTCCAACTGTGAATGCTTCCAGCTGCAAGGGCTTTAAACCATTTTCTAACTTCTCCAATAAAGGTTTGTGCAAATAATCTGAGTTTCACATCTTCATCATCAACTTCCTCTCTGTCAACAAAATCGTTGAATCTGTCTACATGTTCTTCTGCTGTGATTTCTTCATCCCCACCCCATGTTGGAATTCTAGCAGCATATTTGCTAGGAAGGTCATGTAAAATAGTAGGGAGTGCTAATGGAGCATACCTAGGAGGTACAACCATGATTAATGGAGGAACAGTAATGACAGGTACTAAAGGGACAGAGGAAACAAAACTGATATGAGGCGGATTTCCTGGTGTTTGAGAACCACTAGGACTAGTAGAAGCAGAGGATAAGGTGTTGATATGGAAAGGACTGCTTGGGCTTTGCAAACCACTGACAAATGTACTCCAATTTGGAAGAGGTAGACCAGTTTTAGATTTTAGTAAGACTTCAAAAGGATCAAGTTCTTTAAGTTTATCTAAATCTTCCTCTTCTAACAATAATTCAGAAGTAACAACTTCCCAAAATTCCTCTTTATCCTTTTGTGATACTAGAGATGAAGTATCAATCCCTCTTTTTTGTAAATCTAAAATAATTCCAATGAGTTCTTCTTCATTTTCAGATCTCAACAACACCTCATGAATCTTATCATCAACTATTTTATCCTCAGGACTTCTTGAAAATTCAGAGAGCAAAGATTTTGAAAAAGATGGAGTACCTGGTGTTTCAGTAAATCTTTGTCTGCTCCTTGAGAGTGTGTTTGGATTGTCCACAGGAGTAGGTGGATTTGGGTCAGGATTGCTCCGTGTATATCTCCCTCTCGAAGCCACCTTTTAAACTTTTAAAAATGTATGGAGTCACCAAGGTAGATTGCAGCCTCGAAAAGTTTTCTGAGCTCCTGCTACCTTCAGAAGTTCAGCCTCTTGATTTCGGGAATGAATAATATTTAGGCTCCCAGCAGACACACAAAAATGTTATCTCAAAATTAGACCCTGATAGGCTGCCATGATCAGGTAGACTTTAAGTAACTATTTCAAACCTACTTTAGGCTGAGGCTTAGCTTCCCCAACCTGAGAGGGCTCTCTCACAAGATTAAAGATTTGGATAATGAATAAGATGGCTAACTCTATGAAACAAAATGAAAAAGTATAAGAGGTTGAAACACAATTAAAAAAGTATCCATTGGGCTTATGGAGTCAGATATGCTTCTGTATTGACAATAAGGTTAGCTTTGCATAGAAGTCAGGGCATCAGAATCCAATATATGTAAACACACCAAACACATAGAGGACCAACACAGTTTACAAATGTATGCAGGAAATTAGAGCATTGTTAGCGATTTCTAAGTAATCAAAGATTCATAACACTGTAGATAATAGGAAAGAGACAACACAAGACATTTATAACATCGAATTCCTTTTGATTCCTGAGAAGCAAGGCCAATACTGTATTACTAGAAAATAGAGTCTTTACACAAAGCACAATATGAGAGATTTTCTCAATAATTTTCCAACCCTAAGTACATTGCTCTCTCTCCTATATATAAAATTCTTTACATAGCTGAGATTCCTCCTCCAGCATGAGGGGAACTCGAATTCTGCTTGCTATGACACCTACTCAAACTTTAACTAACTATTAAATACAACAACTGCTAACTGGAAGTTTTAGAAACCTAAGACAATTAGGAAACTGACTCCACATCATGCTGATTATAGAATTTATTACAATCAAAACTCGTTCTCTGACAAGTGGTTTCCTTCAGTTTAACTTTGGTGGATGTTTAAAACTCCTTGCTGGCCCTTAATGTCTTATCTCTTTACTGCTGCTGGAAAGTAGGAAACTGCCCCTGTTTTTCTGCTTTTGGTTTCCTCAAGGATATTCGAAACCAATTAACCATGTTGTTCTTCTTTGATTACACAAAAATGTATTGGAGTGCCACATTCTTCATGTATTGTAGACCCTTTCCATATACTCGTATGAGGACAAAAACTCTTCAAATCTGTTTGAGATGTCATGGACAATACTAGTTGTGATCATTCGTATAATGCAAAGATTAGAGTTCCTCCGTTTGTTTTGCCCTGGCTGGATGCTTGCACATTGTAAATGATCTTTTTCTAAAATCCCCTTTCAAAAAAGTTTCCCCTTGATTACTCAAAATTGGTCGACTAAGTTGAATTATGCAGCTACAGCAGTTTCATAGCACGCTGCGAAACTGCGGTGCATTATGCATTACCTACAACACTTTCGTAGCACGCTACGAAACTGCTGTGTAATTACAAAACACAGTTTTAATACCAAAATTTGACTGTCTTGAGCCTCTTTATATTGGAATGTCCTTTTCAACTGCCCTGAAGCTATTCAAAACTGAATGGAGATGCATCATTCTTCAAGAAAAACTGGAACAAGGTAAATCATCAAAATTTGGGATATAATCTTACTTGTTGTGTGATTTCCTTAAGGAAACCTTTCCTGCTAGCTTAGTTGTATCTTCAAATCCTCAATTTGCCTCTTCATAACTCTGATCCCAGCTCTCAGTCTCGTATTAACTCTTCTGATGAATTTTTCTTCCTTTATTGCGGGAACTGACCAGGTATAGTATTGAGCATGACAGTCGACCACCTCGGGCATTTGAATTGTTTTGTCTTCCCATAGAGCCTCCATTTTGTTAAAATGATCTTCCTTGATTGCATGTTTCCTTGAGGCTTTCTTCAGTTTAGCAATTTCCAGGTTTGCTAATTTCAACTTCTTTTTTAACTCTTCAACATTATATTCCTCTTGAGGGACAACTTCCTTACCTTTATCTCTTTTATGTAGCTGAGATGATGTTTCTGATGGAGCTATCGGTCCTTCATGAGATTTTACTGTCTCCTCTGTTTCACTTGTTTCTAGCAGCGCCTCTTGTATCTGCTTTGAACGCCTCATCACGGGTCTCCTTGGCTTAAAGACAAATTTAGCAACCTGATCATCAAACTTGAGTTTTTTCGAGGCTTTGATCTTTTTGGTCTTGTCTTTCTCTAATTTTATCAAATCTGCTCGAACCAGGGGAGATTCTTCAATATCAATAGCCTGCAGTAAATCATTTAGACTTCCCTTTGAAATTGGGCTTTCCTCAGTAACCACGGTCTTGCCTTTTTCTTTAGCTAACCGGCTCCTGGTTATTCTTCTCTGGACTACTTCACCTGTAGATGGTTCATGTATACCTTCTTTGATCTGAGTTTTCTCTTTCTATGACTATTGGGGTGTGTCTTAGATTATCAGTGGTCTGGTGGGTTCCTTTACCTACTTCCTAGCCTTCACCTTTACAAATCTCCTGGATCTTGTTTCTGCACGATCATTGGCTGCTAGTGGAGAATTTTTTATAGCTTGAGGACTGAGGCCAGTTTCATTTTTGAAGCCATACATAAACATGAACGTGGACCAGTCCCTATCTACTCTCTGGAGCTCATGCAAAACGATCAACTTGACTAAGCGATGGTGAAACAATGAGGTCTCACAGGCTTCCTTCTTTAGCTGAACCTTATCACACATTTTGCCTAGGCTACGAAACAAGTAGAAAGGTAAATCAAGAGATATCTTTCCTGTGAAATGCAGCAGAAGCTTGAAGTGATATGAATACACATTATGATACTTCCCCTTGTAGGTAAAGTACCTTTGTATGCAGGTAAGTAAATTGGCATATGAGTCCTTGACAAAATTCCTGGGCACAGACTTATTTAAATCTGAATCAATGAACTCTGGCTTCAGAAATTCTTTGCAGGGAGTCATATCAAATTTGAAATTTTTAAACCATCTTTCCTCTCCCCTTGGGATTTCAGTAACTGCAGATATGACCTCTGGAGAGATGGGTAATTCAAGCACCCCAACTTTCGAATTCAATCCTGTGAAATTCAAGGCAAATTCCTTGGTGACTTGCATATGGCCTCCTTGAAGTTTTTCGCAAAACCTCCAACAGCCAACCTGTTTGAAGGCTCGTTCAACTTCGTCATTCTTTAGGATGTTGTCTAACCCCTCAGGTTCATTCCTCAAACATCTGCCTGACCTGTGCTCCTTTCTTTCTGTAGACCCCTCCATGAAATTCCAGCGGAATAGAAATTTGAAATACTGGCACTGCCTTAATCTTCGATCACTGCCTCTCTTGAAAGCTGCCTCGCTTGAAAACGGCCTCGCTTGATCTTCAGGGAATTCAAATTGAAGGCTTAACAATTTATTTCTCATGCATGAACCCAAACACAAATCATGACTGTGAATACTTGGCTCTTCTTGAAACTTGAAATCTGAGCGTACCAAGGTACCTAACGACTCTAATGATGAGGATAAGCGGTTGGACATGATAGGCGAAGTGTATAAGCTGAAAAATGATGATGTAAACATAACAGATTTTGATAGATATGACAACTAAGCAAGATTTGGTACGAATCCACACGAATCCCCGATTTCGTAGTGCATCCAGTGCAAAATCTGGGTTTTGCGCTACGAAAACATCTAAACAAGGGTTTTGCGCTACGAAAACATCTAAACAGAGTTTATGCAGTACGAAAACTCCTAAACAGTTTCGTAACACATAAGAAACTTCGAACAAAGGTGATACATGGAAACTATGTGAGTTATGAGACCAGTGATGAATGAGAATGGATAGTTGACCTTTATTTAACCATACCACCAAGACTCCTAAGACTTAGACACTAAAGCAAACAAAAAAATTAAACCTGGACTGGCACCTAACCTTTACAATCAAACTGATATGAACAATTTGGAAATTGTTTCTTAAGTGATAATAGCTTCCCTCCAATTTTGAGCAAATTCTGAGCATTTTGAGTTTTTTGAGAAATTTTGGTCTAAGTTCAGAAATTTAGCTGCTCCAGAAGCGCAGCGCCTTGGCACTGCATTTTTTCCTCAGGCCTCCATTTGAGGAAAATTCTACATTTTTGGAAAGGTCTTTCCATCCTCTAGAAACCCATTTGCCCAGATTTTGTAGAGGTGACTTAGTTTTGGAGAAAAATGCAAAACAGTGGCAAAAAGTTAGCATTCTGGACCATCTTTTGACAGACGTCGCGCTTTTGGAGTGACCTTGGGAGAATGGATTTTTTAAGGTCTTCCCATGCTCCAAATTCTAAATTCAAACTGTTTGGGAGACTAGACTTGAAGGTCTAGTTTACCGTTCTCTCAAATTTTCATTTTTTCCCCAGGAAGGCACCTCAAAATCAACTCAAAGTCAGCGCTATGCTTCTACACTTTCTGTGTTTTTATTTGCAAAATTTCACTATGTAAAATTTCTAGTTTCTAGTTTGACTTGGTCAAAGTCAATATTCTCTATGTAATGGCACAATTTACTAGGTTAGGTGATGTAGGCATCAATAAATGTATATCATAGGTTGTTTTTTATGTTTATTAGGCCTTGTAAAAGAAGCAAACTCCTAAACAAACTCGTCATGAAGTGTTTGAGTTGCACCTTCTCACTCTCACCTGTTGGTTGAGAGAATCTTGGAGTCAGCTCCTCCACCAAGGAATTCGACTCCTGAAGGTGGGAAAGTGGTCTAGGAGAGTCTATAAGTATCATTTCACTTCAAGAGAAGGAGGTTTAACTTTTTGTGAAGGAGGCTTCCATTGTAATCATCTTTCATTTAATACAGACACAAGTTGCAACTATTTTCAGGGAACTCTAGCCCAGTGAGTTCATGGTGCTTGTACTTCATTCTTTTTTTTTCTCATGGTATAAACATCTTTATCTACATTATATCTCTTCTTTCTACGAATTCCTTGTGATAAAATACTCAGAATTCTTGTTTTTCAAGCTTTGCTATATGGTTTTCATGGTTATGTGTTTTGTCTTCCTAAGCTAATGAAATCATGTTTATTTATGCTCATTAGTTTCTTCCACACTATATCCTCTATACTACACCAAAAAATACCCAAATTACACTCTGGCTTCTGATATCTAGCTCCTTCTTATGTTTGCTCCTGCCTTCACATAGCCTAGGCCTACTTGTGGCTCCAAACCCTAAGTTCAGCAAATCCTTAAAAACCAAATTTTCACAAACAAATACTCATATCTAGTCTAAAATCCATTTTATTTAAAGTCATATCACTGATAAGAGACTTAGAGAGATCCCTCTCATACTCAGTAGGGCTAGCTACTGAGCTGAAGTGGTTTGAGGTTACCCTTGTCGATTTCCTTTTCAGCCTAGGAGATTGTAAGGACTAACATTTTTGGCACTGTTGTCGGGGAACGAAAGATCATATCTTCCCTGGGAAAGAATGACAAGGATCAGATCTGATTGTTGATGGTGAACAGTGATCAGACACAAGAAATTTTGTGCATCTTTCACTTGGCGACTCCAGTGTCGAAGAATCCAAAGGTTCAGAATTTTCATGGCGACTCCACTGTTCAAAAATCAGTAGTTTGAAGAAATTCTTAGTGTATTAATTGTTTTCAGTATGGATTCAACTGCTTGAAGGTATGCTCCTATGAATCGAGCTCATATTCCTGGTTTTCTGAATCAAATTCCTTATATAGATTGGAAAATAGGGCTGCCAAAGTTTAAAGGTTAGGATGGAGAAGATCCTAGTTTGCATTTGGTCAAATTTCATTTTCATATTCACAGATTAAAGGCTAAGTTTCCTGAAGATTGTCTAATGAAGATTTTCATGGCTACCTTGGAGGAAATGGCGAGGAAATGGTATGAGAGTATAACATCTGCCAGTTTATATTCTCTAAAGGATTTTCATTCAGTTTTATTTCAACATTATCAAAGCTGCAATTTTTCCTTATCAATGATCGATAGCTATTGTAAGATTTTTGAAAATTTCATTAAATTTCTTGAAAATTCGTATGGGGATGAAGAATGTATGGAAGAAGATATATTAAAAGCCCTTTATGATTTTTCCTCCCAACAAGAATCAACAGTTTCCTCCTTGAATGAAACAGACTGGGATCAAAATAGAGAAAGGCCTACTCCTGATCTTGAAAATGAAAATCACCAAGCCAATGTTGATTTCTATAAAACTCAGTTGTCTCCTCTATCTGAAGATGAAATTGATCAACTTTTGAAAAAACATGTTACAGACCAAGTTAAGGCAGGTTTGCAGTGCTCACAAAGTCAATATTGTGTGAGTGAAATTTCTTCCATTATTGAAAATGAAAATCTGGGTTTAAATGATGACAGTCATGAGACTAATGAAACTATACATGAATTTGTTGTGAGTAAGCCAATTTGTGATGTAGATTTCTTGCAAGGAGATCAACTAACAAAGACTATTTTCTTTCATGAAAAGGATAGGGCTGACCTGTTTAATAATCTTGAAGAATGTGTTTTGTTCAAGGATGATTTAGAATATGAAATGGAAGAGTATGAGTCTGAGATAGACAGTATGCCAGAGATAGAATCAGAGTTTCTCATGCTTGAGAAATTTACAACCAACACTCACATGGCAGAAAGTCATATTTACTTATGCCTTCCTATGGATCAACAACCAAGTATTCTTTCAGATCAAAATGAAAGGAGTACTTGTATTTTTGCTGGATTTCAAGACAAGGTAACATTTCAGATTTTTAAGGATCCTTACACTGATTTGTTGCAACCATCTAGAAAGATGAATTTTCTTGTATTTATGGATCATGAGCACATGTTCAGTGGACACTTGAAGTTGCCTAGCTTTTGTTTGTTCTACATGCTCAAGGAAAGTACAAGCAGAATTCAAGTAAGTAGCCACTTGCTGGATTGGTTACACTGGAGGGATCATTACACATGATTGTATATACATCTTCAGTAGGTGGGTGGTTATCATCAGGATTTGAAGCCCAAGGTGAAGGCCCTAAGATCCTGATGGTCTTTTTCCATAAGTAAGTTCATTCAGTATGTTTTTTATAGTCAAGTCAGTCAGTTAGTCAATCAACTTTCAGTTTGAGTTTAGTCTTTGCATTTTGACTCCATTGCCCAATGGATAAGGCTAATTGGTCTACGCTGTTCTTGAAACCTCCAAGAATCTGGCATCCCTAGTTGGAGCCAATGTTAGTGTCAGTTATTTCAGCCTGTCACCAGTGAACAAATATGCTCTTACAAGGTCTTGTTAGGGTGTCAAGTCAAATTTTTGTCATTTCAGTGAGTCTTCAAATAAAAATTTGGTCACTAATTGTTGTGTCTAGGTCACTATTTCTCCCTTCACTTACTCATGGTATTCATCACTCATCATGTTCATTGTATTCTTCAAGGTATCATATCTTTATTTAAGTGTCTTGGGTCATG
This sequence comes from Pinus tabuliformis, assembly GCA_031772625.1. Taxonomy (NCBI): domain Eukaryota; kingdom Viridiplantae; phylum Streptophyta; class Pinopsida; order Pinales; family Pinaceae; genus Pinus; species Pinus tabuliformis. The sequence continues at coordinate 321,533,352 of CM062820.1, forward strand.
AAATGGTTAAATTCCTCATTTTAGGTCATGGTATAGGGTTTCACTCCATGTGTCATCATGATACCATATGTCAAAGAAAAACATGTCCATCACGTGATTCAGTGGGTAAACGGAGTTAGCAGCTTAGGGAAACAAAAATAAAGGTAAAGGTTGTAGAGTCGTTAATATACCATTATTATTGTCACTTGTGAACGTTTATTTCACCCATTTCTACCATTCTTCATCATGCCATTTATTATAATTTATCATTTAAATCCATTTTATTAATTATTTATGCTCTCATGAATAAATATTATTTATTCTCCTTTATTTCTAATAAATTGATTATTATGCATTATTTTACCAATGATAGTTCTAATAAGTTGGTTGTAACCTTATTTACCATTTTTAGCCTCCAAAGTAACTTCCAGATTGAAGATTTGATTTTTAAATCAGCCAACTCAGAAATTCGCTGGTTTAAGGAGTGACAGTTTTGCGGTTAAGATTCTGAGCAAATGAAGACGAATTTGGAAAATCCGGAACATGGGTTTTGTCCAGAACGGGCCCAATTATCTTCACAAAGAACAGTTTGCCCAAATTCGGCTTGTACAGGGAGAAACGCAGGGTTCTTTGAGCACGATTTTCTGAGATTTGTTGTTGCGGCCGCCCTCCAAATCTTAGCTGCAAACCCAAATCCGCCTTGTTCTTGTTGATCAATGGGTTAGAATCAACCTAAATTTGTAAGAGAAATCATGATTGTAATTATCTATGCTCTGATCTTTCTCTATTTAATGAAACCAAAGATCAGAGGGCGATGGAGAGAACGACTGTTTTTATAATTCTAAGTTTCAGAACCAACTTTGATCATGGAGTCTTGTTGAGATCTGATTTTGTATACTTTTGTTAATGCAATTAATATAAAGGATTTGGTGTTCAATTCGTCCCTGCATCTGAAGTAAGTTACGGCGGTGCCATTGGAAGCTACGGGCCCGGCTCCAACGGACACTTGCCGTTGTATTGTTATACGGTAAATTGTGTTTGGTTTGCTTATTTCTATTGTTTCAGCAATCTGATATATCTTTCATATGATAGACTATGCTTCATAATTGATATCTGAATCTGAATGAGTTCCTTATCTCATGTCTCTGTATTACGCACAGTGAATCTATTCGAAATTACATCTATTTCCATAGCAAGATATTTGTATAAATGTTATCATCATTGGATTCATATAAAATAAGTATTTGCGAGGCTTGAAGACAATATTACTTTGTTCAGAAACGTAATCATATCATTCGTTATTCTCAGATTGCTATAGTAGTATAGAACATGTACATACGGATGATGATTTGCTGTTCCATTTACAAAAGATTGCTCTTTCTTTGTATGTAAGTTGATGCCAAGAATTGAGAGTGTTGAACTCGCGAGATTTAGTTTCTTTCTTGCTGTTTCATTTTACTGCTGTCCATTTCATTTCATGTTGCTTTTTGCCATTTCCTTTTTCTTGCATTTATTGCTTTGGTGTGAGAGAAAGTCTAAAGCTGTAGTGAGTCAGCAAGCCGCTGCTTAGCTCCCAGATCTTTGGTCCATGCTCTAATTTCCATTCCATTTACTTGCATTTACTGTTTTAGTGTGGGAGGAGGATCAAGGCTGTCGTGAGACACAGCAGACGCTATTATGCTCCCAGATCCATGATCCATACTCTAATTCCTTTTCCTTCATCAATTTCTAGAGGAATGAGTTATTGCTACTATATCCTCGATTGATGGTTATTTGAATGAATGATTTAGTTTAGAACATTTCGGTTTCTTGCTGTTTCAATTAGATTTCTTTTTCAAGCATTCATTTACTTGTGGGTTTTAAGCACTATACTGCAAAACATTACTCTTAAGTAAATAGCCGCCTCAGACAGAGTACACTCTTGAAATAAAAAGTCGTCCCTGGGTTGATAATTAATGTGAGGTAATTAGGAGTTCACAAGACACCTTTTTATCGCTCCACATTTTGGCGCCGTTGCCGGGGAGAGTGTAGCCATTTCTAAAGAGTAGTGTGAATCTGATGAGTGCCTGCTAGGGAAGAGTTGGATCTTAAAAACGGAAGGTAAGAACCTGCGTACGGAGCATGTAAAAGCCCTGCTCCACCGTCCGCTTTCCAGCAGGACTCTAAAGAACCTAGGGTAGAAATAGATGTTTGAATTTTTGTGTGAATGATTAGGAAAAAGATAGAAATTTTTAAAAATTGAATCACATGATCTCATGCAAGTGGTGATGTAAGCACCACCCATTTCACTAACCGATTGACAGGAACATTTGAAGAAGGAGCCTCGAAGAAACACATGAAGAACATCTTCTATTATGGTAAGAAATGGCTCATGTTTCTACTTTTGAATTTCCTATCAAAGATCTAGGAGTGACACAAATGCACATAATTCCCCCATCTTTACCAAATTTTCATGGTTTAGCAAATGAAGATTCACATACATTTATGTTTGAGTTTGAAATACTTTGTAGAGGATATGATTATTGTACTAATGATCAAAGATTGAAAGTGTTTCCTCTTACTCTAAAAGGAGCAGCTCTCCGATGGTTCATGAGCCTAGGTGGGAATTGCATCCAATCATGGGAGGACATGAAGAACATATTCTTGAAGAAGTACCAAAACTATTGCAAAGCCAATGAAGATATTTTCTATATGATACAAGGGGAAGATGAAAGTTTGGAGGACTATGTAGATCGATTTCAATACAACCTTCAAAAATCAAAATATAAGCATTTGGAGAAAGAGATCTTAAAAACACTCCTTCTTAAAGGAATCAAAGATGAATTTTTAGAACTTTTAAATCTGATAGGAAAAGGTGATGTTTTTCAGTTATCATATGATGATGTTTGTGAGTTGTGCATAAGGTATTCAAGAGGAATCTCCAAGGCTGGTAAGAATCCTAGAGATGTTTTTTCTTTGTTTTCCAAATCTGCTACAAGAATAGGAGACATAAGCGCTGAAATCAATGTTTTATTTGAAAATTTTAAAGTTGATTTTATTAGCTCTCTAAATGAAAAATTGGATGTTTTGCAGGTTCATAAAAATAAAAAATTTGATGAAGTGTTTTTCACTCATGATCGAAAGGAGCATACCGTAGATGGCTACTCTTCCTCATCTAGGACGGAAGTATCATATCAAAGAGGTGAGGAAGCTATAACAAGGTCAAAACCATGGAAATCATGGCCTACAGGTATGGTTCAAAACACTTCTTCTCCATTCTCTTACTTGCATAATCCATCATGGAATACTAATGTGTTAGGGCAGCCATGTCAATCTCAATATAACCACCAGCAATTTTCTCTACAAGTTTGGCACGGTTCACCTTATGGTTGCATGACTACTCTCCCTCATCTTGTAGCACAAGCACATTCTCCATATTCTCCACCGGCTCTTTTGCAACATCCTACTTGCATATCAAATTTATCCACTCAACCCAACCAACCACATCATCACAATGCTCCATTCTTTACACATTTTCCTGCTCAACTAATTCCACACCCTCACCATAATAAACCAGTACAACATGCTTACAATGTTGAGCTGGCAAATTTACCCACCCTTCCCACCCATTCTATCTCACATGTGTTATTAGAGAAAACCTACAATGAGATTCAGAATGTTTCAAATGCAAAAATTGTAGAAGCTATGGAAGAAAATGAGGTTTCTTGTAGGATGCATCAACAAATTATTTTAAAAGACCAAGGACTTCATGATTTGATGGATATGAGAAATCAACAAAGTAACGCATACATTGAAGGTTGGTTTCACTCCATCACTTGTTTGCAACATTGCTCCACACTTCAACAATTTTTGACTCCATCTTTTCAAGGGAAGTTGACTTCTCATACCCTAATTTTTATCAACATGTATTTTTCAAATTTGGGTATGTGCATACTAGAGGCCTTATTTCTAACATGGTTCCACTGGAAATACTCTTATACATAAACATAATCAATTCTCAAAGAAGAGTAGGATAGTGGAGAAAATAAAATAAATAACGAAATAAAACAAGCACATTTTTTTTATTTTTTGTTAAAAAACTAGGGTTTTTGTTGCAACATGCTATGCAAATCAACATCGGTGATAATTTTTTTATAATTTGTGTTTGTAGATGAATCATAATGGAAATAATAAGTTCTACAAACACTCATTTTCATTTTTATCACCAATTTAAAAAAATGCTTGAATTTCATTTTTTTGGCTTGCGGGCTTGATGAACTTTCTGGAAAAACAGTCGGGACAGTCATGTTTTGAGGGACCAAAAATGAATATTTTTAAAACCTGTTTTTATTCTAGGTAGCCCTTGATGTCTACTTTCTAACCCAATTTGAATCACTCAATTTGGATTTGAAACGAAAAAGTTAGAACCAAAACATTGACCGGTTATCTAGCGGGCAGCTCAGGAACAGAGTTGGGACAGTCAGTTTTTGGAGGCCTAAATGACCATATTTTTAAAACTTGTTTCTATCCTAAGTAGCCCTTGATGTCTACTTTCCAATCCAATTTGAATCACTCAATTTGGATTTGAAACGAAAACGTTAGAGCCAAAACATTGACCGGATGTCTAGCGGGCAGCTCAGGAACAGAGTTGGGACAATCAGTTTTTGGAGGCCTAAATGAATGAATTTTTAAAACCTGTTTCTATGGTAGATTTCCCTATGAATCTAGTTTACAATGCAATTGGAATCACTCATTTTCGATATCGTATGGGGAAGTTATGATCAAAATACTGACTGTCTATCGTAAATCAGCACCCTTAAAACTATGTCTTTCCAGCTGTTCCTTAAAGTATTTGACCTATCAATTATTCTTGTCTTCAAAACCTGTTTCTATTGGAGATCAATAAATGAATCTATTTTCATTTCCAATTTGAATCATTCGAATCCGACATCAAACGAAAAAGTTATGCTTAAAATATCAACTGTTGGTCTAAGCCGGGTAATCGAAAATGACTCTATTATGCAGGTTGTTCTAAACAAATTTGACATATCATATGATTGAAATTTTAAAACCTGTTTCTACTGGAGATAAACCTTTGATTTAGCTCTCATTTGGCTTTGGAATCACTCAATTTGGACGAAAAACAAAGAAGTTGTGATTAAAACACTGCTGGTTAGTATGGTCGACCACTGCTCTCCCGCGGGTAACAAATAAATTTTACTTTGTTATTTTCTCTATGGATTTGTTATACAGAATAACTACTTGTTGTTTTTTGCATAATTCTTGGATTAGGGGAGCCCGATCACCTCTCTTTATCCATGATTTAATGTTTTATTGCAGGTAGATACTCGTTTTTTTGCAGGTCCTGGGAAAATAAAGAAGGTCAACTTATGGACGAGTGATTTTTCAAAGAAATTTTTATAAAACAAAGGAATTTTATCCAAATCATTACCCAACGGATTCATAATAGAACAAATGAAGAATTGATTTCAATTTCAAAATTCATGACTTGTCACTACTGCCAAAACATTTTTCAAATAGATCATTTTTTTGACATAACATCATAGCTGTTGCAACTCAATTTATTTATTTACATACTGCTTTTTGTTGTTTCTTTTCTAATTTCTCTTATATTTTGTGTTTCAGGTGTTGCTTCATTCAAAGTGCAACTCATCCTCAGCATCAATGCAGTGAACAACTAATTCATTCTTTGCGTGTTTTTGCTATTTTTGTTGTTCCTTTTCGAAATGGAACAACATTTGTGTGATTTTGCTGTTCCTTTTCGAAATGGAATAGCACTTGTGTGACTTTGCTGTTCCTTTTCCAAAAGGAACAGCACTTGCGTGTTTTTGCTGTTCCTTTTCGAAATGGAATAACATTCGTGTGTTTTTGCTGTTCCTTTTCGAAATGGAACAGCATTTGTGTGATTTTGCTGTTCCTTTTCAAAAGGAACAGCACTTGCGTGTTTTTGCTGTTCCTTTGCGAAAAAGGAACAGCACTTGTGTGTTTTTGCTGTTCCATTTCGAAATGGAACAGCATTCGTGTGTTTTAGCTGTTCCTTTTCGAAATGGAACAACATTTGTGTGATTTTGCTGTTCCTTTTCAAAAGGAACAGCACTTGCGTGTTTTTGCTGTTCCTTTGTGAAAAAGGAACAACACTTGTGTGTTTTTGCTGTTCCTTTTCAAAATGGAACAACATTTGTGTGTTTTTGCTGTTCCTTTTCGAAATGGAACAGCATTTGTGTGTTTTTGCCGTTCCTTTTCGAAATGGAACAGCATTTGTGTGTTTTTGCCGTTCCTTTTCGAAATGGAACATCATTTGTGTGTTTTTACTGTTCCTTTTCGAAATGGAACAACATTTGTGTGATTTTGCTGTTCCTTTTCAAAAAGGAACAGCGCTTGCGTGTTTTTTGTTGTTCCTTTGCGAAAAGGAACAGCACGTGCATGTTTTTGCTATTCCTTTGCGAAAAGGAACAGCACTTGTGTGTTTTTGCTCATCCTTTGCGAAAAGGAACAACATTTGAGTGTCTCTGTTGTTCCTTTCTCAGAAGAAACAACATTTGTGATTTTTCGAACGACATTTGCATTTTCACGTTTTTTGTATGTATTTTTGTTTTTTTGGTGTGCATTTTCTTTGATGTTCCTTACACGAAACACCGCTTTGTGAGTGTTTTTGCTGTTCGTTCAAAAGAGCAACACTTTGGGAATATTTTTGAGGGCAACCCTTTCCTTTCTCTTGTGGGATTATTCATAGTCAGCTCAACCACATTCTCCTGATTCTCTTTCATGGCATGAAGTACACTATTTTTATGAGGACAAGAATTATGGATTCTTTTGAAGCAAGTATTATCATTTACGTTATGATCTTTAATAGGACAACTCCTTGATGTTAGATTCTTTTCAAAAAGGGACACAATTATTTATATATATTACTTTACTACATTGTTTTTGTTATACATGATATGGATTGATCATCTTAATACCATGCTGGTTCCACCCTTCCTGGTTATAATCTTCTCTATCTGTAATAAATGAGATTATGGGTATATTTTTTTTTATATTGACATGTTCAACTTCTTCCACCATCCCTGCTCTTAAGGAGTATTGAGCCTCCCTCTTTTTATCATAAAAATGTGTAATAATAACAAAATTTTGTTCGCAGATGGAGGATAGGGGGTCTCATTACGAGCCAGCCTACCATGTTCATAAGGCTGTAACAAAGTGACATTCTCATTATGGCCACCACACCAGGGTTATGATCCATTGGATAGCCAAATTATCCTTGGAACAGGAGGTCTCATCACGAGCCGGCTTGATCACTTTTGCTACCTCCCAGTGAATGGCAGTGTGGTTATCTGGTTACCACGCCAGCACACTGATCTCTTCTGTAGAACAACACTAAAACTCTCCATTTATAAATTGAGGATCCTGGCTCATATGGGTTAACAAGCAACCCTGCCGAGGCTATAGACGTCTGCTGGCAGCAGCAGCTCTGCTTATGGTATTGAAGTTATATCTTATCGTCAATTATTATTATAATACCCCTTTTCTTATTTTCTTTTTATCAGAGAAGTTATGTCCTTAACTTTTTCCCTGTTTGAACCTTTATGCATGAGAAATTGTTTTATGATCAATCGCATCATTTTCAGCTAGAATACCGTCAGCAAAGCATCTTTTTAGCATATTGTTGTCCTTTTTCGTTTTGTATAAACTATCATCAATCCAAAGCGTCCTATCTCTTATTCATAACTATCTTTACACACTTTGCTCTCAATATAACCATAACTTTCACCGTCCTATCAATGATAAGTGTACTCTGCCTCCCTTACTGATATATTGTTCATTCCATTGCCTTGCCGTCAGCACCACCCCTTTCATATGCTTTATGGTTATGGAACCCATTTTCCAATTGGAGGGGGGAATGTATGCATTATGGGATTGCATGCGATATGATTACTCCACTTTGCCATACCTTGTTGATTTGACAACATATTAGTATTGCATGTATACATAAGTTTTTCTAATTGAAATTTTGCATGCATCTTGTCTGTTGCTATTCAACGCTAACACTATGGATTCAAGAACATTGTATGCAAAATAGTGCTTTGTTTACAGGAGAACAACAAGTATGCAGGGGCAATTCTATTCGTAGCATGACCACACTATTGCACTTCACAGTAGAGGCTCGTGAACGTGAACAATTCTTCAGATATGATGTGCTTTTCTGGATTCCACCTTTTGCATCACTTTCAGCACCAACTCTATCTACATCAGCTTCAACAACTGCCAGTCCATATATGTCATTCCACATTTTTTTTGGAGGTAAAACTTGAGGTAAAATCGCATAGTTTTCTAATTTATTATGAATTTAGGAGAATTTCATCAAAATCTATTTTGAGCATTATTTGTCATCTTTCATTCCACATCTTTACCACTTCCCCTTTTTCAGCAGCATATCATTTCCGAGTATGGGGGAGTGTTCCTTCATTTTTTCTGATCACCACGCCATTTATATTCTTTATCATCCATTGCTATTCTTATTCACTCTCAACACCTCCCTTATTCCATGTTGTTTTACACCAAGCATAGAATTCAACAGCTGGTAGCAACCACCTCTATTTGTTTTCTAGCATCGCATGAGGACATGCTAATTTTTCAGAGAGAGGGAGGAATTGCTATGCATGATGGATATTTTCTACTTTCTTCCTTATTTAAGGCATACAATTTCATTTTTTGATTTCCACATATTTTTTAAAACTATGAACCCAATTCTTGTAATTTTTGGAAAACACATACCTATCATTAATACAAACCCACACAATTTCAAGAAATAGTGGTTCATAAAATTTCGGAAATCATGCACTCTCACCTACAGCCATTTTGTTTATATCTCATGATCCGTGCATCAAAACAATCTGATTTTTGGATCATAAAGACATTCATATATTATAAATTTACTTGCCAAATTTCAACAAAAGCTGGTTTGTAAGTTTTTGAGAAAATGGTTCATGAAGTTTGCTGTTACATATATCATATTTTGTTGCAACTTCATATATACATATAATTGAATGTCAATGTAAAAATTGTTATGCCTTCATCAAGATTACCAAAAGTGAATATTCATTAATTAAGGAAGAATTCATTTGTTCTATCCATTTCATGAGCTGAGATGAACATATTTTTTTATTGCTTGGTTAACACATGGGTTTTTGTCTTTGGGTTGCATGAGGACATGCAATATATTCAGTTTTCGTTGCATGAGGACATGCAATATATTGAGTGTGGGGGTGTGTAGAGTCGTTAATATACCATTATTATTGTCACTTGTGAATGTTTATTTCACCCATTTCTACCATTCTTCATCATGCCATTTATTATAATTTATCATTTAAATCCATTTTATTAATTATTTATGCTCTCATGAATAAATATTATTTATTCTCCTTTATTTCTAATAAATTGATTATTATGCATTATTTTACCAATGATAGTTCTAATAAGTTGGTTTTAACCTTATTTACCATTTTTAGCCTCCAAAGTAACTTCCAGATTGAAGATTTGATTTTTAAATCAGCCAACTCAGAAATTCGTTGGTTTAAGGAGTGACAGTTTTGCGGTTAAGATTCTGAGCAAATGAAGACGAATTTGGAAAATCTGGAACATGGGTTTTGTCCAGAACGGGCCCAATTATCTTCATGAAGAACAGTTTGCCCAAATTCAGCTTGTACAGGGAGAAACGCAGGGTTCTTTGAGCACGATTTTCTGAGATTTGTTGTTGCGGCCGCCCTCCAAATCTTAGCTGCAAACCCAAATCCGCCTTGTTCTTGTTGATCAATGGGTTAGAATCAACCTAAATTTGTAAGAGAAATCATGATTGTAATTATCTATGCTCTGATCTTTCTCTATTTAATGAAACCAAAGATCAGAGGGCGATGGAGAGAACCACTGTTTTTATAATTCTAAGTTTCAGAACCAACTTTGATCATGGAGTCTTGTTGAGATCTGATTTTGTATACTTTTGTTAATGCAATTAATATAAAGGATTTGGTGTTCAATTCGTCCCTGCATCTGAAGTAAGTTATGGCGGTGCCATTGGAAGCTACGGGCCCGGCTCCAACGGACACTTGCCGTTGTATTGTTATACGGTAAATTGTGTTTGGTTTGCTTATTTCTATTGTTTCAGCAATCTGATATATCTTTCATATGATAGACTATGCTTCATAATTGATATCTGAATCTAAATGAGTTCCTTATCTCATGTCTCTGTATTACGCACAGTGAATCTATTCGAAATTACATCTATTTCCATAGCAAGATATTTGTATAAATGTTATCATCATTGGATTCATATAAAATAAGTATTTGCGAGGCTTGAAGACAATATTACTTTGTTCAGAAACGTAATCATATCATTCGTTATTCTCAGATTGCTATAGTAGTATAGAACATGTACATACGGATGATGATTTGCTGTTCCATTTACAAAAGATTGCTCTTTCTTTGTATGTAAGTTGATGCCAAGAATTGAGAGTGTTGAACTCGCGAGATTTAGTTTCTTTCTTGCTGTTTCATTTTACTGCTGTCCATTTCATTTCATGCTGCTTTTTGCCATTTCCTTTTTCTTGCATTTATTGCTTTGGTGTGAGAGAAGGTCTAAAGCTGTAGTGAGTCAGCAAGCCGCTGCTTAGCTCCCAGATCTTTGGTCCATGCTCTAATTTCCATTCCATTTACTTGCATTTACTGTTTTAGTGTGGGAGGAGGATCAAGGCTGTCGTGAGACACAACAGACGCTATTATGCTCCCAGATCCATGATCCATACTCTAATTCCTTTTCCTTCATCAATTTCTAGAGGAATGAGTTATTGCTACTATATCCTCGATTGATGGTTATTTGAATGAATGATTTAGTTTAGAACATTTCGGTTTCTTGCTGTTTCAATTAGATTTCTTTTTCAAGCATTCATTTACTTGTGGGTTTTAAGCACTATACTGCAAAACATTACTCTTAAGTAAATAGCCGCCTCAGACAGAGTACACTCTTGAAATAAAAAGTCGTCCCTGGGTTGATAATTAATGTGAGGTAATTAGGAGTTCACAAGACACCTTTTTATCGCTCCACAAAGGTAATATTTAATTTCAAAAAAGACAATGTTGCAGTACACTACTTCGCCTCATCATTCCTCATAAGGACATGTTTGATTCAAAATATGTTTTTGAACAAATGGAGAATAATTTTACAAAATTGAAATAGGTTTTTGTCCACTATAGTCCAAGGAACAAAAATCTCCTTCATTTTATGCACATGTGTTATGATTTGAAAGAAATTCACAAAATACACTTGCTACGAGAAAGTTAATGCACTTTTGGACAACTTGACTTCAAGACAGTTTTTTAGGGGTTTGGAGCAGGTGTTGGTATTTCTTAAGGGCTCTATTGTGTAGAAGCCATCCTAAGCTTTCCAATGGTACCTACAGATCATGATTTGGATTAGTGAAAGGCATCCAAAAGTGCTCTGCAAGTTGGAGCTTCGCTTTTGTCAGAGAAACCATGAGTTTTTGGAGTGACCTTGGGAAAATCAATTTTTCTTCCTCATGGAGTGTCCAAATTACATGGATGAGGTGTCCATCTTATAAATACTTCAAGATCTTTCCAAAAAGCTATGAAGCTCTCAATTTGGAGCCTTTTAAGGCCTCCAACAATGGTTTGGAAGATGGTGCAACTGCAGAATCTGTGTTTGGAGATGCAAAGTTTGAAACAAGATAGGAAAACTTGGTCAGAGGTGCGCGAGGAAGTATGGTACATAAAATGCAAAGGCCAAGGGCATGACAAGGACCACTATCTGGTGCTCACGAACTACTTGGAAAGGGGAGGGCCAATTCCATTAATACCGGAGGCACAGGTGGGGCCAAGCGTGGCGTCTTTATTATGGTGCACGATCTGCCAGATAGGAGGAAAACATACCATGGATAATTGTCATCTGTTGCAAAAATATATGTAGACATCCCAACAATCATTTTGTAATTTCTGCAGGTCAGTAGGCCATGATGAACGCACTTGCCAAAGCTATGAACTAATGATGGATCGGTCTCCTGCCTACAAGGTGCAGACCGAAACATGAGCCCTTGATCCAAATGCAAGGATAACGTGCGCTAGATTTCAGGGGCACGGTCAGGGTCAAGTTGGAATACGATCAGGAAGGGGTCGCAGGCAGATAATTTGTTACAATTACGGAGGGCCAAGGAATTATGCCCACGATTGTACGAATGCGACTAGGATATCATGTTGGTACTATAATCAGTTTGATCTTGAGGCAGAAGATTATCCTTCGTTGATAGCGAAGATGCGTGAAAAGGGGGTACTCCGGCCCCCTTCGACTCAGAATATACAAATGATGAGGTCTGAGCCACGCAAAGAAGACTAGAATGTAAACGTGATGCTCAGAAGCAGTATGACCATGGGAGATGATAAGGGGAAGTAGCCAAAATAAAGTACGTGGGTTTTCAAGGCTCCTACAAAGGAACCCGAGTTTGACTTAGAACGCGCAAAGGAGACATTCATGGAAGTTAACAAGAGCTTCACGGAGGCCTCCACTTCAGGTAGTAACGATCAACTAGAACTAGGGATGGATCCTTCAATGCTCACTACCTTTCTAGAGACATGCATGGAACTATTGCGCGACAACAAGGTAGTGAAATGGCTATAGGAACTTATCACTAGATGTGTGGGGTTAGGAGAACCGCGCGTGGTTTGAAAACTTGGAAAGCATGCATTGCGTAAATGAAGGGAGATGAGGTTGACTGTGCAAATAGGTGAGTACAAAATGGATCAGGTAATCCTAGATATTTGTTGGATGCGAATGTACTACCAAAGCAAACATGGGAATGCATGGGTGGACCCGCGTTACAATGGTCCCCTATTCAGTTATGAATGGTGAACCAACAGAAGATTTTGCCCATGGGAAGATTGCAAGGGGTGATAGTCAATATTGAAGGTGTGAGCGCGCAGGCGGGTTTTGAAGTGATAGAGATTGTCACTGACAACAATTCCTATCCTGCTCTACTTAGAATAGACTAGGCTACCGATATGAACGGGGTCATAAATCTGAAGAAGTGCAAAATGATCCTTGAGAAAAAGTCATTACGTGTGGTAGTACCGCTAGATCCAACCGAAGGAATGCGATACACTGAACCGGTGCGCAACGACGATCTCAACTATATTTACAAGATAATTGTGCAAGGAGAGGATTGGGTGAATCCAATTGCAGATGGAAGGATTTCATTGGAGCACGGAAGTTCCTGCACTTCCGATTCAGACAAAGAGATAGAGTGATGGCATAATCGGCTGCATGAAGTAACAACGTCGAACTGTAACATGATGATCAGGTGATTACATTGTGTAACAACAGAGGCAAGGGAGATGTTGGCATATGATGGATTGTCAGCAGTGGATGAATTTCTGAGCAAATTCGAATGTGTAGTACCAGAACAATAGTGGTTTGAGGTGCTGAAGTGGGCACTATGTGCGATACCCGCACGATGGTGGGGTACGCATCATGGAACTTTTGAAGACTGGCATGGATACAGAAGGATGATGCACCTACGTTTTGGAAAACCCCAGCTTTGAATGAAAGTCAATCAACTGGGGCGGAACAACTTGTGCGCCCACCTTTCTCGATGGGTACAGACATATGTTGTACAGTCTGCACAAGCACACACCACCCCCAGCCTAGAGAATCGGAACAAACCATAGCAGTAGGAAAGGCGACATGCGTTACCAATTCTCCATGATGAGGCATTCCATAGGGTGCACAGAGTGCTGAACCAAGTTCACCAGGTGAGATGAACTGATTGGGACCTACGCGTGCTAATGGTTCGATGGGCCTATAGGACTATGTGCAAAAACCTAAGCGTGGATATGATTCCAAAGGTGTGAAACAGAGTAGAAACCGAAATTTCTAAAGGGAGTACCAAAAGGAATCCACACATAATAGCTCCCGCAGTTATGACAGTACACGAAGACCAGGATGAAGGAATCACACAGCTATGCGAGGAAGAACATATAAGGATTTAGGAAGCCATTCGGCGAGGGAACCTTAGACTTCGCAAACTCAAAGAAAATCGGGTATGATTGATGAAGAAAATCATGTTGATGGATACTGATATCAAAACACTGGAAAATGAGATCGCGCAAGCATGTCTTGTCGATAAACCAATGATGACAAGGCAAGATACAGATAACCATACCACTGCATTAGAAGGTTTTCGCCAAGATTTTATGACTCTGCTACCATAGCTGTGACCGCACCTTACCAACCATAGTAACTAGGGGAGCACACCGCATAAGGTAGAATGTGCGGCGCTGACTGTCGCGAGGATAATTGAGGAGTGCCCATGGACTAGACTGGAAGGTGAATTGAAGTCTCGCACAGGTGGTGCGACCACCTGACTATCCATAGGGAGCATAGTCTCAGCGCTCGAGGCAGTTGAAAGAGAGTGCAGGACTATAAAAGAGTCCGTGTGGGAGCTGTGCGATAAGGGGGTTGCACACAGGATCATCATGTCACAAGGGTCACGCCCGCACATACGGGGCTGCGCTACCGCGCGGGTAGGCTGGGAAGTGACCGTTGGTGTCACTATTCATGACGAGATGTCTAAGTTAAGGTAAAAAGGAGCAGACAGTGGGCAATTAAGACATGAACTAAGAGCTAGATTTGGGACGATCTACCACCAAGAATGCATTATTGACTTAGAAGTGAGGGGAACGGTCGAATTCAAATTCAAAAGACGCTATAAAGCTCCAAGGGCTAGCCACGAGACAACACTTGTTCATTTGATATTTGAGCTACTACGAAGAGCACAGAGTGTTGAGTGCCAAGCAATAATCGAGGCCCCAAATTCGTAAACAACTACAAATAGTTCGAACAAAATGATAACTACTAGGAGAGGTGTGAGTTTTGCAGAGAGTCCCGCCAAGGAAGCTGCACAAAACCCTACGATGCAGGTTAGGGATGTTCTAGAAATTCCAAAATCACCTCGGACATTGAGGCCTAAGAAGGATAAATAGGCAGCGGGGCCAGTCTGCATGTGCTCGCGAAATTTGTAGTTTGGTAAAATTTCCATGGAAGAAAACGGCAAGGCTGTCACCATTGAGACAGATGATGAGGAGGAGGACCTACAGGCTCTTGTAGATGAGATAGAGGCAGATGAAGAAATGGAAAAAGACATCCAGCCGGTGCGTGTTGCCGCAAAATTGCTCAAGTACGTTCCTCTGCGGAAAGGGAAAGCTAAGGTACCCAAGGATTTGGATGCCACTAAGAGCACACTCCAAACCCCGCTCCTCCCATATGGAATTATATTTGAGGGCTCAACCCTAGGCTGTGTGCCCACAATGAAATTTGAAGACTGGGACCTCGTGGACAGTGAGAAATTCCCACATTTAGAGACTGAGAACCTCATGAAACAGAGCAAGGAGGAGTCAGCTACAATGCTAGAGCCATAGGAATGGCTGTGTGGTGTGGAGAAGGCCAGACTACTCCACCTACTATGGATTCCACACTTTCACCAAGCACCAATCACAATTTTCATCATCAGGCAACTGCTTTTCCTGGTGCACAATGGGTACCTATGGCTGGAGGAGCCTATTCCCATCATGACGGAGCTTATCCACAAGATTTTTTGGCTTCCCAGTAAGGGAAAGGACCCCGCAGAGATGGCCGACAAAAGCGGAGATTTGGCGCTCGCAAAGGCCATGAAGAAGAAGTACAAATTGGAAAAGAAAAAGAGGGTCTACACAATTAGTAGCATTAAAGATAAAGGGGTGCGCATAGCCACCCAACTCCTAGCTAGGAAGGTGATGAGAAAATGCCGGGGAGATGAGGTACCAGCGTCGGTCGTTGCGCTTGCAGAACAATGTGCGGAGGGGGTCCAATTCAACTGGGATGAATTCCTCTGCGAAGAATTCATAGCCAATTGCAAGGAAGCTCAGGAGTAGGGCAAGATCTTCCACTACACATGGTTTCTCTTGTCTATTTTATTGGTGACAAGGGAACTACCCGAGGACAATCAGTTCCCTCATATTGAACAGGACTTGCCAAAGGCTACAAAATATGTGTCGCTCTAGGCTACGAAAGATGCCATGTGGATCCACAAAACTAAGATCTTCTGGGTGCTCATGGAGGTGAGCATCCGGATGTGGATTAATAGGAGGTCGTGCCTATCCACCACAATGTACAACAGTCTGCAGAGCTTTGCAGACTTCAAGGCAGATATGCACAATGTGTATATCAAGGCGTGTAAGGATCTGGCGCAGAACTGGACCAAGCTTCCTCTAATCGCCTTTGATGATGCCATTTTCTCCGTGCTCGAATCATGGCCTCCCGAGTGGCATGCCCCGAATCTAGCAAAGCAGGACAGAATAGCGGTAGAAAAGTAGAAGGATGCCACCAAGCTGCGTATCAACCAGTTGGCCCAACAGAAGCACAACGAACAGCTAGCCGTGGAGGTAAGAGTTTCCCGTGAGGCAACGAAGGCAGCTGTCTAGCAGGCCAAGGCCACTGACAAAGCATCCATAGCACAGGTAACAGGGACCACCACGACATAGGGGGAAGAGGGCCGAACTTTTCCATAGGACAAGGAGCAGAGAATAGAACAGAAGGTGCAGACTCGAGCACAACATCTACACAACTGAAACGGTCACGCGTTATGAAAAGATCAGGCCCACGGAAGAAGGCTAAGGCCTCCAAACTAGATATCAAGCCAATTACATTGGCAGAGGGTGACCTTTATGACATCGGTGACACAGTTCGCGAGGCCACCTGGGAAGTGCTCTAGGAAGCTACGACGAAGCAACAGAATGTGTCGGGGGCCCTAAGGGTGCAACTTTAGAAACTTCAGGTGTGGGCCCCATAGGAAGGAACAATAGCAGCCTTCGGTGCCATAGGTACATTAGCAGTAGAACAGATGCTACGTGCAAAAATGGCCAACACCATAGTGCTGATAGAGAGCGAGGATGATAGAACCGTGGTGGGTTGGATCAAGGGACTTGGCCTAAATTTCACTGCCCTTCTGCGGGACACATTGTACCAGTGGAAGGACGACATAACAATAGAGCTACATGTATAAGAAGGCTGCACAATCCAGGTATTGAGTGAGCAAAAGATTAACATTGAACAACTCAGCCTACAGCGTGACGAGCTAGTGTCACAGAATTGACAGATCACACAAATAATGGATGAAGTGTGCCAGTGCATTCCAAAGTTATCCATCGCCGCAGACCTACCAACCGAGATGCGGATCCAATGTCTGGCAAGTGCAGTCTAAAGCACGCACGAGGAAACAAAATGATTGCAGCTGGAGCTGAACCTCCAGATTGCTGAGCTGTGGATGAAGGCACAACCTTCCACCAATCCGGAAGTTAAAGAACAACGCGTTAGCACGATTCAGGCAAGATTGGCAGAAATTGGAAGGGTGGTGTAGGATTTCACCAGTATGTTGGACCAAGCGTTCGATGTCCTCACATCCTTGCAGGAGGACCCCAACATACAATTATTGGAAATAGAAGCACGCGAACTGCAGCAGAAGTATGACAGTATCAGGGTAATGGCGCAGACAGTCGTCCTCACCCAATGGCTGGCTAAGATACAGCAGGCAAGGGTGCTGAAGGAGCTGGTGGATGTTGCGAGACAGAAAGAGGCCCTTCTCAAAGAGCACGTCTAGCCCTGGATTGATGAGGCCTTCACCATTATGGCCGAGATTTAGGGCAAGATCGTGCAGATGTAGGGGCTATATGCATTAAGACAGACAGTAGAGCCTCACAAGGAAGCAACAAAAGAGCGCATGCACCAGGTCCAGCAAATGGCAGAACAATGTGTCATGAACCTCTGGGTAGTACAGGAATAGTTGGAGGGGCTTTGTGTCAAGATCATCTCACCAACAAAGTGACTCAGGATGAGTCATGATGATTTTGTTGGGGGCCTGTTGGGCATTGAATCCCCCCACAGTAGGTTTTGGGGTAGTTTTGGTCAAAGGTTTTGTAAGACTCCGCAAATTGCGGGTGCGGAGCGTAAAGTAGAGTTTAAGTCATAGGGTTGTTTGCCCTAAAGTAATGTAATGTAATGTAAAGTCATGTCAGCCTACCCATGGTCCGTGGACCATGGGATTGTATAAATAGAGCGAGGCTCTAAGTTGTAAAGATAATTGAAGATAGAGTGAGTAGTGAAGGAATGGTTTGAGCTTAGAGTAGGATTCTAAGTGTATTGAGTCATAGTAGGAGGAAGAGGCTCTGTAGTTGAGTGCACAAAGGCCTAGTAGAGTCCGTAGCTAAGTGCGCAGACCCCTGCAACTGAGTGCGCAGGGCAGTGTCGAGCCTGTAATCGAGATTGAATATTAATAAAGATAAGGTTGATTCTAAACATTATGTATCTGGGTTTCCTCTTACTTTTATGCATTTATACTGTTTGATGATTGCGCGTGCACTTATATGAATGTTAAATGATAATAAGGATATTGGGCTCACACAGATGAGTCAAGTACTATAATAATAATGCAGTAAGTATAATGAATCAGGGTAATACTTTCTTCGCACTACAAACAAAGTTGCGCGAAGGCAGCTGCATGGTTGCAAGGGATAGATAGCTGCGTGAAGCAGTGTGTACAAAGGGTCGAACTGTGAGCCTCCCAAAAATCATCAAGACATCCCTAGGGTGCGAAAACTTGGTTCCAAAACCCTCCCACACTACCTCGGGTGAGACCTCAGTCCGCGCACCGTGGACTGTTGCCGAAAGGGCTGGTATTTTTGGGATTTGATTGGCTAAATCACCTCTGAACCTAGGTCAGGCCCATATAAGCCAACAATGGATCAGGGCTAATAATTTCCTTAGTAAGGCTCCATAGGAATTAGATTCCTCAGGATTGAGAAAAAGTCAATAAGGTATGGATTGAGGAAGTGTTTTGTGTCAATGATTACAGGGATCATAGGTGCTTGTTTACAACGAATTGGAGGAGACAAAATCACTATGTGTTGCTAGAGTTGATAGTTATTTTTGTGTGTATATTCATTGTGTTGATGTGTGTGTTGAAAGTATCTAAGGGCAATAATCTTGGAGAAACACTAAGGTTGTTTTGAGGGTTGTTTGTTGGTGCCCTAAGTCCAGTCACCTTGGAGCAGTAAGAGGATAGTTAGTGGCTAGTTTTGTTGAGCCTAAGTTCAATGACATTGGTGGAGTAATTCCATTAATAGAAGGCATGATTTGAGAAGTCAAATGTGAAATCAATTCTGGTGTTGCAGAGGACCTTGTGAGCAGTAGTGGCAGAGGAATTTAAGAAACAATACTCTCTACATGTATAAGTGGCAAAGGACCTGCCAGAATTTCAAGGCAAGTGGACTGAAAGGGATGTGATAAGCGCTTCAAAAAAAAGTAAGTTAAGTGTGTCTTGTTCAAAGGTAGATTGATTTTCAATCGTACTTGGCATCAAGCCCTAGTTTTCCTTATATTAGGGTTAATTGTAAGGTCCACGATCCTTGATATGAGAGTCCTAGGTTTGTTATTTTAAAGTTGTAATAGAAAAAGTTTTGGATTGTTTAAAAAATCTTGTTTACATCATTGATTCGCTATTGTTCATTTTCTGTTATGAAAAGCGCGTGCGCTGTGGCATTTTAGTGTGTTTGTGATCAGGTTTTAGACATAAGTTAATTATGAACTTCCAAGGAAAAAATCAACATTGTATTAGAGCAACTTTGAAGGGACAACTGAATTAGAGTGTGCATAACATACAACTCAAGAGGGAGGTGGTTGCATTTTTGTTGAAGTAATAACTGAGTGGTGGAGTTGACCATTAGTATAAGGTACGAGGATAGGTTGGATGACTTGTATAACTATAGTCCTTGTAAGGAAAGGATCAAGTTATTATTTTTGGTGAACAAGCTTTAGGAGTTTTACAACAAAGATATTAAGAATCCAACTGACTCTAAGGAGTTGGAGGTATATGAAGAACCAATTGCGAAGACTAAGATCATCATCCTATATGGTGTCAAGGATCACTTGATACCTCATCTAACTAGGAAGACAATAATACATGATATGTGGAGAGATCTTCAAGACTTGTTCCAAAATAAGAAAGAAAATCAAAGGGATTGAAGGGAATTTCTGAGGAATGGAAGTCGTTTATCAAAAGGATTGTCTTTTTTTTGCTAAAGCAAGAGTAGTACCTTCTATATCATTAAGCCAATAAAAAATTTACATATTATACAAAAGTCCATCCAAGATCGTGGACCCCAGCCAAAGCAAAGCGCCTAAGGCAGGACCAACAACCTAATAGAGTTTGCCACCAAACCTAGGAAAATAAACAAAGAATGCGCTAAGTGGACAAAAAAACAAAGGCAAACCGCAGAGTCATCCCAACACCTACTCCCCTAACTTAAATTTTGATCTTGACCATTCAAAACACTCCAATCAATCCACCAGTAGAAAGAGAAATCGCCCAACCAAGATGAACGAAGTTTAATGGACCTGCCCACCGAACAGCACGATCGTTCCTGACCATCAATCTGCCACGCAAAATCCAACAGTAGGGAAACATATCGCACGAACAAGATGGTTGAACAATAGTGCCCGAGGAGGGTGGTATTTCTTTCCACCCCTCTACCACGTGTAGGAAGCCCTATGGAATCGCTCCCAAAACACAAAAACCATTTCCCACTTTGGGGAAGTTGTTTTGTGTCATGAAAAAGAAAATAGTAGAACTTGTGGTTGCTGGAAAAGCCGAGCTTCCTGTCTCTCGTAATCTCTCATTTGTGCCTATCATAAAACCCTGGAATGTTGTGAACCTTACTTCGGTGCACCCACCCGAGTAACTGAGAAAACCCATTGACGAAACCATGGTTCTCTGAGGCCAACCTCTGAAGAACAATCTGAAGAACAGAAGTAAAACATTCTGTGATATCATCATTTCATACTCGTCTCCTTGGTTTTGTTACAATATAAATCCATATCCTCTTTCGCTTGCTCTTTACAGAGAGCCTTAAGTCTGTTCCGAGGCAACTCCTGCCACTTCCTCAAAACCTTGCCTTCTGTACAACACACTCCTTGATTGGCTAGGATATCCGCTAGCTTATTGGCCTTTCTTCGAACATGGTTGAAACTAACTGTGCGAAGACCAAGGAGATGACTTTGAATTCTTTGGAAAACCTAGATTAGCTTCCAGTGTTGAGAAAATTTCTCAGGAATAGCTCCACAACTGATTCTTTTCACCGAATTAATGGATAACTCGGAGTCTGCTTCGATAATTACATTTAAGCGGTTGTCCTGCTTCAGAAACTCTAAGCATTGTTCCAATGCCATTAATTCTTCCATGTTGTTGGTAGCTTTGCCTAAATGGCCATAGAAGATAAAGATAATGTTTCCTTCTTCATCCCTTAAAACCCCGCCAAAACCAGCAGTTCCTGGGTTGCCTTTTGAAGCACCATCAATGTTGAGTTTCAAAAAACCTATCAGAGGAGGATGCCAGAAATCCTTCTCCTCTTCCCTTTTGATCACCTTCCTATCCAGGCTTTGTGTAATGAGCCCCTGCAACCCCAGTTGTCTGAGAATTCTTAAATCAGCTTCAGAGGGAGGATTTTTGGGGTGATTATGAACTGTGGATCCGACTATCTCCTTAAGCTGCTTCAAGGATAGCTCCAACAGTTGCTGAGCGAGATTCTTTTAATCTTTAAATATTCTCTTGTTCCTTTCTTTCCAGACATTGCAAATAATGAATCTTGGCATTAGGGCCCAAGCCGAGCTGAGGAATTCATTGTCCGAGAAGTTTCTACTTCAGTTATTAAGGGTATTAATGATACTCCCTTTGTCCCTATCGGACTTTTGAAAAATGATAGCGAATGCATCCCATAACCAGGAGGAGAAACTGTAGCTGTTGAGAATATGCTCCATTGTTTCCTCTTGAGCTTTATAGAGCTGGCAAATAGAAGGCCCCAGAATGCCCCTCTTTTTGATATTGTCCCAAGTCAATATCTTCTTTTGAAGAACTAGCCACATAAAGAGTTTGATTTTCATCCATCCTCGGTGCTGCCAAAGGTTCTTCCAGATCTTATTCTCAACATGTGAATCCAGCTCTAAGAGAATACCTTTAGCTTCCTTTAGATTAAAGGTGCCTTCTTTATTGTTGCCCCATCTTAGTTGATCCTGTCCCCCTGCTACTAAGATCATCCTTTGATCCAATATTCTCATAAGTTCTTCTGCTTTTGTTTTCAAGGGTCTATCATCACCGCAATTAATCTTTCTCCAGATTCTCCACTTTTCTGTATTCTGAGTATGATCCCAGAAATCCTTTACCTTATTTAAGCCCTGTATATCTGTTTCATTCTTAAGGCTTAAAAAGTCCTCTTTTAGCAAGGTAAATTATTGTTGCTATCTATCCTCCCAGAAAAGTGCTAGATCTCCATCTCTGATATCCCAGAAGTTATTTTTTTGTACTAGACCCCTGTTCTCCCAAGCTTTATTCCATATATATGACCCTTTTATATTTCCGGACATTCTTATGAGGTCACTTGTTTGCCAGGAGTTGGCATATTTTTCTTTCCAAATACTTGCCCATTGAGCTTTTGGATCATGAACCCAACGCCACCAAAGTTTGGCCCCTAAAACATTACTGAGAATTTCCTGGTCATCTAGGCCAAGGCCCCCATGGTGCTTGGGTCTACAGATTTTTTCCCAAGAAACCAAGGCCCATTTCTTCCTAGTCTCCTCCTTACCCCAGAGAAAATATCTTTGGATATTTTTGAATTGCTGCAGAACTCCTTTTGGAGCTAGGAGAGTTGATAGCATAAAAACAGGGCTAGCTTGTAGTACAGCCTTTGTAAAGACAAACCTGCCTACTAGATTTAAAGCTTTGTTGGTCCATTTTCTGACTTTGTCCTACATCTTATTGATCAACAGTTCCCAAATGCTCTTGTGCATTGGTTTGGCAGTTAGAGGAACTCCCAAATATTTTGAGGGGAGGGAATCCCATTGAAAACCTAAAATCTTTGAGATATTTCTCTAAATAGCAATGTTGGTATTAAAGAAAAATATTTTTGATTTGGAGAGATTAACATCCATACATGTGGCCCGAGAAAAGTCATTCAGGATTTGTTTATAGGCTGGAGCTTCTTTGATAGTGGGGATTCCTTGTAGCATGGTGTCATCTACAAATTGTTGATGAGTCAGAGCCTGACCATTCTCAATTAGTTGAATACCCTTGATCTTACCCGTTGCCTTAGCATGCTTGATAGATCGACCAAGTCCTTCCATCATGAGGATGAAAAGAAATGGAGAAAGCGGGTCTCCCTACCTGAGGCCTCTCGAAGGAATGAAAATCTCAGAGGGAGAGCCATTCACCAATATTGAGAAACTAGAGGAAGTCACAAGGGCCATAACCCATCTCACCCAATTATGGTCAAAACCAAAGGCAATTAGCACTTTCTTGATGTAGGTCCAGTTCGCCTTGTCATAAGCTTTGGCAATATCCAACTGCATGATCATTCCCGCCTGCCTTTTGCTAGTCAACGAGTGAACCACCTCGTGAGCTTGAATAATGTTATTTAGAATTTGTCTGCCTTCCACATAACCTGATTGTTCCCCTGAAACAAGTGAAGGAAGTAGAGGTTTGAGCCTGTTGGCTACTACCTTGGATATGATCTTGTAAACCACATTGCATAAAGCAATGGGTCTATACTTATCAGGAGTTTGAGCATTTTCCTATTTAGGGATCAGGGAGATGAAGGAGGTATTGAGAACTTTCAGAATAGTTCTGTTCAACCTGGAATCCTCCACTACATTCAAAATATCCTATTTAACTATATTCCAACAAGCTTTAAAAAAATCCACATTAAAACCATCCAGGCCGGGTGCTTTGCTATTCTTCATTTCTTTGAGGACCTCACTGACTTCCTCTTCCATTACTGCCCTATTAAGGTTGAAATTGTCCTCTCTAGATACTAGCTTAGGAATGTGTTTAGTGACTTCCCTGATGGACTGTTCTCTGTCTGAATCGATTTCCTGAGATATGCCATGGAAGTGCTGAACCAAACCGAATCTATATCCTCATGAGAAGTATGAAGTTTCCCATCCTTGTCCTTGATCAATGAGATTCTATTGTGAGATCTATTGGCAATGGTAGATCTATGAAAGAATCTAGTGTTTCACTCTCCTTCTTTCAGCCATTGAACTCTTGACTTTTGTCTCCAAAATATTTCCTCTTATTTTCCCCAATTCTCCCATTCTTGATGATATCTATCAACTTGACCACTTTTGTCTTTATCAAAGCCATCAGTAATTAGAGCTTGATTTAGTTCCTGCATTTTGATTTCCACTAATTTCTTTTCCATAGAAATATTTCCAAAATCATTCTTGTTCCAGTCCTTAAGCTTGAGTTTGATGTGCTTTAACCTTTTATGTAGAAGGAACATTCTTGTTCCTTGGATCTGCAGATCTTCTGCCCACCATTTTTTGATGTTGCTGATAAATTCTGGGTGAGAAAGCCAGATATTCTCAAATTGAAAAGGTCTGTTCCTGGGAGTACCTATGCCCTTGATTTCCATTTGAATCAGCCAATGATCTGAGCCTCCAAAAGGAATAAATCTCGCAGTTATATCCTTATCTATAAGCATAAGGTCTTTTGAGATAATGAATCTATCTAATTTAGAGGTGACCTAAGCCTCCCCCCCTCTTTTATTATTCCAAGTAAAGAGGCCATTGTTTGTTTCCGTATCAACAAGATTCATATTGTCTGTAAAGGTTTGAAAAGCGACTGCATCTTTACTTAGAGCTCTGGTTCCCCCTCTTTTTTCTGAAAGAGATTTGATCATGTTGAAATCCCCTCCCATGATCCAAGGAATTCCTGCATGTCTGTCCCTGAGCTCCACAAGGGAATCTAGAAACTTGAGTTTATCCTCTATTCTTTGGGGGCCATAAACATTCGTGACCAGATAGTTATCCTTATCTCCTACAGGCTGAATAACAATTGATAAATAATTCCTAGATGCCTCTGCATCTATTATGCCAATTTTTTGGGGGTTCCATAGAGTGAGGATGCCCCCTGCTGTATTTTCTGCTTTGACTTCTAGAAACTCAAATCTATTGAGCCATTTGCTATGAATTTGTCTTAATTTTTGAATGGAACATTTTGTTTCCTAGATGAAAATTATGTCTAGCGCCGCTTGTTTCATTCTATTACTAAGCATTCTCTATTTTCTTTTACTGCTTAAACCCCTAATATTCCAAGATGTGAACTTCATAATTAAAGATTTGTAAAGGAGTAGTTGGCTAAATCTTTCATTTTACCTGAGTCTATCATTAGCTTTCCACACTCCATCAAGAGCTCATTCTGCTTTTTTCTACCTCTTTTTTTCCCAGATTTCTAGTGGCCAACCCAGGGGTTGTTTTCATTGTTTTCACACCTTTATTATCTTGCTTGTTACTATTTTCTTCTTTCTCAAACCCCTTGGCTTGAGTTTTCCATAAAAACAACTGTTGTATTCTATTGAGCTCTTCTTATGGTACTGAATCTACCCCTCCCGTGGTTCCCTGAATCAAGAATCCTTCTAGATCTAGGTTTTCCTTGTCAAGAATCTCTTGAAGCTCCTAGTCCTCCTGTTCCATTTCATTTTGGGTCATTTCTTGGTCCATGTCCAGTTATGCGTCACTCATCATTGTTTCTTTTTGGTTAACAATGTCCTTTATTTGTTTTTGAGTAACTTCTTTCTCCTTTTCCTCTGGACTCCCTTCCATTGCTTGATCTTCTTTTGTACTCATTTCTTCCTCCTCAAGAACTTGGAATTTGTTCTGACTGACCTTTAGCCCTTCATTTAGATGTTGCTTTAACCCTCTTTTTCCTCCTTTTCCTTTATTTACCACTTTGTGGAAACTATCATTGTTCTTCACTGTATTAACTTTGCCCTTTTTTTCTGCTTTACTGAGGGGGCAGTCTTTGTAAAGTTGCCCATGTTCATGGCATCTTCAACATCTGAATGGAATATTCTGATAGTCTACTGCTTGCACCCATTCTTCATCATGAACTTCCAAGATTACTTGCTCTGGAAGGGCTCTAGAAAGATCCATTTCCACACATATCCTTGCGAAGGACGTGTATTTTCGTCTTCTTGTGGCTTCAGAGGCTTTAACAAACCAGCCTAATTTATTACCTATAGCTGCTAGCAATTCTATTTGCCAGTAATCTAGAGGTAAAGAATAGAGCCTTACCCAGACTAGTACGGAAGTAAAAGTTTCCCACTACGGGACAAAATTCATCATCCATGGCCGCATATAGAGGCCAGCTACTACATAGAAGTAGGGCCCTCCTTCAACCACTCTATCTTTGTCTTCAATGTTTGTGAA
This sequence comes from Pinus tabuliformis, assembly GCA_031772625.1. NCBI lineage: Eukaryota > Viridiplantae > Streptophyta > Pinopsida > Pinales > Pinaceae > Pinus > Pinus tabuliformis. The sequence goes on from CM062820.1 coordinate 321,559,678, forward strand.
CACTACTGTGAAGAATCCCTTTGACCCAAGATGTAGGTCAATGCTTCCTTTAGATTTCTAGTGATATTTAATCCATGTTTGTAGTGCTTTTTCAGCGGGCCATAATCCCCTGAATTTCCAAATAATAGCATAAGTTCTCATATGATCCCTATGCGCTTGTAGAGCAGGATCATTTAAGACTACCCTAGGTGAAATCTCCGCTTTGGGTTTACAAGGTCCCTTTTATTTTTTGTATTTTTCTTCCTGTATTTTGTCTTCTTTCTCCTTGTCTTTTGCATCATTATTCTTCTTGGTTTTGGTTCCTCTTGTCTCCTCTTCTAGATTCCTTCTTCCTTCCTCTGTAGTACCACCATCATTTTCTAGAGGCTTCTTGCCTTTATTGGCTATGACATCCTTGTAGGAGGGAGTGGAGCTCCCTCCTCTATGCCCCTCCATGAAAATCGACCTCTGTAACTGGCTGAAACCTTCCGCTGTTTTCTCGCTCCGCTTCCCCTCTTTCCCTTCGTTTATCAAAGGGATTGTCACTCGTGATAACCTACAATATTCTAACGGGTTATGGGATGACTTCATCCAAGAAGAACTTTGGGAGAAGGATCTTTGGGAAAGATGAAGGGCAAGGCAAAGGAGGAGTTGATCAATATGAAGTGTTATACATGTGGCGAATGTCGTCACTATGTGATCAAGTATCCAAAGAAGAAGAAGGGAGATAATGAGAATAGAAAGGAGATATCTGGTGTTGCTACATATTCTAGCTGGATGACGTCTCAAGATTGTTGGAGGAGGTAATTTTCTATAGTCTCTCATTTCTCTAAGGGTGCCATTGACGAGGTTGTTTGGTACATGGATAATGGAGCATCAAAGCATATGACAATTTCACATGAATCTTTTTAGACTCTAGTTGAATGGGACTCAAAGTTGCACATGGAGGTTGGTGAAAAGATTCAAAAAGAGGTCAACGGGTCAAGTGTTGTGCCATTCAGGATGGATTTAGTTGGGTTGTTATGATTTTAAGATGTATTATGGGTACTAGAGCTCATGTACAATGTGTTTTCTATCTTAGTGATTAAGGTGAAGAGGTTTGAGGTGATATTCTGATAAGGGAAAGCGATACTCATACCCAAAGGCTCTAACTCTACTAGAGCTATCATTGGAGTTAAGGTTCATGGTATATATCGACTAACGGGTAAGCCTATAGATCAGGGAAGGAATTAGGTTCCTGAGACTCAGAGGGAGTCAATTTTGAGTGGGAGTATGTAGGTTCAAAGGGAGAATCCATAACCCACAAAGAGCGCATGGTCAGTTGGGAGAAACGGGACTTCTACAACTAGTAAGAAGGAACCATGGAATGGATTGAAGGCTTATCATGAGAGGAATAAGTGGGAAGATTTTTGAAGTAGGACACTACTGAGGATAATGTTGTTCATTCTATAGGGTATGCTACATTAATGGATGCTAGACATTGGACTAGTGTTGTTGTTGATGATGAGATACATCCAAGCAATGGACGTACCTCCCTCTCTAAGAGGGAGTGTTGAAATTTGTAGTTTGAGAGGTACTCCCAGAACTTCCGTGGTATTGGTTTTGTGAGGAGTTTACCCACATAAAAGTTGTTTTGTTGGAAATATACCCAAACAATGGGCTTTGTACCCAAAGATGTGGGTGAAATACTAAGGAGGAAAATCACTTTTTAGTCATTGAAAGCATGTGGGGCACCCTTTATGAGCTAAGGGGCACCTAGGGCTTCAATGATTTGGGAATTGTCAAATGAAAAAACAATATTTCTAATATTAGTGGGTTTTTTGTATGTAGGCTCAATTTAGATTGACCTAAAAGACACAACCCTTGTTGGATAATGGACTCCACCATGAAAACTATAAATAGAAGTAGAATTGAGCTCATTTGGATCATCAAGTGCAATCATCTTATGAAGTCATTTTCCTAAGGAAATTCACAGACCCTCGAGAAGGCAAAGTTGGAGAAGGAGGAAAAATATATTTCTATTTTTTGATTTGATCTAGGATGTCGAGTGTTGGATGTGTATCTTGATGTTGGTTGAGGTTGGGATAACCCAGGTTCGGTTCTTTGATGTCCTCCAACAAAACCCTCAATCATTGGCCCTTTCAAAAACGACCTGCAGGCAAGTCGCAGTCTCACCCGAAGTGACTATGGGAGGTTGTAGAACTAGGTTTCTACAACTTGAGGGATGTTGCGCTGTGGCACTTGTGTATTTTATTTATGCATTAACTCTTATAAAAAAATTCACATTAATAAACAACTTCACACTTATACATTGCTTTGCATAATTACATTCATCAATTAGGCATAACATAAACATTCATAAACTGTACAACATTGAAATAAAGTGTAGATAATAAGCAAATGAACATTGAGACACATATTTTACCATGGTTCATCCCAATGTGGGACTACATCCACAAGAACTATTTCTTATAATAAGGAGATTGATACAACAAATAGTTCTTCCCTACACACATAGCTATAGGGTGTTTGTGCACTAAGCTGTAGGCCCAGGTCTTCATGCACACAACTGCGGAGCCTTGCCTTTCCTCCAAAATACAAACCACAAAAATATCACATAAACATAGATCTGGATCAATCCAACGATTCCTTCCTTCTTTATTAATCGCTATATATATTGTTACATGAGAGATTACATCGCTACATTACCATGGACCCAATACCATGGTTTCAAAAACACAAGGGACTATGGCCCAAAACCAACAACTTTACAATATTTTAATGCTTTTATAAAAAGGAAGGGCTTCACCACAAAGCCCCGATGCTGTGTGGTGAATTTGTTGTGCGGTCTTCATCGTGCTCCATTGTTGTGCTGTGCAGTTCACTTCGTACTTCGTGGCTTCCTTTCTACTACGCGCTTCCCCAAAACTTGGATTTCTTCCCAAAATCTACCCAAAATCTGGCCAAGTTGGGTTGTTCCCAACACTTTATATGGTACTCTATAATGGTCTTCAATTTTATGGGTGAATCAACTAGGCTGAGTTTTGTAGTATTCCAGACTAGGTTGTAGCCCTAAATTCTAGGTTAAAGAAGGTCAAAAATCCTTGATTGATGACTAGTTTTAGGGAAAAATACCCTTAGACCTAAGCATAAATGATTAGGCATAGGGTCAAGGCTTAGAAAATGTGACCACAAGTAAAATTAAGGTATGAAATAAGGTGGTCGTGGGTGTATTAAACCCTAGTTTGAGGTAGCCATAGTACTATGGATCAGGGCCAAGAATTTCATTAGTAAGGTGTTATAGGAAGGAGCTTCCTCAAGAAGGAGCAGAAGTAAATAACATATTCGTTGATGCATTGTTTTGTGTTGGTGATTATAAGGATCTATTGAAGGCTCGAAATGTTAGCCTTAACATCAGGGATAACCACCAAGTTGGGACCTTAGAGTAGATCATTTTCCATTTGGGATCATGGTTGTGACAGGAAATTATGGGACCAATTTCCCTTAATATAAAATAAGAAAATGGATTAAGTATATAGATGTGAGAATTATTATGTAATTAATATGAGAATAAAAATTATTTGAACTAACTATTTATCTATAAATCTATCTATACCGGGAAAGCTTATGTCTATAGTTGTTTTAAAAGGATCTCACATACAACATAATAATATAGATTATCAGGCCAATATGAGATTAAAGAAAATAATGATAAATAATTTAATTAAATAGTTATTTAAATTAGTTGATGAATTCATTACACATATAAGATTTTGTTATTTATGAATATACTATATAATTCCAATCACACATATCAATAATGAACAGATGTATGACTTCTTACAACACACATATGATAAATGTCATCAAATAACCATTTAACTCTTAAGCAAAGGAAAAATAAATAGATAATAGTACCTGATATATTGTAACTTTTCTCATGAGAAAATAGTATTGGTTCAACTTTATATTAAGATAAGTTACAATAGTGAAAAAAAAATCCTCTCCAAAACTCAAAACCCCTTCTCCATTCAAATGAAGGGGATTTATAATTTTCAAAATAAAATACAAATATAGGAAACTAGAATAAAAGTCTGAATCCATTTTAACAAACAATGCTTAAAATAAAATCATAAGACAATTTTAGATTTTGTTGTAACAACCCAGCTAAGACTATGAACAACATTGCGCTCCCATATGCTGCCCTAGTTCATAAATATCTATCATGGGCTTCAATTTAGGTGGAGACTGTGGTTGAGTCTGCATCTAAATAGTAAATAGAGCATCCTTATGCGATTCCTCTATCCTTGGGAGATCAGCTAATATCCCTTCATCAATATCTTTCCATGTTATGTAGCCTGCAATATTCTCCTCAATATCATCAAAATATGTCCTCAGGTCAGACAATTGGTCTACCAACGTATTGGTTGTTGGACAGAAATCATAAATGATAGCTAATTTTTGATAGAAAGTGACTTGCTGTTGAGCAAGGAGAGTATTTAATTCTCCTACTTCCCTTTTAAACTCTGCCAATTTAGGATTGACTTTCAATTGTTCAATCTTCTATTGTAATTCCTAAATCTAAGCATCTTAGACCTTCAAATCAAAGTTATGTTGAAATTTAAGGGTGTTGAAATTGTTTTGGAGTTAACAAGTTGTTATTGCCATTGGTTGGCAATCCTTTGCTTCTACTTCTCAAGGGCTTGTTCCAACTGCATAATCATGTTCTCTTTTTCTTTCAAAATTCTATTTATCTCAATGGATTTTTCCATAGCCGCAGCAACGTAAGCTCCTACGAACTGATTAAGTCTTCTGAGTTCCTCTACAAGAGTGAACTGCAAACCTTTCTATAGTACTTCAAAAGATGAATTCCAGGGACTAAGGTTTGGGATTGGTTAATCTTCCTTTTATTTCTTTGTCTTTTCACCATTGCCTTATGCTGGGGACTATAGAATATGTCAAGAGGAGGAATATCTTCAACTCTTAACATGACCTTTGAGATCATAAATGGTGGTATAATTTCAATATCTTCAACCTCTAAAGGTTGATCTGTAATCCCTATTGTAATCAAAATATTCTCAAAAGTTTCAGAAATGTCTAAGACTTTTTCTTGTGAGGTAGTATTTGAAACCTCAGGCTTATTTCCTTTCTAGACCTGACTACATTGTTCCACATTTCGTAAAGTTTAGAACTTGGAAATTGTCCCTCAATCTGAGTGGAACTAGAAGCCTTTGTATCTTTTGGGCTAGGGATATCAATAACATGTGTAGAAGAAATCTATATAACCTTCTCTTAAAATATGTTCTCCTGTAAAAGTTTTAATGAATCCAAGGGTAAATGAGATAACCTTGTTTCCATGTATTGGGCAAATTGATTGATTTCCTATGAATTTATTCTCTCTAAAATCAGTTTGGACACTATTGAATTGGTGGCACCTTTTTCAAAGACATCATAAAACTGATCAAGTTCATTAGAAAATTTCCTTACATTTGATTGAGCGATAACGCTTTTAGTAGTTCCATGAGGATCATTCTACCTGTTAGGGATAGTAGAACATAGTTCAACTCTAAAATAGAGTTCACCTCAATAGCTTCATTTTCAAAGTTATCTAATGTATACATACCACAATGGAAAGGAAAGGTAGGCCATACTTTATTATTGGATTCTTTCAGTACTTTAGAAATTCCATTACCTACAGTTTCACAAGCTATTTAATGAGGCAGTTGTTTATTAGCGACATATAGGGGAAAGAAACGTGGGTTATCCAGAATAGTAAAGACCTAAATGTAGGTAAACAATTCTTCACCAAACCAATTCCCAAGCCAGAGAAATTTTGCTTCTTCTTTTAGGGAAATCCTTGGGGATCTTTTATTAAAAATAATTTGATGAATAAGTAGCATGACACCCTGGAATATTTTATAGAAATGGGGTTGGTACTTAGAATCCCATAGGATATTAGGTATATATGAATAGGAGTTGGATCCACTAAAGTCAATTTCTATCCCATGGAGGAAAAATCCTTACTGTAGCACAGGGAGTCCATAACATAAGAACTCATATAAAAAGGAGGAATTACATTTTCCTAAATTGTATGCCTTCTCACAAAATTCAAAATGTGAGTGGCTAAGTTATTAGATAAAATATTTTCCCAGTATAGTATAAATCCTTCTCAAGAAACATCAAGCATTGGAGTCCATTGATCTGCAAATTTCCGAGTATTAGGATAAGAAAATAATTTACATACCATGGAAACAATTTGGTAATAAGGTCTTGCAAGAGAGTCAACTGAATATATGCCCTTTTCCTCATGCTTGTGCTTATTGGGATCTCTTCTCCATTTCTTGATGGGCTCTAATGCATGATCGATGTTTCTCATGAATTTCCCCACAAATTGTTTGTCATTTTTATACTGCGGAGGTGAAAATGGCACATCACGCTAAAATCATTGTTGGTGAAAGAGTTGATGACTATGTCATTCTTTGTCATGAATTTTCTATCTCCATTGTTCAAGTGATCCACGACCCATCAAATCATATCTATATAGGGTAGGAGTGTGGGGCGAGCATCAATTCTCTATAAAAATGAATTCGTGACATCATTGTAGGTAGTATTAGAAACTAGAGAAGAATACTCTGTTGTAACTGTTCTTTGAGTAATCCTTGGTGCCTCGTCTTTGAAGAAGTGATAAATATATTCCCAAGAAGTACTACCAGCATCTAAAGAACAAATTTTATTTGAAAACAACCCTCGTGTCAAGATTTTCAACTGGTGGAGCAACCGACTACTACTGAGAAACTAGTTTCTTTCTTGCTTTAGTTATCCTAGACATATCTTCTGAATTGTGTTTCAAGGGACTGGCCTACAATGGAAAACACAAGACTAAGTGATAATTCTTTCACCAGAAAGTCCTTAGCTCAAATGATGGTTTTTCATACGATTTATGTATTAAAGGGAAAATCATGATAATATCTAGTCACAATCAATTAAGCTGTTTATAACTTCAAAAATAAAAAATTTGCCACTCTTCAGATATTAAATGAAAAACATGAATTCACGTGGGCTACACAAACATTAGCATATCAGAGGAATTTTATCAGAGAAATCCCATGGTATCACTAAAAATTATGATATCGAGGCTTCCAATATATGTTGCTTAAAAGTATAATGTCTATAAATGTAGGCGAGTAGATATACCGGAGGTTTTATATCAGTATTTTGGAGTATCATGGATTTTTAAAGAGTGTCATCTGATATGAAAAGTCCTAATATTGGCAGATATGGGAATATCAAAGGATTGAGATATAGGAGGGCAGGAGCATCAGAGATATCAGATATCAGGAGTGTTAAGTATTAGAACATTGTGATATCGCGAGTTTTAAGTATCAGGGATATCGGATATCAAAGGTTAGAGATATCAGAGGCTTTGAGATGGTGCTTGGTAAAATTTACAATATTCTGGAGTTCTGATATGCCAAGTGATAGTATTGTGGGGCCGACGGTTCGTTAAAATATTCAATAAAATTAAAGGCCTATTTAATTTATATTATATACCAGGAAAGTATTATCGGGGAATCGTTTTATCCTAACTTTCCTATAAGGAATGTTACAAATTTTCAGTATTCGATACAACTCCCTTGATAATGCATTATTTTAAATAACAAAAGGCCTATCCGTTTTTCATGAATCATAACACTTGTAAGGTTAAATCTTTGATATGGAAGTTCAGATAATAGAAACCTTTATGTGGGGAGGTATTTTATTTAAAAAATAATAAAATTGCCTTATTTTATTAGAACTAAAAGGTTTTATAAAAATTCAAAAGGGTCCCCATGATTTATTATATAGCTAAAAAAAAAATTTAAATGGGGGGTTGTTGAGTACTACAACAATTGGCGACATATTGGGCGAAACAATTATCTCTATAAAAGTAAATGAAATTTTCTAACTACTAAAGAAAAAGACTTAGAAAGGTCAAATATTTGAAGTTTTGAGTGATAAACATAACTTTGAAGAAAAGAACTCATTATTTTGTAACTTATCACACAACTTGCTATTGATTAAAATATTCATTATGTTTGTCAGCCATTTAATCAGTGGTAAAGATAAAGTTAAGAGATATAGAAGATTAGTGTTTTAGACAGACTTATTTGTCACTGGTAGAGACACTGCTGCCAATAAGCATTCATAGCTTCGACAATGTTACCATTTTACCAAAATGTACCAGTATCCCATCCACTTATACTGATATTCTTAGAGGTATTAATTTTTTCTTTTAAACTTTCTTTTAAAGCTTACTTGAATGCCATTGTCCTGGTTTGGTAACCAGATGATGACAATGCCAATCACAACTAATAATGATATTGAACAAGCCAGTTTCTGATGAGACCTCTTGTCTTATAGTTATCTAGCCACAAGCCATTATCCTAGTTTTGTGACTACCCATGCTAATGTCAACATCATTAGTTTCCCATCATCATGGTAAGTTGGCTTGTGATGAGACCTCTTATCTTTCAGGTTTTACATATTTTTTAATTACACTCTAAAAATATAAAATGAGTGGATGTGGAGGTAAATTTACTCCTTAAGAGTTATGAATGACAATTGAAGTCAAAAGATACTAAAAAATCAAAATAGTCTTCACTTTTTAAAGAAAACTTTTCATGACCAATCATACGACAACAAGATCTTTTAAAGTTTCAAGTTATGAAGTATTTACAACTTAATGGATATATAAATATTTTAGAGATTTGTAATAGATGCAATATTAAACTTCAATGTTATAATTTTCTTTCTAAGATTTCTCCTTTAATTAGTCAAACTTCATATAAATGATGAGAGACCCCAATATGAAGTCAAAAGAGTATTACTTAACATCACTAAAGGTAAATACACTGATATGTACATGTGATTATTTACACATTTATAGTAGGATAAGTATCTTTTAAGAAAAATATTTTTTCAAAACTAGCTCATTAACTAGAAGAGAATCCATCTTTCCCTGTAAATATTGAAGGATAAAAAGTGATGGGCCTAGTTTGTAAATGACCTGAAATGGGCTTAGCCACAATTTTTGGAACTTTCTGTGTTTTTCTTTTTCTTCATGGGACTTATCCCATTCAGAACTAAGTCACTAATTTAAAAAAAAATGTTATTAACTGAACCTGCATCAAAGGAGGACTTGACAATTTTCTGGTGGTAGGCATGAAATTGTTTGGATTTATCCCTTTCTTATTCTAACTTAATAATTTGGGACATCCTTAATTGTAGAGAAAAAGAAGGTTTTTCTTCAATAGATTGTACTAGGGCTAGTGAAGGAAGAGATATATGAGGAGGTATGATAGCTTATTTTCCATACACTAATTGAAAGGGAGAAGTGCCTATAGAGACCTTCTGAGTGACTCTATTAGCCCATAAAGCAAAAACTAAAGATTTGTGCCAATTTCTTTGATTTTGGTCAATTTTTCACTTGATTATTCTAATGAGGTTTTTATTGGTAGACTCTGCTAAGCCATTTCCTTGAGGATAATAGTTTGCAAAATATTTGAGTTTGAAGCCTCTTTTTAAAGCAAATTCAGTTATGGTATTTCCAAAAAAATAAGATGCATTATCAAACATAAGGACATAAGGAAGACCAAACCTGGTAATTAAAAATTGATCGATAAATTCAATAATGTTTTCAAAATTGGCCACCTTCAGAGGTATTTCTTCCACCAATTTGGTGAAATATTATGTAACAGTCAAGATGTATTTATGCTATTTAGAAGAGTTAGGAATAATCTCACATATGATGTCCAGTTCCCATTGTTCAAAGGGTTGTTCAATGTTAACTGACTACAAAGGCAAGGCTGGTTTCTTTTGTCATTCTAAAGCAGTTTGACAGACCTTTTGTTTTTAGACATAAGCATGGGTGTCTTTGAATAAAGTCAGCCAATAGTAACCAACATGCATGATATTATGAGAAATGGTGCACGCACTATAGTTTCCACCAGTAGGTCCATCACGTAGTTCTTGCAAAACTTTCTCTACTCCAGATTTTTCTAGACATCTTAATAAAACATAATCATAATTTTTTCTAAACAAGACATCATTGATAAGTTGGTACTGATTAGATTTAATTCTTATAGCTCTTTTTCTTTTGTAATTGAGTTCTATTGGAGCATAACCATTTTTTAAATAAAAGATTGAATCAAGATATTCAGATTTAGTGTCAACAGGGCATACCTTTGTAATTTGAACATTATTACCTAAATCTTCATCAACTGAAGTGTCATAAGCTCTAGTAATTAATCTACAAAAACCTTGACCCCTTACTATTTTAGTTGGTTTTATCTCTAGGTGATATTCTTGCAGGGAAGTAACCCAATTATCCCTTTTCTCTCCTAATTCTTTTTGGATAAGAAATTGTCTAACCATAGGGAAAGAATGATTACTTTTGTATGTGCTTTTAGGAGGAAAGGCATGAAATGTTTTATGGACTTAAAAACTGCAAAGGCTTGTTTCTCAACCTCTGAATAGTTTAACTCGACTCCTTGTAAATTGGAACTAAAGAAGGAAATGGGAGCCTCAACTTGTTGTTCATTGGGTTGTGTCAATACTGTTGCATAGGATTGTTGGGAAGCAAAAGTGCAAAGAAAAAATTATTTAGAAAAATTGGGAGTTGATAATAAAGGAGCATCTATGATTTCTTGTTTTATTGATTGAAATTCTTTCGTTTGGTTTGTCCCCATTTGAAAACTGATTTCTTCTTGATCATAGTCTGTAAGGGTAAAACAAATTGTGAAAAATCAGGGACAAACCTTTTGGAAAAATTAATTTGTACAAGAAAGGATTGCATGGATTTTTTTTGTGTGGTAAGGAGATTTCATAAGTCTCCTTAATTCTCTATGGATATATGCAAATTCCCTCTTTGGACACAATAAAACCTAGAATCATGCCTTCATTAAGGGCAAAAAATGACTTTTTGGGTTTCAAGGAGATTCCAAATTTTTTAAATCTTCCAAAGATTTGTTTCAAATAATGGAGATGATTATTTCTTTTTTTTTCCCAAATAAATCGTAATGTCATATAATTACACTACAACTATATTATTAATGAAACCTATGAAAGAAATTTCCATGCCTCTTTGGAAAGTTGTTCTAACATTAATCATTTCCAAAGGAATTTTTTGATAAGGATGCATTCCCCACTTGGTTCTAAATGTGGTTTTCAGTCTATATTCTGGATGTAGAAGGATCTGATTGTAACTTGAAAAACCATCTAAGAAAGACATTAGCCTAGAACCAGCAACAAATTGTACATTTTGTTCTATCAAAGGTAAAATAAAGTTATCCTTTTCACATGATTTTTTCAAATTTCTAAAATCTATAAAATATGAATATCTCCATTCTTTTACCTAACGGACAAAAGATTTGAGACCCACTTGGAATGTCTAAACAGAAATATAATTTTTGCTTTAAGGAACTTGTTTAATTTGATCTTAATATGGGCTTCCAAGTTAGGATGAATCTTCTTAAGCTTTTGTTGAACTAGATTTACATCTGGCAACATACGAATGGTGTGTTGAATGATACATGTGTCATAATCTTTTAGATCATCATAATTCCAAGCAAATACATCCTTGTATCTTTTCAACATATGAATGAAAGCATATCTCTGATCTGGTGTGAGTCCAAGGCCTAAATTGATGTTCCAAGGCTTATTATCAGATCCTAAGTTAACCAATTCAAATATCAAAGTAGAGCTCTGAAGTTTACAATTGGTAACTCTTTTCAACCTATATTTTAGATGATACAAATCTTCCAATTTTACTACAGGTTTAGGCAAAGAATTTTCCTTAAAAGGTTTATTCAACTGCTTATCATGCTCATATTCATCAATGATTTTGTTAGAGTAGTATCCTTCTGATCTCAGAAAACTTAGGATGTCATTATCATCATTAAACATACACCAGTTAGTTATGTTGTCTCGAATAGAGGGGAAAAAATTAACTTAATCGAAAATTTATCAGGGATAAAATCTTCAGGTGGAATGAGATTGGAAGCAACATTGGCTAGGAGATTGGCACTACCATTCTATAATCATGGAATAAGAGTTATATTGAATGCAATGAAATGGGAAGTTAGGCATTTGATCAAAGATGGTAATGCTTAATGTGACTAGAAACACAATGAATGCTATTTCTAACTTGTTTGATTACAAACTTCGAGTCACCAAAAACTGTAAGGTATTTGACATCAAGACTAATGTCCTTTTGTAAGCCTTATACCATTGCTTCATATTCAACAATGTTGTTGGTACAATCAAATTCCAATCTGCACGCAATCATATTTTTTTCTCCATCAGGGTTTACTAAGATGCAACCAGCTCCTACACCATCATTAGATTTCAATCCATCAAAGTAGAGTCCAAAACAAACTATCATGCTTATTTACAAGATTTTCTACAATATTGATACATCTATATGAATCTGTTTGAGAAAAAAATTCAATTTGAGATGAAACAGAATCAACTGAAAAGGGGTATTTTTGTGTTGGAAAATTGCCAAAGAAAGATCCAAAATAATAACTTTCAAGGATGTTATTTGTAAATACTACTGGTTCATTCTCCTCATCAAAATTAGTCACTAAATATTTCATATGTTTATCCTTGTCAACACAAATTTTATTGGGTTTTCCATTATAGGGAACCCACATGTGTGACCAATAATTTGCAAAGTGACCATGCAGTTTTTTAGACCTGTCTCTGCTTAAAATAAGACCATAGAATTTGGGAATGTCTACAACTAATATATATATTATTTGAAAAACATTTTAATTAGAAGATAATATTATTAAAATAGAATTCATTTCTCTGAAAACTTTGAATTTTGTGAGGTCTTATTGAACAATTGGAACAATAAATTTCTAAGGTGAAATATTCAATTTAAGACAAACTACATAATACATGGCATTAGATGATGGACTAGAATCCACTAGACAATTGTGAACATTTTTGTTGAAAATTTCAAAATTCAATAGGAATTAAGGAGTGCGGGAATTTGATCTATCGCCAATTAGAATAACATCAGACGGGTTAATTTTATCTAAAGAGACAATTGGAGGTTTCATTTCACCTTGAAGGCTTTTGCGGTGAGAATAATAGGTAATGAAGATGCATGAACTTCATTCAATTCTTTAAGTAAAATCTTATGCTGTTGTTTTAATAAACTAACCTCATAAAGGGAAATTTTGGCTTTGACCTTTTTCATGTCTTCCATGATATTATACTCTATGGTATTAGATACTATCAAGGTCTTAGATGAAGAAGGAGATTTAGAAGTAGTTGGAACAAAATCTGAAGAGAAGAATTCTTAATTATACCTTTGTCTTTAGTAGGAGGAGCATGAAACTTCTGTTTTGGATTTGATGGAGAGGTATCAGCAGGTCCCTTACTTCTAGTAATCACTGGTAGGGCTTCCTCTTTTTCTTTAAAATGAAATCCCATAAACCATGGGATTCCACTAATTATTCTTCTTTTGATTCTTCAGCACATAAGGTTGCTTATTATTCTTCATCATCTTGATCAGATTCTTCATTTGATATAATGGTAGGAGGTTGTGATTGCGATAGCCGATTCCTTTTGAAAGGTCGAAAGGAATTCTTTGAAGACTCAACGACTTGTCTCTTAATTTCTACCATTTCATTAGACATTGCCTTTAGAACATTTTGTAACCCCTCCAACCCGAAAGGATCTTTGGGGGATTTCTTCTTGGATTCATATTTAAAAGAGACTTTCTTGGTCTGTTTTCTTTCCTCAAGGGAAACTTTCTTCTCAAGATCAAGATTTTTTTTTTCTTAGATAGAGCTTCTTTCATGTTATCAAGCAATACTGTTTATTAGCTCTATCTATAAAAATGAAAATATTTAAAGGAAGAGCAAAGATATACCATTCAATTTGTACATCAATTCCAGGTATGGAAGTGTCGAGGATTTTATTCAACAATTTGTTAAATATTGAATTAAAATATTTGATATTTCACTTGGGTTGGCCCTAAGATACGACGAATCATTAGTCAAAGTGGCAGTTGTTTGATCATCACCAAATTTTAACAAAAAAGGTTCTTCAAATATATCCCAATTTGTTATTGACCAAACAGGAAGAGAAAAATACCAAGATCCTACAGATCCTTCAAATGTGTAAGGAAAAATCCTAACAACACAATCTTATTTTGTGATTCCATTCAAATTGATGGCTAACATGAAATTGTGAATATGTTCCTCTACAGGGAGGCCATTATCTATATTAAACTTAGGAAGTTATCTCTCTTGATGTTTGGGAAGAAAGTGTAATGGTGGAGTCATTTTTACTACTCCTGGGTTGTTTCGTGGTCTTTGGGCCATTCTAGGAGTACTAAGAGCAGAGGGAGTTCCAAAATATGTGGAGGTTGATGGAGATTGAGTAGTTGAAAAAGTTTCTCTTATAGTGCTACTGATTATAATAACACCAGTTTATTATGGTTAAGGAATGTGGATGGATGGAATGAGAGTATGATAAGAGGAAGGTAAATGGGTTGAGGAAGAAGCAGGACCAACATAAGGAGTATGAGGTGGAGATGATGATGTAATCTCACTAGTAGAAGAGTCAGTCTCTAGAGTACTTTTATTTTTTTGATGAGTGAGTAGTGGAAATTAAAAAGGTTTAAATCCAAGTTTTTCACTCCGAGATCTAGTTAATACACCATAGGACTGTAAATATGAAGTAACACTTCCTTTCAATCTATCGGTATCAACATATTTTTCTCTAGAAATAGAAATTCCTTCTAATATCTGAATTAAAGTATGAACTTCGGGAGGCTATGTAGGTACTTGTGAGGAAGTTTGACCAACTGACTTTGGAAGAGTGCTAGGGGATTTAGTAGCTATTTGAACAACTTCAGATCTTGGGTTGGGAGATTTGGAATGGGATCTTGAAGTTGGTAGTAATTTTGAGGGAGACTGACTCTTAGAATGACCTTTCAATTTGGGATTGTATATTTTTTCCATTCATAATCTAATGGCCCTCCTTCTAGTGCCAAAAATGTTCAAGGATCAAAATTTCTACTTTAACATCAGCGAAAACCACTTGGTCAGGACCTTAGAGCAGATCCTTTTCCATTTGGGATGGTGGCTTAGACTGTAAATTATGGGACTAGTTGTCTTAGATCATCTAAGCATTAGCCATTGGTTGTGAGGCTTGAATAAGAAATTCCAATGGAATTCTAAGTCAATCTTAGATAGCTTTCAAATCTTCTCAGCCTTTTTCTTGGACAATTCCTACCACATTTTGGCCAACAACTTGGTATCGGGTAGAGTTCCCTCGGGGCCATCTGAAATAATATTTTCCTAAAAAAAATTATCACGCATAGCATTAATGAGGTCATTGGAAATGTCCCTTGCATTGAATACCACTCTTTCTGTATGTTTGAGAATTTACCATTCTTTAAAGACTATATCCTTATGTGATTCATCTATCCTTGGGAGATTGACTAATATCCCTTTCGTACTATCTTGCCATGTTATGTAGCCTACAATATTCTCCACAATATAATCAAAATATGTCCTCAGCTCAGACAATTGGTCTACCAATGTATTGGTTGTTTGAGACAAATGGTGAATGAAAGCTAATTTATGATAGAAAATGACTTTTTTATGAAACCAGCTCAAAAAAGGATAGAAAAGATAGATCAATGCCTTAGAAATAACCCTCTTTGGGGGGGGAACCTCCTTTACATTACACAAGTGAACAATTATTAGATGATACAAATGACTAAACCTCCCTTCTATATATAGGAGTCTAAGGGGTCACAATTTGTGAGCGCTAGTGTTGCAGCAAGAATGCTGCAACTCCTGGGCTTCCAACTTTACTTTTATCAACCCGGTAGTTCGTAACAAACTTGGAAGCACCGGTGCTATATGAACAAGTACTAGTTCTCACTGCAGGTTGTCACTTGGCCAACTGGCACGAGATCACTAGGAGCTCAAGCCAACTTCTATAGATTTCAGAAGAAGCTCTATGTGTGATGAAAGGAAAGAAATATTACTCTACAGATGCTATTCTAACTGCATAAAAGAGAAAGACTGGAATGTAAAGAAAAACCTTGTAAACCCTAATTAACAAGCTAATTCTACTTTTTCCAAAATTGCTATGAAAACCATGAAAGAAATTCCATTACCTACTCAAGGAAGTAAACAACATCTAACCATGCTATTTCTAAAGGAGGAGGCCGAGAGAAATTTTCGTTGTTTTGAGGGTGTGAGGTTCCATGGAAAAGGTGGATGAAGGTCGGAATGAGGTGTTAGGGCACCTAAGGTCTACCATGAATCACCAGGAGAGAGAAATATGATTGGGTTTGCTCAAGGAGAGAGGAAGAAGTTCTATGAAAAATGAAAGAAACTAGGGTAGAAATGAGGTGAGGTTTGGGAGACCTGTAGGGCATGGCTCAGATGGAGGGTGTGATTGCTGGTAAACTAGCCTACTACTAGAAGAGATCTACTGCATAGAAACTGACAGTCAACCAAGAAAATCAAGCAACCAATGAAATGAGTGCATCCTAGGAAAAACAGAGTTTTGCATTAAAATGGCCTAAACTATGATGTATAGAAGGAAATGCTGGGAAATGCTGTAAGAAAGGAAAGCTTGCAAAAGGACTATTGCAAATCAGCAAGTGAACATGATAAAGAAGATCTAAAGCAAAGCAAAACTGGACTGTCAACCTACTAGAGAGTTGTGAACACTAGAAGTCCTAGGAATGAGGAAAATCTGTGTTTTTGGGGCAACAAGAGGGTCTTTTCCTCAAATCATGGTCCAGAGGGAGGAAGAGAGGCCAAGGCACTATTTATAGCCTTTTGAATTTTCTCTAATCACTACTTAACCTGCTATAGAAAGCACAAATAGAAGCAAGCTACTAAATCATCAAAAGCAACATATTCTTAACCATAAAAGAAATACATCTAAAAACAAACTAATCTACAAACTGAAGTAAAGCATACAAATACAAGTAAAGAGGAGATTGGCTGCTTGGATTGGGCCCTAACCGAAGAGCTTCAGGCCTCTAAGGTAACTCAGTGCTAGCTCAAAAAGGATTCCCTCTTCATTATCAAAAAATAGCAAGATTACATAAAACTGTCACAAAATAGTAAGCTCGAAATTTGAGCAGAGTTTACACAAGGAAAAAGTCAACCCTAGTGAGGCCCTAGGCCTTTCTACTTATACATTTGAAGCTACCAACAGCCTCCTTAAAATCAAGGAGGCTTGGCTCCCAAACCTGGAGATAACTATCAATTATCTTCCACTTGCTCGGCTGCCTTTGTAGTGCATGATTCAACTGCTTGTACTCTGAGCTGAATGAAGGGGAATTCAAAGTGAGGAGCAATAAATGAGGGGGATTCCCTCCTATAAGTACTCTCCTCTATCTACTTCGAGTTATTTCTATAGTTTGACCATTAAATCCTTGACTTTGACCTCGAAATCCATCAATAATCTACATTAAATGCATGTTAGACCACATGGCATAATAACTAACTCAACTCACCCTATAAGCATAAATATAATCAGAAAATCATACAATAAGCTAAGAGAATGGTTTATTTGACTAGGTTAGGAGGTAAAATGAGCCCATATAATTACCCATTTATGAGGCTCATCATCACCCCCCTATTGAAGGTGTTGCTCATCCTCTAAGCAACCTAGTCAATCTCTTCGTGTTTTATAGCCCTAGTGGCCTCCCTAGCATCCCAGGCTTCTAATGTGGTCTGTTCATGTTCTCCATAAAATCCCGCCCTTCTGTTTATGTCCTTCCATTGCTCCTCCTCCTCTTCTTCTCTTCTGCCTTCCAACATGCCTAATATGAGTGGAGGACTTAGTTTGAGGCCAATCTAGTTGACCTCCATCCTTTTCATGGAGTGCTTGTACATTGGCACTCTTTCCAATGCCTCCTTCAGCCTCATGGGGGAATGGTATTCCCTGATCTGAAATTTGTGGGGTAGGTGTTCCATCTTCTCATGCATGCATGCACACAGTCCTCCCCAAGTAGCCTAAACATATCTTCAAAGTGTGCAATGGCTTGTTCCTGATTGGCTAGATATTTATGGGCAATCTGAGGGTCATTGGAAAGTATGTTGTGTGTGATGATGAGTGCCATAGGATATGATACCTCAGCTCTTATCATCAATGGTTCATTCTACTCTTTTATTAACAATAGTTTCATTTCTGCTGCCCTCAATTCTTCATGGTTCATCCATGATGCCATGGCCATTAATTACAGATCCCCTAGCTTGGCATTGGGGTCCAACACATTTAGGTCTGTGAGGGCCATGTTGTGTAGATAGAACTCTGCCATCTTTGCTTTATCCTCAAAGGTTCTTTGGTCACACAAATCCATGAACTACCTGTAGTCTTGGAAAGGCATTGTGCCTCTTTGTGCCAAAGTTTTTATTTGGAATTGAAGCGATTGATCCTTCAGATAGAGGCCATAAGATTTGGTTGGTGTTTTACATTGTAATGCTTCCATGGATAAGCTGGCCATGTATGCCAAATGAGTCTCTTTCTCCTGCCACTGCCTCCTTAGTATTTCATTCTCATTCTCAAGGTGGCTTCTTGTGATGGATTCTCTGTCTCTGAGAGCACTTAATTCCCTGCCCATTTCTGTGAGTTTGTTTTCCATATGGAAAAAATCCTCAACTCCTTTGGAATTGGCTATCTGCATCCACCTATGCATTCTCACTCTCTCTTTTTCCAATTTCAAAAATAGTGGAATTACAAATTTCTATGGGATTATGTTGCCTCCCTCAAGTAGATTGTAATAGGAGGCAAGATTAGGCTGGGGTTCAGGTTCTTGTAGCTCTTGTGCTTCCTATTTTACCTCTGGTTGTCCTCCTATCTTTTCCTCAAGTTTTTGTGTCTCCTGTAGTCTGGCTAGTGTCTCCTGTAGGACTGTTTTAGTTTCCTGTAGGTCTGGTTTGTGGTCCTATAGAATTGACTTTCCCTTCCATGTAGCAGATCTTGTAGTCCCCCTTTCATAGGTTATGGGTGTCTTGGAAGGAGAATCTTTCACGTTTTTAGATGGTGAATCTTCAATGTTAATGGGAGTCTTTGATGAGGGCTGAGGTTTGCTTGTTTTAATTCTGGTACTCTTCCTTTCCCTGAAATACATGGAGGTTTTTCTTTTCCTCTTCTGCTTCTTCTTGACTGGTGTGATGAGGGCAGTGAGGGCAGCTACTGCTTCTCTTTCCCAAGTTTTAGGGGACTCTTCTCTTTGCTCTGCCCTCTCTACCTCCTTTTCTCCCTCTTCTGACTCCTTTTCCTTCTCCTGCTCTGTCTCTTTTTCTACCTCCTATTCTATTTCTTTTCTTTCCTCCTTCCCTTCTTGATATGCTATGTCACCACTGGCTTCATCTTCTCCTCCTTGCTATTCTCCCTCCTCACTGACAACAGGACTGACATCATAGGTTAATGCCTTGATGTCATCAAGGCTGTCATATTTCTAAAAACTTCCGATGCTATAGGGATTGTAAGGGTATGGAGGGATTCTTCTACTAGGATCTTGATTAGGCTGGTGAGTCAGCTGTTGTGAATTTCCTACTTGTACCTTGGTGCTGGAGTCAATGAGGGATTGAAGGAGAAAGTAAGGGATACTGAGCTTTTGAGGTGCTGTGGTATCCATGCCATATCTCAAGTCTTGGAGGATTCTGAAATGATATCCATAAACAATGTTGTGCCTCCCCTCATTAGAAATGTATTTGATCACTTGGTAGCTAACCTCATCCCAGGGATATGGTATATTAGCCCTCCTAATTCCATTTTTGTCTTCAACAGGGGTTTCATTATCTTGGAAAAAATTCCTCTTGGTGGCCTTGCCAATTGGTTTCTCATCTTTACTCCACGGCATCCCAAGAGGAAGGCTAGTGACCCTATTGATGAATTCAAGGGTTATCTCAATGGAGATGCCTCTAATGGTTACAATAGCATGAGTTCTTGTGTGAGGGACCAGAGAGAGAGAAAATTCTTGGACAATTTCATCATCAAACCCTCTAAATTTCTCAAAGAAATTCATCCAGTTTGCCCTTGTAAATATGTCAACCACTTGAGGATGTGCATGGAGTCTAGTGGAGTTAGTGGGATCTTTTCTCATAAACCCCCCTGTCATACTACCTGTACTTCTTTTGAAAAACCAAATATGGAGGTGGAGACAAAGAATTTTGAGTGAAGTAGAAAAACAGAGGGGAATGTGTTTTTTTCCTAAATAGAATATATATATATATATTTTTTATGTATTTCTACCTTCTTAAAGACTCATTTCATCTTCAATTTGAGACCAATTCTTTCACATTTTGATATTCAATAGAGGGAATTCATGAACCCTACCTCTTTAGACTAAAATTCGTGCCAAAATTCACGTTTTCTCCCTTCAAAATGACTCACTACCCCTCCTGTAGAAGCTCGCTGTCCCTCCTGTAGATTTCCTATAGGTGCTTCTGTAGAAAATGCTAAGAGAAAAAATATGGAGGAAATCGATGGAGGACGGTGGATATGAGGTTGTGGGAGCATAAGAAGACTATGGTGTGGATGAGTTACGAGGAGAAACTGAAGAAAAGGTGGTGAGAATGCGCGAGGAAGAGTGATCATCACCTTTTATGGCTATTTTCGGTTATGAGTGCTGAGCTGGCAAGGTGTACGTTGCCCAGATTAGGACCGTTGGTCCCCACCTGCTTGGTCATCATGACCTCCCTCGTAATCATCCCCACATCATTGCATCGGAGTTAACTCTTCCTCCCACTACCTATCCTTCACATCTTTTGCTTGAGTTGACTGTGTGCACGTGTGGGTGATATCTCGGTTAAGTGGAGTCAACTAAATGAAGGTGGCCAAGTTAACTGGCCACCTTTCCCTCTTTCGATTTTAACCATCTCACTGCCTTCATATGATTTATAATTACACAAATGTAGATAGAGGAGTGACTTAGCTACTTACCTGTAATCCAAGTGTATTTGCTGCCATCGATTGTGAGGCGCTGTGGCTTTCTTTGTTGCATGCCTTCATTTTCCTTCATGGATGCTATCTCTGCTTGCTGATGTGTTGTTGTGAGTTTTTACAGGTTATTCTTTTGCTATAGTTGAGCTGCATGTGCCTTTCCAACCTTCAGATATGTTGTCCCTTGCTGCTAGTGCTGGACTTCTATGGGATCAGCTGCTACAGGAATTCCTACAGGAGCTCCTGTAGCTACTTCTCCCCTTGAAACTTTAGTTATTTCCTCGTGCTTGGACCTCGAGAATGATGCCAGAGGTGGAGGTGAATGATGGATGGATAGTAGGTAAGCTTCAGGTAAAGTTAATTGTGCCTTTTCCTCTTTTTTTTTTTTGTTTTTTTTTCAAAACTAAAAAATTGTTTTTTTGTGTTTTTTTCTTAAAAAGGAAAAAAATAATAATGATGCTTGGAGTGTGATGTAGGCTTGGGAATGATGGCAAGGAGGTTTGAAGATGGTAAGAGGGATTATAGGTTCCTCATGAAGCTTTTCTTGTCCCTCAAACTACCTTTTGTAGACACTTTTGGCTCTCTGTAATTCCTACAGGAGCCTCCTGTAGAAAACATAGAGCCTCCTGTAGAAAACACAGTTTTGGAAGAAGAGGTACAATGGGTGAAAGAGATGCCAAAAATGATGGAGGAAGGTGTGGAGAAGATGAGATGGATGTTGGTATGAATGTCAGGGTCCCCTTGGCACCTTCTTTTGCTCCCTGTAGTCCTCCTGCAAACATGCAATGCAATAAAAATTGATTTTTTCTTTCTCTCTCCATTATTTTTTTGTTTTTTTTAAAAACAAATAGGGCGTCTCAGAGAGGTTTTCACCTTAATTGCCTACCTTGGGCGCCTCCAAGGGAGGTTTTCACCCAAGGATCTTATTCTTTTTCCCTTTTTTTTTGACATCACTGGGCCACCTTAGAAGAGGTTTTGAACCCAATGATGGGACTCAAGCGTCTCATGGAGGTTTTCACTTGAGTCCTTATTTCTTCTCTTTTTTTCTTCAATGAGTGGGTGAAGTGGAAGCTAAGACATGCTCCACTACCATCACTATTTTATTCAAATCTTCAATAAACTCTTGCTTGGAGAGGGGTTTCTTATGAACTTTCAACCGATGTCCATTGACAAGCATGGGGATGGCTTCATCATCAATGGTTCTAATCAGAACTAAACCATTGTCATTGCATTTATCCACATTGTAGGGTCCCAATCATCTTGTCCTCAGCTTGCCTTTGAAATCCTTGTATCTTGAATCATAGAGTAGTGCCCAATATCCCTCTTGGAATTTCTTCTCCCTGATATTTCTGTCATGCCATATCTTTCTCTGAAGCTGAACTACCTCTGTATGGAGAAGGGCTTGCAATCTGTATTCATCCAATCCATTGAGCTGAAGCAATCTCTCCTTCTGTGCATGGATAAGGTCTAGGTCCATCTGAGATGCCATCCTTAGGGTATTGAATTCAAACTCTATTGAAAGCAAATCCTTCTTTCGATAGACCAGTTCATAGGGTGTGAACCCATTGGTGGTCTTCCATGTTGTGTTGTAGGCCCCAATGGCCTCAACTAATCTATCTTCCCAGTATTTTCTGTTGCTGGTCACTACCTTGGTTACGATCCCTTCCAAGGCTCTATTAGTGACCACCACTTTCCCATTGGCTTGTGGATGGTAAGGGGTGGAAGTTTTGTGCTTGATATTATGATGTGTGAGTAGGTCTTCAATCAGGTTAGAAGTGAACTGACTGCCTTGTTCTGTGACCAATTCTCTCAGATACCCAAACTTGTAGAATATCTTTTCCCTCATCAACTCAGCTACTTTCTCCTCTATCATTGCTTTGATTGCTTTTGTCTCCGCCCACTTTTTAAGGTAGTCAGTGCACACAATGATGTACTGCTTCTGCTTTGAAGAGGGGTTGATAGGCCCCACAAAGTCCATGCCCCACTTCTCAAATGGCTCAAAGGCCACTTGAGGTTGCATGGGAATTTCATCCTTTGGAGTGGGTTTCCCCATCCTCTGACACTAATCACATTGGCTTGTGTATCTCCTTACATCCTGATAAAGAGTGGGCCAGTAGTAGCCTGCTTGCAATATCTTGAAGGCGGTTCTTTTTGCTACAAAATGACCTCCACAAGGCCCGTCGTGATAGGTCAGGAGGATGTCAAAGACTTCCTCCTCCCTGACACATCTTCTTAAGATCTGATCTAGGCCAAATTTGAAGAGATTGCCTCCAATCCAGGTGAAAGGGGCGCTTTTCCTTACTATTTTGCTCTTCTCTTTTGAATATAGGTGTGGTGGTAACTGTGTTGAAACCAAGTAGTTTGCTATATTATCAAACCATGGAGAGAGTACTGATATAGCAAATACATGTTCATCTGGCATTTGGTAATCCTCCATCCCTTCTTCACCTGCAGGCAAATTTACTCTAGACAAAAAGTCAACAACAACATTCTCTTTACCAGGCTTATTAATAATGGTCAGATCAAACTACTGCAGTAAAAGCAACCATCTAATAATGAGAGCATTTACATCTAGTTTGTTCATTAAATATCTAAATGTAGCATGATCAGTGTGCACAAAGGTTTGATAGCCTATGATATAATTTTTGAATTTGTTTGAGGAATGCACAATAGCTAGGAGTTCCTTCTCGGTCACTGTATAGTTTAACTCTACCTTTGACAAATTTTTGCTTATAAAGTATATGGCTTAAGGTAACTTTTCATCAACTTGTCCTAAGGCTACTCCTATTGCTTTGTTCGAGGCGTCTGTGTGAATGTGAAAGGGTAGGGCCCAGTTTGGGCCTCTGAGAATTGGGGCAGTCACTAGCTTGCTCTTCAAGGTATCTTAGGCTTCTTGACAGTTTTCTGATCATATGAACTCAACATCTTTGCCTAGGAGGCCAAACAAAGGAGAGGCTATCTTGCTGAAGTCATTAATGAATCTCCTATAATATCCAGCTAAGCCTAGGAAACTTCTGACATCTCTCACCTTTTGAGGAGGTGGGAACCTTTAGATGATGGCAATTTTATTGAGGTCCACCTGCAGTCCTTGTTGAGATATTGCATGACCTAGCACAGTCCCTTCAGTCATCAAAAATTCACATTTTTTGGACTGAGGGATAGGTTCATCTCAATTCACTTATCTAGAACTTTTCCTAGGTTAGATAAAGCTTCCTGAAAGTCAGAGCCATAGGGAGTAAAATCATCCGTGTATATTTCTATTGCATCATGAACCAGTTCAGAAAGTATACTCAATACTGCTCTTTGAAAAGTGGCTGAAGCATTGCATAAACGAAAGAGAAGGACCTGGTATGCAAAGGTGCCCCAAGGACAAGTGAAAGTGGTCTCATCTTAGTCTTTCGGGTTGATTTGAATCTGATTGTACCCGCTAAACCCATCTAGGAAGGAGAAATTTTTTTTCCCTGCCAGACCATCTAACACTTGTTCTATCAAAGGTAGAGGAAAATGGTCCTTTTTAGTGGGTTCGTTCAATTCTTGATAGTCGACATAGATTTTCCACTTACCATTTTTCTTTGGCACTAGCACCAAAGGAGAGACCCATTCACTGTCAGAGATGGGATAGATGAATCCCGCATCTAGCAATTTCTGTAGTTCTTCCTTAACAATATATTTAAGTGTTGGGTTCATCATCCTTTGAGGCTGCCTGACTGGCTTGCAGTCTTCCTTGATGTATACATGATGAGTATATACTGAAGGGTGCACTCCCTTCATCTCCTTATAACTCCAGGCGAAGGCATCTAGATGTTTTCTCAGTATGCTGCATAGTTCCTTTTCCTGGAAAGTAGATAGGGATGGATTATTTTCATTGTTCTTTCTGGGCCAAACTCTATTGTTTTAACATAGAGAGAAGTAGGGTTGGCCACACAGAGATCCGTTGAGGGGTTGTTTTGAGTTTCTCTTACTATGTCTTCTAATGGTGATACACTGGGAGGTGGATTCTGAATCAAATTTTCAATCATATCATCCTCATCTTGCAGTTTTCCCCCCATGGCGATTTCTAATGTACAAAGTGGTGCAAAATAAACTTCATCCTCATCCTCCTCCTCCAACCAAAGAGGTAGATCATGTTCTAGAAAGGGTTGGGCTAGAGGATATAGGATTAATTTCTTGGACATGTGCCCGTTCTTTATGGTCATGTTCCCAGCTCAACAGCTAATGTAGGCATCGGTTGTAGCCAACTAAGGTCTTCCCAAAATGAGAGGATACCCAGTGAGCTTTGCCTTTGGCTGGAGAACTAAGAAATTAGAAGGGTACTCCCAAGAATCAATGGAGACCATCACATCTTCCACAATCCCCTCAAGGGTCACTATGGAGCGGCCGGCTAGCTGCAACACCGTCGTGGCCTTCCTCAAGGAGCCCTGGAGGTTAAGTTTGAGCATTGTGTCCTTTGTAATCACATTAATGGTAGCTCCCAGATCAATCAAGGTGTGTGGGACCATTATGCCATTGATGTAGACATCAACTACTGGGCTTCCAGGGTCCAGATATTTTGGACAGATTATCTATCCAACATCAGGTCGGATAGTTGTCCTATGACATTGATGGTTTGGGCATCTCTCTTGCACCTTCCTGGATGCCTAAAGCACTTCTCTTTGATCAACCTATTGTAGATAGGCACATCCTTAATGGCTTGGAGAAGTGGCATCTTCACACATAAATGTTTCAATTCTCCTAGGAGTTCAGTCGCTTCTGGGGTAGGTTGGATTTTCATGGATAGTCTCTCAAGAAAGGGTGGATTTGCTTTAGGTTCGATTTCCTCTTTATCTTCCTCAACCTCCCTAGGTGGAGGCTGGCTATTTGGGAGAAATTTCCCAGATTGCAAGTTAATTTCTTGAATTTCCACAGCATAAGTTGGGCATGATGGTTCCCCACTATATACTTGCTGAGCCTCTCTGTTGCTCAGGTTCGGATTTGGTTAGGCAGGCATTTGGGGTTGCCTTGGTGGAGAAGGAGGTAATGGTTGTGGTTGGGTAGGTGGTGGAGGTAGAAGAGTGGGAAGAGAGTTGTATTGGGGCTTCCACCCCTGATGAGATGCATTCCACTAAGGTTGCGGCTAAGCATAGGATTGAAATGAATGGGTGGCTGGTTGGGCATGATATTGAGATGTGAAGGACCAAGGAGGAGGTGTGGACTAGGAAGGATGAGCAGGGGGGCCCAAGAAGGTATGGAGGTGACTTGGTTGGGGTTGTAGTATGCCTGAGATGTCCCTTGCATCCCCTACTGGTATGGTCTAGGTCCATGCGGCCTCCTTTGGTTGATGTAATAGATCTGTTTAGTGACTCCTTCAGCCCCTTGGTATACAGCTTTAAGGCCGGGCAAGGAAGGGCACTTATCTGTAGAATGATCTTCTTCACAGACTAAACAAACCTCTATAGAGTTCAATGGGCATTCATTCCTAGGATGCCTCCTGGTGCATCTAGGACAAAAGATGGCCAAAGCCCTCTCTGTTTCCTCTTGTTTTCTTTTGATATGTAAGGTATCCATTTGCATGGCAAGAGCCTACAACATCTCACTCTTGAAGTCTTCCAGCATGTTTCCAATTTCACCTTTAATGGATGAATTAGAAGAAGAGGTACTGGCTACGGGTCGACTCCCCCTACCTTTCATTCTGGTTGCTCTAGAATGGTTTCTAAAAATAGTATTTATGTCCTCATAGGATAGTTGGTAGATGTCTCCCCTACCTAGTAGATGGAGGGTGTCTAAAAGGTCTTCCCGAATTCCCCTGAGCAAGACCAACTTTAGAGACTCAGGGTCAAGTGTACACTCGACCCTTTTGTAGCTGAGTTGGAACCTCTCTTCATAGTCTTCCAGGGACTCATCACTTCCTATGGTCATTCAGAAGATTTCTTCTTTAGTATCTTTTGACCTATAATACTCTCGATACTTGTCATTAAAGGCATGTTGCATCTGAGCCCAAGTTGTTATGCTATTTCCAGGTAATCCCATGAACCAATGCAGTGTTGCATCCTTGAGAGTAGAAGGGAACAATTTCAACTTTTGCTCATCTTCTGCATAGTCATAAGTTTGACAGATGACAACAAACTCAAACAAGAAGGTGTTAGGATCTTCTGTAGTCAGACCATGGAAGTGAGTTAGGGCTGAAGGACTTATATTCTTCATTTTGGTGTCCCCATTGGTCTCCCGAATGGGGAAGGTACCCTCTATTCTCTCTCCATTTCCCCTAGCATTTATGTTTTCAGCCATTCACTCTAGAGGAATGTTTTCTTCTTCTTCTTCCCCTATAGGTTCTTCAAATATGTCTAGCTATTCACCTAAGGGTTCTTCTTGATTGTAGCCACTGAAGAAGAGAGAAGCTTGGCTGAGTGAAGCAGTGGGGGCATTGGGCAAAATTTTTCCTAAGATATCTCTACTCCTACGAGGCATGAAAGGAAATATTTTTGGTTGGTTTTTTGTTTCTTTTTCCCCACACTGAAAGTACTTGCAAGAACTGAAATTGTGATTGAACAAAAAAAATTGCAACTAGCTGAAATGAACTTGCTGAATGGAAATTTGTAGAATTGAAAAGGAAAGCAAGGAAATGTAGAACTGGAAGAAAAGAAATGACGAGTCTACTTTTGCCAAAATAAACTATTAGCAGAATGTTGTAATAGGAAATAGAAGAAAGCAGTAATCACATAATATTTTGACGCTTCCCTGGAAACGGTGCCAAAAATTGGTGAGCGCTAGTATTGCAGCAAGAATGGTGCAACTCCTGGGCTGCCAACTTTACTTTCATCAACTTGGTAGTTTGTAACAAACTTGGAAGCGTCGGTGCTATATGCACAAGTACTAGTTCTCACTACAGGTTGTCACTTGGTTAGCTGGCGCAAGATCACTAGGAGCTCAAGCAAACTTCTATATATTTTAGAAGAAGCTCTATGTGTGATGAAAGGAAAGAAATATTACTCTACATATGTTATTCTAACTGCAAAAAGGAGAAAGACTGGAATGTAAAGCAAAACCTAGTAAACCCTAATTAACAAGCTAATTCTACTTTTGCCAAAAACACTATGAAAACCATGAAACAAATGCCATTACCTACTCAAGGAAGTAAAAAACATCTAACCATGCTATTTCTGGAAGTAAATAAGAAAAAAACATATTTTTGGATTTTTATGTGTGTTTTCTGTGAATTTAACATGCATCTAATTTATTGTGTGTGAGTGTGGCAGTGAACAGGTGGTGTTAGAGGGTGGTTTTGGAGCTTGAGAGGATGTAGAATGGTTTGGATGGGTCCTAGGAGGAATTAGGTGGCCTTTTGGAGGCTTTTCCCACACTCAGCCTTCAAAAGAAAGCCTACAAGAAAAACTACAGGAGGACATAGGAAAACTACAGGAGAAAAATAGGGAAACTACAAGAGGCATACAGGAGGAGGCCGAGAGCAATTTTTTCTGTTTTTAGGATGTGAGAGTGGGTGGAAAAGGTGGATTAAGGTTGGAATGAGGTGATAGGGCACCTAAGGTCTACCATGAATCACCAAGAGAGAGAAAGATGATTGGGTTTGCTCAAGGAGAGAGGAAGAAGTTCTATGAAAAATGAAGGAAACTAGGGTAGAATTAAGGTGAGGTTTGGGAGACCTGTAGGGCATGGCTCAGATGGAGGGTGTGATTGCTGGTAAGATGGCCTACTTCTAGCAGATATCTATTGCATAGAAACTGACAGTCAACCAAGAAAATCAAGCAACCAATGAAATGAGTGCATCCTAGGAAAAACAAAGTTTTGCATTAAAATGGCCTAAACTATGATGTATAGAAGGAAATGTTGGGAAATTTTGTAAGAAAGGAAAGCATGCAAAAGGGCTATTGAAAATCAGCAAGTAAACATGATAGAGAATATCTAAAGCAAAGCAAAACTAGACTATCAACCTACTAGAGAGCTGCAAAACTAGAAGTCCTAGGAATGAGGAAAATCTGTGTTTTTGGGGCTACAAGAGGGTCTTTTCCTCAAATCATGGTCCCAGAGGGAGGAAGAGAGGACAAGGAACTGTTGCTAGACTTTTTAATCTTCTCTAATCACTACTTAACCTGCTACAGAAAGCACAAATGGAAGCAAGCTACTAAATCATCAAAAGCAACCTATTCTTAACCATAAAAGAAATACATCTAACAACAAACTAATCTACCAACTGAAGTAAAGCATACAAATACAAGTAAAGAGGAGCTTGGCTACTTGGATTGGGCCCTAACCCAAGAGCTTCAACCCTCTGAGGTAACTCAGTGCTAGCTCAAAAAGGATTCCATCTTCATTATCAAAAAATAGCAAGATTACATAAAACTGTCACAAAATAGTAAGCTCAAATTTTGAGCAGAGTTTACACAAGCAGAAAGTCAACCCTAGTGAGGCCCTAGGCCTCTCTACTTATACATATAAAGCTACCAACAACTTCCTTAAAATTAGGGAGGCTTGGCTCCCAAAACTTGAGATAACTATCAATCATTTTCCACTTGCACGGCTGCCTTCTTAGTGCATGATTCGGCTGCTTGTACTCCGAGCTAAATGAAGGGGAATTTGAAGTGAGGAGCAATAAATGAGGGGGATTCCAACCTATAAGTCCTCTCCTCTATCAACTTCTATTTATTGTTGTAGTTTGACCATTAAATCCTTGACTTTGACCTTGAAATCCATCAATAATCTGCATTAAATACATGTTAGATCACATGGCATAATAACTAACTCAACTCACCCTATATGCATAAATATAATCAGAAAATCATACAATAAGCTAAGAGAATGGTTTATTTGACTAGGTTAGGAGGTAAAATGAGCCGATATAATTACCCATTTATGAGGCTCATCAACAATATAATCAAGCCGACATAGCAGTGATAACATAAGGGTACAAAAATAACAATAGTCGGTTTTTATGGGGCATACTAATCACAATATGGGGACAATAGGGCCACAATAATAACAATAAAGGATACAATGACAATAGTAATGTGGGAATCACTAGTATTATAGGGGCCTAACATGGCCCTCTCCTTCCGAAAATCATTGTACTCAATACTTTAGTAGTTCAGGATGCTTCTGTATAAAATTGTCACCCTCCCATGTGGAATCTTTAGCAGACAAGTTCTTCCACTTGATGAGATAATCTGAAATTGATCCATTTTGTAGCTGTTGAGTTCTTGTTTCTGTGACAGCTTCCGACTCCAATATATTTTTTCCTTCGTCGTCAATTTCTGGCAATATTGTTTGAACTAGGAGCTTGTTGCCTATAACCTTCTTTAAACATGAAACATGGAAAACTGGGTGCACTCGAGAAGCTGCAGGAAGCTCAAATTTGCATGCCATAGTACCAATATTTTGTAACACCTTGTACGAACCATAATACTTTGGTGATAATTTATTATCCTTCTTACCTTGCTTGATGGACATTTGTTTATATGGTTGTAGCCGTAGGAATACCCAGTCACCTACATCGAAACTTCTTTCGTTGCGATGTTGATCTGCCTATTGTTTCATTCTATTTTGCACCAATGTGAGGTTATCCTTTAAGAGTTGGAGAACTTGTTTTTGATGCTTGATGTGATGTTCCATTGCTTGAACCTTAGAATTTTCTCTTAAAT
Source organism: Pinus tabuliformis (assembly GCA_031772625.1). Lineage (NCBI taxonomy): Eukaryota > Viridiplantae > Streptophyta > Pinopsida > Pinales > Pinaceae > Pinus > Pinus tabuliformis. The sequence continues at coordinate 321,590,271 of CM062820.1, forward strand.
ATGATGTGATAGATGGTGGATGATATCCATAAAGTGCCATAAATGGGGTCATTTTTGCTGCAATATGGAAGGAAGTGTTATACCACCGTTTAGCGAGAGGCAACCATTTGACCCATTGTTTCTATTTATCAGATACAAAGCAACAAAGATATCCTTCCAAACAATTATTTACTATCTCAGTTTTCCCATCAGATTGAGGATGATAAGATGAGCAATGAGCTAATTGAGTACCGAGACAAGAAAATAATTTTGTCCAAAAATTTCTAGTGAAAATGGGATCTGTGTCACTTATAGTAATCTTTGTGTTTCCATGTAGCTTTGAATTGTTTCCATAAATGCAGTAGAAACTGTACTGGATTTAAATGGATGTGATAATGCACAAAAGTGTGCATTCTTGGTAAGTCTGTCAACTACCCCCATGATGACATTATTTCCTTAGGACTTGGGTAAACCTGTGATAAAATCCATTGAAACCTCCTCCCAACGTTGGCTTGGAATGGATAAAGGTTATAATAGACCTGGGGTCCTAATTGTTTCAACTTTATTTTGTTGGCAAACCAAACATTTTGCCACAAACTTTTGAATATCCGATTTAAGGCCATCCCAAGAAAATTCCTTCTTAACCCTATGGTAAGTTTTTAAAAATCCTGAGTGCCCTCCTGAGGGAGAAGTCTGCAATTCCATAAGAATATTTTGTTTGAGTTGGGAATTCTTACATAGGTATAAGCGATCTTTGTACCATAACAAATCATTTTTCCAGCTAAATGTATCAGATGTACTGGGATCTTGTTGTAACTTTTGAATGAGTGCCCACACTTCTTCGTCATTCTTCCATTCCTCCCTTGCTTCATTTATCCAATCTGGTTTGATAATAGAAATGGCACACAACAATGCTTCCACATCCAAATCCTTTCTTGAGAGTGCATCTACCACAACATTTTGCTTCCCTTTTTTGTAGATGATTTCAAAGTCCTAACCCAACAACTTTTTGACCCATTTTTGTTGCTCTTCAGATGATAATCTTTATTCTACAAAGTATTTAAGACTCTCATGATCTATTTTTACCTTGAAGTGTCTTCCCATTAGGTAGGGTCGTCATTTCTTAAGTCGATGTAGTATTGCCAACATTTCCTTCTCATAAATAGGTTTGTGTAAATACTTTCCCTCGATTGGATGACTTCCAAAAGAAATGGGTCTTTCATCTTGCATTAAAACAAGACCAATTCCATTTCCCAAAGCATCACATTCCACAATAAAGGTTTTCGTGAAGTCCAGCGTAGCTAAGACTGATGCTTGGCACATTGCCTCTTTAAGATGTTCGAAGGCCTTTGTTGCTTCTGGAGTCCATGAAAATGCATATTTCCTCAATAATGTTGTTAGAGGTGCTGCTATTCTCCCATAATTCTTAACAAACATGTGATAATACCCTGTCAACCAAAGAAATCCTTGAAGATGCTTTATGGATGTGGGGATTTTCCATTCCTTAATGGCTTTAATTTTTCTAGGGTCTACCTGAGCACCTTCATGAGATACAATATGACCCAGATATTCCACCTCTTGTACTCCAAAGAAACATTTGGATCTTTTTTCATATAATTGTTTCTCCTCCAATAGTTTGTGCACCCTGTCAACATGTTCAACATGATCCTTCCAAGACTTGTTGTAGATTAGTATATCATCAAAAGATACTAACACAAATTTTCTAAGGAATGGTTTGAAAATGGAATTCATCAAACCTTGAAATGTAGAAGGTGCATTGGTAAGGCCAAAAGGCATGACCAAAAATTCATAATGACCCTCATGAGTTCTAAATGCTGTTTTCAGAATGTCTTGAGTCTTCATTTTGATTTGATGATATTAGGAACGAAGATCCAACTTGGTGAAGTAAATTGATCCATGCAATTCATCCAATAATTCATCAATGATAGAAATGGGAAATCTATCTTTAATAGTGAGCTTGTTGAGCTCCCTATAATCCGGACACATGCACCATGATCCATCCTTCTTATGCACCAATACTACTGGAGTAGAGAAAGAACTTTGACTAGGTTGAATTATACCAGCCTCTAGCATTTCTGCAACCATACATTCATTTTCACTCTTTTGGGCATAGGGATATCTGTATGGCCTGATTTTTGGAGGAACACTTCCTGGAATCAAATGAATAGCATGATCATGATCACGAATAGGTGGAGACCTTTGGGAGTCTCAAATACCTTGTAATGATTGTCCAAAACTTTTTGGAGATCTGGAGAAATAGATGATTTTGATATGGGAAACTCTAGCAAAAATAATTGTGCAATTACACCTCATTGTTCCTTCTTTAAAAGCTTTGTCATACCATTAGAGCTGATTATCTTTCACGGTTTCCCTGCAATACCCCTTAATTCAACTTCCTTTCCTTCCACACAAAGTTTCATGAAAATATCTTTAAAATTAAAAGCTATTGTACCCAAGGATTGTAGCCATTGAACTCCTAGTACAACATCAACACCACCCATTGGAATGGAAAGCATTGGGCTATTCAATACATATTCTCTCATGTATAGCTCGATATTATGACACTTTCCAAAGCAATTTATGGTTCCTCCACTTACAACCATCACTTGACGCTCTAGTGCTAGATATAGGAAGCAATTCAATACCTTTGCTATCTTACAATGAATAAAATTATGGGTACTTCCCAAATCAATCAACAATATTACCTTTTTCTTCTTGATATGTCCTTCTATCTTGATAGTTTGAGGAGTGGTAATTCCAGCCAATGCATTACAAGGTATGGTCGAATTCATTTCTTCTTTATCTAGGGTTTGTTCCTGGAGTATATCCTCTTCTTTTGACATTTCTTGTTCCTTTTCTTCCTCCTATTCACAATCTATGTAGAATAATTTCTTCTTAGCACAATTATGACCTTTAGTGTATTTTCTATCACAACTGTAACAAAGCCCTTTTACTCTTTTTTCTTCCAATTGTTGTTGTGTCAACCTTATAGGTTGTGGAAGGCTAGGAGCAACAACACTTCCATCTTTATAGTTGTGAGTAGTAGGCTTCCTGGTTGCCATAATTTTTCTTTCCAATTTTCTTGCTAACTTGAATGCCTTCTCCAGTGAATCAGGTTCCCAAAGGCAAACCTCATGTTGGATATTATCATTTAAAGTCCCTATGAACGCATCAACCCTATGATCCTCTAGAATATATTTTACCCTTATGTTCAATTTTTGGAAGTCCTCAAAGTGCTCCATCATTGAACCCTTTTGTTTGAGATTTATCAATTGGCTAAAAAAAGTGTTGCTTTTGTATCCTCATATTGTGCTATCATTTCTTCCGTAAAAATTGCCCAAGTGAAAATTTTTTTATAAGAGCAAAGCCATCGATACCATACAAACTGATTTTGTTCCAAATATAAAGTTGCAATACATACCTTTTGTGTGTTTTGCACATTATGGAGATCGAAAAATTGCTCCATCTGTAGTATCCATGTTTCGAGATCCTTGCCATCAAACTTCCTCATATCAATTTTTGGAACATGGTGGGTCTTCAATCCAACATTAGAGTCTATGAAATCATGATTAAAATTTCTTTTGTTATCATCATGAGTTTCCTTTACTACCCTTTCACCATTAGTGACCTTTTCTTGTAGCAACTTATTCAAATTTATCTTCAATTCTTCCATCTTATTGTCCATGCCATTCATCTTAGCTTCCATCTCAGCATCCATGCCATTGATCTTAGCTTCCATGCAATTCATCTTAGCTTCCATGCCATTCATCTTAACTTGCATGCCATTCATATTAGCTTCCACGCCATTCATCTTGGCTTCATTTACCTTTAGTGAGAGTGAAATTTGTTGTACTTGGTCTTGTAATTTTGATATATCATGTTGCATTTCTTCCTCTTCTTCATGAGTCATGCTAGAGAACTGCTTACTAGGTGTTTCCATTTTATTTCTTCAAGGCATTAATTAATGCTAATAATTCTTCACTATTCCATTTGAATTCCTTCAAATTAATTTTTCAAACCAATCTTATGCAAAATTTAAAAAACTACACACATTTTTTCCAGTTTGTAAGAGCTTGATATTGAATCTGTTGTATCTCTGTAACTGAAAATCTCTACTATCTAAAATCTCATCCTACGGTAGCCCTTTGAGTCTTCTTTCTAACCCCGCAATTATAATCAAGATTGGATTCACCAAGGAAGAGTTATGCCAAATCTCCCACAATGACCTGCTTATAAAATAGTTCAGTAGAGCGAACTTGTATGACGTGCCACGTGTCACTGTTTCAACCTTAGCACCTGAAATTGATACACAAAAAACTAAAGGCCATCCTCTTTCTGAAAATTCTGACGAAGCTTTAATCTAATGCTTAAAACAAAAGTTATGACGATTTTCCCCAGGTCACCTGTTTGGAATGTAATTTGGGAGTGTGCAAAAACCCTAACTTCCTTAGATCATAGATATGCAATTATAGCAAGACAAGATCTGGAATTTGGACCCGAAGTTTAGAATGATTTTGGCTCAAATGGTTTTTTTTTTAGCTTCCGAAACATCGCATAAAAAAATTTATAGTGAAAATTCCACGATGACCTGTTTGGAGCAGCGAAACCCTAGAATCCAAAGCTCTGATACTAAATGTTATGAAACCAACTCAAAAAAATATAGAAAAGATATATCAATGCCTTGTAAATAAGCCTCCTCAAGGGGAAAAAATCCTTTACATTACACATATGAACAATTATTAGATGATAGCAATGACTACACCTCCCTTCTATATATAAGAGTCTAAGGGGTCACAATATAATCAAGCCGACATAACAGTAATAACGTAACGGCACAAAAATAACAATAGTGGGTTTCTATGGGTATACTAATAACAATATGGGGACAATAGGGGCACAATAATAACAATAAAGGATACAATGACAATAGTAATGGGGGAATCACTAGTATTATAGGGGCCTAACAGACTTGCTGTTGAGAAAGGAGAGTTTTTAATTATCCTGATTCCCTTTTAAACTCTGCCAATTCAGGATTAACTTCCATTTATTCAATCTTCTACTGTAATTCCTAAATCTGAGCATCTCATACCTTCAAATCAGAGTTATATTTAACTTTAATGGAATTGACATTGTTTTTCAGTTCAAGAAGCTGTTCTTGCCATTGATTGGCAATCCTTTGCTTCTCATTCTCAAGGCCTTGTTCCATCTACATAATTTTGTCCTCTTTTTATTTCAAAAGTTGTTGTATCTTGATGGTTTTGTCCATAGTCATAGAAGCATAAGGTCATATGAACAGAGTAAGTCTTACAAGTTCCTCTGCAGGAGTGGACTGTGAACCTTTCCATAGTACTTCAAAATTTCTAGGGACTAAGGCATGGGATTTGTCAATCTTCCTTTTCTTTATTTGTCCTTTCACCACAACTTTATGTTAGGGACTGTAGAATATGTCAAGAGGAGGAATATCTTCGACTCTTAACATGATCGAAGAGCTCAAAAATTGTGGTATCATTTCAATATATTCAACCTCTACAGTTTGATCTATAGTCCCTATTGTAATTAGATACTTCTCAAAAGTTTCAGAAATTTCCAAGACTTTTTCTTGTGAGGTAGTCTTTGAAACCTCAAGTTTATTTCCTTTTAAGACCTAGCTACATTGTTCCTAGATTTCTTCAAGTTTATAGCTTAGAAAATGTCCCTCAATCTGAGTGGAAAAAGAAGCCCCTGTGCCTTTTAGGCTAGGGATATCAACAACATGTTAGAAGAAATCTCTATGATCTTCTCTTGAGTTGTGTTTTCCTGTAAAAGTTTTAATGAATCCAAGGGTAAATAGGATAGCCTTGTTTCCTTGTATTGGGAAAATTGATTGATTTCTTGTGGAGTTATTCACTCTGAAATCTGTTTGGAAACTATTGAATAGGTGGCAGCTTTTTCAAAGACATCATCAAACTAATCAGGTTCATGAGAGAATTTCCTTACACTTGATTGAGCGGTAACCTTTTTAGCAGTTCCATGAGGATCGTACTGCTTGTTAGGGATAGTAGGAAACTTCAACTCTAAAATAGAGTTCACCTCAATAGTTGCATGTTTGAAATTATCTAATGTATACATACCACAATGAAAAGGAAAGGTAGGCCATACTTTCTTATTGGATTCTTTCAATACTTTATAAATTCCATTACCTACAATTTGGTAGGCTATTTCACGAGCTTGTCCTTTATCATTAGGGGAATTTTGAGGTCGAAAATGGGCCTCCTATGGAAATTATAAATAATATTGGAAATAATAAAATAATATTAGATTACATCATCAAATTTTAGAGGGAAAAGAGAGAAACTACTTTTTGAACTCGTATTTTCAACATATCTCCCTATGGGTTTACTCAAATTTCGAGTGGGAACACTTGTTGGATGCATAATTTGATTCCTCATCCAAGGATTACCCATGTTGCATACTTTTGATGGATATGGATACATGAAAAATGAGAAATACATGTATTTCATGTATTTCTCATTTTTCATGTAGCAGGGTCCATCGAAAGTATGCAACATTGGTGCTCCTGTGTGAGGAATAAAATTCTTTGTCCAACGAGTACTCCTGCTCAAAACTTGAGTAAAGCCTTATGAACATCATTTGAAAATATAAGTTGAAAAAGTAGTTTTATTATTTTATTATTTTTCAATATTTTTACTTTTTACCCCAAAAATGGTGAATCATCCTCCATGGTTGACATCATCATCTTGAATCCTATTGGTTCTTATAAATTTCATTTTGGTTGTACATTTTTCTCAAGAGGCCCATTTTGGACCTCAAATTTTCTCTAATGCAGGGACATATAGGGGCAAAACATGTGGATTAGCTAAACAACCAAAGACTTGAATGTGAGTAAACAATTCTTCGCCAAACCAATTCCCAATGCTGAGCAAGTCTGCTTCTGCTTCCAGGGAAATCCTAGGGACTCTCTTATTAAAAAGAATTTGATGAATAGGCAACATGACACCCTAACAGATTTTATAGAAATGGGGTTTGTACTTAGAATCCCACAGGATATTATGGTATATATGAATAGGAGCTAGATCCTCTAAAGTCTATTTCCATCACATGGAGGCAAAGTCGATACTATAGCACAGGGAGTCCATAACATAAGCACTCATATAAAATGAAGGAATTAAATTTTATGAAACTATATGCCTTCTCCTAAAATTCAAAATGTGAGTGGCTAAGTTATTAGATAAAATATTTCCCCAGTCTAGTATAAATCCCTCTAAAGCAACATCAATCATTGGAGTCCATTGATCTGGGAATTTTTTAGTATTAGGATAAGCAAATAATATACATATCATGGAAACAATTTGGAGAAAGGTCCTGCAAGAGATTCTACTGAATATATGCCATTTTCCTCACGCTTGTGCTTATTGGGATCTCTCCTCCATTCCTTGATGGGATTTGATGCATGATTGATGCTTCTAATGAGTTTCTCCATGATCAGTTTGTCATTTTTATACTGTAGAGGTGGAAAATAGCACATCACACTGAAATCACTGCTGATGAAAGAGTCGGTGTCTGTGTCAATATTTGTCATGAATTTTCTATCTACAATATTCAAGTGCTCCATGACCCATTGAATCATATCTTTATAGGGAAGGAACTTGGTCCAAGAAATAATTCTATGTAAAAATGAGTTTGCAACATCGTTGTAGGTGGTATTAGAAACCATAGAAGAATCATCTACTAAAACCATTCTTTAAGTAACCCTTGGTCCCTCTTCTTCAAATAATTGATAAATAGATTCCCATGAGGTACTACTAGCATTTAAAGAACAAAATGTATCTGAAAACAACCCTGGTGTGTCAGGATTTTGATCTGGTGGAGTAGTCGGCTATTGTTGAGAAACTAGTTTCTTTCTAGCTTTAGTTACCCTAGACATATCTTCTGAATTGTGTTTATCAGGACTTGCATGCAATGGAAAACACAAGACTAAGTGTTACTTCTTTCACTAGAAATATCTTAGCTCAAATGATGATTTTTCATACGATTTATGTATTAAAGGGAAAATTGTGATAATATCTAGTCGCAATGAATTAAGCTATTTAAAACATCAAAAATCATAAATTTTCCATTCTTTGGATATTTAATTAAAAACGTGAATTCACGTGAGCTATGCACACACCAACATGTCAGAGGAATTTTATCTGAGAAATCCCATGGTAGCACACTAAAAATTATGATATTTGAGGCTTTCGATATATGTTGTTTAAAAGCATAATGGCTATAAATGTAGGCAGGCAGATATACCGGAGATTTTATATCGGTGCTTTGGAACATCAAGGATTTTTAAAGAGTGTCATCCAATATGAAAAGTCTTCATATGGGAAGATATGGGGATATAAGAGAATTGAGATATCGAAGGGGAGGAGCATCAGAGATATCGAATATTGAGAGTGTTAAGTATTAGAACATTGTGATATTGGTAATTTTAAGTATCGGGGATATCGAATATCAGAGGTCAGAGATATTAGAGGCTTTGATATGGCACTTGTTAAAAGTTATGATATTTAGGAGTTCCGATATGCCAAGTGGCAGTATTTATGGGCCGATGGTTCTTTAAAATATTCAATAAAAGGAAACTTGACCTATTTACTTTATGTTATATATAGGTAAAGTTTTATCGAGGAATGGTTTTCTCGTAACTTTCCTATAACGAACATTACGATATTTCAGTTATCCGATACAACTCTTCCAATAATTCATTATTTTAAATAAGAAAAGGCCTATCGGTTTTTCATGAATCGTAAATCTTTGATATGGAAGTTCTGATATTAGAAACCTTTATGTGGGGAGGTATTTTGTTTACAAAAATAATAAAATTTCCTTATTTTATTAGAACTAAAGGGTTTTGTAAAAATTCAAAAGAGTCCCCATTATTTATTATATAGCTAAAAAAAACTGAATGGGGAGTTGTTGAGTACTACGACATGATCATAGGTTCTTGTGTACAATGAATTATAGGAGACAAAATCACTGTGTTGCTAGTGTTGACAATGATTTTGGTGTGTATATAGGACAATCATCGTGGAGAAGCAATAAGGTTATTGTGAGGCTTGTTTTTTGGTGCCCTAAGTTCAGTCAACTCGGAGCAGCAAGAAGAAAATTAGTGGGATGACTTGTTGAGCCTAAGTTCAGTGACATTTCAGGAGAAATGCCATTGATAGAAGGAAGAACTTGAGAAGCTCAATTTGCAAGCAATTATGAAGTTGTAAAGGACCTTGTGAGCAGTAGTGGCAGAGGCATTGAAGTAGCAATATTCTCTGTGTGTATAGGTGGAAACGGTCCTACCAGGTATTCAAGGAAAGTGGACTAAAATGGATTTGGTAAGTTCTTCATCAATAAGTAAGTCAAGTGTGCCTTGTTCAAGGGTATATTGATTATCAAACATAGTTGACATCAAGCCCTAGTTTTCCTTGTATATGGGCTAATCTTAAGGGCCATGATCCATAGTATGCGAGCTCTATGTTTATTGTATTAAAGTTTTAATACAACACGTTTTGGGTTATGCAAAAATTCATGTGTACTTCATTGATTCACTATTGTACATTTTCAAGTGTGCAAAGTGCTGGTGTCATGGCATTTTAGTGTGATTGTGATCATGTTTTAGACATAGACCGGATTTTGAAGTTCCATGGGAAAAATAAACATTGTTTTCCATGATTCTATTGGAAAATTGAGAGAGAAGTTAAGTTATTATTGTTGCAAAGCCCCCTTCCATTGTGCCAACAACCCAAAATACTATGTCCCCTACTCAAAAATTTGAGGTGAATTTGGTATCATCCACAAAATTAAAAATTCTCCACAACCTATAGGGAAATGAATAAGAAGAAAAATTCTTTTGTTAATAAAGGAACTATAAAAACCAAAAACATCAATGTTAGGGGCACCAAAGAGAATAAGAAACTAAAATTTCCTAGCATTATTTGTGGTTGAGACCATATTACTCACTAGTTCCTTGGGATGGATGTGGTTCAATGTTATTTTTCCTAATAGGGAGCCTCAAAACAACCTATTGTTTTGACAATCCACTTCCCCCCCCAACCAAGAATTTTCCACAATTCTTGCAACTTTGCAAGGGGGCATAGTAGGTCACCCTCAGTGAGGAGGTGCATTGTCAAGTGCTAATAATTACATGTGTGACTAGGAAATAAGCCTACGAATGCATGCTCATAATTATGAGAACCTTGAGCATGGTTGTTCATATAAGGACTCCATGTCCACTTCCCAATTAAGTGTGCCTCTCTTAATTAAATAGAGAAGCCATAACTCAATACAATTACTTTCCCACATATGGGTGTACTTAGTAATTTTACTCATAATCTCAATGCATGAGCTACCCATTGTTATAATATTGTGGAAGACTTTTCCTAGGCATTATGTGTCTTGTTAGCCTTAAAATTTCTTCAAGGATACCCATCATAGTGAAAAAATGTGTTGTTTACACTAAGTGGGTATTATGAGGTTTACAACAACCCACTATTTAATTTTAATAAATTGGGTACCCTTTTAAGAAACCCATAGAACCTTCATGTTGTGAATAAAATTCAATACTTAGAGAATTTGTTGTACTTCTCGCGTTTAAAATAGTTGAGTTTTCTCAAAGAAACTCTATTGGTTGAAGGATATTATTTTTTTTGGTAAGTATCGTTAAAAGTTTTTTTTTTTTTTATTATAAAATTAATACACATATTTGCTAAGAATTTTTGTTGTATCTTTCAGAGGTATAATGGTTCATAAAGGAAAATCAAAGGCCAATAAGTCTATTGTTCATAATATCAAATCCCAATTGAAATTGATGGAATCAAACGCTGAACCATCTAAAGAAAAGAACCCTAATTCAATTCTTTTCTCTAATACTACCTTAAAGACTCGATTTGCAAGAACCATGTCATGGGAGGAGATGTATGAATTCTTTGAAAATGATGGATGGAGAAATATATAGGGAAATGGCTCAAAAGAAGACTCTACCCATGTTTCAGATAATTTCGAACTCTTCAAGAAAATTGAACTACACAAGGTTCCAATAGACCAAGTATGTTTTGTTATTATGATAAAATGTTAAGTTGGATCATATTTGATGCTTATATTCAAACATGTTCAATATTAAATCATTCCAAGAAAGTTATAGCTTTGTGGAAGCCTAAAGTTTTACTATAAATGTATAAGTTGAGTCCTCTTAAAGTTTATCTCGATAATGATTACATGATAAATTTTGAACAAAAGAAAGGAACATAAAAATGATGTGTTTGGTTGCATAAAGAAATGGATAGATGATTATGTAACTTTTAAGACTAAGAAAACCAAACTCTAGTTAATTCAACAGTTTAAGAACCCTTACACAATTTTAGTTAAAATTTTAGCTATACTTGATGGATAATCAAATTCGGAACATTTCAATATAGAATGGGTTCCCCTCATCTATGGTATTATAAACTATTCTAATAGGCCCAGTTGGGCAGATATATTTGCAAAAAACCTATCAAAGGCCATCAAGTTGTTACAATCATTTCCACCACGATTTGGTCGAAATTTTTATATGTAATCTTTTATAATGGATATTATAGTTCATTTCCATTTCCATTGATAAATTGGAACCGATATTTTAGAAAACACCCCATTGAAGGTTTTAACCCTATACAAAAATCACCTACAAATGAATTCTTAAAACAAAAAAACATACAATAGCGAGAAGGTAAAATAAATACACAAAGATTTCCCCTGGATACCAAAACCAGGAATATCATATTGATTTTTATTATATTCATTTGAATTTTACAATACATATATATACATGATAAAGCATTTGTAAACCCCCACTAACCCTTGATTAAAATATAATTGTAGTTCCTTCACCAAATCTATGAAAAACCATGGGAAGAAAACCATCATGCCCAAAACCATTTGCAAAAAACATGCACAAAACCATGGATAGGTCCACCCCCCATCTTTGGGTCCGTCCAACTATTATTGCATCTGCATAAAATAATTTTTTGCCTGAGGTGCTATCCTAGACCCCATGACACGTGGAAAGAATATAACAGACACCCAACATTCTACCACTTGTTTTCTTTCCACAGATGGAGTCGTAGGAGAGCTTAGTCATTATTCCAGGGCTGAAAATTCCCACTGTTTCTCTACACCAATAAAAATTCTCACTACTCACATACTTTGTCAATGAATCTACAAATTATTCAGAGTGTCCACCTTTACCAGAAATACCTTTTTATCTTCAATCATATCCCTCACAAAGTGATACTAGACATCAATGTTCTTTGTCTTTGAATGAAAAGAAATATTATTTGCTAAGAAAATTACACTTTGGTTGTCACAATCTATCCTTATAGCTCATTGTGCCAACCCCACATTTGAACACAATATATGAAACCAAATTGATTCCTTTCTTGCATGAGTGGCAGCCGCATATTCAACCTCTGTAGTTGGAAATTCCACTACAGATTGTCTCTTGCTCATCTAGTTGGCTGCTCCTCCAAATAGGTTAAACACATACCCACTTTCATATCTTCTCTGATCCAAATATCCATCCCAATCTGCATCAACAAAGCCATGTATGTCTAAAAATATATCCAATCCTAGTCTTCCTTGGTAGCATAGACCATAATCACTAGTGCCACGCAAATACCTAAAAACTTGCTTCACTGTTGTCTAATGGTCCTTCCCTAGTTTTGGAATAAGCCTACTCAATACTCCCACTGCATTTTGAACGTATGATCTATTATAGACCATTGCATAGATCAAGTTACCATTTACACTCACATATAAAACATGAGACATGTCCTCTTCCTCTTCATGTGTCTTGGGACACTTTTCAACGTATAACTTTACACCTACAAGAATATCAACAATCACCAATATGCTATTCTACATATTAAACCTATGCAATATTATTTCAACATGCTTCCTCTGGTTTAACGAGAGCTTCCTCTTTTCCTAATCTCATTTAATTTCGATGCCCAAAATATAGTTTGCAACACCAAGATCCTTCATGTTGAATTTAGAGGACAATTGGGTCTTCAAATCTTGGATAATTTTCTTGTCATTTCCAATCAATAACATATCATCCACATACAAGACCGCATAAATAACATGGTCACAAATTAATTTAAAATACACACATTGATCTTCTTTTCTCCTTATGTAGCCAAGTCCCCATTTATATGTATCAAGTTTTTGATACCACATCCTTGGTGACTTATTTAACCCATATAAAGACTTTTTTAACCTGCATACCAGTACTTTCTTACCCTTCACTACAAAGCCTTATAGTTACTTCATGCCGATCTCTTCTTCAAAATTGTTATAGACATTTTTGTGCCTTACAGCATAAAGCATGAAATGTCAATAATCTAAGGGATCCAAAGTCCCTAAACATGTTGTTCCTACCCCTAGAGGAACAAGGTCGGCAAACCACAGCACTTCAGATCAGTTCTCCACTGAAAAACACTCAAAAACAGGTCAATTTTGGATCAAAGCAGCTGCTCCACTAAGCATCTACGCTGAATGTCAAAAGCTCTATGGTGTACCTGCGCTGCATAGCAAGTGCAACAAAGGCTACCTGCGCTGGGCGTACTTTGACATGTGGAGGAATCTTTTCTCAATGTGCCAGTGCCCAGGAAGCTTCCAAAATGACACTTGGATCAGAAGATTCGCCTAATGATGAGTTAAGAGCTTCTAAAACTCCAAGTGGAAGGTAGAAACTCCGAGTGGACTCAAGGACTGAAGAACAACTGGAGTTGAAGAGGACAACAAGTCACACATCAAGCTGACTTATCTTCACTCCAAAACTCTATATAAGGATCTCATCCCATGGGATCTGGAGAAGGGAATTTAGTGCAAAGAATTGCTGTTGGTTTACAGTTGTGAGTATTGGGTGATTGCTTGAGGGAGGTGAAGAGGAGATTTCTTTCCGTCGGGAAGGTGATGCTGGATTGGACCTCTCACGGTTGTATCACCGCCTGAACCTTACTTCCTTATATTAATAAAGCATTTGAGGTTCTTCTATCCGCATGTGTTTCAATGGTGTATTGTCTTACTTGCGTATTTGATTTATGCTAATCCTTGAATCAATTATGAATGCATGCTTCTTGTAGTTTCCTTTTCTTGTCTTGTTCGCAGGATCTCGTGTAGCTGGGCCCGTGAGAAGACTTGGAGCTGGGAGCAAGCGGCAAATAGAGGAGATTGGATCGACCATTTGTGCAAGACATCGGTAAGTGGATCTCTTCCTTTCGTCTCTTGCATGTCATAAAGAAGTAACTTTAGATAGCTTTGCTTCAGTTGTTGCTAAGGAACTATCACCCTTAGAGTGGGATAGGGTCATTCCGTGTTGGATACTTTTCCCCACAACAGACTGGCGACTCCGCTGGGGATCGTGTCTTGTTGGTAGCTTGTGTTTCTTGCTATTCATTTCTTAAACAAAGGGAGTACCGAATCGAACTGCATCCGAATCCTTCGAATGCAAAGTAGAGGGCAGCTACTCTAGCCCAGTGCTGGGCATGTTTATGATTTGAAGAGCTGATCCACAAGGACTCTTTTTAGCTCTATGTGATAGTGTTCATCTTCCTTAATCATCCTCTAGTGTATACTTGGCTGATAGCCTCTGATTTGGCCAAAAACCATTGATTTTTGAGCAAACTGTGACCCGGAATCTGAGAGAGACGAGAGTTGTCTCTTCAGTGCAGCTGCAGCAAAGGCTACCTGCGCTGCAACGCAGGTCCCGAAGGGGCTACCTGCACTGCATCTCAGATTGACAGTGCAACACCTGCGCTGATCCAGTTTTGCCTTGTGCAACTGGGGTTCCCTCCTGTCTGTTGCCCAGTTTTCAATATTGTTTTTGCAGCCTGTTGTCAACCTGTATACCCAGTTGAAACTACCTTTCTTTGCCTTCATTCCGCCTCAGTTGTATGAAGAAACCGTGATTGTTCTTATTGTATTTCTTGCTTTCATTCACAGTTTCCCATAGCGAAAGTGAACTAGTCTTGCTGTGACCTCTTGGATCTAGACCTGTGAGAAAGTGTCGTTGTGATTCTAAGAGCTAGTTTATTGCTGTTCATAGCTGCTTGAGCATTTGCTTTCGTTATATGGTTTGGATTTCAATATTTCTTGTGTTGAAACGAGTGAATCTTAAGGTGTTCTTTTGATTATTGGACAAAAACTTGTTTGCTTTCACTTGAAATTGAATTCGAAATTATACAACAGCTTTCTTTTTGTAATACATCAACATTAAGGAAGAAGAAAAGAAATACTTGCATTGTGCATGTGCATTTTAACAGTTTGCATGTCGATTTAGGAAAAGTGCATCAGTGTGTGCTCTATGATCTGTTTGAAAAGATGATGTCTTTCTTTTCCCTCAGTAGTTAAGATTTTCATAAGTTGAAAGAATTGAAAAAGCTTGCTTATCATTCTTAGACTGCATTTAGGAGTTGTATCATACATCACGTGGTGATCCATAAAGGCAAACTGCTAAGCAAGATCAACCTAAAAAGAACTGAATTTATCTAACAACGCTTTGAAACATAACGAAACACAGTAGAGGTCTAGGTAGAGACGTGTTCCGACGTCGTTAAACATAGTGACCGTCGATCTCTACGAAGGTGGGTGATTCCTCCTGAGAGACGATAGCACTAATACGGATTTGTGCCCCCGCGTACCGTCGCGTATATTGAGGGACCCCTATAGGAACAAAGCCTTTATCCATAGGAAGCCGTGTCGGCCGCCCTACTGATCGCGATGCAGTGAACACAGCATTCACGAAGATCGACCACTCGTACCGTAAAACGTATTCTGTGGTTTCGCGAAAGATTTGGCACACCCTCTGCCTAGAACTCCAGAGTAGTTTATTTTGGCCTTTTTCAAACTCTATAACTGAAAAAGTCCATCCGAGCATTTGTCACTTCGGGCTCGTTAATACATCGAAGGAGACTAGAGTCATCTTTAGCTTTTTCTCGACTCTTAAAAAGTGAAAAAGCAAGTTGTGTCTAAAGCGTCGTCATATAAAATTCATTTTAAACGGAACATAATCACCTCCTATTCCTGCGTTGATCTTCGAAGTTAGTCTTTTAGCATCGTAAGTTCTTGTAGAATTGCTAAGAAATCTTTTGGATAGACTAGATATGTCTGAACAACCGTCGACATCTAGGACTGTGTCGTCTGACATAGCAGCAACAGAACCTCCTGCTGCTACTCCAACGATGTTCGCTGGTATACCATCTGTCCCAGCAAATTGTCAACAACAAGCCGGAGTCCAATCAGGGACGACAATATGGTTAGTTCCTTTTTCTTCATCCGGATTATCATCTGGTACTTCTTATGTTGAAACTCAACAAATTGATCCAATGTGTCTTCAAAGGCCAATTTACCCTTTAAGTACTGGATTTCCACCATGTGGAGGGCAGTATGCTCTTTCATTGTTCCCTCCTAGAGAACAACCATATGAGAGTTTACAACAAGGATCAGGTCAAACTGGAATTACATCCAGCGATTGGGTACCAATACTACCGCAACAACCAGGAGTTGTATATTCAATGCAACCAGTACACCCTGTGTCGAATAATACCACCACACCTGCTATGGTGAATGCGTTGCAAGTACGAGCGCTACCTGTTGTATGTCAACCCCAAGGTTCTCAGGTTGTAATACAACAACCTCTTGTCTCAACGGCTCAATCACAATCTCAGGGTACTGCCTCCTTATCTGGAGCGACTCAGGCTCAAACAAGTACTGTGACTCCTCATCTTGGTCAATCATCCAGTATTGGTCAACAGCAAATGGTCCAACAACCAGAGCTGGTTCAATCTCAACAACCGCCGTTCCAGCAATCATATCAAGGCCCTGAGCAACAGGTCTTTGTAAGTAATGGGCAACCATGCTATAATGGTTATGCCCATCAACCTTGTCAAAGTTGTCAGCATTATGCTGGTCTGCAAAGACCCATTGCTCAGGCGATACCATCTTATCCTGGATATGCTTTGCCCAACCTGAACCAACAGTTGCCTTTTGTAGCAACTCTAGAATTACCAGATCTAAACCGGCTGACCAATGATCCAATTGCTTATACCCCTTGGTGGCCAGCAATTCCGCATAAACTTCCATCGGACATTCCTAAATTCAATGGAAATCCAGGTGAAGACCCATCGAATCACGTCATGACTTTTCATCTGTGGTGTTCATCGAACACTCTAAACGATGATTCGATAAGACTTCGCCTCTTCCAGAGGACATTGACAGGTCCAGCGGCTAAATGGTACATTGAATTGCCAAGAGCCTCTTTCGACAATTTCAGCTCCTTAGCCACGACTTTCTTAACCCATTTTCAATTACCAATCAGGTATGAAACAGGAACCGAAATACTGACCAACTTCAAACAAACGACAACTACTCACATATCTGATCATATACATGAGTGGCGTCGTCGTCGTAGGACGGTGAAAACTTACGTTCCCGATTAGCTGTTAGCTGAATGGTTTATAAAGTCGTTACTTCCGGCTATAACGAAAGATGTGGCCAAGGGAGGAGTCGTAACAGAGGAGCAGGTCATTGCTCGCGCTCAATATTTAGACTTAGTATATACCCAGTCTGGCACGCTCTACGACAAAATACCTGACGCCCCTAGACCTGAATTTTCAATTCCTCCCCCTCCTAAATCGAATACTGACTCTCACGCCAGTAATGGCGTGACTGGCAAACGCAAAATTTCTAGTCAAAATGCAAATGAGGAACTTCTTGCCTCAGAAGTAAACGCCATGTCGACCGACAAAGGCAAACAACTGAAGCAACCAGAGGGCAAGAAGAAAAAGAAAAGGAAAGGGAAACCCCCGACAGGGTGTCATATATGCAATGAGGATCATTGGACGAAAGATTGTCCACATATAGCTGAAGTTAAGAAGCTCTTTAAGAGTTCGAAAACCCCAGCAATATTGACTGGTCCGTTTCCTAACCCAGGCCAAAATCTAGTTGCTAATCGAAATGCTTCCCGATCCCAAGTGCTTATGTTGTCCACCTCAAAGCAGCAGAATAATGCTTTGACAAGGAATAAAGATTACAGGAATCCAAAGCAGTTGAACAACAAGGCAAATAAACAACCTAGTAGTTCAACAACAACTTTGACCAAAGTCGTGCCACCCATCATTCCTGAACCAATGATAAAGTCGCCAAAGGGAGTAGTACACAAATCGACATTTAATCCTCGTGCAAAAATAGCACAGAATTATAATATAGTAGAGGACCTGGCCCAATCGCCGTCCGCTATGTCGACACTTGAGGTACCGCAAAATTGCCCCTCCCAAGAGCAAGCTTTACTATCAGCGATAAGTGGGATTGGCCCAATGGATTCCAATCTTGTGGCCTTTGATCATGAAGGATATGACCCTCAGTTACCAGCTCAACTAGCTTTCCTTATTCAAGTGAAAGCCCTCAACAAAACTGTTCATCGAACAATTATTGATGAGGGGGCATCTACATGTCTTATGTCGATGAGTTGCTGGAAAAATTTAGGCTCACCACCCTTGTCAAAATCGTCAACGACATTAAAAGCATTTGATGGACGATCATACACTCCATGCGGGATTTTAAGTAACTTACAAGTTGAACTGGGGGGCAAAACAGTAGAAGTTGATGTGGAAGTAATCGACGGAAACCTCGATTACAACATCCTACTGGGAAGGCCCTGGATATATACCATGGCTGCAGTTGTGTCGACCTACTTCAGGAGGATTGTATTTCCTTTTCAAGGAAAAATTACAATCGTCGACCAACAAACATTTCTCCCCAACAGTTCTCAAGTTACGGGAAGCAGCACAATGATCCAGGAAAGTAATCAATCGCTCCAAAATATTGGAGTAGGTCTCCTAAAAGACCCTGCCTTAATGAGTACTTTTGCCCTACCGCCGGCAGGGAATCTGGCGGAAGTAGCCACAGTGGAAACCTACAATATGAAATCTTCTATATCCAACGGATTCGGAAGATTCCTAAATATTTTGTCAGCATGGATCATCGCCCTAATGGAAATACTGTAAATACAATGGGCTTCGAGGACAGTTCTTATCTCATGTCAACCTCGTTTAAAAAATGAAACAAGGAGACATGAGGATAGTTCTTTTACTATGTCAACCTCATTAAAAAATGAAACAAATCCCCTTTTCAAAATTCAAAGGTAAACCTTCATTCCAACCACCAAGTTGAGTGCAATGAAAGTTGGGGGGCACCCTCCTTTGACATGCGTTATTATGATGCTGGGGGCATGCAAAAGAACGAGCAGTTTTGGCAAAGTTCATGCTCGTTAAAAAATAAAAGCAAAACGAGCAGTTTTGGCAAAGTTCATGCTCGTTAAAAAATAAACGCAAAACCGAGCAGTTTTAGCAAGAGTTCATGCTCGTTAAAAAATAAATGCACCTGTGAGCAAGCTTCCCCCAGAGTTCAAGCTCATCAAGAAAAAATGAACCGGTAAATGACCATTTGAGACCGTAAATCCATCAGCCATAAAAGCCTTGGTCGTGTTTGCACCATCACCTCCACTTTTCATTTGGCTGATCATTCACATCCACTTGATTGTTTACCTATTTTGAGGAACAGTTGCGAAGAGTGATTTCACTTAGCCATCCTTGTAACACTGCCGTGATTGGAAAATTCCAACCTATACCTGGAATCTGCTGCTGTCCCTGTTTATCACTCGTTCCTCAAAATACGAGTCTTCTTTGAGCTCTTTTCACTGACTCGTAAAATATGAAAAGTTTGCCGAGTTTTGGCCTTCCAGCTCGTTAAAAGGACCGGAAGAGCTATCCCTCCTCTAGATTTTAATCTTTTTGGACCTGAGGGATTATTGCACAAAAAGATCGAGCGCTTGTCTAGTTTGGCTCGATAAAGATATCGAACATTCATCCCTTCTGTATTGTTTTATACTTTTTCGGACTTAAGGGATTAGATGACGAAAAAGGACCCCTGGATTCCACTTTATGTACCCTTTTCAGACTCTCTAAAAATGAAAAGGACCGAGTTGTCTTTGTCGCTGGGCTCGTTAAAAATATTAGATAGCGACAAACTTGTCTTTAGACGAGAACGAGTTTCCCTATCGTTAGGCTCGTTAAAACATAGCGATGGGCTTGCCCGAAGGGCAGGTTATAGAACAAGCATATGTTATCCTCCTCAAGCTTGACAAAAATAAAGAGGTACTGGTCAGAAATGACTGGGGAAAAATTGGGAAGAATCTCAAAGCTTAATGGTAGCAAGTCGCTCTTGAACATGACACTTTTGCCTCCGTAAATATCGGGATGGGTTATTATCATTCACCGGTCCCTTCACCATGGTCTCGCCATACCATCCATACATGGGGTAATGCTACCGATCCATCACATCAGTGTCGTTATATGTTCAAGAGATGTCATTCAGAAAGTGTCAACCGGGTCCCATCCACTACCATACATCATCTTTCATCCTTCCATGACCGCCACCCTAAATCATATTTCACAGATCGTTTTCACCATCATCACTAGCTCCGTTCCGTGTCACTGATGTGGGATTCATTAAGGCCCTCCTTTGACGGATCACTTCTTGTCGACATCAGCTCATTATCCAAGAAGTTGATCTAGGAACACCCCCTCAGTACTTTGAAGCTTGCATGCCTCAATGGCAAGTTTCTCACTTCCGGCGATAGGTATACATTAATGACCTTCGACCGGGAGACTTTGCGTGGTGTTCGACGCCAAATCCCATATTCACACCACGTGAATTGTGCTGCAGTACCTTGAGGGTCATCATCATTATTGGTGATTCCTCTCGCGCTTGTTAACAGTTTACATTATTGACTGGTAATCAAGCGATGTCTTTCCATGTTCGACTCCAAGAAATTCTCACATGGATCGACTTGTACTTAAAGTGAAGATCGGACAAGTTTGAAGACCTCGGATCTAGTTTCATCCATCCGGGCTGCGATATATATTCAGGAGATAAAAACATAGACATGTGCAGCAGATGATCATCCTACTAAAAGGATGATAATTAAAAGCAGAGAATTATCAGTCTATTATCAGACGATCGTCTGTTTATGTACAACAAATGTATTTATAAAGCTGAGCATGGGAAATGCCCACATCAGCTAGATCATGAAAAGAAAGTATGAAAAGATAATGTATTGTATTGTATTTTGTTACAGGTCACCTCCCGACGATTGAATGAACTTCGGATCCTCCTAATAAAGCATTTCACCCGATAAACGACCTCATACTTTAGGGGGCAACTGTTATAGACATTTTTGTGCCTTACAGCATAAAGCATGAAATGTCAATAATCTAAGGGATCCAAAGTCCCTAAACATGTTGTTCCTACCCCTAGAGGAACAAGGTCGGAAAACCACAGCACTTCAGATCAGTTCTCCACTGAAAAACACTCAAAAACAGGTCAATTTTGGATCAAAGCAGCTGCTCCACTAAGCATCTGCGCTGAATTTCAAAAGCTCTATGGTGTACCTGCGCTGCATAGCAAGTGCAACAAAGGCTACCTGCGCTGGGCGTACTTTGACATGTGGAGGAATCTTTTCTCAATGTGCCAGTGCCCATGACGCATCCAAAATGACACTTGGATCAGAAGATTCGCCTAATGATGAGTTAAGAGCTTCTAAAACTCCAAGTGGAAGGTAGAAACTCCGAGTGGACTCAAGGACTGAAGAACAACTGGAGTTGAAGAGGACAACAAGTCACACATCAAGCTGACTTATCTTCACTCCAAAACTCTATATAAGGATCTCATCCCATGGGATCTGGAGGCGGGAATTTAGTGCAAAGAATTGCTGTTGGTTTACAGTTGTGAGTATTGGGTGATTTCTTGAGGGAGGTGAAGAGGAGATTTCTTTCCGTCGGGAAGGTGATGCTGGATTGGACCTCTCACGGTTGTATCACCGCCTGAACCTTACTTCCTTATATTAATAAAGCATTTGAGGTTCTTCTATCCGCATGTGTTTCAATGGTGTATTGTCTTACTTGCGTATTTGATTTATGCTAATCCTTGAATCAATTATGAATGCATGCTTCTTGTAGTTTCCTTTTCTTGTCTTGTTCGCAGGATCTCGTGTAGCTGGGCCCGTGAGAAGACTTGGAGCTGGGAGCAAGCGGCAAATAGAGGAGATTGGATCGACCATTTGCGCAAGACATCGGTAAGTGGATCTCTTCCTTTCGTCTCTTGCATGTCATAAAGAAGTAACTTTAGATAGCTTTGCTTCAGCTGTTGCTAAGGAATTATCACCCTTAGAGTGGGATAGGGTCATTCCGCGTTGGATACTTTTCCCCACAACAAAAATCCCCAAGAAGAAATGTTGTCTTCATATCCATCTGTTCTACCTCAAAATCAAAAGCAACAACAACAGATAAAATTAATCTAATAGAAGCTAACTTGGAAACAGGAGAAAAAATATTTCCAATATCAATTCCCGACACTTGGGAATAACCTTTCTCTATCAACCAAGCTTTGTATTTATCCAACTTTCCTTCTGAATTCATCTTATTCTTAAACGCCCATTTGTTTCCAATGGGTTTCCTTCCATCCAATGGCTCCACCAAATCCGAAGCCTTATTTTTGTCCAAATATGTCATTTCATCAACTATGGCCTACTTTTAGAGTTTTCCATATTTTGAATCCACTGCCTCCCTGACAGTTTTTGGATCATCATCAGTAATACATAAATAAAAGTTTGAATAGAAAGAAGATGTAATATACCTCTATGGCTTCCTTCTCTCTCAAAATATCCTTAAAACTGAAGTGTGTGACTCTCCCTCTTCTGACTCTTGTTATGTTGTAGAGTCTGATTCTTCCTCCTTCAACTCAAAATCTATATTCTTAGTTTCCTTTGGTAAGACTTCATGTTTAATATATTCTTTAACTTCTCTAAACACCACATCTTGGTTGTACATGACCTTCCTTGTTTCTGGGTTCCAAATATTATAACATGTTAAACCATCCTTATACCCAATAAAGATGCACGTTTCAAATTTACTATCCAACTTGTTATTTTCACCTTGGGAACATGTACATATGCATCACATCCAAATAGCCTCAGATGTGAAAGAGAGGTTTCTTACTAATCCATACCTCATGTGGAGTCTTATCCTCCAATGCTGGTGAAGGTGATATGTTACATAGGTAACATGGAGTATCTATTGCCTCTGCCCAGAATTCATGTCCTAACCAGGCACCACTAAGCATGATTCTTGCCTTCTGCATAAAGGTCCTATTTATTCTTTCCACAACTCCATTTTGTTGAGGTGTGTATGGGTAGTATTCTACTATGCTATACCACACTTCTTATATAACTCTTCAAATTCACTCTTGCAAAACTCTCCACCATTATCAGTCCTCAACACCTTGATCTTCTTCTTTCTCTGATTTTCCACCAAAGCCTTAAATTATTTAAACCTATCAAAGACTTCTATTTCTTCCTGAGGAAATATATCCATTTATTCTTCAAGGATTCATATATGAATGAGACAAATTACACAAACTTCCCTAGTGATGGAACTGATACAGGTCCAAACACATCACTATGCACAAGCTCTAATATCCCTTTCGCCCTCTTTGCACTAGAGGGGAAACTTACTCGATTTTTCTTCCCATATACGCAATGTTCACATAAATCAAAATTTAGAGGGAAATTATACATACCTTCTACCATACCATTACCATGTAGTATTCAAAGGCCCTTCTCTCCAATATGTCCAAGTCTTTTATGACACAACATAGCCTTTTCTCCAGAGACCACTAGATTTCCTACTCCACTTTCAGGAACCATAGAACTGTTGCACCCATCAATAACAGTATTTCCCAAAATATTTTACAAAATTCCAATTCGATCTCCCCATGTCAATACCAGTGTTCCATGAACCATCGTGCAAGTATCTTTCTCAAACACTGTTTTTACACCTGCATCATCCATCTTGCCTACAAAAATTAGATTTCTAGCCAATGCAAGAATGTACAGAACATTAGGAAGTGTTCTAATCCTTCTACCTTGCAACTTCAACTTTAATTTTCCAAGTCCTATGATTCTATACTTCCTGTTATCCCTAGGAAGACATCACCACCATCATATTTCTCATACTCATAGAACCACTCCTTATGTGGAGTGAAGTGAAAGGATGCACTTGAGTCAATCAACTATGCCTCATAATCTACATGTGTACTTGAAGAAGAATCCAAGTACACATCCCCACCTTCATCTGAGGTGCTTTTTTCCTCTGTAGAGGGAGCGTCATCAAATCCCTTTCCTTTCCCTAGAGTTTTAGATTTACAATCCTTTTTGTAGTGCCCTTCTTTTCCACATTTCCAACATAGCTTTACATGCTTTCCTAGAGATTTAGATTTCACTCTAGATTTAGGTCTCCCACTTGAGGACATATTTCTATTTCTATTTTGGGATCATCCTATTACAAACAAGGCATCTCCATTCTGGATCTTCGTATTTTTCCATCTCATTTCCTCTGACAACAAGGATGAGACTATTTCATCATACTTCAAGGTAGTTGTATTGTTAGCTATAGCAAAAACTAGACTATCCCAAGAATATGGTAGAGAACACAACAGGTTGATGCACTTACCTTCATATAAAATTTTAATATCAATAAATAACAACTAACTTACCATAGTTTTGAAGGCATTAACATGCTTTATCACCGACTCTCCATCCTTCATCCTCAGGTTATACCAATTTTTTGACAAGAATAATTTTTTCACTAGATATTTAGATTGATACAAATTCCATAACTTGTACCACAAATCCTTTGTCATAGCTTCCCCTGATACATTCAACAATACTAAATCTGAGAGACACAATCATATTGTGCTCTTCGCCTTCCAATCTAACTTCGACCAGTCCTCTGTCAACATTCTTGTTAGTGTCGTAACTGGATCTACAATGATCCACTCATCTCTATCCACCGACAAATCCTCGATCTTGAGCTTCCATAGCCCAAAAAGTTGTCCATTTAATTTCTCGATCTCTATCTTTCTATTCACCATTTTCTTTCACCACAAGAATTGATCCTGTAGATCTTCCACTGTAACAAGGTCTACCACGAGCTTGAGAAAAACCCCTCAGTAGAAAAGGTGTCCCCTTGAATATGAAACAACTCTGATACCAAATGAAGGTTTTAACCTTACATAGAAATTATTTTCAAATGAATTATTAAACCATAAATATATACAACAACCGAACATTAAAAAAAAAGATACAAATTTTCCCTTGGATCCCAAAACCAAGAATATTAGATTGATTTTTCATTATATTCTTTTCAATGTTACAATACATATATATACATACTGAAGAATTCATAGAGCCCAATCCACTAACCCTAGATTAGAATATAACTATAGTTCCCTTGACCATATCTACAAAATACCATGGGCAGAAAACCATCATGCCCAAAACCATGGGTAGGTCCACCCACCATCTTTGGGTCCACCCCCCATCCTTGGGTCTATCCAACTATTATTAGGTCCCCATAAAATAAATTTTGTTTGAGGCACTACCCCAAACCCCATGACACATGGAAAGAATATAATACACACCCAACAACCATTCATAATTTTTTCTCTATACTCTAGGAAAGCAAATATAATAATCATTTCTATGATCTTTGTCATAATATCATGTTTTATTTTTATCAAATTCTTCTTGGGAAGTCCCCACCTAGAATAGAAAAAGAAACACAATCATTATTACAAGGTATTGGAGTTTTGTTTATGGAAGAAAAGTTTTTTAATTTCAGAATTTATGGATGTGAAGATTCTCCTTATGTAATTGCAAAATTTAGTCCTGAAAGACTTGCAATAAGAGAAATAGCCAATGAAATGACACTCAATGGAATTGAAAAGTTATTAATTCACAGAAACTTTGGCCTAATTTTCCTATTAAAATTGGCCAAATGACTCTTAAAGACAAAGAACATGCAATGGTTGAAGAAAATGGAATTCATGAAGTTTTGTTACATTCTCTCCATTTTTATAGATATGATCTAGTTGATGTTGTTAATGTTCATCAAAAATCTGTTATGTACTCAAAAAATCCCATTCTTCAAGAACCAATTTTTGATTTTTCCTGTAGATAAGTTGACTCTTTTGATTAGGTTATCTATAAAGTGTTTTGTTAGTTGAACATGGAGCAAGAATAAAATCTACAAAATTTCAGATAAAATACTTATTTGTATTATCTTTAACAAAGAAGTAAAATCTCTATTATTCCTTTTTGATAGGTTGAAAATGAAAAAATGTATTGGCGTCTCTTTAATAAAATTATAGCAGTAATGAACCTAAAGGGATTCAGTATTTTCAAGATCAACAGTTCAAAAATGAAGAGGACATTTAGTAGTTAGATCAAACATAATATATTCAGTCATAACCTAATGAATAACAATAGATAGAAGAAGACATACAACAACCAAGGCTTATTGAATAGTAAGAAAATTAGGTTGAATCTTCTTTTCAAGAAGAAGAAATAGAAGTATAGAGCATTACTCTTGAAGAGAAAATAACAAGGAAATTGAAGAATAAGTAAGTCAAACATAGAATCTAGGTGATTATAAAACCACTGATGAAACACTGATAGTACCAAAAAAATTATATCATCCAGATAGTCATCAAATGGAGCAAACCTAGGAAATTTCTGAAAGCCTCGTTCCCTCTACACAAATGATCGAGGTGATTTCTCTAGGAGTTGTTATGAATCCTTTGGAAAAAAATAATGTATATTTTTCTTTTCCTTTTAAACACATTGATGAAGTTGATCCAATGAAAGAGACATTAGTGTCTCTTGGAGATTACTTTTTCAGTTCACAACCTAAATCAATTGTCAAAAGATCAAAGAAGAGAAAACTTGATCCATCAACAATTCAAACTTCACAAGCAATAATTTGATAAGGAACAGGTGACCATATAAGCAGAGCCATGGAAATAACCTCAACCCTTGGGGCTTTTGCTTTAGCTAATCAATTATAAGTGTAGGAACTATTTGATGAAATAAATAAGAGCCAAAGTAAAATCAAAGAATTGCATAACGAATTGGAAAACAATAGAATTTCCCATGCGAAAGAATGGAAATCCCCTGCCACTATGTTATGAGAAGTTTTTTTCATGGCCATGACACAAGTAGAAGAGAAGCATTGAAGAAAAAAATCTAAAGAAAAATGTTGTATAGGAAACAAACTATTGAAATTGAAAGTAGACATGCTCAACAGAAGGAATATCTGAGATAGGTTCAAGCTAAATAAATTGAGATATCAAAAGAAGAGTTTGAGATCAATGCTCAAACAATTTCTACAGGTTTTCAAGATGTATTACCTCTTTAGAAGAACAAATAAGTCAATTAAAGAAAAAACCTATAAAAGCGAAGGTATTGAAATATTAGGATATTATTGTTAAGGATAAAATCAAGAAAGTTGTGTTAAAACTATTCAACCAATTGAATAAAATTTATAATCTTTATCACGATTTAAAAACCTTGATAGATCAAGCTTATGTTCAAATGGAAGATGAAAATGGACTACTAAAATAATTTGACAAAATTTTCGTGTGGAAAACAAATAAAAAATTGATGTTTTAGGTAAATTCTCTAATAAATATAAGAGAATGATGCAAATATCACTAGATCAAAGAAAATCTAACTTCCTAATCATTAAATAATGGATCAAGGAATATTTTGGTTGGTGTGATTCTATTTTTGATACCACATTAGATATCATTGAAGAATCCAATATGCCTCATCCAGGAGGAATTAGGGAAGTATTAGTTTTGACCATTTGTGTTGAAAATAGCAACAATAAATGTTAAATATAGAAGTGCTAAAAATAGCACTGCCATAAATAGCATTTAGGGATACCTTCCTATTTTAGTTAGTCCCTGAACTAAAATAGAGAAGTAAAATTCGAATTTGATCTTAGCAGTTGTTTGTAAAATAATTAATTAATTCATCTTGAGTTAATTAGTTGTGGAAAATCAAACATGAAGTCTATGTGGGCACATGCAACAGTTATCCCATTAATTGAGGAATTTATCCATCAGTTAAAGAGATAAGGATGAGTTGTAATTTGAGTTGTAATTAGTTAGCTCAGTTAACTGAGTTAAGTCCAGTTAGATTAGTTCAAACAGTTTGTTGAATTAATTGTGAGTTTAGTTAGTTAATGCATGCATGCATGCATGTGTTACAGATCCATTTGGGCACATCAACCCCAACTTATGGATCGATGCTATTAGGGCCCATCAACCCCTAGTACAGTTGTTACATGCCCTAAAGAAGTTAGTCATCAGAATTCCTTACTCCCAAAGAAGTTCCATCATTGAAGACATCCAAAAACCACCTCTAAGAAGATCAGCGCAGGTAGGCCTTCCTTAGGGTGTGTTGCAATGAAAACCATGCATTAACAGGGTGATATGTAGTGCACTTAGCCCCTCTTTGACCTGCACTAGGTGAAGTTGAGCAAAGTTTCGTGAGGGTTTAAAGATTCCTTATCCATTGAAAGCCTCTAGAAGTTTCTCAAATGCCACATGCTCCTTTGAGTTCGCCTTTGGATGAGAAAGGGAATTAGGAAACATCAATTCCCTATCCCTCCTTCCATGGAAATGATTTCTAAATTTAGAAAGGCATTCATTACCTCCATTGATAGCATAACCTCCTTCACTCACCTATAAATAGATCACTCATCTAAGAGATCTGGGCTGGAAAATATTGAGTTGTAAAGAGATGCTGGTGGTATGAGATTAGGATTGAGTGCAAGTATTGTGATATTGTTGGAATGTCTTGCTTTTCATGAGGTGAAGAAGGATTGAATTGGAAGGATGACACTGGATCGAACTCACATTGGTTGTAATCTTTCCTCTTATCAATAAAGTTTTCGAGATTTTTCCCTTATGCTTGTGTTTATGTTAATGCATTCATGTGTATATCATGTTTTCGATTCCATGTTATTTATGAACAATAGATCATTATGCTTTGACGAGCTTTTGTTTCTGTAAGTTGTGCAGGTACTTCTCAAGCGATTTAAGTACGGGAAGGAGAAGCGAAATCGATCAAGGGAGATAAGGAACAAGCAAAAGTTACAAGTAGGTTCCTTGTCCCTTATTTTATCTGTTGTTTATAGGAAAAATTAAGATTGCTTTGACTGTTGTTTCTAGATCAGCTACTAGATCTAGAGGGTTAGGCATTTTTCCAAGAACACTAAATATTCCCAAAACAAACTGGTGACTCCGCTGGGGAACACATTTTCCCTTTTTAGTAGCTAAGTAGCCTCTTAGAACATTCCAATAAACTGTACTTTCTATTGTTTATTGAATTCAAGTCTAAATTCACTAAAAATTGAATCAAATTTAAGCCAAAAACACCTTTAGAATTGCTCACTGTCATCAGCACACTGTCTCTAACTGAGACTTGCACTGCAGTGCACTTCCCGCATGAGTACAGAGCGATTCAGCGCACTGTCTATCACTACAGCCTGCGCTGATCTCTTGAGGATCAGTTTCCCATCTAGGAGCTGAAGTTTTTGTCAATTTTCATCATTTTGAATTGCTTGTTGAAAGTAAATGATGTCTCATCTCTGAAAACCAACCTTTCATCTCCTTAATTTGGCCCTGTTTAGACTAGGATTGGTGCATGTTTTTTATGTATTTTTTTTGTCATTTGCAATCCATTGTCGAAAAGTAGTTTGATCGATTGTTCTGTCGGTAGAAAAGTGTTGTAAAATCGTCATTTTCTTCAAAAAGTGAAGTGTCGTAAAATCCTCCTTCATAGATAATCGATTGATCTATTTGTGCATTTGATTTGTATTTTCATTTAAAGTGTCGAAAAAATTCATTTCTTCAAAATTGAAAGTGTCGTTCAATCTTCCTTTCTCTCTTAGAAGAAATTGTCATAAATCGCCATTTTTTATGAAAAAGTTCTGAATCATTTATGGATTAGTTTTTCTTATTGCATTATTCACATTAAGAGAAACTGAAAAGAAATACATGCAATTTGCATTTTAGAGTTTCAGTTTGTGTGCTAAAAGGAACATTTAGGGAATTGCATTAGTTTGTGCTCTTTTTTGTTTGTTCAAAAGTACTTCTATGCTCTATCCCTCATAGTTTGGATTTTCATTGTTGAAATTAAATAAAAAGAGTGTTTATCATTCTAGTTGCATTCTTAGGAATTTTAGAACACATTTCACGGTGAACCTTCAAAGGAAAATTTCTAAGCAAGATCAACTTAAAATAAACATCAATTAATCTAAAAATTCTTTGGAACTTAACGAAAAACATCTAGAGGTCTAGGCTAGAGACATGTTCTGGCGTCTTTAAACCTAGTGGCTGTTGTTTTCACTGAAGTTTGGATGATTCCTCCTCTTTGATTTGATAAGTGCTAGTACAAACTTGCGCTCCATGTACCGTCGTGTATATAGTGGGAGACCCCAATAGGTTGAAATCTTTTATCCCTAGGAATCTGAGTCTGCCGCCTTACTGATCGTAACGCACTGAACACAACATTCAGGAAGATTGACTGTTGTACGTAAAGTCCTTGGTAATTTCTCTTTCATTTATCACCAAGGTGTATATTGTAGTTTTGCGATTTGTCTAGTAAACCCTCTTGTCTAGAGTCTCCAGAGTAGTCACTTTCATTCCTTTTCAACTCTTTAAAAGTAAAAGGATCATCTAAGCACTTGTCCAGGCTCATTAAAAATTGAAGGCGACTAGAGTCATCTTTTGTTTTTTCTCGACTCTTTAAAACTAAAAAAGCAAAGTTGTGTTCCAGTGTCATTAAAATTAATTGACCACGAATAACATCCTTATTCCTTAGTTGAGTTTAAGTTGATAAAGTAATCCGCAATCATGGAGGAAAGTCAACACAAACCTCGTCGTTCATGGAGAACAGCGAGTCAACTGCCTTTGCCTCCCAAAGCGACACCAATTCGGACAAAGCAGTCTCGTTTAACTGAGTCTAGTGCAACAAGAACTCCTATTTCTTCATCTGGCTTGTTTGAAACATTTGTTTCAACAACTATAGAGACTCCAGTTACTCCAATCATTTCTAGTACATCTGTTCCTAAAGAGGAAGTTTCACAGTTACCTGAGGACATTAGCACTGATCCTAGTGTAACAGCAACCGAGGTTGTCCAACAACAAGTTGATACTCAATTTGAAATTGTTCAACCAGAAAGTACTCTGAACATGAAATAGCTCCATTAGGAGTTGGTCCAGAATCTATCCTTGTTCCAATAGAAGTGACATCTAAACCAGAAGTTGTTCAGGCACCTCCCTTTGAAACTATTGCTCATTTACCTAAACATCTAGACTTCGAATTTCAACATTCAAAAGTTATTACCCCTCTGACATCAGTCACTGTTGAAACTACACTTTCGTCAACACTAGGAATCTTTTACGGAGCTAACGGTCAACCTCTTCCACCAAATTTGATTGCCATAGAAGAGATAGTAGAGGATTCTACACCTGAAACCCTGTTTCACTTTGGAACTAGGATTAATATTTATCCTGCTACTCCTGATTACTTTGCTTCATCTGATCCTGCTTCCTTGCAAGTTCCCATCAAATCTTTGGGACAACTCTTGGGCTGGTTAACTATGGCTGAACAACTATCAACATCCAAGACTATATCATTTGATGCAGCTGTAGCAAAATCTTCTGATGTAACTCCTTCAATGTTTTCTACCACACCTGAGTCACACCTATACAGTGAATCATCCGTCCCGGTTGGTTACCAATCATTGTTTAGAAACCACTCAGGGGTTTCTTCTGCACCATGGTCATCACCCATGTACTTGTATAGAACTCAACCTAGTTTTTCTCAAATGGGAACTCAACAATTTGATAATTTGGGCAATCTAGTCATCAAAGACTGGTGTATCCATTAAATACTGGATTACAACCATATGGAGAGCAATATGCTTATTCACCATATCCTCCCTATTATGGAGGACAACCATATGGTAATTTCCCACAATATTCAAGTCAACTAGGAATTAGAGTTTGTCAATGGCAACCAGTAATGCCCAACCAACCAAGGCTTGTGCATCCAACACAACCAATGCAAACCATGTCAAATATCCATACTACACATGTTGTTACTATTGTGCCACAATCACAACCTCAAACTATTGTATTTAAACCAGTACAAACTGATCCTTCTTCCTTGCAACCACAAGTTTCAAGTCAAGAGGTTCAAGTTTCTCAAGTTGTTATACAACAACCACTTGTTTCTAGAACCTAGCAACAACCTCAGGTTAGTATACCTTTATCTGGATGACCTAGGCTTACACTGGTATAGTTGATCCACAACTTGGTCAATCTTTCATTACTGGGCAACAACAGTTGGTTCAACAACCATGGCTACCGAATGTCCAACAACGCCAATTCCAATAGCCCCAATACCAGTTTTGACTCTATTCACAAGCTCAAACTAGTTTTGGTCAATATCAAGCTTGCCAAGGACCTGGTAAACAAAGCTTTGCAGGTTATGGACAACCACAATTCCAATCTAGTTATCAACAACCACCTTATACTGGTTTTGTCCAACAACCTTACCAAGGTTACCAAATGCAGATGCCCTATGCTGGTATGCAAAGACCTATTGCACAGGCAATTCCATCATATCCTAGGTATGCTCAACCTGACTTGAATCGATAGTTGCCATTCGTAGCAACTTTAGAATTACCAGATTTAAACCAGCTCACTAATGATCCAATTGCATATGCGCCTTGGTGGCCGATGATTCCTCATAAGTTACCATCTGATATTCCAAAGTTTAATGGAAATCTTGGAGAAGACCCATCGAATCATGTTATGACCTTTCATCTATGGTGTTCATCCAATACTTTGAATGATGATTCGATCAGACTTCGTCTTTTCCAAAGAACGCTTACTGGTCCAGCTACTAAATGGTACATTGAATTACCAATAGCTTCTTTTGATAACTCACCATTTTAGCCACTACCTTTTTAACCCACTTCCAGTTACCTATCAGGTACGAGACTGGAACAGAACTCCTGACCAACTTTAAACAGACTACCTCCACCCATATATCAAATCATATTCATGAGTGGTGGCGTCGTCGTCGAATGGTTAAGACATATGTTCCCGATCAGCTTTTAGCTAAGTGGTTCATAAAATCCTTGTTGCCATCAATCACTGAGGATGTGGCAAAAGGAGGAGTTGTCACAGAAGAGCAAGTTATCGCTCGTGCATAATATCTGGATTTAATTTACACACAATCTAACAAACTCTATGATAAAATTCCCGATGCACCTAGACTAGCCTTCACTGTTCCACCACCTCCAAAATCGAGTAGGGACTCTCATGCCAGCGATGGTGTGATTGGTTCTTCAAGCACATAGGTAGCAAGAGGACCATCTGGTTAAACTCTTGCTATCTCCAATCAAACTGCAAATACATCAGAAAACATTCATGCCTCTGAGATTAATGTCATGTCATTTGACAAAGGCAAGAATCAAAAGCAACCGAGAGGTAAGGAAAAGGGGAAGAATAGCAAAAAGAAACAAGAAAATTCCACTCTTGAGAAATCATCTGATTCCCCTACCGCGACTAGGAAACCTCATTATCCATGTCTGATATGTAATGACGAGCATTATACAAGAGACTGTCCACATGTTTTTGAGGTCTCTAAGCTTCTAAAGACTTCAAATACCTTAGCTATGTTGACAAATCCATTTCCAACCTTGGAGACACATTTGGTTGCAACTAATAATGCTTCCACATCCCAAGTACTCATGTTGTCCATCGCAAATCTGCAAAACGATGTTTTGGTGTCAACAAGGAATAAAGATTATGGAAATTTGTCAAAGTTGAATAACTAGGCTACTGATCAACCTATTACTTCGACCTCGACTTCACTAGAAGTTGTTCCACCAATTATACCTAGATTGATGATAAAGCCACCAAAGGGAGTTGTACACAAATCAACATTCAATCCTCGTGCTCAAGCAGCTCAAAACTATAATATAGTGGAGGCTCTGGCTCAATCACCTTCCACTATGTCGACACTCAAGGTGTTGCAAAATTGTCCCTCTCAGAAACAAGATTTATTATCAGCAATAGGTGGAATAGATCCTACAGATTCAAATCTTGTGGTTTTTAACCATGTGGGATATACACCATAGTTACCGAAACAATTAAATTTCCTAATACAGGTAAAAGCTCTCAATAAAAATTTTCACCAAACTATTATTGATGAGGGGGCATCTACTTGCATTATGTCCATGAGCTGCTGGAAAACTCTTGGTTCACCGCCCTTGTCATGATCACCAACTACATTAAAAGCATTCGATGGAAGAACATACACTCTGTATGGAATTTTGAGTAACCTGCAAATTGAACTAGGGGGAAAAACAGTAAATGTTGAGGTCGAGGTAGTTGACAGACTCCTTGATTACAACATTTTACTAGGAAGGCCTTGGGTATATGCTATGGCTGTTGTTGTTTCCACATACTTTCAAATGATTGCATTTCCCTTCAAGGGTGGAATCACGGTCATTGATCAGCTAGCCTTCTTTGCCAATAGTTCACAGGCTACAGGAAGCATTCCATTGATACATGGAAACTCACCATCACTTCAAAATGTTGGAGTAGGTCTCCTTAAAGATCCTTCCCTGATGGGCACTTTTACCCTCCCGTCACCATCTGGTTTCGTGGAAGTGGCAAGAGTGGAGACTTGCAACATGATTTCTTCTGCATCATCTGATTTTAAGAAGATTTCCAACTACTTTGAAAGTGATGGTTATGGCGAGGCAATGCTGCCAAGCCCCATTGAATCATTATAGCAATCAATCTTTTGGGCTTGTGCGGCAAACCCTAATCTGCACTCAACAATTGCATGGGTAGATAGGTCATTAGAATATGGTACCTCTTCGGATCCTTTTTCACGTATACATTCTATAGATGAAGGAATCATCCAATCAATGATGATAGGAGAGAATGTTGTGGGAAGATTATCATCATCGTTCCCACCTTCGAGATGACAATGAAGATTACTCAAATGAACTCAATCACCCATCGATCGTTGATTTCTTGTCGAATTCTATAAATATTGTAGATTCTGAGCGTAATTTGTCTAACATAGAAGAAACAATTTCTATAAACATTTCGATCAAGCCTAACATTGTAGAAAACATTCATGCTGGCAAATTGTGTTATCCATTGGAACTAGATACTTATTGTGCTCTTTTTCGCAAATTTCGAGATGTCTTTGCATGGTCTTATGAAGAGATGTCGGGCCTTGACTCAAGCATTGTTGAACATGAGATTAAAATGTACCCTAATTTCAAACCAGTACAATAGTGACTTCGACCTGTTCATCCTAAGAAATCTGCTACCAATAAAGCAGAGGTTGAAAAACTTTTGCGTGCTGGCTTCATTTTCCCTGTACCTCTTACTGATTGGGTATCTAATATTATCCCAGTGATGAAAAAACAAGGGACAATTTGAGTGTGCGTCAATTATAGGGATGTAAACCAAGCATGTCCAAAGGACAACTATCCTACACATTTTATCGACCATATTATTGACGAATGTGCTGGATGTGAAATCTTTTCATTCATGGATGGATTTTCTGGCTACAATCAAATCAATATATGCTCAGAGGACCAATCAAAAACTGCCTTTATATGTCCGTGGGGCACATTCGCTTATCGAAAGCTACTTTTTGGTTTGAAGAATGTAGGGGCTACATTTCCGAGGGCAGTGAATTATGCCTTCCATGACATCAAACACATTGTTCAACCCTATCTCGATGATTTTCCTGCTCATTCGCGAAAACAGAGTGATCACCCGCAACAATTGAGGGCAATATTTTGACGATGTCGACACTACAAAATAAGACTCAATTCACACAAATCTCTATTTTGTGTTGGCTCTGGTCGATTTCTTGGATTCGTAGTTTCGAGAGACAGAATTCGACTCGATTCCATAAAGGTTCAAGAAATCCTTGACATGCTTCCACCTTCAAACTTGTTACAGATACATACACTTCAAGGGAAGGCAAACTTTCTCAGGAGGTTCATTCCAAACTATGTTGAATTAGCTAAAGGTTATACATGTCTACTGAAGAAAGGGGTACCCTTCCATTGGGACCAAGTTGTGCAAGCTTCTTTTGATGCTCTCAAAAATTCCCTGATTAGAGCATCATTAATGTATGCCCCAAACTATCAAAAAGACTTTTACCTATATCTCGTTGCTGCAGATACAACCATTGGTATGGTTTTAGTTCAAGAATAAAGTGAAACTGAACATCCTATTTATTATTTGATTCGTAATCTCAATGATACAGAAAGAAAATATTCATATGTTGAAGATTTAGCCCTGGCGGTGGTTCAAGCCATAAAGAGATTTCAACATTACATCCTCCTTCGCAAAACTACCATTGTATTAGATTGCAACCTTATGACATACATTTTGTCACGTCAATTGCTGGGGGGAAAATATTCTAAATGGATAGTTATCTTGCAAGAGTTTGATTTGGAGTTCATCAAATCTAAATCAAAGAAATCTCTCGTCTTTGCCGAGTTACTTTGCGACCTTCCCTCGTCCTCCAATGATTTCACATCAAAAGCATCAATCTTGGATGAGTCTCTATTTCTGATTTCGTCAAGTGATCCATGGTATGGAGATATACTAGTCTATCTCTAGACCCAAGCTTTTCAGCCTAATACCTCTTGCTCTAAATAGTGGTGTACTCGATACCAAGCCAAGATTATCTAATCATTGGTGATACACTTTATAGTCGTGGTGCCGATACGATCTTATGTAGGTGTCTTACTCATGAGGAGGTCGAAAAAGCTTTGAATGAATTTCATTCAGGTGCTTGTGGGGGGCATTTATCTAGTTACGCAACTGCACAAAAAATTCTATGAGCAGGTTACTTCTGGCCATCCATACTCAATGATTTCATTCTTACTGTCAAAAGTTGCCATGCTTGCCAGCTTTTTGATCGTAAAACCAGACTACCACCTGCACTACTGCATCCAATCGTTGCTGTTGGCCCATTCACAAAATGGGGCATTGATTTTATGACATGTAACCCCACCTCAGCCGGGGCGGCATGGGTATATTATAGTCGTCGTTGACTATTTTACCAAATGGGCCGAGGCGATGCCTACATTGAACAACAGTGGCGAAACGGCTGCACTCTTTCTTTTTAACCATGTGGTTTCTAGGTTTGGTGTACCACAAGCTATAGTTACAGATCATGGATCACATTTCTGCAATCACATGATGATCAAATTAACTACCAAATTAGCACTGTCGCATGATAATTTTACTCCATACTACCCGCAAGCTAACGGACAAGTTGAGGCTATCAACAAATTCCTTAAACGCATGTTGCAAAGAATGATTGGAGTCCATAAACAGAATTGGGATTTAATCTGGTACTCGACATTGTGGGCATATTGAACCTCAGTAAGAAATGCAACCGGATTTATGCCTTTTCATTTGGTGTATGGTTTGGAAGTAGTCTTACCAATCCAATGCAAAATCTCATCCCTCAAACTCACAATTGGCCTACTACCTGACACTTCTGAAGAAGAAGCACGTTCCTTGGAATTAATCCATCTGGATGAAACCCATCGTGATGCTGCATTGGCTAATGAGGTGCATAAGAAATGCATCAAGGCATAATATGACAAGAATGTTAAGCCTCGTGTCTTCTCAAAAGGTGACCTGGTCTTACTTTACGATTAGGATTCTGACAAACTATGAGTGGGAAAATTTGAACCATTATTGATGGGCCCTTATATTGTTAAATGTGTGTTGACAAAAGGAGCCTACGAGTTAGTGGATTATGATGGGATTCCATTGTCGCAGCCCCAAAATGGGTTGTATCTTAAACGTTACTATGCTTAGTTAAGTGTAGTAAAACTCATTGTACATATGCTTTGATTGCATTTTTGTGTGTTAATTTTCTTTTAGAGTTCTTATTTGGTTAGGTAATCCACTTCACATTTGTTGCAAATGTCAAACATTTTGGAACCATTTGTTGGGTATGCCGACGGAGCTAGTCGTAGTACATAGAACCTATCTTCTACAGCATGAGCCATTTTCTCTCCTAGTGGAGAGTTAGTTAGTTTCAGAGGGATATGTATTGATCGATCGACAAACAATATTACTGAGTATAGTGCATTTATTGAACTACTCTCTGATGCCATTTCACATGGCATACGCCAAATCATTGATAGGCTAGACTCACAACTGGTCGTACTACAGCTTACTGGCATTTATACCGTTCGAAACCCAGCAATCCATCGCATGTTCCTTAGAGTTCGTATTTTGGAAAGGTATTTTGAATTTATTCAATATCAACATATTTCCAGAAGTTTAAACACATTCATTGACTCTCTAGCAAATTATGTGTTAAATAGACATTTGCAACATTTGTAAAGTAAACATTTTTCAACATTATTTGAATAGGATTGCATCACTTAACCATAATAAAACTTTGAAAGTCAAATAGATAGCTGTAAATAATTTTTTACAAATAGTTTGTGTCCAAGACAAAAATCGGTCATCTAACCCAAAAACTCAAAAATATATGCAGAAAATATCCCAATAGACTAGTGCTGCTGATGATAACAGGTCACAGCCTGTGCTATCATACACAGGAGTCTCATCCAATGACTCAGCACGCCAATAGTATGCTGCAATCGCATAGGAAGATCCTCAATCTAGACATCTGAAATACCAAGGGTCAAACCCTCTATGTGATCCTACAACTTAGCCAAGGTCACTGCTAAATCCAAGTCTTTGAGAACTGCCCTCCCAACAACTCTCTGAACTGGTGCACCTACCTCCCGTTGGCGTACCACAGGTCGAACGGATCCAACATCTGCATGCATATACAAGTTTATTTAGTCTTGGTAACAATCGGAAAACAAAAAAAAGTAAAAACTTTAAAAAGAAAAAACATTATGGTCAAAACAATTTACCAATGGCACTCCACAACATCCTCACTAGCAATACCAGATCTGGATCACCACGGAAGTCCATCCCTAAATATGGATATTCTAAGAAGGCCATCTCCTGATGGTCGAACCACTCAAAGAAAGCAAAGGAAAATGAGATCAGTGACTGGCCGGCATGTCTAGCCATAAGATCCACCCACCTCTACATCCATGGGTCTCTAGGTCTAGGAGCTCCCAGTGAAATGTGTTGTGGCTGCATGAGAGGGATTCTCTCCAAGGCAAAGGAAATCAGGATAGACCCATAACCAAAATTTTTTGTCTTTCCAGTCTTCACCTTGGTCAGTTGTTCCCTCATAGATGGAAGAATTACCTCACACCAGTTGAATACCTTTGGTTCCAAGCACTCTAAGGCATACTGCATAT
Source organism: Pinus tabuliformis (assembly GCA_031772625.1). Taxonomy (NCBI): domain Eukaryota; kingdom Viridiplantae; phylum Streptophyta; class Pinopsida; order Pinales; family Pinaceae; genus Pinus; species Pinus tabuliformis. The sequence continues at coordinate 321,629,678 of CM062820.1, forward strand.
AAGATCTGTTTGCCAAATGTAGAGTGGCACTGCCAGCCAGTTTGGCAAGGGTGAAAAGGATTGTTCTCAATGGAAGATCACTAACATCTCAGATATTAATCTTTCCATCTCTGCTGGGTTGAGATCCTTCCTGACATAACTGACGAATATAATCTCTCACTAATTCACCTCCTCTGGTGAATCCTGATAATGAAATGGGGGCACCTCGCCTCGATAAACTCATCAGAAAATAAATATCCTCAATGGTAAAGGGGATCACTTTGCCCCTAATGTGAAAAACCTGGTTAGTAGGATCCCAAGAACGAACAAGATATTGTAGCAGTTCAATTTGTTGCCGCATGTTGGATAAGCGAAAATATTTCAGCAACCCACAGTTCCTTAAGGCATCAACTGTGCCTTGATCATTTAAGGCAATCATGTCTTATTCTTCATGCTCTCATTCTCTCGATATAATGACCATTTTGATCTGATGAATGTTTGAAATACAACCATTAGACAAATTAGGATCCAATTTTTGCAAAAAATAGTGGAAGATTTGGGAGAAAACAACTGTCAATTTTTGGCTTTTGCGCCCATCGCACCCCCTCATTAGAGACAGTGCACTGCAATGCATACTGCCTTATAGGTACATGCAATGCAGTGCACCTTTCGATATAGGAAGGGTGCACTGATCTAGAGGGCACAAAAATGAAACCCTCTGGATCTCAAACACCAATTTTTTTTCTCAAAATTGAAAATGAATGGAATGAAATGGAAGAGCACTGGGATAGCTCCTACCTAGTCTAGACGACACGAGAAATGATCCATAGAATCCTCCGCAATCAACTGGTGAAGTTTGGGGTAAAAAACTGCTCCAGAGCTCCAAAATCAAATGGTAAAAATGAATTACAAAACTTGTTTTTATGTACATTTTGCATATTAATCAAAGTAAATATCGATTTTTATTCATTTTTTCCATGAATATATATTTTTAATCCTCTTTGATGAAGTTTTTGAGCAGGTCTAACAACTGAAAGTAGAATCAAGTGTACTAAAGGGTAAATTGGACATCTTTGACCACAAAGAAGACTTTTGTTTCTTTTCAAGCTTTGTTAAAAACGAAAAGAAACCCCCATAGAGTCATCTTTAAACTCTTTTTAGACTCTCTAAATATGAAAATATTGTCGAGCGCTTGTCCATTCCAACTCGTTAAAGGATTGGAAATGACATCTCTCTTGTATTATTTTACTCTTTTTCGGACTTGAGAGATTATTTTACGAAAAAGAACTTATAGAGTTTTCTTTTCATCCCTTTTCAAACTCTCTAAACATGAAAAGGACTGAGTTATCTTTGTTGTTAAACTCGTTAAAATATCAAATAGTGACAAACTTGTCCATCTAGACAAGGCTGAGTTTCACCTTCGCTAGACTTGTTAAAACATCAAATAGCGATGGGTTCGCCTGAAGGGTGAATTATAGAACAAGCATATGTTATCCTCCTCAAGCTTGATAAAAATAAAGAGGTACTGGTCAACAATGACTGGGGAAAATGGGAAAAGTCAAGAAAATTCTATGGTAGTGAGTCGCTCTTGAACATGACACTTCACTTCATCTCCGTGACTATTTGGGTTGGGTCATTCAGCTTGATGGTTATCACACCGTTGGTCTATCACACCATCCATCACTTTTGTGTTGGGTCAACGCTACCAATTCCTCTTAGTGTCATTGATATGTTCAAGAGAAGCCATCCAGTTAAAACTTCATTCGTTGCAATACCATAAACCTTCATTTTCATGATCGCCATTCCTGAACCTTATGTCGTCAGTTGATTCTCATCTCCAAAAATCATTTACCTCATTTCATGTCATAGATGTGGGATACATCAAGGCCCTCCTATGATGAAGTTACTTCTTGTTGACGTCTGCTCATCATCCAAGAAGTTGACTTAGAAATACCCCTTCATTGCCTTGAAGCTTGCATACATCAATGGCAGGTTTCTCACTTCTAGCGATAGGTTGACAACAATGCCCTTCGATCGAAAGACTTTGCATGGTGTTTGACATCAAATCATTTATTCACATCATGCAAAATGTACTGTAGTACCTTGAGGGTCATCATCATTATCGGTGATTCCTCTCGCGTCTGTTAACAACTTACATCATGGGCTGGTAATCAGATAATGTCTCTCCATGTTCGACCTCAGAACATCTATTCACATGGTTAGACTTGTACATTGAGTGAAGATTGAACGAGATTGAAGACCCCGGATCTAGTTTCATCCATCCGGGCTGCGATATATTCAGGAGTACCAAATCAAATGTACAATGGCCCTACACAGACAGTCATCCTAACCATGGGTCTATATCTGTAGAAACATGAATCTATATCTATAGACGACCATCTGATTTATGTACATGTAATGAAAGTTTATAAGCTGAGCATGGGTATGCCTCCCTTAGCTAGTTCATGAAGAAAATCAAATTATCATGATATATGTATTGTAATTAAATGCAGGTCACCTTCCATTCGAAATCTCTTCTCCTCGTGATAAAGCATTTCACCCAACATAGATATTTACGACTTCATGCTTTAGGGGGCAACTATTACAGATCCATTTGGGCACATCAACCCCAACTTACGGATCAATGCTATTAGGGCCCATCAACCCCTAGTACAGTTGTTACATGCCCTAAAGAAGTTAGTCATCAGAATGCCTTACTCCCAAAGAAGTTCCATCACTGAAGACATCCAAAAACCACCTCTAAGAAGATCAGCGCAGGTAGGCCTTCCTTAGGGTGCACTGCAATGCAAACCATGCATTAATAGGGTGCTATGCAGTGCACTTAGCCCCTCTTTGACCTGCGTTGGGTGAAGTTGAGCAAAGTTCCATGAGGGTTTAAAGATTCCTTATCCATTGGAAGCCTCTAGAAGTTTCTCAAATGCCACATGCTCCTTTGAGTTCGCCTTTGGATGAGAAAGGGAATTAGGAAACATCAATTCCCTATCCCTCCTTCCATGGAACTGATTTCTAAATTTAGAAAGGCATTCATTACCTCCATTGATAGCATAACCTCCTTCACTCACCTATAAATAGATCACTCATCTAAGAGATCTGGGCTGGAAAATATTAAGTTTTAAAAGATGTCAGTGGTATGAGATTAGGATTGAGTGCAAGTATTGTGATATTGTTGGAATGTCTTGCTTTTCATGAGGTGAAGAAGGATTGAATTGGAAGGATGACACTGGATCGAACTCACATTGGTTGTAATATTTCTCCTTATCAATAAAGTTTTCGATATTTTTCCCTTATGCTTGTGTTTATGTTAATGCATTCATGTGTATATCATGTTTTCAATTCCATTTTATTTATGAACAATAGATCATTATGCTTTGATGATTTTGTGTTTCTGTAAGTTGTGCAGGTACTTCTCAAGCAATTTAAGTACAGGAAGGAGCAAAAAAATCGGTCAAGGGAGATAAGGAACAAGCAGAAGTTGCAAGTAGGTTCCCTATCCCTTATTTTATTTATTGTTTATAAGAAAAATTAAGATTCCTTTAACTGTTGTTTCTAGATCAGCTACTAGATCTAGAGGGTTAGGCGTTTTTCCAAGAACACTAAATATTCCTAAAACAGCATGTAACTGCTGCACTTCAGATAACTGAATATTCTCTCATAAATAACTCATGAATGTTAGTTCAGACAGATACCCAATTGAGATCAGATGGAGAGACAGTTTACTATCAGTTGCAGGAATATTCCATTGTGAATATCTCTTGCATGCAGAAGGATATCATTCCTTGGAGATTGCGCAGTTACTTCTTCAGTTTAGTGAGTGTGTGATGAGGCCAATCACACAGGTGGCATCATTGGACCCAAAGAAAAATTGTGTAAGGAAATAGGAGGCTTGGAGGGCTGAGGAAAGGCATATCTTATGTCTACTCAATCTGTAAGTTGTATTGTTTGATTACAGAGGGAGCATGATAGCTTGTGAGCTGATTCTTTTTGTAATACTAAACATATTTCCACTTGTATGATAATACAAATTTTTGGGCTTTAGGCTGAGGCTTGCCCCAGGTTATTCTTCTATGATCATGTGTGATTAATTTCTCTTCATCTTTTATATGCGTTCTATTTGATCTTTCTCATATTCGATTAAGCTTCCGCAAGTTTGTTGTAGAAGTAGATCTTGTATTTTACTTTAGTATATTGCATAATCTGTTGATCTACAGTGGGAATTTCTACATGGTATCAGAGCAAAGGTGATCAAAGAGAAGAATAGTATACAAAAAGGGAGAAGTTCAAAGTTTGAGGTTCCTGAATATAGAAATCAAGTTCTTATCGCATCTCAATTTCACCAATAGTGTTCAACGGTTTAAGACTCGAGTATGCCCTTGATGGCAGCTCAAATTATATAGCCTGGAAGGATCACATGGAAGAAGTATTATAGGATAACAGTCTAAAGGACTTCATTGATCAAGAAGTCCCCAAGCTGGCAGCATCTGATGCTACAGAATTGGTGGAATGGAATAAAGGTGTGGCTAGAGCAAGGGGAATCCTCTTGGAGGGAGTTCAAGAACACATTGTCTTGAGCCTCCATGGGAAGGAGACACCATTTTCGATGCAAAAAGCATTGAAAGATCTATATCAAAACAGCAGTGATAGGAGGATGCTCGTACTGAAAGACAAGCTTCGAAAAATCAGGTGTGAAAAGGGAAAAACGATCTCTACATATCTGAACAAGCTCACCACCTATAGGGATGAGCTTGGAGGTGTAGGGATCATGACAGTCGAGGATGACATGCTGAGTCTTGCACTCCTCGGTCTTCCTAAGAGTTGGCATAGCTACCAAGACTTGGTTAATGGAAGAGAAAAACTGCCAGATTTGGAACGAATTTGGTCAGATCTGATGCAGGAGGAGATAAGAAGAAGAACCAAAGATGGATCCTCATCAAATAAAGATGATGAGGAAACTCTAGCCTTAGTGAGTAAGGTGAGGAAAGGGAAAGGGAAGGCATCCCATCCCAAATCCAGTTCTTCCCATGGTGGGAAGAAGTTTGACAAATCGAAAGTGCGATGCTTTCATTGTCATGAAGTGGGCCATTATGCAATGAATTGTCCATAGAAGAAATCCAAGAAGGGATCCTCGAAGGGATCTTATGGTGAGACACTAGCCTCACAGTTTGAGTTGGATTTCTCTCTTATCACATGCATGGTTTCATCCATGGTGGGATGTGTGTGGTACCGGGATAGTGGAGCTTCACTCCACATGTCTGGTGACAAGAATCCTTTCAGTACCTTGGAGGAGAAGGATCTCCAGATGCCGATGGAGATGGGCGATGATGGAAAGTGCCATGTTTCAGGTGAAGGTATGATTGTGCTTCAGAGGGAGCATGGAGCTTGTTAGCACCTAAATCTGCCTTAGGCTGAAGGAAGGAAAAAATTAGGGTAACCACAAACCACGCTCAGTCTCGTAGCTAGCCCTACGAGAGCAGGAGAGGGCTCTCTCCAAGTCACACTCAGCGAATGGATATGCAAAATGGTCTGATATGACTTACAATACGATGTTTACCTTAGGCTAGTAAGTGAAAAAGGATTTTGGAAAATATTTTTGAAAGTGACTGAACTTCTTAGATGTATATGGGACTGGCGCTTAGCAAAGAACAGAGAAATGAGAATGAAGGCACAGATTATTCCGTGAGGCAAGGTAGGTGGGAAGCACAACAATTTTAACTTAAGGTGACGCGGAATGGAAAGATCACCAAAGATAGTGAAAAGGGCATGGTCGCATGAATCCTTTTCAACAGAAGAATAACACTACACATGAAATTTTCCCACAGGCAGAGCAATATAAATTGAATTCTACCTAATCTCACTTAGAAAATTTCACTGAAATGCAACGTGAATTGAATTATGAAACATAACAAGATACATATGGAACATAAGAACACATTTGCTACACTCACAACCGCAAGAATCTCATGAAATAGAGCCGCTACCTTTCATTAATTCTCTGTCAAAATTACATAGTGTAGAAACAGAGTTTATTTCCCACAGTCTCCCAGAAGTTACAAGCCAGCCAACCCTTTGCAAATAACTTGCGTACAATATATAGAATGAGTAGAGAAGAGATGGAACACCGAGGGGTTGGGAAGTTACTCAAATCATTTCGAAAAGGAGATGGAGAGCCAACCATCAGCTACAGGTGTAGCGCTCTCAAGCATGACATTTGGCTGTGGTGACTCTTTGCATTCTTTGCCACTTGGATAGATGCCCACCTGGAGAGGAAACTCTTTAAAAGCCACCTTTGGTGCCAAAAAACCAAAGAGTGGATGACTGGGCCCACTTGGAGAAGTCACAACTCGAAATTTCGCGAAACAGGAGCAAACTGGGCAAAATTTCCTCTGTGCACCGCGCGCTTTCCTCTGTGTGTCATGCTACTTTCGGGCCTGTTTTGGGGCACTTTCAGGTGCCCAAAATGTGCCCAAATGGGCTTGTTGGAAATCTTGGTCTGTCTACTTTCTAACCCCACTCGAATTTCTCAATTTGGTGCTCATTTTCCCCTTCAAATATTCATTCTCCCAAGACTGCTTTCTGTGTGTCCAAAAAGTGGCGGAGAGGCTATTTTTGGATGTTTTTTGACCTTTAGGAGACCCAAAACTTGTCAAAATTTCTTTCCCGAACACCAGTAGACGTAGTTTTTGATGCTGAATCCAAATATGCAAACCTTTTCTCGAGAGAAAATCCTTGTTTTTCGCCCAAAAAATTTCCCTGTGACCAAAATTTGCCCAAAATTTTTGAGTTTTGGGCTGGAAGTTCTCTATGGGGTGCCTTGCTGAGCCAAGGAAGCCTCAACCAAGATTCTAAGCCTATCTTTCTCTTTTTCCCTTTTTTCCCTTTTTGTGGCTTTCCTCAATTTTGCTTTCAAACTCCTTATTCGGGCTCTCAAACTCAAGTTTCGTGCCCTGTAATGACGAGCCATGTGTCTCAGCAGTGTGTTGTCTTCATCGGCCTTGTTCAACATGTTGTTCAGGTGCATGTTGACCCTCTCGAGAACAGATTCATGATCATCCATAACCTGTCGCTCTAATGAAGTGAATTCAATCCTCCTCTATTGGGCAGTTAGGCGATCCTCACGGATGTTCTGCAGCTCCATGATCACATGCTGGTCTTCCAGCTGTTTGTTCCACTGCTCCAAATACTTGATGTTCCACTTGGCCATCTCCAACTTGAGTGTTAAGGAGTGAATCTCTGTCTCTTGCTCCTGGAGGATCTCTTTCAGCTGTGCATTTTGTGGACGTGTATCTGTATCATCATCATCACGAAGGAGAATGAGTCCGGTCTTTCGTTCACCTGGTGGCACACCTGAAGGCCCCTCCTCATGCTTGGGCTTCTTTCCCTTGTCCTGTACCTATATTACCGATGTAGGAAGCGAGGCCCCTTCCATCCCGGGTGTAGATAACACTCGCTTTGTTGCTGCAAACAAAGGCATGGTGCCTTTCGAATAGCCTCTCTGATATGTGATGGAAAATGGAACCACAATGGTCTCATGGCCCTCATGCTGATGAGAAGGACCACCTACCTCATGCTTGACCTCCGATACTACTTGTGGAGCGCTGAAGAAGTCACGGGAGATGAAGTCCTCCCAAGCAATGCCCTGCAATCCCAACCGATGATCCACCAAAATCTGGATGAGAGCAAAGTGATATACACTGTTGAGCTATTGCCGAGGGGTCTTGTGATGCATGAACTTTCTCACCCTCTCTATGTTTCCGCAGATGAAAAATGGGAGGTTCATCATACGCACCCTGGTGAAGTGCATGAGTAACCTGATGTGATAGGCATAAAGGCGAGAAAACCTTCCCTCACAACTGAAGTATTTCATGATCAATCTCATGAGCGGAGCATAGTCATATTTCAGAAATCTGAATGGAAAAACTCTCGTGAGCTGACTCAAACAACTGGCCTTTATGTAAGGCTCATAAAGTTCCATCTCCATCTTCATCTTCTTGTGCCACTGTTCTCCAACATTCGGTATGCCTGTTGCCACTGATATGGTTTTGGGTGTCAATGTGAAAGTGACCCCTGCCAAGATAGACTGTCCTCCATGTAGGTGAAGTGCAAAAAGGCGGGCCAAGTCATGATGAATTCTGACATTTTCCACCCTCTGACAAAATTCAAAACAAGCCAAGTGCTGGAAACAAGACATAGCGAGAGGGCATGCCTGCAACTTAGTGAGGGTGTTTGGTTCATCCCTGACATGTCTGCCACTCCTAGGTCTTCGGGGAGCCTGTTCTCCTGAGGTTGTGTCACTGTGAGTTTCCCCCTCATAATCAGATGAAACTTCTGATGCCATTTTTGTCGCTTCTACCATGAATTTCTTCACTGCCCTCTGAATCCAATGACACTGATGAGTGCTCTGAAAATCTGTTACCAAGGGGACAAATAAAACAGGGGAGTGTTAGGAGGAGAATGATGAAAAGGGGAATAGGGGTTTAAAGGGGAAATTTATCAGGGATTTGGGAGTGTTTGGGGTGTGATTTTGATGGGGTAGGGTTAAGGAACTTTTGAGCTATATGAGTAAAGGGGACAAAGGGATAGGACAGCACTGTAGCTAGGGTAGCTATTAGGAAAACTTGCTCCAGGAGAATTTGGCAGATAGAGATAGGATAGGAGTATGTCAAGCCATTATGTCACTGTAGCAAAACCCTAGCTCCTTGTCCCTATTTGTGTCATTTTGTGTTTGATTAAAAAAAAATTTGCTTTTCGATTTCATGGCCAACATAACATGTTTCTCTTTGAATTAAATGCCAATGATGAAGGTATTAGGGCCACTTCTCCAAATATGAGGGCCATACATAAGAATTTGGGCGATTTGGTGGTTTTTTAGGCTCACAGGCATGTGCGCCGCGCGTTTTTCCCAATGCGCCGCGCACCAGGTGTTAGCTACCTATACCAATAGGTTTCATATTTCATGATTGGAAATGAAAAGGTCCAAATATGCTCTGCTTTGATGATGCAAAGATCACATATTTCCATAAGAATACAATCTGTGCTTATGGCTTGATGTGGACTCAATTTTGATGGATGGTCCAACAGTCTAATCTGGATCATGCCATGTTTTGAATTTTCAGTTGTAGAATAGAGAAAGAAGTCTGTCCAAACTGTTTAAACTTGGCAGACAACTAGCTTAGGTAGAGAAGTAAGGTTCCCAATTGCTTAATCTGGGACCTTGGAAGAAATAAGGGTAGAATTTGATAGAAAATCAAAAGGAAAAAGCCAGAGAAAAGAAAAGGCAAATAAGGGTCTGCAAGCCTAAGTGCACCCTCCATGAAGAAACAAAAAATGCTAGGCAAAGTAGCTGGGTAAGTAGATGGGGTTGCAGAAGTGGTATTTATTTCAGATTGAATCTTGCTGGTCAAGATAAGAAAAAGCAAGGCAAAGGAGCATGTCTAACTCCCCCAAATTCCCCTTCCCCTCTTATTACTAACATCCCTTCATCCATGGAGATTGATGGAAAATCTGAGGTTTTATGGTGGTCCTTGTTCCTTTAAAAGCCACATTTCTTGTGTAAAAATCTTTTCATTTTGATCTACTCCCTAAGCTAAGTGTTTTTCAAATAAACTTAGCATCATCTCCTCTCATCCACTCCTTTCATCCATATTAACCCTAATTCTACTATGTAATTCCCCTATGTTACCTTTCCCCTACTATTATTAACACCATGGTGTATAAACCCCAAATTTTGTATAAATATCCCTCCCCTTGGCATTATAGCCAATAAATCCTCTGTCAGGGATCAAATTGGCATCTGGTCACTTTGATGAACCTAAACCTCACCCCTCTCCCTTCTTTAAAGTTACTCCACCCATTAAACCTCCGTTTGTAAAGAAAAACCTTATAAAAACCCCCTCCTACCCATAAACCCCTTTGAAATTATGAAAAAACCCAAAAACCCACCTTTTGGCGCTTATCCAAAGTTTCGGCGCGTATGTCTGATTTTTCAAAATACATTGAAAGGCCTTACAAAACCCCATATCCTAATGTTTTTCCGCCGGGCGCATATTTCAAAACAAATAATAAATTAATCCCGCCCCCCATCCGTATTGTTCGATCACATCACCCTTCCGTCAACCGTCGGATCGGACCCATGTGATCCGACGGCCCTCGTTGATATCGGAGCGGCCCCGACGTCCGACAGATACCTTCCGATATCTGTCAGAAGGTGACGTCAGGTGCCCGCCACGCGCCTTCCCCACAATGCATCGGAGGTACGCCTGACGCATTCCACCTCCATAGCTATAGCGGTGCGATACAAAACCACCATCCATTTCCGGTTTCTGTCAATCTGCTCATCCAGCGTCATCCCCACGTCATTGCCACCCCGCCATCGCGTCAACCTTTTTGTCCGCCCCCGTGCCAATGTGTCTGCCACCGCATCATCCCCGTGGACCAATAGCAGCTCGCCACCTCACCCGATGATGTCATGCTGACGTCATCCGGCCCTGACCCCACCTATGACGTCATGCTGACGTCATCCGGCCCTGACCCCACCTATGACGTCATGCTGACGTCATCAGAAAAACGCGCCAAATTTCCAAAAGTCAATATTATAGCCAAAATGTCGCGTTTTTTGCACTTTTTCTATAAAAAATGACTGTCGCTCCTGCATGCAATTTCACGTCCAACCGGGCACCAACCTGCACAATGCGACCTGGAGACCACAAGCGCACGATTCCCACCTACATCCCCCTCCATTGCTCTCTGAAAAACCAGGTATTTATCTTCGAGACTCCTTCCTTCACCTAGTTTGTCTGTAAATTGCCAAGAAAGCTTAAAAACTGTGAGAAAACATACAATTCACTGGAGAAATCCTTGTGCCTAGCCCCATTTATAACTGTGAGCTTGAAAAACAACAGCTGAGCCTTGTTTGCCCATATTTTCACAAAAAAATTGCACTTTGTTCGCGCAATCGCGAAACAACGTACTCAAACTGAACCTACCTGCTAAAAAATAGAGACTGAGACCACACATTGGTCTTATTTGCACTCCAAAGCAGTATTTCAATTGCTGCAGTTGTTTCACTCACCCTCTGTTCCATATAATTCACATTCCTTCCGTTGAAGAGAACTTCTTTGTGTTGCCCTGCATAGCAACTCCATCCTTAAATCCTAGAAGAAAGCATGGACCCACCAATGGCTCCCATAGCCCTTAATGTTGCCCCTTTGAACACCCCTCACAGAGAATTGGAGTGGAAGGCATTAGCAGACTTAGATTATAAAATCTAAGAAGAAATGCTAAGCTAGAGCAAGCTCCACCTTCATCTGTTAAATGAATTAAAAATTAAACATGAGACTGGAACAGACATATTGGGCATTTGGGAGTCCTTCCTCCCAATCTTCAAGCTCCCTCAGGTCAATCAATTTCCTGACCTGATTCACTTATGTGCTGATAGGTATGATGCCACCCAGAGGGCTGTGCTTGACCCTTCAGGGATAGTTCTGTTCTATATTACCCCTGAGGCCATCAAAGAGATGCTGCAGTTCAAAACAGAGAAGAAGTTGGTTCCTCTATCACTGGTTAACTTGATAAGACAGGGAGCCAAATTGACAGATGCCCAAATCACCAAGCTAAACCAGTTGTTTATTGATTCTGATACTGTGAAAAATCCTCCCATTAATCATGTTTACCTCAACCAATTGGGCAGGGACCTTGTTGATATGATCAGTCCCATTCTGGGGTATGACTCAATTGAGTTTGTAGATGAAACGGTGTTGCAGATGATGCTCATGTTCTCTCCTGGCAAAAATCTAATCTGTTATGACTATGCCACTTACATATCAAACAAAATGCATGAGCAATTGATGAACCTATCAAGGGAAAGGGTGTTCAAATACACCTCCTACATTTACCACTTGATCTTATACTACCAACATGAGAAATTCTCTTTTGCTATGAGAAGAGAGGATGCACAGGGCAATCTCAGGTCAGTAGTGTATTGGACTTCTGCTTTCCACTGCAGTTTCTATTCTCCATATACCTACTGTGAATTCATAGATCTCTTCATCCATCCAGCCATGAGTCTGCTTATGGGCTCACCTCCTCCAAGATTAACCGATGAGATGCAAAGACTCCTTCACTTGTCAAAAGTATACAGCATCGGGGATTGGTATTTTTACCAACATCACACAGTCATTAGAATTTATGGCTGTGAACTACCCCCATACAGACTGCCCAGATATGTACCCATGAGGCTCTTTGCCCTAGAATACTTCAGGCAGTTCGGCAATGTTGATGTGCTTCACTTTTCAGGAAAGGGCAAGAAGGCACAGTTGAAGGTCAGGAACCAACTTGGCCACCTGGTCTATAATATGAGGGAGGAAGGCTGGATAGAGGCAGGTAGAATGTTAGAGGGCCTTGGTTTGAAGACCAGTTTCCTCTGGAAACCATATGACCCCAACCACTTCATCACTTTGAGGAGGCTTAAATATAAGCTATCTCGCTATAATCATGTGAAGATCCCTCACATTGAACAACATGCAAACCAAATAAAATGGAGGAGAGGAACCCTAGAAGAGCCTATTACACAAGAAGAGCTGAATGAAAGAGCACGTAGAAATTTTCTAAAGATGGCTGACTTGGAACTTTCTGCACAGGTGTTCACTCTTCCAAACATTCAAGTGGGAACAGCTGCATCTTCTTCCACAGCAAATCAGCAAGTGGCCAGAGCTACTGAGCAAGCCTCTGCCAAAGGAAAGGAGCAAGAAATGGAACAAGAACTGCCACCTCAGGGGGAGGTACAGCAACAGCAGCAGGCAGAGCAACAACAGCAATAGGGTTCACAACAAAAAGAAGGGCAGAAAGACAAAGAGCAGCCCACACAGCAAGAAGGGGCAGTTGAGGCCCAAAATCTCACTGAGCAGCAGGCTCAAAACATAGTGCCTCCTAGGCAAGAAGCTGCCAATGAAACCTCAGTCCTCCAAACTCCACAAAGGGAGGATGTGAGCAGAAAAAGGGATAGAGAGACTCCCTTGACCACATCAGTAAGCCATGGGGAGAAAAGACATAGAATAAATCCTTTCTCTGAGGAAGAGATGCCTAGAGGGCAATCTTTGGGTATGGGCCTACCTAGTATGGAGGCATCTGCAAGTTCCTTCCAGCAGGAACAAGAGAGAATAGGGGGAGGGAAGGTTAGCTCCTCCGGCCAGCAGAGAGAAGGTGAACTGAGCATTAACCAGCAGTTCATAGACATAAAGAGGAGAAGTGACCCCATTAAGATACAGCTGAACAACCATTTATTGAAAATGGCTCCCTCCAACCAGCAGCGACTAATGTCTGCCTTCGATGTAAGTGAAGGCAAGATGATCATGAGCCACTTCACGCCAACCACTCTGCAGCCACAGTCCTCTTCAGATTACTTGAGGACTAATCTTGAAATCATGGCCAAGGACATCCACCCGATGGACAAGATTGAACTACACAAACAAACAGGTGAGATGGTCTATGCCTCATTGGCAGACAAGACCTTGGACAACTACAGGCTAGAAAATAGCCTAAATAATACAGCTTCTCAGCTTGAGTTGGAGAGGGCCTCCTCTCAAGCAAAGGACAACAGGATCAGGGCTCTAGAAGACATAATCATAGAGATTGGGCATGATCCCAAAGATATCAAGGGCATACAGGAGATATTGAAGCTGAGGGATGCAGATATGGCAGCTCTAAGGAGAAAGATCAAACTCCCAGCCACAATTCACCCTCAAACAGACGAAGTGGCCCAACAAAGGCATGATAAAGATGCCACAGATCTGCTGATATTTCTCTATAAGCAGCTTATCCAGACACAAGAACAGCTGGGAGAATCAGAGGCTACACAGGCAGCATTACAAGCATCTCTGAAACAGAGAGAAGAAGGACAGACTTCCCAGCCTCCTCCTCAAATCGTAAATCTTGAGGAAGCTGCCCCAACTACTGTTCCTCCTCCTCAATAGACTGATCAAGAAGCACCATCTACTTCAACACCTCCACCAACAGAGCAGGCCCCTAGCTTGGACATGCAAAAGCTAAAAAATGAGATTCAAGCCCTGGAAGCTCAAATGGCAGAGCTGAATGAGACCAGGGATAAATTGGCCAAGGTGAATGACAGATATGATAAATCCAAGCAAACTGTGGCAGAGAAGGGCAGGGAGGTGAAAGCCCTCAAAGACAGGATAAAAGAGCTAGAAAATGAGCTCAAATTAGATAAAGTTATAGCTGGGCTTAAGGCAATGCTATGGGCTAATATTGGCCATTCTATTAATGACCAATGGTAGTATATAGAGACAATCCATGAGCAATTAGAGCTCATCCCAAAAGCACAAAATCAAGTTCATAAGTCAAGGGCTGCTCTAGGCAACATGCCTGAAGTTGCCACCAGGATGATCAATGTGCTCAACAATAGAACAAGTACTCAGCTGGCAAACATGGGAATTTCCAACAGAACTGAGACCATTCAGTTGATCAAAAGGGTTCTTACATTGAGCAATTTGGTACAGACATTGGAGAGAAGAACCCAGGACATGCAGACCGAGGTAAAAAGGTTTATGGATAAATTCCTAGTGCTGCAAAACAGAGGACTCCCTAGCTTACTGAACAGCGCAGGGAGACTGTTCACTCATGAGCAGTATGCCAAAAGAGTGAATGCATTTGCCACAAGCCAAATCAATGAGAAGCCCAGCAGCTCAGAGGAAACAGGGCCAGCTACAGGACAGACTATCTAAAACAAAGTAGAAAGTCTATTTTTTATAATGAATGAGATCAATCACCTGTTTGAGGTGGCTCCCAATTTTTACAAGTATACAGAGGCAGAGGAGACTATGGATGCAATTCTCAGGCATCAGCTCCCTACACAGGACTGGTGGGCAAATGCTATACAAAAGATTTTATAAACAGGGAGCCATTTGATGAATTTTTGTTCATAAAGAATAGAAAACTGTCATGCACATGACAATTCAAAACAATCAGCATGCATTAAAGATTAAAGCTGAGCCAACTCAGCAGAAATTTCGGCCAACGAAGCAAAAGTGGGAAGCTACAGGTGGCAGGGCCGAAAAAATACAGCACAGCAAACGTAAAGGCACATTTTCCAGCATTTAAGCAAAGCGTTCCAACCGACTCAGCGACCTCCAAAGGTCAAAATATCTTCTGACAGACTTAAAGAGCAGTTATGCTATATTCAAAATTGTAATAACTTCTTATCTACTTTTCTGTACGAAGTAATGAAGATATCTCTTTCTCAGATGACTCAATGCCTGAGATATTTTGTATGAACATTTCTATAAAGCCCCCTTCGCATGAGTTTGCAAGGGTTGTTGTTGATTTCTCCTGAAGAAGTTCTTATGCTGTAATCCTTTCAGAAGTTTAATAAAGAAAGGGATGGAATTTCTCGGATTTCTGAAGTGTTGAATGCGTTCTGGTGTCTGTTGAAAACTGCAGGATTCCTGTGTACTTCACAATACAATAAGTTTCTGTAACTCTCTTTGTTATGTGCTTTAATCTTTTACAACCCATATATGTTTCTAATTTCTAAGCGTTTAGCAACAAGGAAAAAGAATAACTTTCAGGACTTATTCAAGGAATACCCTGCGTTCAATCTGTGTTGTTAATGAATGTTTTTCTTCAGCTGTAATCTTGATAAGTGTAATTCTTAATTGCTGCACTTTCAGAATACATCTTCCACAGTGAGCTTTGTTTCAGGAATTCAAGTTCGCTCCTGTGCAACATGTTTCACTTTTATATCACCAGCTCAATAGAAAATTCTTAATTGCTTTCTGTTGGCAGACCATGCTTCACCACTTAAGTTTAAATTTGTTTGTCTAAAGATACACAATAGGCCCTGCAGTCCAAACATCACCAAACCTGCATTTCAAAGCATTTCACAACTCCAGACTCCATTGCCCAATGATATACTATTCTCTGAACACTACACCTTAAGCCCTGAAAGAAGTCCTTCAACCAAAACATAAACCAAAAAACCTGAGCATAATAACTAGCCTAAAACACCATCAAAACAGAGACAAATCATAAAGAGAGAGCCCTCTCTGATTACAGTTTGGCTAGAAACTGTAATCCAAAGATTGGTTAGTGGTTACCCCGGCCGTATTCCCTTGGGAGTCAAAGGGAACAACCTGGGTGTTAACATAATTGGCGACTCCACTGGGGATTTCTTAGGATTTTCCAATTTCTATACATCTCTCAAAGCTACAGATCAAGCCTGGAATTAGTCAGGAGGCCTTCAAAGCTGTTTCTGTGTCACATTGGCAGCTTTAGGGAAGAGCTTTTTCAGTGAATCTTCATCTCAGCTTTGAAATATATATAGCCATTCCCAAATCTTTATCCAGTCCCTGCAGATATAAAAACTTCCTATAAAATCCTAAAAAACAGTTAGAAGCTGGCTCCCAAGAAAAATCCACGGCATACTAGGGCAAATCCTGACCCTAATCCACCCATCATTGTTGATAATCCAAATACTATCCCTAGAAATATTAGGAGGCAGCAAAGGCAGGAGCAGCCTGCTGATCTAACCTCAGATTCAGATCATCCCAGCCTTATCTCTACCCCATGCAAGGTCCTTTTCCGGTCTACCCCTAGTTCCCCTAGTTCACCATCCACATCTCAAAATCCTCCTCTCACATCTTCATCCACTGCACATACTCCTTTAACCAACATCCTAGTTTCTACCCCTCCCATCAACCCTGTTATCCCATTTATCCCTGTTAACCCTATAAACCCTCCAAACATGGCTAACAGATATGCACCCTTGCAAATACCAGCTAATGCTGCAGCCCTACCCCAAGACTACCAAACCAAAATCTCATACTTTGACTCCACTGGCCCTTTGACAGCTGTTCAGCATGCCAAAAGGATGCAAGACCATTTTGAGACCTATGAAATAGATGATGACAGTGTGAGAATGAGGATGTTCGTTCAAAGCCTAACTGGGGATGTAAGAACTTGGTTTAGATCCCTGAATGCAAATTCCATCACAACTCCTGATGAGCTGTATCAAGCCTTTATTAATAGATGGGAGAAAAAGAAAGATCCTCTGCACATACTTGGGGAATATGACACCATCAAAAGAGGTCCCCAAGAGACTGTTTTGGAGTATTGTGCAAGATTCAACAATGTATATAACGCAATCCCACAAAATTTAAGACCCCCTCCTGATTTAGCTTTGTATAAATTCCCTGATGGTTTTGACCCTGACATGGCCTATCAGTTAAAAGAAAGAGATCCTCAGTCCCTTGCAGAGGCCCAAAGGGTTGCTGTTACAGTGGAAGCCAACCTAATTGCCAAAAGAAACAGAGCAAGGTTGGAAAAAAGGATTGTTTTCAAAGAGGAACCCTCTGCCTTTGATCAAAAGCTGGATGCAATACTCAATGGAATGAAAAGATTGGGTGATAGAGTGGAATCGATTGAAAGAAAGTCATCATGGGAAGCACCGCAAAACAACCCTCCTAGGAATCCAAATTTCAAGAGAACTCAAAACCCAGGCATTGGCAAGGCCACTGCTGACCAAGACATAAGACCCCCTTTCCAAGAAAATTACGCAGAAACTTCCACATCAACTGAGCCCAATGAAGATCCTGAGATTAATTTAATGGGTCTAGATGGTGAAAGTCAAGTCTTTTTAACCCAAGAAGATCATGAGGATGATGAAATCAAACTATTCCAAACTAAATCAGGTGAATCCTTTGACTTTAAACAAGGCTATGACACTGCTGTTTATGAAGTCCATAAACAATACAAGCTAAGGAGCAGAACTGTGAATGTAAACCAGCCTGAAATGATAAAGGATAATCAGCAGCCTAAAAGAGTCATAGTCGCAGAGCCTAATGACAAAGCAAATTCACCTGCAGAAGAAGTGGTTATTGAAGAGATCACTAAACCACTGTCCTTAAAACAGCAGCTTATGGCTACTTCATCCTCTCACCCTAATTCAAATGTTATTCCTCAAGAGATGAGTAAAAAAGACAAGTCCCAAAATCAAGATAAGAATCAAGAGGAAGATTTAGTGAACAAGGTAAGGACTGTTATCCATAACCCTAAGACCCAATCTGAAAAACCCTTTGACCTAGAAACTGAAATTGGCAAACTAAAGATAGCAATTCCTCTCTCAGAACTAGCCAAGCATGACATTTACAAACAACAGATCAAGAAGTCCCTTCAACTCACCAGTAGCAAGGATGATGTTAATGTGCTGGATGATACCCCTGAGCTACTTTTTGGCCCAGAGGTGGATGGAAAGACAGTGGTTGCAGGAATTTTACCTTTCTATGTCAGCCTGCATGTTCATGACAAGATATTACACAATGCAATGTTTGACTCAGGTGCCTCTCATAACCTGATGCCCAAATCAGTCATGGAAAGACTAAACCTGGATATTACAAGACAATATAAGGACTTATTCTCCTTTGATTCCAGCCAAGTCAAGTGCTTAGGCCTGATCAAAGACCTCTGTGTCTCACTTGTCCAGTACCCAAATAAAACAATTCTAATGGATGTTGTAGTTGCTGATATCCCACCTAAGTATGGGATGCTGTTATCAAGATCATGGGGAGCTAAACTTCAAGGTTCCCTCCAATTAGACATGTCATATGCCACCATCTCTGTTTTTGGGAAACCAAAAAGACTATACAGAGAAACACTCATGAAATACATGGTCAGCAGTGAAGAAAGGCCTCAAAACTTTCCCATATATGCTGTCCATTCAGATATAGACTCATACATTCTCTTCAATGATAATGTAACTCTCTCAGACAATGAGGTTGAACCCAAGATATTCATAAAAGAGGAAGACCCTAATGAAAGAATTACCAACCATGAAACAACAGTCAATCAATCACTAGACACTGTTGCTGCTCTAGTTGTCAAGTATATTCAATCAAGTAAGGAGACTGTCCTAGAAGACAAACCAGAAGAAAAATCAAAACTTCAACTTACAGCTCCAACTCATGAACACATCATTAAGTCCCCCCTACAGCAAAACATTCTATGGTTCCTGGAATTTGATGGCTCAGTCAACAAATTAGGGGCGGGAGCTGGAGTTTGGGTACACAATAAAGAAAACAGTCATGCAGAAGGCAGAGCCTATAGATTAAACTTCAGATGCACTAATAACATGGCGGAATATGAAGCTCTTTTACTAGGCCTCAAGTTAGTAAAGTCCCTACAAGCTATAAAAGTTTCAATCCTAGGAGATTCAGACCTAGTTATCCAACAAGTCAAGGGTAATTTTGTCACCAATGACAAAAGATTGAGGTCTTACAGGTCTGCTGCTGCTGAATTATTAAATTCATTTACTGAGTTTCAGATTACCAAAATTCCTAGGACTCAGAACCTGCATGCTCATAGTTTGGCCACATTTGCAAGTACTTGCAAATTGCCATTGGAACCTAACAATTGTTTCACAGCTGAGATAAAACACAGACCCTCCATTCCAAACAATGTTAAAGATTGGCAAGTATTTGAGGATGATATACAAATAAACAATTTTTTAACTTTGCAACAAGAATTTGCAGGACTAAATATTGACACTGAAAGAGCAAGTCAATCACAAATACAGTTTGAACAAACTAACTACCCAATATCACCCAAAACAACAAAACAAATGCTAAATCCAACTATTTTCAACAAGGAGAACATTCAGCAAATTCGACAAATCAGTTGTGAAGAAGTGGCCAATGCTGAAGCTGAAATCATAGAGCTGAAAGATAATTTTCTACCAACAGGCCTAACTCCACTAGAGGACATCTTTGATTCAAATGATATCCCCAGAAAACCAAAAATGCAGCCCTTAAATGCAGCCATTGAAGAATGTAACATAGGTACAATTGACAAACCCAAAATAATTAAATTGTCTGCATCTTTACCTCCTGACCAAAAGCCTAAATACATTGACCTCTTTAAAGAGTTCCAGGATGTCTTTGCATGGAGTTATGAGGACCTAAAGTCCTATGACACCTCTGTTATCCAGCATACAATCCCTCTCAAGCCTAATCAAAAGCCATTCAAACAGAAATTGAGAAGGATTAATCCCATGCTCCTCCCCTCGATTGAAAAAGAACTTCAAAAAACGTTCAAAGCTGGCATCATAGCACCAATCAGATTCTCTGAATGGATCTCCAACTTAGTCCCTACAAGAAAGAAGACTGGTGAAATTAGGCTGTGTGTGGACCTAAGAAATCTGAACCAAGTATCCCTCAAAGACAACTATCCCTTACCCAAGATGGATCACATTCTCCAAAGAGTGGTAGGGGCCTCAAGGATCTCATTACTGGATGGATTTTTAGGCTTGAATCAAATCCTGGTACACCCTGATGATCAAGACAAAACGGCATTCACTACCCCATGGGGAACTTTCAAATATGTAAAGATGCCTTTTGGATTAAAAAATGCAGGGGCAACTTTTCAAAGAGCCATGGATATTGCTTTTGCCAAGGAGATTCATGACTTTTTAGTCATTTACCTAGATGACCTTACACCTTTCTCAAAATCAGACCAAGAACATATAAAACATTTGAGACAGATCTTCCTAAAATGCAGAAAATATGGAATTTCCTTGAATCCCAAGAAATCCCTGTTTGGTTTAGAGGAAGGCAAGCTATTGGGCCACATCATTTCTAAAGATGGCATTAGAATTGACCCAGATAGGATACAGGCTATCTTACAAATGCCTCACCCAAGAAATATCAAAGAGTTGCAAGGATTCTTGGGAAAAATCAATTTCTTGAGAAGGTTTATCCCAAACTTAGCAGAACTAATCAGATTATTAAATAACATGCTAAAGAAAGATTCAAAAGTCAAATGGACTATTGAAGCCAATCAATCCTTTGAAGGTATAAAACTGGCCCTTACCCAAACCCCAGTGTTGACCAATCCTTAGTTTGACAGAGAATTTATCATTTTCTCTTTTGCCTCCCAGCACACAATTGCTACTGTCTTGCTACAGAAAGATGACCAAGGAAATGAGAAGCCAATTGCGTTCTTTAGCAGAGCTCTTAGAGATGCACCTCTAAAATATCAGATCATGGAAAAGCAGGCTTATGCTTTGGTCAAGGCCATTAAAGACTTTAGGATTTACATCCTTTATTCCCATGTTGTAGCTTATGTACCAAGTCCTATTGTCAAAGACATTCTCACCCAAGAAAACTTAGAGGGCAGAAGAGGAAAGTGGATTGCCAACATTTTGGAATTTGATATTGAGATAAAACCAACAAAACTAATAAAAGGGCAAGGTTTGGCCAAATTAATGACAGAAGCAAACTTCCAAGCCTTAGACATCAACTAGCTGGACAGTGAACCGGAGCTGGCGACTCCAAAGATCAATGTAGCCTTTGAACAATCCCCGTGGTATTCTGATATCTGTTATGTGTTACAAAACCTGTGTGCTCCCCCAGGGCTGTCCAGAACTAAAGGTAGGTTCTTAAAAATGAAAGCTTCTAAATTTTGTGTTATGGATGGAAATCTGCTTTGGAAAAACCATGAGGGTATCTTACTAAACTGTTTGACTGAAAATGAGACTAACAAAATCATGGAAGAATTTCATGCAGGTGACTGTGGTGGACATTTGTATTGGAAGTCCACCATGGATAAAATGCTGAGAGATGGTTACTACTGGCCCACCATGTTCTCTGATGTCAAGAAATTCACCACTTCATGTCATAAATGCCAAGTGTTTGAGGGAAAGAGAAAATTATTGCCATTACCTTTGAGGCCTATTGCAACAGAGAGACCTTTTCAACAATGGGGCTTGGATTTCATTGGGGAAATTCATCCCTCATCTTCAGGCCAACATAGGTGGATTCTAACAGCCACAGACTACTTCACTAAGTGGATTGAAGCTATTCCATGCAGGCAGGCAAATGATTCAATAATCATTCAGTTCTTGGAGAATAACATATTGGCTAGATTTGGTTGCCCCGACAAAATAATAACAGACAATGTCGCTGCTTTCAGATCCAAGAAAATGGTGAATTTCTGTCACAAATTCCATATTATATTGGGCCATTCTACTGCATACTATCCCCAAGGAAATGGCCTTGCTGAATCATCAAATAAAAGCCTAGTAAACATCATAAAGAAGGTGCTGGAAGAAAACAAGAAGAATTGGCACAAGAAGCTGGTCAATGCCTTATGGGCAGATAGACTAACAACCAAGAGATCGATTGGGACCAGCCCATATGAGTTGGTTTATGGATTAGAGGCCAAATTTCCTTCATCACTAGGAGTGCCTGTTATGAAACTTCTTCAAGAAAGCCAAGCAGAACCAAATGATATGCAAAGAAGAATCAATCAGATCATATGTTTACAACAAACTAGAGACCAAGTTTTCAGCCGAGTTCAAGTTCTACAAGAAAAATTAAAGAAGGCCTTTGATAGAAGAACTAAGGCAGAAGATTTCAACATTGGTGACAAAGTCCTCAAGTGGGATTCAAGAAGAGAGGATAAGGGAAAACATGGAAAATTTGATTCCCTTTGGAGAGGACCATTTGCTGTCCAAGCAGTACAAGGAAACAACACTTATTTCCTTAAGAGTCTCAATGAAACTGATTTGGATGAAGGTCCTGTGAATGGCAGGATGCTAAAGCACTATTTTGAATATCACCCATAAGTGCAGCCTGAGTTTTCCCTTGTACATATCCAGATGTATATATTATTTTCTGTCAACATGTAAAAATGCAAGTTCTCCAAGTTTTCTTAAACTGCCAGCGAAAGGTGAATAGAATCAGAGGTCTACCAAGAAGAGAAGCACACAATTTTGGCATTCCAAAGCAGCAAACTTCAAGGTTGGCAAGAGCAGTCAAGGAGCAAGGCAATCTGACCTGCTGTTCTTGGTCTTTCAAATGAAAAACCATCCCCATGTGGAGCCACTGTTAGCTACCTATACCAATAGGTTTCATATTTCATGATTGGAAATGAAAAGGTCCAAATATGCTCTGCTTTGATGATGCAAAGATCACATATTTCCATAAGAATACAATCTGTGCTTATGGCTTGATGTGGACTCAATTTTGATGGATGGTCCAACAGTCTAATCTGGATCATGCCATGTTTTGAATTTTCAGTTGTAGAATAGAGAAATAAGTCTGTCCAAACTGTTTAAACTTGGCAGACAACTAGCTTAGGTAGAGAAGTAAGGTTCCCAATTGCTTAATCTGGGACCTTGGAAGAAATAAGGGTAGAATTTGATAGAAAATCAAAAGGAAAAAGCCAGAGAAAAGAAAAGGCAAATAAGGGTCTGCAAGCCTAAGTGCACCCTCCATGAAGAAACAAAAAATGCTAGGCAAAGTAGCTGGGTAAGTAGATGGGGTTGCAGAAGTGGTATTTATTTCAGATTGAATCTTGCTGGTCAAGATAAGAAAAAGCAAGGCAAAGGAGCATGTCTAACTCCCCCAAATTCCCCTTCCCCTCTTATTACTAACATCCCTTCATCCATGGAGATTGATGGAAAATCTGAGGTTTTATGGTGGTCCTTGTTCCTTTAAAAGCCACATTTCTTGTGTAAAAATCTTTTCATTTTGATCTACTCCCTAAGCTAAGTGTTTTTCAAATAAACTTAGCATCATCTCCTCTCATCCACTCCTTTCATCCATATTAACCCTAATTCTACTATGTAATTCCCCTATGTTACCTTTCCCCTACTATATTAACACCATGGTGTATAAACCCCAAATTTTGTATAAATATCCCTCCCCTTGGCATTATAGCCAATAAATCCTCTGTCAGGGATCAAATTGGCATCTGGTCACTTTGATGAACCTAAACCTCACCCCTCTCCCTTCTTTAAAGTTACTCCACCCATTTAACCTCCGTTTGTAAAGAAAAACCTTATAAAAACCTCATCCTACCCATAAACCCCTTTTGAAATTATGAAAAAACCCAAAAACCCACCTTTTGGCGCTTATCCAAAGTTTCGGCGCGTATGTCTGAGTTTTCAAAATACATTGAAAGGCCTTACAAAACCCCATATCCTAATGTTTTTCTGCCGGGCGCATATTTCAAAACAAATAATAAATTAATCACGCCCCCCATCCATATTGTTCGATCACATCACCCTTCCGTCAATCGTTGGATCGGACCCAAGTGATCCGACGACCCTCGTTGATATCGGAGCGGCCCCGACGTCCGACAGATACCTTCCAATATCTGTCAGAAGGTGACGTCAAGTGCCTGCCACGCGCCTTCCCCACAATGCATCGGAGGTACGCCTGACGCATTCCACCTCCGTAGCTATAGCGGTGCGATACAAAACCACCATCCGTTTCCGGTTTCTGTCAATCCGCTCATCCAGCGTCATCCCCACGTCATTGCTACCCCGCCATCGCGTCAACCTTTTTGTCCGCCCCAGTGCCAATGTGTCTGCCACCGCATCATCCCCGTGGACCAATAGCAGCTCGCCACCTCACCCGATGACGTCATGCTGACATCATCTGGCCCTGACCCCACCTATGACGTCATGCTGACGTCATCAGAAAAACGCGCCAAATTTCCAAAAGTCAATATTATAGCCAAAATGTCGCGTTTTTTGCACTTTTTCTATAAAAAACGACTGTCGCTCCTGCATGCAATTTCACGTCCAACCGGGCACCAACCTGCACAACGCAACCTGGAGAACACCAGCGCACGATTCCCACCTTGCTCTCTGAAAAACCAGGTATTTATCTTCAAGACTCCTTCCTTCACCTGGTTTGTCTGTAAATTGCCAAGAAAGCTTAAAAACTGTGAGAAAACATATAATTCACTGGAGAAATCCTTGTGCCTAGCCCCATTTATAACCGTGAGCTTGAAAAACAACAGCTGAGCCTTGTTTGCCCATATTTTCACAAAAAAATTGCACTTTGTTCGCGCAATCGCGAAACAACGTACTCAAACTGAACCTACCTGCTGAAAAATAGAGACTGAGACCACACATTGGTCTTATTTGCACTCCAAAGCAGTATTTCAATTGTTGCAGTTGTTTCACTCACCCTCTGTTCCATACAATTCACATTCCTTCCGTTGAAGAGAACTTCTTTGTGTTGCCCTGCATAGCAACTCCATCCTTAAATCCTAGAAGAAAGCATGGACCCACCAGTGGCTCCCATAGCCCTTAATGTTGCCCCTTTGAACACCCCTCACAGAGAATTGGAGTGGAAGGCATTAGCAGACTTAGATTATAAAATCTCAAAAGAAATGCTAAGCCAGAGCAAGTTCCACCTTCATCTGTTAAATGAATTAAAAATTAAACATGAGACTGGAACAGACATATTGGGCATTTGGGAGTCCTTCCTCCCAATCTTCAAGCTCCCTCAGGTCAATCAATTTCCTGACCTGATTCACTTATGTGCTGATAGGTATGATGCCACCCAGAGGGCTGTGCTTGACCCTTCAGGGATAGTTCTGTTCTATATTACCCCTGAGGCCATCAAAGAGATGTTGCAGTTCAAAACAGAGAAGAAGTTGGTTCCTCTATCACTGGTTAACTTGATAAGACAGGGAGCCAAATTTACAGATGCCCAAATCACCAAGCTAAACCAGTTGTTTATTGATTCTGATACTGTGAAAAATCCTCCCATTAATCATGTTTACCTCAACCAATTGGGCAGGGACCTTGTTGATATGATCAGTCCCATTCTGGGGTATGACTCAATTGAGTTTGTAGATGAAACGGTGTTGCAGATGATGCTCATGTTCTCTCCTGGCAAAAATCTAATCTGTTATGACTATGCCACTTACATATCAAACAAAATGCATGAGCAATTGATGAACCTATCAAGGGAAAGGGTGTTCAAATACACCTCCTACATTTACCACTTGATCTTATACTACCAACATGAGAAATTCTCTTTTGCTATGAGAAGAGAGGATGCACAGGGCAATCTCAGGTCAGTAGTGTATTGGACTTCTGCTTTCCACTGCAGTTTCTATTCTCCATATACCTACTGTGAATTCATAGATCTCTTCATCCATCCAGCCATGAGTCTGCTTATGGGCTCACCTCCTCCAAGATTAACCGATGAGATGCAAAGACTCCTTCACTTGTCAAAAGTATACAGCATCGGGGATTGGTATTTTTACCAACATCACACAGTCATTAGAATTTATGGCTGTGAACTACCCCCATACAGACTGCCCAGATATGTACCCATGAGGCTCTTTGCCCTAGAATACTTCAGGCAGTTCGGCAATGTTGATGTGCTTCACTTTTCAGGAAAGGGCAAGAAGGCACAGTTGAAGGTCAGGAACCAACTTGGCCACCTGGTCTATAATATGAGGGAGGAAGGCTGGATAGAGGCAGGTAGAATGTTAGAGGGCCTTGGTTTGAAGACCAGTTTCCTCTGGAAACCATATGACCCCAACCACTTCATCACTTTGAGGAGGCTTAAATATAAGCTATCTCGCTATAATCATGTGAAGATCCCTCACATTGAACAACATGGAAACCAAATAAAATGGAGGAGAGGAACCCTAGAAGAGCCTATTACACAAGAAGAGCTGAATGAAAGAGCATGTAGAAATCTTCTAAAGATGGCTGACTTGGAACTTTCTACACAGGTGTTCACTCTTCCAAACATTCAAGTGGGAACAGCTGCATCTTCTTCCACAGCAAATCAGCAAGTGGCCAGAGCTACTGAGCAAGCCTCTGCCAAAGGAAAGGAGCAAGAAATGGAACAAGAACTGCCACCTCAGGAGGAGGTACAGCAATAGCAGCAGGCAGAGCAACAACAGCAACAGGGTTCACAGCAAAAAGAAGGGCAGCAGGACAAAGAGCAGCCCACACAGCAAGAAGGGGCAGTTGAGGCCCAAAATCTCACTGAGCAGCAGGCTCAAAACATAGTGCCTCCTAGGCAAGAAGCTGCCAATGAAACCTCAGTCCTCCAAACTCCACAAAGGGAGGATGTGAGCAGAAAAAGGGATAGAGAGACTCCCTTGACCACATCAGTAAGCCATGGGGAGAAAAGACAGAGAATAAATCCTTTCTCTGAGGAAGAGATGCCTAGAGGGCAATCTTTGGGTATGGGCCTGCCTAGTATGGAGGCATCTGCAAGTTCCTTCCAGCAGGAACAAGAGAGAATAGGGGGAGGGGAGGTCAGCTCCTCCGGCCAGCAGAGAGAAGGTGAACTGAGCATTAAGCAGCAGTTCATAGACATAAAGAGGAGAAGTGACCCCATTAAGATACAGCTGAACAACCATTTATTGAAAATGGCTCCCTCCAACCAGCAGCGACTAATGTCTGCCTTCGATGTAAGTGAAGGCAAGATGATCATGAGCCACTTCACGCCAACCACTCTGCAGCCACAGTCCTCTTCAGATTACTTGAGGACTAATCTTGAAATCATGGCCAAGGACATCCACCCGATGGACAAGATTGAACTACACAAACAAACAGGTGAGATGGTCTATGCCTCATTGGCAGACAAGACCTTGGACAACTACAGGCTAGAAAATAGCCTAAATAATACAGCTTCTCAGCTTGAGTTGGAGAGGGCCTCCTCTCAAGCAAAGGACAACAGGATCAGGGCTCTAGAAGACATAATCATAGAGATTGGGCATGATCCCAAAGATATCAAGGGCATACAGGAGATATTGAAGTTGAGGGATGCAGATATGGCAGCTCTAAGGAGAAAGATCAAACTCCCAGCCACAATTCACCCTCAAACAGATGAAGTGGCCCAACAAAGGCATGATAAAGATGCCACAGATCTGCTGATATTTCTCTATAAGTAGCTTATCCAGACACAAGAACAGCTGGGAGAATCAGAGGCTGCACAGGCAGCATTACAAGCATCTCTGAAACAGAGAGAAGAAGGATAGACTTCCCAGCCTCCTCCTCAAATCATAAATCTTGAGGAAGCTGCCCCAACTACTGTTCCTCCTCCTCAACAGACTGATCAAGCAGCACCATCTACTTCAGCACCTCCACCAACAGAGCAGGCCCCTAGCTTGGACATCCAAAAGCTAAAAAATGAGATTCAAGCCCTGGAAGCTCAAATGGCAGAGCTGAATGAGACCAGGGATAAATTGGCCAAGGTGAATGACAGATATGATAAATCCAAGCAAACTGTGGCAGAGAAGGGCAAGGAGGTGAAAGCCCTCAAAGACAGGATAAAAGAGCTAGAAAATGAGCTCAAATTAGATAAAGTTATAGCTGGGCTTAAGGCAATGCTATGGGCTAATATTGGCCAGTCTATTACTGACCAATGACAATATATAGAGACAATCCATGAGCAATTAGAGCTCATCCCAAAAGCACAAAATCAAGTTCATAAGTCAAGGGCTGCTCTAGGCAACATGCCTGAAGTTGCCACCAGGATGATCAATGTGCTCAACAATAGAACAAGTACTCAGCTGGTAAACATGGGAATTTCCAACAGAACTGAGACCATTCAGTTGATCAAAAGGGTTCTTACATTGAGAAATTTGGTACAGACATTGGAGAGAAGAACCCAGGACATGCAGACCGAGGTAAAAAGGTTTATGGATAAATTCCTGGTGCTGCAAAACAGAGGACTCCCTAGCTTACTGAACAGCGCAGGGAGACTGTTCACTCATGAGCAGTATGCCAAAAGAGTGAATGCATTTGCCACAAGCCAAATCAATGAGAATCCCAGCAGCTCAGAGGAAACAGGGCCAACTACAGGACAGACTATCTACAACAAAGTAGAAAGTCTATTTTTTATAATGAATGAGATCAATCACCTGTTTGAGGTGGCTCCCAATTTTTACAAGTATACAGAGGCAAAGGAGACTATGGATGCAATTCTCAGGCATCAACTCCCTACACAGGACTGGTGGGCAAATGCTATACAGAAGATTTTATAAACAGGGAGCCATTTGATGAATTTTTGTTCATAAAGAATAGAAAACTGTCATGCACAGGACAGTTCAAAACAATCAGCATGCATTAAAGATTAAAGCTGAGCCAACTCAGCAGAAATTTCGGCCAATGAAGCAAAAGTGGGAAGCTACAGGTGGCAGGGCCGAAAAAATACAGCGCAGCAAACGTAAAGGCACATTTTCCATCATTTAAGCAAAGCGTTCCAACCGACTCAGCGACCTCCAAAGGTCAAAATATCTTCTGACAGACTTAAAGAGCAGTTATGCTATATTCAAAACTGTAATAACTTCTTATCTACTTTTCTGTACGAAGTGATGAAGATATCTCTTTCTCAGATGACTCAATGCCTGAGATATTTTGTATGAACATTTCTATAAAGCCCCCTTCGCATGAGTTTGCAAGGGTTGTTGTTGATTTCTCCTGAAGAAGTTCTTATGCTGTAATCCTTTCAGAAGTTTAATAAAGAAAGGGATGGAATTTCTCGGATTTCTGAAGTGTTGAATGCGTTCTGGTGTCTGTTGAAAATTGCAGGATTCCTGTGTACTTCACAATACAATAAGTTTCTGTAACTCTCTTTGTTATGTGCTTTAATCTTTTACAACCCATATATGTTTCTAATTTCTAAGCGTTTAACAACAAGGAAAAAGAATAACTTTCAGGACTTATTCAAGGAATACCCTGCGTTCAATCTGTGTTGTTAATGAATGTTTTTCTTCAGCTGTAATCTTGATAAGTGTAATTCTTAATTGATGCACTTTCAGAATACATCTTCCACAGTGAGCTTTGTTTCAGGAATTCAAGTTCGCTCCTGTGCAACATGTTTCACTTTCATATCACCAGCTCAATAGAAAATTCTTAATTGCTTTCTATTGGCAGACCATGCTTCACCACTTAAGTTTAAATTTGTTTGTCTAAAGATGCACAATAGGCCCTGCAGTCCAAACATTACCAAACATGCATTTCAAAGCATTTCACAACTCCAGACTCCATTGCCCAATGATATACTATTCTCTGAACACTACACCTTAAGCCCTGAAAGAAGTCCTTCAACCAAAACATAAACCAAAAAACCTGAGCATAATAACTAGCCTAAAACACCATCAAAACAGAGACAAATCATAAAGAGAGAGCCCTCTCTGATTACAGTTTGGCTAGAAACTGTAATCCAAAGATTGGTTAGTGGTTACCCCGGCCGTATTCCCTTGGGAGTCAAAGGAAACAACCTGGGTGTTAACACCGGGTATGCGCCGTGCCAGTGTAAAGTTAACACTGTGGCCGGGCTCCCAGTGTGTTGCGCGCCCTGAGTGCGCCGTGCCACCTTATGTGTGCACCGCGTGCGGTCAAACAACACAATCTACTTAGAAAAATAGGGGATAGGTCTTAGTGGAGGTTTTTAAGGGGTTTTCTTAGGAGTTATGGGGGATATGGAGGTGAAAACGATGAGGAGTGAGAGGAAAAGGAGAGGGGAAACAAAACCTTGGTGGATTATTCAAATTTACAAACCCCCATTATCATTTTTGCTTTGAGGATGATTGGCATGGATGGCCAATATGTTTTGGATCTCATTCAACCTCTTCACAAATAGCATATTATTGACAAAAATTTGATGGGTGGGGATGTCACAAGGCCTACCTGTCGATTTGATTGCTTTTCCCAACTGTTGAAGTGTTTTGGCACCATTTTTGGGCCACTGGATTGTGTGCGCCATGCGCTCTTCCCAGTGCGCCGCGTGCCTTATATGCGTCGCGTCCTTGCAAATTTTGCACTGCAGGCTAGCTGCTAGTGCGCCGCGCGACCTGGTGTATGCGCCGCGCTCACTGAAACCGGCTCTCCCTCACTCAAATTCTCCCAATATCAACTTCGCCTTTGCAAATGTAATTCTCCAAGTCATGTAAGAGCTCGATGCCATTTGATTTGGGCAAAAACAAGTATATATAGGCTTGGAGGAGATGGATTTGACTTTTTCTTCCTTGTAAACCCATTTTCTAATGTTTTGTGTTCCACACTTATTCATTGACCTTTAAACACACTGATTTTCACTTTTTCCTTGAAATTTTGTCTCAAATGATGAAATCTTTGGCACATCTTTGCGCGGACTGTATGACGGAGCATCTGGCTTTGAAATCCTTGACTGCATCTGAAAATGTAAACTGTCGATTTTTGGAAAATTTTGTCATAGTTGACCTTGTTTGACGTTTCTTCAAAATAGAGTTTTGAAGAAGAGTCGAGGTCTCTTGCGGTGATGATGAAGTTTTCTGCACTGTAGGTTGTTGTGGCCAGCAACAACCCCCCCCTTTTTTCATTTAGTATCAAATCATGATACCGAATGAATGGGGACCCTTAGATAAAATTTTTAGGAAAAGCTAGACTTTCTTTTTGAAGTTACAAATCATAATTTAGAAAAGGCATCTTAGATATTTTTCTATGGTAGACGATAGGTCTTTTAAAGTCGCGTATGCAAAAAGATAGGAAACATCTCTGTTACTCTTCTAAAATCAAAATACGCGCCACCCTCATGATTAATAATGACATCGCATCGCACCATACTAATGTCCATAGCGAAAAGCCAAGAAATTCGCCGATCTGCGATATTGCGATCGCTAGATCGCATATCGCAGAAACAAGCCAGACGAGGTTTGGCAAGCACTAAGTTTTGCGATCTGCGATATTGCGATCGTGCGACATGCGAGGGTACGTCAGCAAATCATAAAATCACCTTAGTACGAATCCTTCGGGCGCGCCTTTCAAAGGAAAAGCCACTTACCATAACATGACCTAAAATCATGCGCTTTTAATGTTGGTAAATGAATTGGTTGTCAGTCATTAAGAGGATTAAAGACGCATGCCTTGTTGGATATTTGCTTCACGTAAGGTGGCGTAATTGATTTATCCCTTGCATTTAAAACTCTCCCATCACCTTTCTGATCGGACATTCCATTTCACTTGTAATCTGCAGGAACAAAGTGCAAAGATGACTCAGAAAGAAACACAAAGTAAAAATGGGAAAGAAGAACAAAGCTCAAAGCTTCGAAGCAAGAGAGAAGACCAAGGAGATGGCGCCCCTATACACAGATACAGCCTGCAACCGAGATGTAGGAATCTCCACATGGGAAGGCATGTACAGGCTATTAGAAGAGGAGAAGCCGAGAATAATGAAGGTGACTGCCGTTGCAGGTGCACCACACTCCTCTGAAGCATCCCTAGAAGACCTAGCATGTTCATTCCTTCACAGAATAGTGGCCAGGCCTAAGATTCTACCATACACAGATATGATCAAGTGGATTCTGGATGATGCAGAATTAAACAACAGACAATTCAAGATTCAGGGACATGGGCTCGTGGGATCTTTTGCCGCCCAAGATCTGAAGCTAATGTACCATCTGCCCGAACCGCAAGCTACCTATAATGCACAATTTGTTAAGAAGTTCGCAATGGAGAACCCAGATTTATCGGATACCACTAAAGAATGGTCTAGAAGAGATGAGCCGTTAAAGAAGGATAAGAACGGTATGTACAGCACTGGTTCCCTTACTTCTCCATATTGTTTTGCTGCAGCCATGCTATGTAGGTTGTTTGGTATGCCCGATATCAACAAGTTTTCATCTGAGTGGCTGCCATTAATTGACGCTGCCACAAATGCCGATATAGTAGATTGGGCTAAAATTCTTTCCGATACTCTATATACGGCTGTGGTTAGTTACAGGTCCAAAAGATCCTTTTCTCAAAGGGTCTATCCTCCTTTCTATTTGGCTGCCTATGTTATGGATTCTGTTTGCCTTGTATCTAATTTCCCCATTATGGGATGGAAATGGACTACCCAAGACCCGTTGCCTATTCACGTCTATCACAAGGTCTTGTGGGATTCCCAGTTTGCCCCTCATTTTTACCAGATTTGCCATGGGCTTATATTGCCCATATATAGAATGATATATGATAAGGATCCCCCAAGGTGCTCTCCCGAAGCCGAGGCAGACATCATCCCCATCGCAAGATGGTTTGGGGAAGAATGGTTTACTTACATTCGAGTTTATGGAAGCACTGTACCTCCACATGTCCTACCCTTGTATGTCCCTGATAAGCTTTTGGCTCGAGAAATCGCTTATCAAACCTGCTCTGAAGGTGGCTTAACCAAAGAATTAAAAGATAAGAAAAGGCCATTTGGCCTCAATTTCCCGTCAACTGTGGGGCCTTCTCTTTATTCGATGTAGGACACGCTTTTGGTGAGGTGGAAAACGTGACGTGCCTTCAATTAGATAAGTTCCCGGTGAGGCCATTCGACCCAAATAAAGTTGCCCAAGAGTTTATTACGAACGTCAAGATAAGAGTGTTCTTCGGACACAAAGATTTGTTTGACGATCTCTTTCAGGGTAAGAGCTCACTCAAAGAGATCTTGCGAGAAGCTCAGTCAAGGTTATCTCCAGGTGACCTCCAGAAATTCACGTCATATAGAGATAGAAGGCTGGCCAGCATTCCACTAGAAAGGCTGCGAATACCTACTAGAGAGCCAACTCCGAGCATCAGCCTCAGTGAGAACTCCAGCACTTCCAGATCTAAGTCCAACGCCACGCAAGAAGGTTCCGAACATCATGAAGAGTCTGTGCATGACAAAGGAATTAACGAAGAAGCAGTCAAAGATACAGCTCGGTCAAGTGTAATGTCTCCGCAACAAGTTATCACCTCGCCACCAAGAGATGTTCCCCCTCCAGTTATCGAAGCTCCTCTTGTCATACCAGAGCTAGATAAAGAGTGGGAGTCCTTCAATGAATTAATCAACCTCGAAGGGCAAGTCCCAAAGACGCCTGTGAACGATACACAGGAGGTGCAAGAAGTTGCTCCAACCATAGTCAGCGTTACCACATAAGCAGAAGACCTCTCCATCACTCCATCCTCAGAACTTCTACTTAACGTAGAAGAAATTCCCCCACTAGATGTGTTCTACAGTCCCCAGCACAAAGCAGTTGTGAGAAGACAGAGAAAGAAAAGAAAGCTCGAAAATGCACTGTCTCAAGACGCTGAACATTTGGACGTCTTGTGGAAAGACCCAAATAATAATCCAACAGAAAATCTTACGAAGCTGTCTCAAATTGCAGGAGCTTATGCTTCTGCAACTATTGACAAGGCCTCTAAAGTTCAGCAGCTCTTAAAGGAACAAGAAAATCACATACAACTGCTACAACAACAGTTGTAGCAAGCCAACGCAAACAATGAAGCTTCCAGACAGCTCGAAAAGCTCCAAGAAGACTTCCAACAGATGCAAATAGGCTACCAAAAGAGTCTTGAAGAAAAAGAAAAACAACTGCAGACGGAGCAAGAAATGCACAAAGATGAACCTAAGCTGGCAGAGTTTATTTCAGAGTCCATCGGCTTGAACGAGCAACTACTGCAGCAACAGGAAGAATTGGGGCATAAAATATCATAGTGGAGGCACTTCTGTGAGCTAAGCGACAAAATCACCAGTCAGGTGGTGGAATTGCGAAGCGAATATGATCAGAATGACAAGAGGGTGACGGGATATCTGACTTGGCAAAACGATGAGGAGGGAAAAAGAGCAGGAGCACCTAGAATTAACGAAAATCATAAAGAAATGCTCTTTAATAAATGGGACGAGCAGATCACGCAGGCAGAGCAAGCAGCAGAGACAGCGGCGACACAGGTGAGTATTCTTATCGACTGTGTAAATGAAAATTTACACAGGGCCAATTTGATTTCAGAGACCACCCCGGGATACCTACCAAACAAGTTGCAACTGGAGACAGAATGGAGGCAAAAGGCACAGGCAAAAGGGAAAGCTATCCAAGCATTTGCTAGACTGAATTGGGAAAGTTACTGGATGTACCTGGTTAAACCACATAGCCAATGGATGATGGTAAAGTGTATCATGAACGCAGCCGAGAAGGTAGCGCCAGCTCTTATAGATGCCGTTTTCGCAGCCCAGCTCCGAACAAAAATTAGCCAGCCGACTCTTCTCAAGCCTATGTTAGAAACATGCAACTTCAAAGACCAAGTCCACAAGTAGTATTATTTAGAATGTTGTTTCTTTTTGTTTTAAGTTATATTAGAAAAAGGATGGTCGTTTGAAAACCGAATCCTTAATTTTCTAATAATACTATTATTAGAATTAGGACATAGTATTTTAACCCTTCTCATTGCATTGGAGAAGGGTCCAGAAATTTGTCAAAAACTTGTCCTCAGAATATGCATTTCTGCACCTCGGAGGAGGTTTTGATGAATGGAAGGATCGGATTTATTTATATTTGCATCTTAATGTCTGCTACTGATGTTGCATTTCTGTACTCTTAGTAGGTGTTAGAAGTAAGTAGAAGTAAATCATTATTGCTTGAAGTTTGTGAGTAAAAATCAGTCATAAATGGTACTTTTATCTCTTGATGAATTTCTACTTATTTGCTTAAAGTGATATACAGCTGATGTTATTTTTATGTTAATGTATAAATGGGTGGTTACCATTTGGCGCTTTTGTACGATGGAGTCATTTGTTCATGCTTGACATATGAATGATTTATCATGCGATATGCAGTCCACAACTGTCCTGTTTAACTTCTTATGCAGAATGGTTATCTTAAATGGTTTATATTCTTGTAGTAGCTGAATAATCTTCATTACCAGTTATTATATGAAATCTTTTTAGATCGCATGATGGAAAAGATATACCCCGGGTTAGCATAGATTGCACATGTTGTTTTCATTAGATTTCAACAGCTTATAGTCAAATCATGAGTTAGATTTAAATTAGCTCTCAAAAGTTCTCAAGAAACAGCATAATCAAACCCTACACACACACACCCCCTTAGATCGGGAAGCTAGTCCCATTATCCCCAGTCGGACTCGCTACACCAAACGGGCACGGAGCCACCAACCAGGTTCCTGACCGGGTGGGTATCCCCCTTGTTGTTGACCCGATTTCAGGGCCCTCAACATAGGTGTATAAGGTCTCCCTCTGGCCTACATGACTTGTTCTGGACATGTTTCTAGAGACCAAACTGATGAGTTTCTAGACCCAAATCATAAAAAATGACTCTGTCCTGTAACAGGACCAGACCTTGACTATCATGAGTTTGATTGATTTTGGACCAAGACCTGAACCAGCAGAGGCCAGACATGAGGGAAAATGAGTAGCATGACTTCCTCCGTTAGATCATGACATGTCCCTAGCGAAATGCAGCTGAGTGGATGAACTGGGACACCTAAAATTGAAATGCACAAAGAGCTTTGATCTCTGACGGAGGGCTGACCAGACCGAATCTAACATTGGCTCCAATGGGGGATGGTAGCTCCTTGGAGGTGCCAAGAATGTTGGAAATAATACTGAGAGGGGTGGCGGTGAATCAGTATTATCAAGTCAAATATTTCCTTTTCCAATTCCAGATGATATACGCTACTTCTCTTAATAAAAACCGCGTATATACGCAACTATAGATAAAGAAACCCGCGTATACAAAGCAGACTTATAATTTGATTTATCGGGAGCTACAACCCCCTTAGCTCTTGCACTAGCCAAGATACTAGTACATAGGTGCTGGCCTACAGAAGGCTACAACCTTCTCTTTCTTTCAAGGACTGTTACACTAAAATTTGTCACCATGACTATTTGCAGTTAGTATGGCTCTATCAACTGTCATACTATCCTCCTTGGCAAGTCTCATACCTCTGCTCTTCATGTTAAACTCCAAGAAAGAGAGAAAGTCATTAAAAATCTATATATCTTTGGGTACGCAGTTTCTCTTAGCCTTACCTGCGTGTACGCACCCCAAGTTCACAATATCTGCATACTTGTACGCTCTGTATGTAAAGGGATGGGTGCGTACCCCTGTAAAGGTCAAAAGGCGCGAGTTTCATCTTCAAAAAGTTACTTGTGGTCATTTCTAGAGCATTCTAGAAGCTTGTTTGACGTGTATTGAGCGCCTCCAGATGGTTCATGTATCCCTATGAAAGAGGAACTTATCCCATCAAGAGGGGAGCTATCCCATCCAAAGAGGGGCTTATCCCATTGATGGTGGACCTGATTAACTTCCTCTAGAGCACTATAAATACAGGCATTGGGCCAAAAGGAGAAAAGGTTGAAAGCTGAACATTCCTAAGGGTAGATGCTGCTGGAATTAGGACTCCCTTGTAAAGCTTGAGAGGAGAGATTCCCATCCTTTCCTAGCCTTATTTGAGAGTGGGTGAGCTGATCAAAGTAAAGGAAAACTCTTCTGGACCCTGGGAGGGACCTGCACAACACCAAGGCTCAGGTTGTAATGGTTCCTTTTGTTACCTTTTAATACAAATAAGTCCATTCTTCTCAACAATTTGTTATTTATGAGTTGTTTCATATACTCCTTGGTCTATATGTTAAATATGTTTTATTTTATGTGATATTCAGGTGCTATTTAATCGTTTGATTGTTAGTGAATGCAGGTTTCGAAGAGAAGGAGGAGTTCATCCGGATCAACGAAGCTGGACTACTACAACAGCGTTGGGTTACAGGTAGGATCTAAACACTTGATTTCTCATATTGTAAATGCATATTTAGAGAAGGATTGCTCTTCTTTGTCTTGTTTGTCACTAGAAAGTCTTAGGCTTCTAGGGAGGTCGGTTGTGTCCGCACTAACGACTCTTTCCGTGTGACAAAATGGCGACTCCGCTGGGGAATCCATTGATGTGAATGTTTTTTCCTTTGTATGAAATTTTGATCTGAGAAAAGTCATTTGTTTTCTGGTTTTTGGCTGTCTGACTGTGTATTTGGGTGGGCTAGCTTAGGGTTAAATTAGATTTTAGTTTTTCTTGGTTTTGCTAGAAGTACGCAGCCTCTGCGTTGAGCACAGTGCGTACTTGTACGCACTGCAGCTTTGTGCACAGAGCGTACCCGCACCTGTGAAAACAGGCTGCCTGCGTACCCCTGTCAAAAGCCTAGAAAATTTCAATTTTCTTCTTTTTATCCATTAGATTTTGTTTATAGCTTGTTTTTGCTGCCCAGATCCACTGGTTACCTGTCAGAAGCTTTCATCTTGGCTAATTTCATTGGCATTCCTACTTTCAGCTTTCATCAATTGGGTGTTTTGAGTCTCTTTTTTGAGAAATTCTTAATTTGATATCCTTTGGTCATTACTTGGAGGTTTCTCTCAGTCTTTTCACAATTTTGCATCTTTTTGCTTTTGTTTTTGCAAAAAAATGCCCCCCTCATTCGCCGGGGGGGGGGCTAAATTGTGTATGAGTGTTAATCGCCTTTGAGTGTTTTTATTTTTTGATCTTTGGAACTCTCACCCAATTTTCTCGACTTGCACTTGATTGGTTCTTAGATCACATTAGAATCATCTTGTGTTTGAGAATTCTCTTGCATAGATCACATTTGCATAATTAGAATTCTCATTTTCAGAATATGAATGAAAAATGTGCATAGATTACAATTGCATACTTTTCAAGTGAATTGTGCATAGATTACAATTGCATAGTTTACATTCTGAAAAATCAATCGTAGATTTAGATCAGTTTTCTTTGATTTGAATTTACATCAAAATAAAAAATAAAAAATGGTTTGGAATTGATTTGCATTAGTTTTTCTTGATAAAATTAGTGCATTAGAGAATTTGTTATATTTTCTCTTAGTGATCAATTTTTGCATTGTTGGAAGTGAATGGAAACTCTCTCCTTACTTTAGTTAGGATTCATCGAATTGAAAAGATTACATTATCATATTCGATTGCATTCAGTTGAGTCGGGTCATAACACCATTGGTTTCGTATCCATTTACCCATTTGAGTAAAAACTGCGTTAATAACACAGCGCTTAATTAAAATTCATCTAGTAATTTTTACATTTCTAGGGCTCTGATACACCAACATAGCTTAGGCTAGTGTCTTGGAGTAGGAGAGTAATTAACTCTCCAAGACAGTAAAACCAAACAAGTAGCTTATCTTGCGGTAGGATAAATCCAACTGTTACATTTATACTCTGGGAAAGCTCCTCTTAAAGGAGAAGCACGAGACCGTGTCCGAACCAGTGAGGGGATCAATCCTCCTTCATTGGGAAAGACGCCAGATATGCACGTACTATAAATGGTAAACCTCGGATTATTGTCGAGGAGCCTGGGGTCACTTGTCGGTAAACCTTGGATTATTGTCAAGGAGCCGGCAAGGGGATTGAGCTTGTTACTCTGCCCTTGCGTGCTATCGGGTCGTAGACTGTTCCCCCAGGTGTATTTGTTACTGTTGGTGACCTTAGTGACCATTATCTTTAGGGTTCTACCCAAGGTGACGGTGGAGGGAAGATCCCACTGTACCTGGAGCAGACGTCGGCTAGACTCACTTGGATTTTCTGGGGGGGTTTACTTCACTTGAGACGGTTAAAGTGGAGGAACTTGGTCCAGTCTATTCATTAAGCAGGTTGCCGGGGTAACTGTTCCACCCGCCATTTCTGTACTAAATTCTGCGATGTTGGATTTCATCACCAACTAGTGTTTTCGGTTCGGAAAGTTACTGTTTGTGTGTGGTTTGACTCCTAGATTTGATAGCGCGTGTTAATTTGTTTGTTTTTACTTTTAGAGACCATAGGTGTGAATTGTGAATTTTAATTGTTAGGTGTGAATTGTGAATTGTTAATTTTAGTTTTAAAAATTGTTAATAAAATTCACTGAAGTTGAATATAATGGCAAATGTTCCAGAATTTACCAACCTAGGAACCCCTCCTAACGAGAATCCTAGTACTTTTCCTTACTTTGGAAATGTTGGTCCTCCTTATATGGCTACTTTGTCATTACCTGGATTTACAATAGGTTTACCGATATGGTTATTTTCAACATCGTTGGCCCAAAATACTCCAATTGTTCCATCTCAATCGGATGCTTCACCTCAACAAAGTTCACCATCTCAACATCACCAACCTTCTGTTGACCCTTTACCTTCTTCGCCTAATTTTTCTTCCTCCATTTCTTCCTCTTCACCTGGTAAAAGCCTTGATGCTAGTAACCAGGAGGCTAAGAAGAAGAAGAAAGGGAAGAAGAAGAAGAAGAAGAAGAAGCAAGATCAGAAAGAAGTCAACCAACCAACCGTGGCTGTAAGTGTTAGCTGTGTTGAGGAAAACTCCAACATGCATCGTAAACCAAAATACCCTTGCAGGCTTTGTAAGGGTGACCACTTCCTTGTCAATTGTCCTGGTATTCCAAAGGTCTTGGAAGTATGGTCAGAAAAACCTCATCAACTTTCCATTGATCCATCAACCAGTGATAGTCAGGTTCCTGGGAAAAAGGGTAAAGTTAGGTTTCCTTGTAAGTTATGCAAAGGGAGTCATCAAACTCACATTTTCCCTCACATGGATGAAGCCTCAACATTGTTGGAAAGCCTTACTGTTCCACAGCAAGAGTTTCCAACTGGTTACCGTAAACTTTCTCCCAACCTACCGTCAACTGACAGAGTGATTGATCTAAACTCAAGTACAGTCAATCACACTCCTCCATTAGAGAGTGAAACTCATGTCACTCAGGTTGATGATCCATTAGTTGATCAAGTGGCCGATTCAATTTCACATTCGGTCGATCCCACTTTCCATTTAGAGAGTGAACTTCATACCGCTGAGGTTCTTCTTGTTACATCAGATTCTTCTATGCCGGGGGGCATTTCACCTGTTTCTACAGAACCCCCTCCAAGTACTGAGGTCTTTTCCTTTGATTGGAATAGACTGACAGAACCTCGTCTTCCTTCCTCCATCCCTTTCCAAATCATTGTCAAGGCTGGTGGTAGGGACATACATCGTACTCAGGTAGATGAAGGTGCTTCTGTTAGTATTTTATCCTCAACTGTTTGGAAAGCTTTGGGTTCCCCTCAGCTTGCGCCTATTACGCAGAATCTGAAAGCTTTTAACAGAACCATTAGTGAACCTTTAGGGATCCTTCCTAAGTTTTCTATTACCTTGGAAGGTAAAACTGTCTGTATTGATCTTATGGTAGTTCGAGGTCCCTTGGATTTCAATTTACTCCTTGGGCGAGACTATGTTTACGCAACGAAAGCTGTCGTATCGACACTCTTTCGCGTGATGTCTTTCCCTCACAATGGCAGTATTGTGACTGTAGACCAGCTTTCATTCCCTAGTCTTGTTTCAACTACCAATAATATGACACCCCTAAATGTTCCTGATTCTAAAGTGGTATCTACCTTGCCACGGGTTAATTATGTGGCAACTGGTCCCATGTTTTTAGTTACCAATGTAAGTGAGCCTCTCACTGTTTGCTCATCTTCCTTTGATTTGGATCTGGTAATTGACATGGAAAACTCTATGGGATTACTTGAACACGATGTTCTTATCCCTTTTGAGTCCCTTGACATGTGTTCCTTCCAGAGAAGTATTCTTCCTTCTGATGAAGACCTCTTGGAAGCCATGATCAAGGTGTGTCCATTGACATGTCTTTCTTCCAGTTGGAAGCCATGATCAAGGATAACAAGGAAAGTTCCTTTTACTGTGTTGACCTCGTTAAAAAATGAATCAGTGAGCACGAGGAAAGTTCCTTTTACTGTGTCAACCTCGTTAAAAAATGAATCAGTGTGTACGAGGATAGTTTTTTCCTGTATCAACCTCGTTAAAAAATGAAACAGGCTAGTGTGAGGAAAGTTCCTTTTACTGTGTCAACCTCGTTAAAAAATGAATCAGTGTGTACGAGGATAATTTTTTCCTGTATCAACCTCGTTAAAAAATGAAACAGGCTAGTGTGAGGAAAGTTCCTTTTACTGTGTCAACCTCATTAAAAAATGAATCAGTATGTACAAGGATAGTTTGTTCCTCTCTCAACCTCGTTAAAAAATGAAATTGGATGTTGTGAGGAAAGTTCCTTTTACTGTGTCAACCTCATTAAAAAATGAATCAGTGTGTACGAGGATAGTTTTGTTCCTGTCTCAACCTCGTTAAAAAATGAAACAGGGTGTCAGAGGATAGTTCTTTTTACTGAGTCAACCTCATTAAAAAATGAATCAGGGATGAGGACAGTTCCTGTTACTGAGTCAACCTCATTAAAAAATGAATCAGGGACGAGGAAAGTTCCTTTTACTGTGTCAACCTCGTTAAAAAATGAATCAGTGAGTGTGAGGAAAGTTCCTTTTACTGTGTCAACCTCGTTAAAAAATGAATCAGTGTGGCTGAGGATAGTTTGTTCCCGTCTCAACCTCGTTAAAAAATGAAACTGGATGCAACGAGGATAGTTTTTCTTGTATCAACCTCGTTAAAAAATGAAACAGGCTAGCATGAGGATAGTTCTTTTACTGAGTCAACCTCATTAAAAAATGAATCAGGTAGATTCTAGGATATGTAGGTAGATTGTAGAAAGTAGGCTTTTGAGGATAGTTCCTGTTACCGAGTCAACCTCGTTAAAAAATGAATTAGGTTTGAGGATAGTTCCTGTTACTGAGTCAACCTCGTTAAAAGATGAATCCGATATGAGGATAGTTCTTTTCTTGTGTCAACCTCCTTAAAAATGAAACAACTCCCTTTTCAAGTTAAATATTGAAAGTAAACCTTCATTCCATCCATCTTCTGGTTGAATGCAATGAAGCCTGGGGGGCATGTACCTCGCTTTGCATCCTTATACTAGGTGCATGCGAACTTTTTGAGCATAGTTCCTTGTCTTGTGTCAAGCTCGTTAAAAAATGAAACAAGGAGTCTTGAGCATAGTTCCTTGTCTTGTGTCAAGCTCGTTAAAAAATGAATCAAGGATTTTAGAGCACAGTTCCTTGTCTTGTGTCAAGCTCATTAAAAAATGAATCAAGGATTTTAGAGCACAGTTCCTTGTCTTGTGTCAAGCTCGTTAAAAAATGAATCAAGGTTTTTTAGGTATAGTTCCTTGTTAGGTAGATTGTAGAGTAGTTATGAGCATAGTTCCTTATCTTGTGTCAAGCTCGTTTAAAAAATGAAACAAGGGTTTTGAGGATAGTTCTTTTCCTGTGTCAACCTCACTAAAAAATGAAACATCTCCCACAAGTCTTTCCAAGATCTTGAAAGTAAAGCTTCATTCCATCCACCTCATTGAATGCAATGAAGCTTGGGGGGCATGTACCTCGTTTTGAATCATTATGCTGGGGGCATGTGAACTTATAACAAGCATAGTTTTTCATTTCAATCTTGCGTAAACATGAAACTGAATCCGAGCATAGTTCTTTTCCTGTGTCAAGCTCGTTAAAAACTGAAACAAATCCTCCTCTAATTGAGTCGAGAGTTTGACTAGATCTCATAAATGTTAAGTTTAGGTTAGTTATTTCAGTGTTTTGCATAATTTTCTTACAGTTTTAGGTTGAGTCTTTCAAATGATCTCGTACATGAACCTTCATTCCATCCAGCTTGTACTTAGTTGAATGAAATGAAGCTAGGGGGGCATGCGCTCTAGCAGTTATGCTTAGGGCACATCAAGCACAGTTTTCTCTCTGTTTCAAGCTTGTGAAAAAATGAAACTACTTTGAAGCATAGTTTTTCTCTGTTTCAAGCTTTTGTAAA
Organism: Pinus tabuliformis; assembly: GCA_031772625.1. Lineage (NCBI taxonomy): Eukaryota > Viridiplantae > Streptophyta > Pinopsida > Pinales > Pinaceae > Pinus > Pinus tabuliformis. Next base: position 321,672,975 of record CM062820.1, read on the forward strand.
AATGAAACCTATCTCAAGTCAATTTCAGTTATTTTCATGACTCGTTAAACTCATGAAAATCCCGATATTATTTTGCTATCTTTCATTCTCGTAAAACAAATGAAAATGCCGAGTTATTTCTGTCTTTTCCTGCTCGTATATTAAATTGAAAGTCGTCCATATGAGTACATTTTTATCATTTTTTCGAACTCATTAAAACTTACGAAAAAGTGAAAACCATGAGTACATTTTTTTTTTCGAACTCATTAAAATTTACGAAAAAGTGAAACCTTGGAGTTCTCTTTTAAGCCCTTTTCAGACTCTCAAAATATGAAAAGATTGCCGAGTTTTTCTTTTAAGCTCGTTAAAATGGAATTAAAAGACGGTCCCCTTATAACCCTTTTTTGACCGTAAAAACAGGAAAAGAATGCCGGATTTTTGTCGTTTCAAATTCGATACTGGAAATAAAACGACGTGCCCTTGATCGCTTTATACTTTTCAGGTCAAAGGCACTAATCATGAAAGTACTCCTTGGTCGCAAGATCAAGCGGTTCTCTCAAGTATTATTTTATACTTTTTCGGGCTTGGGAGACACAAATGTACGAAAAAGTTCAACCCTGGAGTCTTCTTAAGTTTTTTCAGACTCTCTAAAATTGAAAAACGCCGAGTTTCTCCTATACTGGACTCGTTAAAATTTCACAGTAAAGGACCTGTTCGATTACAAACAGGAACGGACCACTCCTTCTTAGGGTTTGAATCAAAACTAAGTTGGACTCATCCGAAGGATGAGCTTATAATCAAGCATATGTTATCCTCCTCAAGCTTGTAAAAAATAAAGAGGTACTTGCCAGAAATGGTGGGGGAAAAGAGAGGAAAATGAGCCCATTTGTTATCCTTTGTCTCAGAAGAAGCCTTATTACCACTCTTGAACACGACACTTTTCATTCACCTGGGTTGGGAAATCCTTTGCTTCACAGTTGATCAAACCACATTGAAAGTTTTTAACCGGGTATTAACTTTGGGTCAAATGTCACCAAGCCCATCTGTCGTGTCGTTATGTGTTCAAGAGGTCTCTGCAATAAACATTCATCTGCAAAATACTCGTCATCCATTTTGACCATCCCTGAGTCAGTCCTTACAGCTACATTTCTTCAACTTGATCTATGATTTCGTGTTATGGGCTTGCCTGCAACGGGTCACTTTCTATCGACATCAGTACATTATCTAGAAAGATGACCTAGAAATCGTCAGTACCTTGAAGTCTGCATGCATCAATGGCAGGTTTCTCGCCTTTGACGACGGTTTACATCATTGACTTTCGATCGAAGGATTCCGTGAAATGTTCGACATCAACTCATTCATTCACATCTCATGGATTGTACTGGGTACTTTGAGAACCATTGACATCACTGGTGGTCTCTCTCACACTTGTTAATAGTTTACATCATTGACTAGTAATCAAGTGGTTTCTACCATGTTCGACATCAACTCATTTATTCGCATGGATAGAATCGTACCTGTTCGGGAAGTAGAAATGAAGACCCTGGATCTAGTTTCCACCATCCAGGCTGCGAGGAGTTTTGTATTCATTATACAGTAGACTAATCATAAATAGATGGCTGCATCCATACTGTGTCTACAAAAGTCTATGATTATGATGTACTGCAAAATCATTCCTGTATCAGAGCAGTAGATAGTCAATTAGTTAAAGTTTTCAATCCGAGTATGGGAATGCCTACCTCAGCGATGATATGATCTTATATATGTATTTTGTGTTGAATACTTGCAGGTTCCGACTGGGCTCTCCACAAGATAATCCTTGAAATGATAAAGTACTTCACCCTTCCTAGATGATATGAAACCCTTATCTACTACAGGCTTCGCACTTTAGGGGGAAATCTGTTACACTAAAATTTGTCACCATGACTATTTGCAGTTAGTATGGCTCTATCAACTGTCATACTATCCTCCTTGGCAAGTCTCATACCTCTGCTCTTCATGTTAAACTCCAAGAAAGAGAGAAAGTCATTAAAAATCTATATATCTTTGGGTACGCAGTTTCTCTTAGCCTTACCTGCATGTACGCACCCCAAGTTCACAATATCTGCGTACTTGTACGCTCTGTATGTAAAGGGATGGGTGCGTACCCCTGAAAAGGTCAAAAGGCGCGAGTTTCATCTTAAAAAAGTTACTTGTGGTCATTTCTAGAGCATTCTAAAAGCTTGTTTGACGTGTATTGAGCGCCTCCAGATGGTTCATGTATCCCTATGAAAGAGGAATTTATACCATCAAGAGAGGAGCTATCCCATCCAAAGAGGGGCTTATCCCATTGATGGTGGACCTGATTAACTTCCTCTAGAGCACTATAAATACAGGCATTGGGCCAGAAGGAGAAAAGGTTGAACGCTGAACATTCCTAAGGGTAGATGCTGCTGGAATTAGGACTCCCTTGTAAAGCTTGAGAGGAGAGATTCCCATCCTTTCCTAGCCTTATTTGAGAGTGGGTGAGCTGATCAAAGTAAAGGAAAACTCTTCTGGACCCTGGGAGGGACCTGCACAACACCAAGGCTCAGGTTGTAATGGTTCCTTTTGTTACCTTTTAATACAAATAAGTCCATTCTTCTCAACAATTTGTTATTTATGAGTTGTTTCATATACTCCTTGGTCTATATGTTAAATATGTTTTATTTTATGTGATATTCAGGTGCTATTTAATCGTTTGATTGTTAGTGAATGCAAGTTTCGAAGAGAAGGAGGAGCTCATTCGGATCAACGAAGATGGACTACTACAACAGCGTTGGGTTATAGGTAGGATCTAAACACTTGATTTCTCATATTGTAAATGCATATTTAGAGAAGGATTGCTCTTCTTTGTCTTGTTTGTCACTAGAAAGTCTTAGGATTCTGGGGAGGTCGGCTGTGTCTGCACTAACGACTCTTTCCATGTGACAAGGACCACGTTTCATAAATTTTCAATCTGGATCCACAAATAACATCAATCAACCATCAAGAATTTCTGCATCAACCAATCACCTTTTCACCAAAAACTAAATCAACATAAACACCTCTTTGACGACTGTACCCAGATCACAGTAACAGTACGACACACCAAAACTGAACCCAGAACACTGTAGCAATAAACAGAAGCAGCAAAAACACAACTCAAAATGTATATGCTACTTTAATGGCCTGAAACCTGCGTGCATATGCTTCTGCGTATGGAACAACCTGCATATACACTGTTTTACTTCACTAAACCTGTGTATATACGCGCCTTAGCTGAACTGAACCTACGTACAGATCTATAAACATAATTCACTCTTTCAAGTATTCAGGCACTGATTAACCCAGATTATCAAATTTATAGATCATGCATGTGCCAGATATAACAGATCAAAATCATGCAAAGATATTATCATTCAAGCCAAGAGATTATGACCCATCAATAGAACTTATCCTTCGTTTCGCTAAGGTTCCTCCTTCATTCAGATCCAGATCTGCTCCACAATGCTAATCACCAACATTTCAGATTTCGTACATTATCAGATATTCAATAATAATTCAGATGATGCCTTGTCACATGATCTCCTTCCTCTTTTATAGTTTTAGGCCTTCCACAATACCACGGTCCAAAACCATAATAAACCAATACCAAGGGCCCAAAACCTGGGGTCAACACTTCTGACGAGATACCTTGGTCCAAAACCATAGGTTCAAATTCCAAGGACAAACAACCATGGACCAAAAATAAGTTTCCCACCATGTATGCACTTTTCTGTGCATAAAAGTGAGTGTATACGCATACGCGACTTCTGAACGTATAAACCGCGTGTATATGCGTCTTCGGCAAGGTGAACCTATGTATACAAGATTTCCTTCATTCTGAGCACCTGAACTGAGGTCTGACACCAAAGTGAGTTGCCATCAAGGACAACACCTGTACCATAGGGCCACACCTGTGCCAAAATGCCAACAATCTCCCCCTTTGGACTTGATGGCAACCCCACGATCCTCAAAGTCATTCTCCCCCTTTGTCATCAAGGGCAAAGGGCTGTGCTCCCCTTGAGTACATGCTGATATCTCTGCTCTGCTGTGCTGAACATGCTCCCCCTGACTGAAGGCAAGATCTGCAAAAAGATGTTCTTCAAGAAGAACCATATACATCATAAAAGACCTTCCTATCACCAAAAGACTCAATACATACAACCATCACCCAACCAAGTGGGGATCATCCAAGTGGGGATACATCAGAATTTTACATATGACAACCAATCACATCAATCATCCCAGGCATAGTGGGGAAACCAAAATAGGTCGTTACATGACCTTGATAAAATAATATACATGACATAGAGACGAAATAGCAAGACTTAAGCAAATGACCAATAACTACTATCAGCAGCTTCTGACAATCAATGTATATATCAGCAACCATGTTCTCCTTCTGATCTCCTTTCTGCAGCTGATCCACTTGAACCAAAAACAGCTTGAGTACTAGAACCAAGAGCTTCTAAGGTAATGCCAACAATGCATTATTAGAAGATTATCTGCTCCCCCTGAACCCATGCCTGATGGTCTCTGATAGACCCATATCAGACTCTCTTCAACCAGAGTCTGTCCTTGCTGATTTTCTCCAGATACGCGACTGCACCTGCATAAATCGGTGTATGTATGCAGATTCCCCTCATCCAACTCGCATACACCAACTTTTCTTTGATACAGACAAGCTTCAACAGCAGGATGAAGCATCAACTACTCCCAGCTTCTGTCTGAGATATTCAAAAGTTTCCCTGGGCAGTGGTTTGGTGAGGATATCGACAATTTGTTCCTTAGAAGGAACATACTCCAACTTGACTTTTTGCTCAAGCACTTGTTCCCAAAGAAAGTGATATTTGATAGGTATGTGCTTGGTCTTTGAATGCATGACAGGATTCTTTGAAATGCTTATTGCACTTGTATTATCACATAAGATAGAGACAGGTGGAGTACATGTGATTTGAAAATCCTGCAAGGTTTGCATCATCCAAAGAAGTTGAGTGCAACAAGATGCAGCAGCCACATATTCCGCTTCAGCTGTAGATAAAGCAATCGAACTCTGTTTCTTGCTGAACCAAGATACTAATCTGGAACCCATCAAGAATGCACCACCACTTGTGCTCTTCCTATCATCCATGCTTTCAGCCCAATCTGCATCTATGTAAGCATGAAGTGTGAGATCTATATCTCTAGGGTACCATAAGCCATAGTTTTGAGTTCCTTGAAGGTACTTGAAGATTCTCTTAACTGCCTGAAGATGAGTTTCCTTTGGATTTGCCTAAAATCTTCCAACTATTCCCACTGCATGCATGATGTCTGGTCAGGTACCTGTCAAATAAAGAAGACTTCCAATCATAGATCTATAGGTTGGTTGATGCACTGCTACTGATTCATCATTTGCACTGAGGCTACATCCTGTAACCATGGGGGTACATACTGGTTTTGAATCTTCCATGCCATACTTCTTCAGAATCTGCTTGAGGTACTTGGTTTGAGACAAGAAGATACCGCCTTCATTTTGTTGGATTTGCAATCCAAGAAAGTATGTCTGTTCTCCAAGCAAGGACATTTCGAATTATTTCTGCATCACCAAGGCAAAGCTTTGACTCATAGCTTCTTCATTGCTTCCAAAGATAATATCATCTACATACACAACAAGTATTAGCAATTTGTTATTTTCAATTTTTATATAGAGATTGCTATCTGCTGATCCTTTTGAAAAACCTTGTTGATGAAGATATTTATCCAAACGATAGTACCAAGCCCTTGGAGCTTGTTTAAGCCCGTAGAGAACCTTTTTAAGTCTGCATACAAGATTTGGATCATTCCCAAGGATAAAGCCATCTGGTTGCTCTATGTACACTTCTTCTTCTAAGTCTCCATTCAGAAAGGCTGATTTTACGTCCATTTGAAATACTTTGAACTTTTGGAAGCTAGAGAGAGCAAGGAACATTCTGATGGCCTTAAGTCTAGCAATGGGAGCAAAAGTTTCTTCAAAGTCTATTCCTTCCTGTTGAGCATACCCTTTGCAAACAAGTCTGGCCTTATTTCTAATCACTTCCCCATTTTCATTCAACTTATTTTTGAAGATCCATTTTGTTCCTATGACATTTTTGTCTTTTGGTCTAGGAACCAACTCCCAAGTGCTATTCTTTTCGATCTGCTCAAGCTCTTCATCCATTGCCTTAACCCAACACTCATCTTTGCATGCTTCTTTTACATTTTGTGTTTCAGTGGAAGAGAGCAATGCCAAATAGCTTGAATCTTCTGCTATTGTTCTTCTTGTTTGTATGCCTGCTTCTTTCTGCCCCAAAATTTGAGATTCTGGATGATTCTTCTGAACGTACCTAGATGGAGTCTTTTCTTCTATCCTTATCTGTTCCTATGGTGCCTCTTGGGGTTCTTCTTCATCATCTGTCTGATTTAGAGAGTAGTCTTCATCCTCATTGATATTTTCATGATTCACTTCCCTAGGGATGTATCCTTTTTCATCAACCACTACATCAATGCTGTCAACAATTCTTCCAAGCCTTTTATTGTAACACTTATATGCTTTGCTGTAGGGAGAATAACCAAGGAGAATGCCTTCATCTGCTCTAGGTTCAAGTTTGCCAAGTTGCTCATCAGTATTCTTAATATAGCATTTGCTCCCAAAAATTTTGAAATGCTTTACCGAAGGAGTTTCACCATACCAGAGTTCATGAGGAGTTTGAGTGTTGTTCACTCGGACATTTGTTTTGTTGAGAATAACAACGCTGTGTATGCAGCTTCACCCCAGAAGGTTGCGGGAGTTCCAGAATCATCAAGCATAGCACGAGCCATTTGTTGGACTGTTCTGTTCATCCTTTCCGCCACTCCATTTTGCTGAGGAGTCCTAGCTGTAGAGAATTTGCTTCTTATTCCATGTTCTTCACAGAAATCAAAAAATTCATTTGAGGTAAATTCCCCACCTCTGTCGGACCTGAGGCACTTAATTTTGTAATCTGATTCATTTTCAGCCAAGGCTTTGAAGGATTTGAATTTTTCGAATGCTTCGTCTTTGTGCTTCATAAGTCCTAACCAAACAAACCTGGAGAAGTCGTCAATGAATAGTATAAGGTATTCTTCTCCTCGAGGTGACCTTGTCCTAAATGGACCACATACATCTATATGGACTAGCTCAAGAGGCCTGCTAGCTGATCCTTCCTTCTCAGGAAAGTTAGTTCTGGTTTGCTTACCAAACTGACATGATTTGCATATGGTGTTGTCTGGAATTTTGATATCTGGAAGACCACGAACTGCCTGGTATTTGCATGCTTTCCTTATTTGTGAAAAGCTTAGATGCCCCAACCTCCAGTGCCATAACCAGTGTTCATCATCCTTGCTTAAATAGCATTGTTGTTGTCCTTCTTCAAATATGTATAGATTATTTGGAGTTCTTCTGCCTTTGATCACTGTTTCTCCTGTATCAAGATCACGAACACTACATCCATTTGATCGAAATATTACCTCGGTTCCTTGATTGCACATCTGACTAACACTTAGTAGATTATGCTTCAAGCCATCAACATACAAAACATTTCCAGCTTTGACCTGTTCTTTCAACTGAGCAGTGCCTTTTCCTTTTATGGCTGCAGGGGTATCATTTCCAAAAGACACCTTCTTCCCCTTTTCTACTGCAGTATATGATTCAGGTTTTTCTTTATCCCCTGTCATATGCTTTGAACATTCGCTGTCGATATACCATATGTTTTCCTGTCCTTCTGCATAGAAGGCTATCCCACATCTTTCTGGTTGTGGTTCCTTCATTCTCCATGTTCTGGCACTTGAGGTATGTTCCTTCTGAGTTGTCTTCCAAAACCTGCTCTTGCATTCAGAATCTTCATGACCAAAGTTATTACAAATAGAACATTCAACTTCATTTTCAAGGGCCAAAAATTTGTTATAAGTCCTTTTTGTGATTCCATTCATATTCCTTTGTTTTTGCGCTTCTCTAGTCATGATTGTCTTATAGGCAACACATTGAGCTGCTTTGTGACCAAAATTATGGCAAGAGAAACATTGGCCATTGAAGAAACTCCTGCGATTATCAAATCTATCATCCAATCGATTGTAGTTTCTACTGACATCCATTCTTGAGGCAAATTGGGAAGATTTTACCTGTGGCTGATTGTAGCTTCTGTTTGTCCTTAAGGTAGCTTGTCCCCGATTTTCTTGATAGTCTTTATCCGTTCTTGAGGTAAACTGTCCCTGATCTACCTGATGATTTCTATTAGGCCTTTTCTCGCTCTTCTTTGCTACATCAAGATAACTTTTGGAGGTAGAAGCTTGAGATGTTTCTCCATTATATCCCAGACCTATCTTGATTAGTGGAGAACGGTGCACATTGATAATCTCATCCAGAGTTTCAGATCCTTTAACAAATTTAAGATTAATAGCTTTTGTTTTCTCAATCTCCTTTCTAAGACAAACAATTTCACATTCCAATTTTTCAAGATGTTTTTCCCTTTCAGCCAGTTGATATTGTAGAGACTCAATAATTGCACTTTTCTCTTCTAAGCAGATTTTGAGATTAGTCATCTCTTCAGAAAAACCTTCTACGTCTATACCTTCCATGTAGTCATCATCTTCAAAAGCCATTAAAAGTTTATATTTATTACCTCGTTCATCTTCGTCACTATTTGAAAGTCCATCACTATCTTCATGAGTGTAATAGCTTTTCTTATTTGCATTCTGTTTCTTGTTCCATCTAACAGGTTCCTTCCCTTTGTCAATCTTATCCTTGTGAGGACATTTGGCAGCATAGTGACCGACTCTTCCACAAGCAAAGCATTTGAAAGGTAACTTACCTCGGAACCGTCCAGTACCCCGTTGAAGATTTCTGACAAAATTTGATTCTTCTTCTTCTTCTGACATGCGTCCTGACTCATAGTACTCGCCTTTGCCTGAAGCCTTGAAGGCAGCTTCTCTCCTGTCTGATGGTCCTCCTTTCCTCATTTCATAAGCAGTTAGAATACCATGCAGCTGTGACATTTTAAGGCTTTGTAGATTCTCCTTTTCTTCTATTGCAGAAACTTTATATTCAAACCTAGGGGACAAAGATCTTAGAACTTTTTCAACCACAACAACCTCTTTTATTTCTTCACCCAAATTTTTCATACAATTAACAATCTCATCTACACGAAGAAAATAGTTAGCCACACTTTCATCATTATACATCTTGAGATTTTCATACTGAATCCTGAGGGTTTGAAGTTTTGCGCGTTTTACCTGATCATCTCCTTCATAGCTTAGGAAAATCTTGTCCCATATTTCTTTTGCTGATTTTAACTGCATAACTTTCACGAATTCTGATTGAGATAGACATCCCAATAGAGTATTGACCGCCTTTGCATTTGTCTCATATTTCTTCTTCTCAGCCGGATCTGTAGGAGTTGCTGCTGGAAAAGTATATCCTATATCTATGATATCCCAGACTTCTGTACCCAACGATTGAAGATAGGCAGTAACTCTTACCTTCCAATATACGAAGTTTGTCCCATCAAAAACCGGTGGCCTGATTGATGCTTCCCTCTCGTAGTTGCTCATGATGAAGGATCTTCCTTCAAGCGATCAAGCTTCTTCAAAAGGACTTGCTCTGATACCAATTGTTGGAAATAATACTGAGAGGGGGGGGGTGAATCAGTATTATCAAGTCAAATATTTCCTTTTCCAATTCCAGATGATATACGCTACTTCTCTTAATAAAAACCGCGTATATACGCAACTATAGATAAAGAAACCCGCGTATACAAAGCAGACTTATAATTTGATTTATCTTTCAGATGTCAGTTATTAATCTGTGATTCAGAAGCAAATAACCAGTAACCAGAAACAGTAAAGCAGAGCAGAAAGACAATCGCACACAAGAACACAAGATATAAGGTGGAAACCCAATGTGGGTGAAAACCACCTACTGCAATTCGTCTCTATCTTTTCTTTAATTAGAAACTTCTTTTTACAAATGTACTGGTGCAGTCCTTTTACCAGTACGTAGGCTGCAACCTGCAGAGAGCTACAACTCTCTCTCGTTTTCCAGCTTCTCCTGGAAGGGAGCTACAACCCCCTTAGCTCTTGCACTAGCCAAGATACTAGTACGTAGGTGCTGGCCTACAGAAGGCTACAACCTTCTCTTTCTTTCAAGGACCACGTTTCATAAATTTTCAATCTGGATCCACAAATAACATCAATCAACCATCAAGAATTTCTGCATCAACCAATCACCTTTTCACCAAAAACTAAATCAACATAAACACCTCTCTGATGACTGTACCCAGATCACAGTAATAGTACCACACACCAAAACTGAACCCGGAACACTGCAGCAATAAACAGAAGCAGCAAAAACACAACTCAAAATGTATACGCTACTTTAATGGCCTGAAACCTGCGTGCATACGCTTCTGCATATGGAACAACCTGCGTATACGCTGTTTTACTTCACTGAACCTGCGTATATACGCGCCTTAGCTGAACTGAACCTGCGTACAGATCTACAAACATAATTCACTCTTTCAAGTATTCAGGCACTGATTAACCCAGATTATCAAATTTATAGATCACGCATGTGCCAGATATAACAGATCAAAATCATGCAAAGATATTATCATTCAAGCCAAGAGATTATGACCCATCAATAGAACTTATCCTTCTTTTCGCTAAGGTTCCTCCTTCATTCAGATCTAGGTCTACTCCACAATGCTAATCACCAATATTTCAGATTTAGTACATTATCAGATATTCAATAATAATTCAGATGATGCCTTGTCACATGATCTCCTTCCTCTTTTATAGTTTTAGGCCTTCCACAATACCACGGTCCAAAACCATAATAAACCAATACCAAGGGCCCAAAACCTGGGGTCAACACTTCTGACGAGATACCTTGGTCCAAAACCATAGGTTCAAATTCCAAGGACTAACAACCATGGACCAAAAATAAGTTTCCCACCATGTATGCGCTTTTCTGTGCATAAAAGTGCATGTATATGCATACGCAACTTCTGAACGTATAACCCGCGTGTATACGCGTCTTCGGCAAGGTGAACCTGCGTATACAAGATTTCCTTCATTCTGAGCGCCTGAACTGAGGTCTGACACCAAAGTGAGTTGCCATCAAGGACAACACCTGTACCATAGGGCCACACCTGTGCCAAAATGCCAACAAAGAATAACAGATCTTTGAAGGAGCTAAACAGCACCTCTTGGTCCATTGGGCTATGGAGTCATCATTTTGATAAACAACACAAGACTCTGACTTATTTACAAAACAGGAGTAACCAAAAAATTGACTCAAACTTGACAATTGGAATAACAAAAACTGACTGTACATACTGAAACCAAACTGAAATAGAAATGGTATTTACAATGATAGTGGAAGCAGCGTTAATAGATCAACAATGATACCGCTTGAGTAGCCGACCATTGATCGGCCCTCTAGGACAGTCTTCCCCGTTCATTTCCTTCAGAAGAAAGGCATTTTGACCTCTATATGCTGCGATTTTGAAAGGACCTTTCCACAAGTTTTTGAACTTTCCGTGCTTGCCTTTCTCTTCATTCCTTGCATCCCACTTCAGCATCACATCATCCAACTGAAATTTGTCTGCTTTAGCTTTTTTGTCATAGATTTTCTTTATCTTCTCCTGCAACTTGGATGTGTTTTGGAAAACTTCTTCTCTTGTTTGCTGCAAGTGGATCATTTGATTCAGCCTTCTCTGCATGGGATCTTCCTCACTGCCGGCCTCCTGAAGAAGTTTGACCACCGGGGCAGCAAGGGAAGCAGGAAATACTATGTCCACACCATAAACTAGCTCAAACGGTGACATGCCAATAGACTTTTTCTGACTGATTCGATCTGCCCAAAGTGCATGAACCAGCCTCTTGTTCTAGCTCTTCTTATTAATTTCCAATAGCTTCTTGATGATGTTGACGAAAGATTTATTCCAAGATTCCGCTAATCCATTGCCTTACGGATGATAGGCAGTTGAATGACGCAAAATTATATGATATCTATGAAAAAATTCTATCATCCTTTTCGATTTGAAAGTTGTTGCATTATTAGTGATTATTTTGTTTGGACAACCAAAGCGAGACAAGATGTTATTTTCGAGAAATGAGATGATTACCGTGTCTGTCGCTTGTCTGGTAGGTGCTGCCTCAATCCATTTTGTGAAGTAGTCCGTGGCTGTAAGGATCCATCTATGTTGTCCGGAAGATGCGGGATGAATTTCCCCAATGAAATCCAACCCCCACTACTGGAATGGAGCACTCACTTCGATAGGCTTGAGTGGCAAAGGATGTAATTTCTGTTTTCCTTCGAAAATTTGACACTTATGACAACGCTTCACCATCTTATGCACATCAGCAAACAAAGTAGGCCAGTAGTACCCTGCTCTTAAAATTTTGTTAGCTGTTGATTTCCAAAAAATATGACCACTACACTCTCCTCTGTGGACATCTTCCATGGCTTTCTTTGCCTCCTCTTCCACCAGACAGTTTAACAAAATGCCACCTGGATCTTTCCAATACAATGCCAAATTCAAAATACAAAACTTGGTAGCTTTCAATTTAAGTGTTCTCTCTTTGTTCCTAGCCATGCCGGGCAGTGGTGATAGATTTTTCAACACATATATTATATCAGAATACCATGGGGACAAAGCAAACATTTCGGATACCGGAACTGAAGTTCCTTCCTCATTCTCATCGGACATGGCAGCGATCAAATTTATGTCCAATTCATGCAAATTTGATTCAGCCATTAGTTTTGCCAACCCTTGTCCTTTGACCAGCTTTTTAGGCTTTATCTCCACATCGTATTCTAGCAAGGCTGCAATCCATTTTCCTTTTCTCCCTTCCGGATCAGTCTGCACCAAAACATATTTTACAGCAGTATTAGGAACATAGGCCAGAATGTGAGAGTGTAGAATGTATACCCGGAAATCCTTCAATGCTTTCACCAATGCTAGAGCCTGCTTCTCAATGATGTTGTACTTTAACGCTGCATCTCTTATAGCTCTCCTGAAGAATGCAATGGGTCTTTCATGATCATCTCTTTTCTGCAATAATACTGCTGCCATAGTGTGTTAAGAAGCGAATGAAAACAAGATGAAATCTTGAGTGTAACCCGGGCTGACTAGAACTGGAGCTGAAGAAAGGGCCAATTTGACCAAGTTGAAAGATTTTACAGCCTCATCCATCCATTTCACCTGGCTGTCCTTCCTAAGCATGTTGGTCACTTCTTTCAAGTGTTCTGCAAGATTAGGTACAAAGCGACGTAGAAAATTCATCTTACCGTTGAATGACTGTATCTCCTTTTTGTTCCTAGGCATATCAATTTACTGAATTGCTTGCACATGTGCTGGATCTATGCGGATGCCATCTTTTGAAATGATATGCCCAAGTAATTTGCCTTCCTCCATGGCGAACAAGCTCTTCTTTGGATTCAACGATAAACCATATTTCCTGCATTTTTGAAAGACAATTTTTAGGTGATGCATGTGCTCTTCATCTGATTTTGAAAACACCGTCAAGTCATCCAAGTACACCACCAAAAATACATCCTTCTCATTTGCAAACGCCAAGTCCATTGCACGCTGAAATGTGGCACCTGCATTCTTCAAACCGAATGGCATTTTGGCATAGTGAAATGTTCCCCATGGAGTTGTGAACGCTGTCTTATCTCTATCATCTTCATGGACAGAAATTTGGTTATATCCGGAATAACCATCAAGCAGCGACATACGAGATGCCCCCACTACTCGCTGAAGTATATGGTCCATCTTGGGCAGCAGATAGTTGTCCTTCAATGAGACCTTGTTTAGATTTCTGAAATCAATGCATAGTCGGATCTCACCGGTCTTCTTTCTTACGGGTACCAAATTAGAAATCCAATCTGAAAATCTGATGGGCACAATGATACCTGATTTGTACAACCTATTTACCTCTTTTTCAATGGATGGCAACAACTTTGGATTGATCCTTCTCAGCTTTTGTCTAAATGGTTTTTGATTGGGCTTGATAGGTATGGTGTGCTGAATGATATTTGTATCATAGGTCTTCAAATCAGAATAATCCCAAGAAAATACATCTGCAAATGAAGCCATCAAACTGATATATTTGTCCTTGATTTTTGGCGGCAATGCTTTGGACAATTTCACCAATTTTGGATTTGCAGTTGTACCAATGTTGACTTCTTCCACTCCTTTCTCTGTCGGCTGCAATGTTGGCTTGCGGGCTACATCATCCTGATCAAAAAGTTCCTCTAGGGGTATCAAGCCTTTAGGAATGATGTTATTCTTCAGCTGTAATACGTCCATTTGATTGATCTGCACTTCTTCTGTACCATTCCCTTTGCTTTCATCGTTTTCCACATCGATTAAGGTTTCTTTGAACTTGCCTTGGTTGAGCAGAAAGTCCTTAATCTCTTCATCATCTTGGAACACTTGCCAATGTCGCTGATTGTCAGGAATGGTTGGACGGTGCTTGACATGGATTTCAAATTTGTTGCTGGAGTTCATGGGGATCTTCAAGCTGCTCGCTGCCTTGGCAAGAGCATCAACAATACTATTTTGGATTCTTGGCACACATGTCAAGGTGTATTCAGAAAATAGTTTCAAGATGTCCAAAACTGCATTTCGATAGGCCCGCATCCTAGGATGTTTTGCTTGATATTCACCTCTGACCTGTTTTATTACCAACTCGGAGTCGCCATATATTGAAATCCTCTTTGCATTCAGCTTTCTAAGAATTTTCAGGCCAGCAATCAGAGCTTCATATTCAGCCTCATTATTGGAACATTCGAAGGCCAGCTTGTAGGAGCAAACTCTCACGCTGCTAGGTACTTTGTTTGGGGCAGAGAAAGGACTGCGTACCCAAATGCCAATACCAGCTCCATCATTCCCTACTGCTCCATCAAAATCCATGGTCCATAAGCCTTCTTCTTCTTCTTGCAAGTGCTGAAAATCCTTTTGTTGTCCATTGTTTGTTTGCTGTCCATTGTTTTCAACTGATTGCCCAATCTCTTGTTGCTTTTCTTGTCTTTCTTTCTTCAAAATCTCTCTAAAATTTTCTGTTATCTCTGGAATTTCATCTGCTTCTACTATCTGACTATCTATTTCATTTAAACTATCTGAAAACAAAACAAAAGACTCTAAATCTGTATGTACATAGTTTACAGGATGATTGATTGGTTTCTCCTTGCTTGTGATCATATACTTCATCTTTTGTTCCCGATATAGCTTCCTCATTTGTCCAAACACTGGGATTGTCGCATAGGAGAAATCCAGTTGTAGTGTCCCCTTCAATTTTGCCACCCAAGACCTGGAAAGAAGCATGCCAAACCTTAAAGGGATGTCTGCTACCACTACATCCATCAAAACATTTTTCATAGGAAGCTGATATAAACTCACAACTAAGTCTTTGATGAGCCCTATACACCTTACTCTGCTAGAATCGAATGAATAGAGATCATGATATTGCCGGGTGATGTCCAGACCAAGCTTATCCATGATAGACTTGGGCATGAGATTGTGAGAGGCTCCCGAATCGAACATGGCATTGTGTAGCACAAAGTCATGTAATCGTAAACTGATGTAGAAGGGTGGCACCTCACTCTCGGGAGACTCGCCATTCGTTGTTGGCCCAAAAATCATTTCAGGCTGATCATCTTCCACATTTACCATGTCGGACGTTGGGTCCAAGTTCAACATTTTGGAAATCTATCCTCTATAACTGCTGTTTTTCATGATTTCAGTCAAAGGGATGGATACCTTTAGCTTAGAAATCTCATTCTCTAGGCTGAAAGCGGGAGTTTTTTCTACCTCTTTGACCGGGATCTCTTTTCTTTCCTTCTCTTTTGATGTGGCTGATGGCTGTGATTGTTCTGCTGATTTCGATTTGCTGCTCTCCGGGACCACTGCCTCCTTTCCCTTTCTTTGTGTAGCTGATGGATCCTTCTTTGTTGTTTCATCCTCCTTTTTTTGAATTGTTTTGACCGGCACATCTCTATTCCTCAGTGAATATCGCTGCTGTTGGGTGGATAGAGCATTCATATAGCCTCTTTGGTATTCTTTTGACTCTTCTTCCAACACGGTTTCATTAGCTAGAATAAAATCAGTGTCTCGGTGTGTAGCTGAATTTACTGCACATTCTTCTTCTTCGGTGATGTAAGTAGGCAGCTCATCTGGAGTGAAGAGGTGATTTTCCTCACCTATTACATTCCCTTCCTCATCTGATTCCAGTCCATGCACAAAATTCTGCTACAAAGGTGTCTGTATGGGCTGTTGTACTGCCTGCTCTTGGTTTCGTTGATCTCTTTGTCTTATCCTATATTGTGGCTACTGCTGCTGGCCGCGAAAGTAAGGATTCCTAACTTGTGGCTAAGGCTTGTCAATTTTCACTCTTTCAATCATCCATTCTACCTTCTTGAGCAACTGATCCATGGAAGAAGATTCTTCTTTCACCGTGGTTTTCTTCTCTGCTTTCGCTCTTGCTCTTTTGGACAGCAGGTTAGCCTCAACGCTGACTGCAATTTTCTGCATATCTTCCATTATAGCTGGTTCTCTCTCTCTCAATTGGTATGCCATGTCAGCATCGAAACCATCTGGAAACTTCATCATTGCTAGTCCCACAGGTGGCTTTAGATGATCTGGGATGTCGTTGTAGACTACATTAAATCTAACACAGTAATCTTGGACTGACTCACCTGCATTCCTTTTGATTTGCTCATACTCGGCCAGAATTTGAAGGGGATTCTTTTTCACTTCCCATCTGTTCAAAAATTGTCTTTGTAGCTCAGCTAAGGTGGTGATACTTGCAGCTGTCAAACCTCTAAACCATTTCCTCACATCACCTGCAAATGTTTGTACAAAGAGCCTCATTGCCACGTTCTCCGCATCGATCTCATGAAGTTCATAGAAGTCTTCCATTTTATCTACATGTTGTTGAGCTGTAACACTATTAGGAGTGCCATCAAAAAACGGAATCTTACTTTGATAATCATTTGGCATGTCATCTAGGACTTGGGGGAGAACAAGAGGAGCGAAACGGGCAGCCATCATTCTGGGTGGATTTGGCCTTGGAGGTGTTGGAGGAGTGTGCACAGTCTGCAAGGGGCTTGCACTTGGAGTTTGGGGCTATGTGGCAATGTAATTATCAATTAATCTATTAGCTCTTTCTGTCTCAAGGTCTACAAGAAATTTAGGATCGGGGACGATGTAATCAATAGCCCTTTCGGATTTAGATTCAAACAAAGATATCTCAAATCGTTCGTCAAACTCAAACTCTTCAAGGTATTCAAAAATGTCAGGACATGAAGGGGATTTGAATACGGGAGTGAAGGTGCTTTCTTAGCGAAGGAGTTTTGGGATCAAATTGGGATTTTTGTAAATGTGAGGAGGATCTAGATCCGGATTCGCTCTAGTATATCGTCTTGAAGCCAGTGTGCTATTGAGAAGAATTACGGGACACAACCAACTTATTCAGCCTTTCCAATCCTAAGCCCATCATCCGGGAGCCTAGAATTCTTATGAAACAAGGGGATTTGATTTTCAACTTGTAGTCCCCAGTATGGTCGCCACTATGTTAGCACCTAAATCTGCCTTAGGCTGAAGGAAGGCAAAAATTAGGGTAACCACAAACCACACTCAGTCTCATAGCTAGCCCTACGAGAGTAGGAGAGGGCTCTCTCCGATTCACACTCAGCGAATGGATATGTAAAATGGTCTGAGATTACTTAAAATACAATTTTTACCTTAGGCTAGTAAGTGAAAAAGGATTTTGGAAAATATTTTTGAAAGTGACTGAACTTCTGAGATGTATATGGGACTGGCGCTTAGCAAATAACAAAGAAATGAGAATGAAGGCACAGATTATTCCATGAGGCAAGGTAGGCGAGAAGCGCAACAATTTTAACTTAAGGTGACGCGGAATGGAAAGATTGCTGAAGATAGTGAAAAGGGCATGGTCGCATGAATCCTTTCAACAGAAGAATAACATTGCACATGAAATTTTCCCACAGGCAGAGCAATATAAATTGAATTCTACCTAATCTCACTTAGAAAATTTCACTGAAATGCAACGTGAATTGAATTATGAAACATAACAAGATACATATGGAACATAAGAACACATTTTCTACACTCACAACCACAAGAATCGCATGAAACAGAGCCACTGCCTTTCATTAATTCTCTGTCAAAATTACACAGTGTAGAAATAGAGTTTCTTTCCCACAGTCTCCCAGAAGTTACAAGCCAGCCAACCCTTTGCAAATAACTTGCATACAATATATAGAATGAGTAGAGAAGAGATGGAACACCCAGGGGTTGGGAAGTTACTCAAATCATTTTGAAAAGGAGATGGAGAGCCAACCATCAACTACAGGTGTAGTGCTCTCAAGCATGACATTTGGCTGTGGTGACCCTTTGCATTCTTTGCCAGTTGGATAGATGCCCACTTGGAGAGGAAACTCTTTAAAAGCCATCTTTGGTGCCAAAAAATTGAAGAGTGGATGACCGGGCCCACTTGGAGAAGTCGCGACCCGAAATTTCGCGAAACAGGAGCAAACTGGGCAAAATTTCCTCTGTGCACCGCGCGCTTTCCTCTGTGCATCACGCTACTTTGGGGCCTGTTTTGGGGCACTTTCAGGTGCCCAAAATGTACCCAAATGGGTTTGTTGGAAAGCTTGGTCTGTCTACTTTCTAACCCCACTTCAATTTCTCAATTTGGTGCTCATTTGCCCCTTCAAATCTTCATTCTCCCAAGACTGCTTTCTGTGTGTCCAAAAAGTGGCAGAGAGGCCATTTTTGGATGTTTTTTGACCTTTAGGAGACCCAAAACTTGTCAAAATTTCTTGCTCGGACACCAGTAGACGTATTTTTCGATGTTGAATCCAAATATGCAAACCTTTTCTCGATTGGAGTGCTATAATTTTAGCGCCGCGCAGGGTGCGCGGCGCATAGGGAGAAAATCCCTGTTTTTCGCCCAAAAAATTTCCCTGTGACCAAAATTTGCCCAAACTTTTTGAGATTTGGGCTAGAAGTTCTCTATGGGGTGCCTTGCTGAGCCAAGGAAGCCTCAACCAAGATTCTGAGCCTATCTTTCTCTTTTTCCCTTTTTGCCCTTTTTGTGGCTTTCCTCAGTTTTGCTTTCAAACTCCTTATTCGGGCTCTCAAACTCAAGTTCCGTGCCCTGTAATGACGAGCCATGTGTCTCAGCAGTGTGTTGTCTTCGTCGGCCTTGTTCAACATGTTGTCCAGGTGCATGTTGACCCTCTCGAGAACAGACTCACGATCATCCATAACCTGTCGCTCTAATGAAGTGAATTCAATCCTCCTCTGTTGGGCAGTTAGGCGATCCTCACGGATGTTCTGCAGCTCCATGATCACATGCTGGTCTTCCAGCTGTTTGTTCCTCTGCTCCAAATACCTGATGTTCCACTTGGCCATCTCCAACTTGAGTGTCAAGGAGTGAATCTCTGTCTCTTGCTCCTGGAAGATCTCTTTCAGCTGTGCATTTTGTGGACGTGTATCTGTATCATCATCATCACGAAGGAGAATGAGTTCGGTCTTTCGTTCACCTGGTGGCACACCTGAAGGCCCCTCCTCATGCTTGGGCTTCTTGCCCTTGTCCCGTACCTGTATTGCCGATGTAGGAAGCGAGGCCCCTTCCACCTCGGGTGGAGATAACACTCGCTTTGCTGCTGCAAACAAAGGCCTGGTGCCTTTCGGATAGCCTCTCTGATATGTGATGGAAAATGGCACCACAATGGTCTCATGGCCCTCATGCTGATGAGAAGGACCACCTACCTCATGCTTGACCTCCGATACTACCTGTGGAGTGTTGAAGAAGTCACGGGAGATGAAGTCCTCCCAAGCAATGCCCTGCAATCCCAACTGATGATCCACCAAAATCTGGATGAGAGCAAAGTGATATACACTGTTGAGCTACTGCCGAGGGGTCTTGTGCTGCATGAACTTTCTCATCCTCTCTATGTTTCCGCAAATGAAAAATGGGAGGTTCATCATACGCACCCTGGTGAAGTGCATGAGTAACCTGATGTGATAGGCATAAAGGTGAGAAAACCTCCCCTCACAACTAAAGTATTTCATGATCAGTCTCATGAGTGGAGCATAATAATATCTCAGAAATCTGAATGGGAAAACTCTCGTGAGCTGACTCAAACAATTGGCCTTTATGTAAGGCTCATAAAGTTCCCTCTCCACCTTCATCTTCTTGTGCCACTGTTCTCCAACATTCGGTATGCCTGTTGCAACTGATATGGTTTCAGGTGTTAATGTGAAAGTGACCCCTACCAAGATAGACTGTCCTCCATGTAGGTGAAGTACAAAAAGGCAGGCCAAGTCATGATGAATTCTGACATTTGCCACCCTCTGAAAAATTTCGAAACAAGCCAAGTGCTGGAAACAAGACATAGCGAGAGGGCATGCCTGCAACTCAGTGAGGGTGTTTGGTTCATCCCTGACATGTCTACCACTCCTAGGTCTTTGGGGAGCCTGTTCTCCTGAGGCTGTGTCATTGTGAGTTTCCCCCTAATAATCTGATGAAACTTCTGATGCCATTTCTGCCGCTTGTACCCTGAATTTCTTTGCTGCCCTCTAAATCCAATGACACTGATGAGTGCTCTGAAAATCTGTTACCAAGGGGACAATAAAACAGGGGAGTGTTAGGAGGGGAATGATGAAAAGGGGAATAGGGGTTTAAAGGGGAAATTTATCAGGGATTTGGGAGTGTTTGGGGTGTGATTTTGATGGGGTAGGGTTAAGGAACTTTTGAGCTATATGAGTAAAGGGGACAAAGGGATAGGACCGCACTGTAGCTAGGGTAGCTATTAGGAAAACTTGCTCCAGGAGAATTTGGCAGATAGAGATAGGATAGGAGTATGTCAAGCCATTATGTTACTGTAGCAAAACCCTAGCTCCTTGTCCCTCTTTGTGTCATTTTGTGTTTGCTTAAAAAAAAATTTGCTTTTCGATTTCATGGCCAACATAACATGTTTCTCTTTGAATTAAATGCCAATGATGAAGGTATTAGGGCCACTTCTCCAAATATGAGGGCCATACATAAGAATTTGGGCGATTTGGTGGTTTTTTAGGCTCACAAGCCTGTGCGCCGCGCGCTTTGCCCAGTGCGCCATGCGCTAGGTATGCGTCGCACCAGTGTAAAGTTAACACTGTGGCCAGGCTGCCAATGCGTCGTGCGCCCTAAGTGCGCCATGCCACCTTGTGTGTGCGCCGTGCGCGGTCAAACAACACAATCTGCTTGGAAAAATAGGGGATGGGTCTTAGTGGAGGTTTTTAAGGGGTTTTCTTAGGAGATATGGGGGATATGGAGGTGAAAATGATGAGGAGTGAGAGGAAAAGGAGAGGGGAAACAAAACCTTGGTGGATTCTTCAAATTTACAAACCCCCATTATCATTTTTGCTTTGAGGATGATTGGCATGGATGGCCAATATGTTTTGGATCTCATTCAACCTCTTCACAAATAGCATATTCTTGACAAAAATTTGATGGGCGGGGATGTCACAAGGCCTACCTGTCAATTTGATCGCTTTTCCCAACTGTTGAAGTGTTTTGGCACCGTTTTTGGGCCGCTGGACTGTGTGCGCCACGCGCTCTTCCCAGTGCGCCGCGCGCCTTATATGCATCGCGCCCTTGCAAATTTTCCACTGCAGGCTGGCTGCCAGTGCGCCGCGCGCTGTGTGTGCGTCGCGAGACATGGTGTATGCGCCGCGCGCTGTGTGTGCGTCGCGAGACATGGTGTATGCGCCGCGCGCTGTGTGTGCACCGCGCGACCTGGTGAATGCGCCGTGCTCACTGAAACCGGCTCTCCCTCACTCAAATTCTCCCAATATCAACTTTGCCTTTGCAAATGTAATTCTCCAAGTCATGCAAGAGCTCAATGCCATTTGATTTGGGCAAAAAAAAGTATATATAGGGTTTGAGGAGATGGATTTTATTTTTTCTTCCTTGTAAACCCATTTTCTAATGTTTTGTGTTCTGCACTTTTTCATTGACCTTTAAACACACTGATTTTCACTTTTTCCTTGAAATTTTGGCTCAAATGATGAAATCTTTGGCACATATTTGTGGGGACTATATGACAGAGCATCTGGATTTGAAATCCTTGACTGCATCTGAAAATGTCAACTGTCGACTTTTGGAAAATTTTGTCATAGTTGACCTTGTTTGACTTTTCTTCAAAACAAAGTTTTGAAGAAGAGTCGATGTCTCTTGCGGTGATGATGAATCTTTCTGCACTGTAGGTGTATAAGGTCTCCCTCTGGCCTACATGGCTTGTTCTAGACATGTTTCCAAAGACCAAACTGATGAGTTTCTAGACCCAAACCATAAAAAATGACTCTGTCCTGTAATAGGACCAGACCTTGACTATCATGACTTTGATTGATTTTGGACCAAGACCTGAACCAGTAGAGGCCAGACATGAGGGAAAATGAGTAGCATGACTTCCTCCATCAGATCATGACATGTCCCTAGCGAAATGCAGCTGAGTGGATGAAGCGGGACACCTAAAATTGAAATGCACAAAGAGCTTTGATCTCTGACGGAGGGCTGACCAGACCGACTCTAACAGAGCTCCTCTCACCTTGACTGATGTAAAGTATGTACCAGGTCTGAAGAAGAATCTTGTTTCCATTGCTATGCTAGAAGATAAAGGTTATGATGTAGTCTTTAGTAAAGGAAAGGTATTCCTGAGGCATATCGGCATTGGATAGACTAAGCAAATTGGGATTAGAGTAAAGAATCTCTACAAGATGGAGGTAGACGAGTGTGATGCATTGAGTTCCAAAGTTGAGATGGTGCAGAGCCAAGATGTTGGCGAGATATGGCATAGAATACTGGGCCACTTGCACCATGGAGCCCTAAAGATCATGCAACAGATTTCTACCAGAATTCCCAAGGGAAAACTAGAGTAGATGAATACATGCAAAGGTTGTACTTTGGGTAAGTATGTGAAGTCTTCCTTTTTGGATCAAGACAGTAGAGCTGGAGCAATCCTGGAGCGAGTTCACTCAGATTTTTGTGGACCCTTATCTACAGCCTACATCGCTAAACAAAGGTACTATGTTATTTTTATTGATGATTTTTTTTGTAGATATTGAATCTACTTTATGCAAAAGAAGGATTAGACCTTCTTCAGGTTTTGTGAGTTTAAAGCCTTGGTAGAGAAAGAATCTGGAAAGAAAATAAAAGCCTTGTGTAGCAACAATGGTGGAGAGTATGTCTCCCAACATTTTAAGGACTTCTGTGCTGCAGAAGGAATTAAACAGGAGTTGACGGCACCCCATAACCCACAACAGAATGGAATTACCGAAAGGAAGAACAAATCGATTGTGGGAGCAGCTCGAGCGATGTTGCATGACCAAATCCTACCATTACATTTGTGGGTTGAGGCATGCAATACAACAGTATAATTGCAGAACAAAAGCCCGCACCGTATACTAGGAACGAAGACACCTATGGAGGCCTTTTCCAGGAAGCAACTAGATGTGAGTCATTTCCGAATCTTTGGATCATCAGTTTGCTGTCATGTGACCAAAGATGACCGGAAGAAGCTAGATCCAACAGTTGAGTTGGGAATACTTGTGGGGTACATGGATACACCCCACAACTATTGGGTGTACCTGCCTACCAGTCAAAGGATAGTGGTACGCAGGGATCTAAAGTTTGACGAGCAAAAAGCCACGCGAGTATCACTTGAGAGGAAGTTCAAGTTGCATGCAGATGAGGAAATTTTAGTTCCTAAGGAGGAGGAGCCTCAGATTGATGTGGAGCAGCCGCATGTAGAGGATCTAGGAGTGGAGACATCCACTCATGCTGAGACTTCCAGAGATGGGAAGAAATGCTCAAGGGAAGCTGACAGGTTGATGCTGGATGAGAGAGAGAATGTGGGACAACCATCTTCTTAGTGCAGAAAGAGGAGGTCTCCCGAGTGGTACACTGGGTACATGGCCCTAGTTGTGGAGGGTGTAGATACCAAACCTTCTTCATTCGAGGAGGCAGTTCAGCAACCAATCTGAGTTGATGCAATGGTAGAGGAGTACGACTCTATCATTTGAAAGAGTGTGTGGGATGTTGTCCCAAGACCTCAGGACAAGTCAGTGGTTAGTTCTAGATGGCTTTACAAGGTAAAGCAGGCAGCTGATGGCAGTGTTGAGAAACATAAGGCAAGGTTTTTTGCCCATGGTTTCTCACAGGTCGAGGGGATTGACTACGATGAGACCTTTGCTTTTGTAGCAAGGTACTCATATATTAGATTTATGTTGGCACTATCAGCTCAGATGGGTTGGAAGATCCATTAGATGGACATGAAGACATCATTCCTCAATGGCAAGATTGAGGAGGAGGTGTACATTGAGCAACTAGAGGGTTTCGAGACCTTTGATTGTGAGTTGCATGTGTGTTGACTCAAGAGGGCTTTGTATGGGCTGAAGCAAGCACCCTGTGCTTGGTACACTAGGATCGAAAACTATTTCACTGGGTTGGGCTTCACCAAGAGTGAAGCAGATGCGAACCTTTACCACATCATGGTATAACATAAGCCATTGATCATTGTTCTTTATGTCGATCATCTTATTTTGACGGGTGAGGATCAACTGATCTAGTCTTACAAGGAGGACCTTGCAAGAGAGTTCAAAATGAAAGACATGGGTCTTATGCACTACTTTCTAGGCATGGAGGTGTGGCAAAAATATGGTGAAGTATTTGTATCTCAAGGCAAGTATGCCAATGAGATACTCAGGCGCTTTCACATAGAGAAGTGCAAGCCCATGCAAAATCCTCTAGTTGGGCACTAGAGGAAAGAGGATGCTACTTCGGGTGAGGTAGTAGCTGCTACTGTTTATTGGCAGCTTGTGGGTTCACTTATGTATCTAGTGAACACACGAAATGACTTATGCTTTGCTGTGAACCAGCTAATTCAAGCTATGGTTTAGCCTACCAAGCTATTTTGGAAGGCAACGAAGCATGTGTTGAGAAACCTCAAAGGCACATCTCAGTTTGGATTGTGGTACAGACGGACAGAGGGAGTGAAGCTTCAGGGTTTCACAGATGCGGATTGGGCAGGGAGTCCATCAGATAAGAAGAGGACTTCTGGAGGAATCTTCAACCTTGGTTCAGCTACAGTTTCCTAGTATAGCAGGAAAGAGAGGTCAGTTGCACTTAGCTCAGCAGAGGCTGAATATATGGCTGCTAGTCAGGCTGCATGTGAGGCCATTTGGATGCGGAAGATTCTACTGGGATTGTTTGGTCAGAGGATGGATCCAACTATGATCTACTGCAATAATCAGAGTTGTATCAAACTCTCTGAGAATCTAGTTTTTCATGACAGGTCCAAGCACATTGATATCTGATATCACCATCTTTGAGACTTTGTGGTCAAGAGGATCATGTTGTTGCTGTATGTTTTGACCAAGGAAAAGGATGTAGATATTTTGACTAAGGCATTATCAAAATGCAAGTTCGAGTTCCATAGAAGCAGGATTGGGGTTACTGATAATCCCTTTCTTGTTGAGAGGGAGTGTTGAAAATAGAAACAAGAAATGCTAAATATAGAAGTGCTAAAAATAGCACTGCCATAAATAGCATTTCGGGATACCTTCCTATTTTAGTTAGTCCCTGAACTAAAATAGAGAAGTAAAATTCGAAATTGAACTTAGAAGTTGTTTGTCAAATAATTAATTAATTCATCTTGAGTTTATTAGTTGTAGAGAATTAAACATGAAGTCTATGTGGGGACATGTAACAGTTATCCCATTAATTGAGGAATTTATCCATCAGTTAAAGAGGTAAGGATGAGTTGTAATTTGAGTTGTAATTAGTTAGCTCAGTTATCTGAGTTAAGTCCAGTTAGATTAGTTCAAATAGTTTGTTGAATTAATTGTGAGTTCAGTTAGTTAATGCATGCATGCATGTAACTTCTACACTTCAGATAACTGAATATTCTCTCATAAATAACTCATGCATGTCAGTTCAGAAAGAGCCCCAATTGAGATCAGATGGAGGGACAGCGTACTATCAGTTGTAGGAATATTCCATTGTGAATATCTCTTGCATTCAGAAGGAATTCATTCCTTGGAGATTGCATAGTTACTTATTCAGTTTAGTGAGTGTGTGATGAGGCCAATCACATAGGTGGCATCATTAGACCCCAAGAAAAATTGCTCAAGGAAATAGGAGGCTTGGAGGGCTGAGGAAAGGCATATATTGTGTCTACTTAGTCTGTGAGCTGTATTGTTTGATTGCAGAGAGAGTAGGATAGCTTGTGAGCTTATTCTTTTTGTAATACTGAACATATTTCCACTTGTATAATAATATAAATTTTGGGTTTTTAGGCTGAGGTTTTCCCTGGGTTATTCTTCTTTGTTCATGTGTGATTGATTTCTCTTCATCTGCTATATGTGTTTTATTTGACCTTGCTCATATTCTCGATTAAGCTTCCGCAAGTTTGTTGTAGAAGTAGATATTGTATTTTGCTTTAGTATATTACATAATTTGTTGATCTACAATGGGAATTTCTACAATTTGTACTCAGATGATTAGTAATAATAGAGAAACCAATCATAGTGAAAACCAAAAAACTACTAACTGGAACAACAATGACATTCACAAATTCTTGCAATTTTCATATGAATGTATGAAGTTAATTTCCAAATTTGCTTCTAAATACAAATGCAAGAAAATATATGTCATGAAGCATATTGGTCCATTCCATATCATCCTAAATAATTTATTCCTATCTATTTACCTTAGATATATGATAAATACAGTGACTGATCCAGATGCATGAAAGAGAAAGAAAGGGAAAAAATTCACTCATAATTAGTTGAAGATACATGACAATTATCACATCAGATGGAGGAAGATTGGTGGTAATCAAAGCAAGAAAATCGTGCACATTTAGATCAATGAAACAATTTCTTTCTTTCTTATTTGCAAGAAAATCCTCTCACAAGATTCAACAACTTTTCTATTTTTAGGAAATAAAACATTATCTCTTACTTTATTTTTGTTATCTATGCAACTCTCTTTATTGGAAGAGGGGTTGGAAATTGTTGCACTACAAGAAAAAATAATATTTGTAATCATATGTTGTAGTTTAATTATTGAATACCTGGAAGTCGTAGTGAATACCTTTGTGTGTGGAGTGTTGTATGTTTTATAATTTTCTTATATGCATTTGTAGTTTCCATTTTCATAGGACTTCATTCATTAAATTACTTCCTAAAACAAATTATTATAATGTGTTTTGATTTCATTTCTTTTGAAATGAAATATGTAAATGATTCATTGATTATTTCAAGAATTTATATGACTTTTGAATCTTTACATGTATCAATTCTTCACTTTTTGATATTAAAATATTAGTTTTGAGACTTGCTCTCATTCCTGAGATAACTTCATTTTTCTTGTAAAAGTAGATTAAACATTGCATATAAATAAGATTTTATATCTATCTATCTATCTATCTATCTATCTATATATATATATATATATATATATATATATATATATATATATATATATATATATATATATATATATATATATATATAGATATATATATATATATATATATATAGAGATATATATCTATATATCTATATATATATATATATATATATATATATATATATATATATATATATACATATATCTTACCAAGAGCACAAATTTCTCATGTGGTTGATTGAGCCCACATATTAGTTAGAATGGTTACTATCCTAAACAATTATATAAGTCTTAAAATTATGTATTTGGGTAATATTTCACTCTTTCAGCTACTGAATAGATAAAACATGACAATCTTAAAAACCATCAATTTGTATAAATTAGGTAATATTTCTTGTAAAAATTTTATGTCTTACATTTTCCCTAGTTTAGATTAGTACATGAAATCGTGCCTATATTCCAGTGATATCACCACACCACATGAAAAGCGGTCAAATTGGGACCCTAATTGGGTGATATCTCCCCTATTGGTGGAGGAATATTTCCTCCTGTCAACAATGGGGTGGACTCTTTGACTTGGAGTAAAGTAGGTCTAAGATCCTCCCATAGATTACTTTCCAAATATAACTAGTCTCGTGTGGGATCAATACTTGTAAAACTATTGCCAACGAGTGTCGCCCCACTTGCATTATGCATATGTCATGTTGAAGAGATATCAATTCTCCATAGATTTTTGAGTATAGCACCATGTTGAAGACTTTTGGTGACCACAAATGATTTGGGTTCAGAAGGGAAACCGATCCAAAACATGATATGGTCTACAACCCCTTAAGAAGGACCCAAATTCTTAATAATGATATTTTGATTTGATTGCATTAACATGCTTAAACCCAATTTCAATAAAAACATCCCTTAATTTGTTTTTTGTCTCCATATCATTTCATAATGCAGGTTCATCAACATAATTGCGGAAATGAAACAAGCATAATAAAACATGAGACAAGAGATCAATCACATATGAAAAGAGATCACTGAATTGATAACGAATTTCACCCTTTGTGGGTTATGTCTTCGGGATTACTTAATCCATGAATGTTTCATTATCTTCTTCAAGATACACTCCTTTACAAAGTGTCAAATTCTGACATCATCAGTGGCAGAAGAATTCCCACAGCAACTAGTAGTATCAAAGAGTTTCTCTCATGCACAAAGTAAAAAGTTGATTATCACAAGCAAGTGTCCATGTCTCTCCTACAAACATATGATCTCCTATGAATAGGTCAATCTCTCACAATCATGTGGAATTAACTCTGTCAAATCCAGTGGCAGAGGTCCTCCTTGAATTTCTTGCTTACACTAAAATTACATCATCATCATCATCAAACTTGTCTCAAAATTCTAATACTTTTGACTATAAACTTGACTACATTTTGATGAAATATCAAAGTTGACCTTTTCTTTAGTACCACCTTGTCTCAGTTTGCATGCAAAACTCAAACCATAAATTATCTGCAATAATTTATATCGTGTTGCCTTGCTGTAACATACAAAAATCACCAAAAACTGCAATATACATTACATTGGGGAAAAAACCATAAATGCATGAAGCTTACATTGGGTTTGGTGCCAAAGGTGCTCAACGAGATGCTTAAAACTTAGCAAACATATCACTAGCAGGTCCATCTCACTATACTACGACTTTTGATTGTAAACTCAAGCCTATTCTGATCAGTGCAACTCTGCATCAAGAATCATGCCAAAGCATTAATGACGCATGTCAGATTCATACATGAGCCTTTGGATCCATTGCTCAAAACTTAGGAAACACAACACCAACATGTCCATCTCATCATTCTGATACTTTTGATTATAAACATGAACCTTCTCTAAAATGTGCATCTTTTCCTTGAAATTTTTGCTAAGCATTAATGGCACATGCAGTCTTTGAAACACGAGCCCTATGATCTACTACTCAAATCCAAATTTGGTCATCTCTAGTGGATTTCTATCAAAATTATGAGAAGGATGAGTATAAACTTGAATTTCTTCTTAAAAGTGAAAATCCATCTTGTAAAATGTGCTAATCATTAATGACACACGTGGGCTTCAATCATGAGCCCTTATATTTGTTTCTCATAACAATTTTGACTGCACTAGTGTATTCCCTGCAAAATTTTGAGAAAAATGAGTATAAACTTCATATAATTTTGTCATTGTCATTTCTAGGCCCCTCTTAGGGTCCCTGCCTCAAAATCCATGCCATAACAATCTTATCTCTACAATAAATATAGGCTCTACATTGGAATCCATTCCAAATACGACCACTAAATTTAGCACAACCACTATCAGATTTAACCAAAACTACCAACTTAGCATTGTCGCTAACTCAATCTTGACCTCCATTAAAACTATTGCTACGTTTAGCCATTAATTTAGCTAAAACTGCCAAATTATCACTGTCACTAACTCTGTCTGGAGCTTTGCTAAAATGGTCACCAGGTTTAGCCATTAGTTTGGCTAAAACTACCAAATTTGACTGGATCACCAACTTAGAACTGTCACTAAATCAGTTTGGAGCTTTGCTAAAACAATCACCAAGTTTAGCCATTATTATGGACAAAAATGTCAAATTCCACTAGACTACGAACTTTTTCCATTTTCCAAATTTAATTAGAGTTCTAACAAGCTTTTTGTATGCCATGTTTGACTGGCCTATCCAGTGTTGCCACATGGCAGACCTAGATTGGGTCACTTTAATAGTCAACCAATCCATGTTACCTGTCACTAAATTGTATGGTCACTGCAATGTCATATATGACGGTGCCATGCCACACTTTTCTACTGGTCCATCAAGGCGCCAAATGTGTCGAATATGGCTGACATGTGGCACATCCTAGTGGTCCCATGTACTGACATTATCTAAACTTCCAATTCAACACCCGCCATGTTATCCTTTGACTTTTTCCTAGTTTGACCAAAACTTTGATTGGCCATAACTTTTTCATATGAGTTCTGTTTGATGTGTCATTCAAGTCATTATATAAGTATCACTGAGCTATTTAACATATTTTTAGGTATAAAATGGACCTCCTAAGGAATATTATAAAATAATAGTGGAAATAATAAAATAAGATTAGATTACATAATCAAATTTTAGAGGGAAAAAAGAAAAATATACTTTTTCAATTCGTAATTTCAACTTATCTCCCTATGGTTTTGCTCAAATTTCAAGTGCGAGCACTCATTGGATGTGGAATCTAATAAAAATAGGTAGAAGAAGACATAAAACAACCAGTGCTTACAAAATAGTTGGAAAAATAGGTTGAATATTTTTTTCAATAAGAAGAAATATAAGTATAAGTCATTACTCTCAAAGAGAAAACTAAGAGACGAAATTGAAGAAAAAATAAGTCAAAATTATGAGCCCAATAATTATAAAACTTTTGATCAAACACAGATAGAATTAGGAAAAAGTGGATCATCCAAATTTTCGTCAAATGCAACAAGCCCATGAAATTTCTAAAGTCATAGTTTCCTCTACATAGATAACTAAGGTAATTTCTCCAAGAGTTGTCCTGACTCCTTTGGCAACAAATACTGCATATTTTTCTTCTCTTTTCAAACACATTGAAGATGTAGAACCAATGAAAGAGACAATAGTGTCTCTTGGTGATTAATTTTTCATTTCACAACCTAAATCAATTTTCAAAAGATCAAGGAAGAGAATGCATGATCCATTTATAACTAGAACTTCATAAGAAATGGTTTGGCAAGAAACAAGTGACCATAAAGACAAAGCCATGGAAATAGCCTCAAACTTTGGGGCTTTTTCTTTAGCTAATTAATTGTAAGTGTAGGAACTATTTGATGAATTAAAGAAGAGCCAAAATAAAATTAAAGAATTACAGACCAAATTGGCAAACAATAGAATTGCCCATGAGAAAGAATGGAAATCCCATGCCACTGTGTTATGGGAAGGTTTTGTCATTTCCACGACATAGGTAGAAGAGAAGCATTGACATGAAAAATATGAAGAAGAATGTTCTATAGGAATCAAATTGTTGAAATTGAAAAAAACATGCTCTACAAATGGATCATTTGAGACAAGTTCAAGCTAGAGAAATTGAGATATTAAAATAAGAGTTTTAGATCATTGCTAAAATAGTTTCTACATGTTTTCAAGCTCGTATTACCTCCTTAGAAGAAAAAATAATCAAAATAAAGAAAGAACCTATAGAAGTGAAGGTATTCAAAGATTAGGATTTTATTGTTAATGATCAACTCAAGCAATTTGAGTTAAAAATCTTTAGCCAATTGAATAAAATTTATAATCTTTGTCATGATTTAATAAGATTCATAGATCAATTTTATGCTCAAATGGAAGATGACAATGTATTACTAGATCTTGACAAAATTTTCAGGTGGTAAAACAAAGAAAATTTTGAATCTTGGGTGAATTCTCTAACAAATATAAGAGAATGATGCAAATATCACTAGATCAAAGAAAATCCAACTTCATCACCATGAAAGAATGGATCAAGGAATCTTTTGACTAGTGTGATTCAATCTAGGATACCACATTAGATAACACAGAAGAATCTAATATGACTCATCCAGGAGGAATTAGTGACGTATTACCTTTGACCTTTTGTACTCATATGATTAGTGATAATAAAGAAACAAGTAATAGTGAAATCTAAAATATTATTAACTGGAACAAAAATGAAATTCACAAATTCTTCCAATTTTTTTATGAATGTATGAAGTTAAAATCCAAATTATGTTATGTCCCTATAATACTCATGTATTCCCCTTATTGTTATTTTTAGTGTAGCCCCCTATTGTTATTTTTGTGCCCATGTATCCCCCATGTTGTTATTGTTGTGACCCATAGAACCACACTATTGGTATTTTTGTTCCCTTACATTATTATTGTTATGTAGGATATCATTATATTGTGACCCCTTAGACTCGTATATATACCAAGTAGGTCTTATCATGTATCATCCAAGAATTTTTCATTTATGTGATGTAAATAAGGTTTCCCCCTCGAAGAGGCTATTTATCAAGTTATTGATCTATCTTTTATTTTATTTTATTCAAATAATATTTACCCATGGTGATCTTGATATTATGGCACTTTCGAGAGAAATTTATAGTTCCTCCATTTGCAACCATCACTTGACATTGTAGTGCTATATGTAGGAAGCAATTCAATTCCTTGGATATCTTACAATGAATAAAATTATGGGTACTACCCGAATCAATCAACACTATTAGCTTTTTCTTCTTGATATATCCTTCTATCTTGAGAGTTTGAGGAGTGGTAATTCCAGCCAATGCATGACAATATATGGTCAATTTCATTTCTTCTTTATCTAGGGTTGGTTACTAGTGTATATCCTCTTCTTTTGATGTTTCTTGTTCCTTTTCTTCCTCCTTTTCACAATCTATGTAGAATAATATCTTGTCAAAACACTTATGAACTTTAGTATATTTACTATCACAACTGTAACAAAGCCCTTTTTCTCTTTTTTCCTTCAATTTTTGTGGCGTCAACCTTATATATTGCGGAAGACTAGGAGCAACAACACTTCCATCTTTATAGTTGTGAGTGGTAGACTTCGTTTTTTCCATAATTTTTCTTTCATCTTTTCTTTCCACCTTGAATGCTTTCTCCAATGAGTGGGTTCCGAAAGGTGAAACTCATGTTGGATGTTATCCTTCAAAGTCCCTATGAAGATATTAATCCTATGCTCCTCTAGAATATCAGTTACCCTCATATTCAATTTTTGGAAGTCCTCAATGTGCTCTGCCATTGAACCCTTTTGTTTGAGATTTATCAATTGGCTAAAGAAGGTGTTTCTCTTTGTATCCTTATAATTTGTTATCCTTTCCTCTATAAAAATTGACCAAGTGACAAGTGTTTTATGAGAACAAATCCATCGATACCATACAAATTGATTGGGTTCTAAATATAAATATGCAACGTGTACTTTTTGTAAAACCCTCCTCCCACATTTACCTAAGCTAACCAATCCACTAGGTTAAACACGTGATGAAAAGCTAATATGATACAATTAAACTCCTCATGTAGATTTAAGGAAGTGGAATCAATAAGACAAGATCAATCTAACCTTCCTCATGAGCTTCAGAACCTTCAAGATCCAACCAACCCCTTTAGGTGTCCAACCCTTGATACAACTTGATTTTTTTGCTGAAATAGACCGCCACTCACTCCCATGACAAGCCTTCCATGTGACTGGGACCCTCCAGAGGCTCCCACAACAAGGCATTCATACAACTGTGGCCTTTTTCTAGCAGTTTTGTGCCATCGACCCTAGATTTTGAGCCACGTTTTCAGGTATAAGACTCATGCCTCTGCCCAAAAATTCATGAAACTTTCAGATATGATAAAGAACAAGATCACAAGGCATCTAATGTAAAACTTGAATGAGGGCCTGACCTGACAAGGTCTAGCCATGACAAACATTATGTCGAACACATCATGAATATGTAATCTATAGGTAAATTAAACATATATGAGCATAGGGACTTGATATTTATATGAGAATTGTTAAGAAGGTCTGATGCCCTCTCATAATAGCTACAATATCATCTATTAGGTCATAGATTCGTTATTGATTCATTTACTAATCAAAACATGATGATATCCATGACTAAGATTTGTCATAAAACCATGTTTATAACTAGCATATAACCAAGAAAATGATCCATTCCGGATTTTTTTTTTTTCTTATCGCGTGCTGGTGATGGCGCCCTGCCCCCGCCTCTGAATCCCTGCTCGTCCCCGTCGAGCCTTGGCAGCCCTGCTGCCGGGCTTGCTGGCCCCCCTGATCTCCTCGGCCGCGCCCCTAGCCTCCCTGGGCCTCCTGCCCGATCTTTGCGTTTGGCTCGGCCTGTGGGCAGCCCCACGTAGCGGCCTGCTTTCTGGGCCTCCTGCCCCTTCCTTCTCGAGTTTGCCTGCAACCCTCTTCGATGGATCCTCTTGGCCCATCCCAGCCCGACTTTGAGAAAGCCTTTGCTTCTCTAATCCCTGAAGATAATGTTGAGCGGATTCGACCTTCTGCCTCTAAATTTATCAAAAAGCTCGATGAAATCCCGGAAATTCCTCTTCCTCTCTCTCTTCCAAGGAGATCTGCTGTAGCCCTAGCTGATCGCGGTTTGGTTGGCCAGTTCACGGGCCTTTGGCCCTCCCCTCGAGCGGTTCAACGATGGGTGGAAAGAAATTGGAACGCCATGGTACAAGGAAAAATTGCCATAAGGTTCTGCGGCAGAGGATTCTATACGTTCCTATTTGAATCAATAGATGATCGCAATCTTATATTCAGAAATGGACCATATTTTATGGATTCAAGAGGTCTTTATCTCAATCGTTGGACCCCGAGCTTTGATCCTGAAATGGATGTTCCTAATGCTGTCCCTGTTTGGGTTCGTCTTCCACATCTGCCGCTTCACTGCTGGGCTGATGAAACTGTTCGAGCAATAGGAAACGCTATAGGTAAATATGTGGATAGATCTGAACCAAAGGAAAATATGTATGCTTGCGCCAGGATCTGTGTGGAGGTAGACTTGGGCAAAGGTCTTCCAGAGGCAGTCAAACTCAGAGTGGATCAGTGGACGCACATTCAGCAGGTGGACTACGAACAACTACCCTTCAAGTGTAAGGTATGTCACGAGTATGGTCATTTTGCGAATAGGTGCCCTAAATCTAAGCTAGAAAACAACAATACTACGTCTGAAACTCAAGAGGAAGAATGGGAATTAGTAAGGAAAAAAAAGAAGTCCAACTCTCCCCCCGATCCCAAAGAACCTCTCCTCGGAAACCATCCTCCCTCCCCTGTCTTCCCTTCGTCCTCCAATCCCTTTGGCTCACTTGCATCAGAGGAACCTCCATCCCCCCCCTCTTCTCCCAAAGTCCCCGGAACCTCCCCCTCCTCCCCCCTCTGTGCTTCCCCTCCTCGCTCTGCTGATAGGAGCTTGTCCAAAAATAAATCGAAAGTGACCAATGATGGCCCTCATTCAGAACAGCCAGTTTTGACCCGCATTGAGCCCCCCTTGACCTCTTCGAATCCAGCTCAGACAGCCCCCGGAATGCAGCCCATAAGAACCACCAGAAGTTCCTCCAAAGATCTTGGTGCATCCGGTGACATCTTCAAGAAATCTGGACCAGGCAGAAAATCAGCTAAGCAGCACCGGGAAGAAAGTTCGCAAAAGGATATAGCTCTAGGGACTCAAACCCCTATGGACTCCTTCATTATAGGTTCCCAAGAGAAAGATTTAGCAGCCAAAGAACTTGAGAGGCGAGCACCTCCTCGATCGAGTGTCTTATGATGAAGCTTTTATCTTGGAATAGCCGGGGTATGGGGCACCCCTCCAAAATAGCGGCCCTTAAAGATCTACTTCATTCAGAAAGCCCTGAAATTGTTTTGCTTCAGGAAACCAAACAAAATCAGAATGATATGCAGACAATCATTGATTCGCAAAGATCCTTCATAGGGATCAGTAGCGCCTCCAGAGGAGCCTCTGGAGGAATCACCACTATGTGGAAAAAGCAGTATTGGAATTGTGCATCATCAGTCATCAACTCAAACTGGATCAGGACCAACCTCGTCAACAAAGAAGAAAACTGGGATATTATCATTTATAATATTTATGTCCCTAACCATTTTCGGGAAAAGGAACAATGCTGGAATGAATTGAAGCAGGAAATAGATAAGGAACAGAATACAAATCTTATCCTTGCGGGAGATCTCAATTTAATTCTCCACGCGAATGAGAAAAGGGGGGGAGTCTTCACCCCAGATCCTTTTAGAAGACAGCTAGAAACCATCATGGCGGAAGTTGAATTGCTGGACATTAAACCAAAGAACAGAAAATACACATGG
Organism: Pinus tabuliformis; assembly: GCA_031772625.1. Classification (NCBI taxonomy): domain Eukaryota; kingdom Viridiplantae; phylum Streptophyta; class Pinopsida; order Pinales; family Pinaceae; genus Pinus; species Pinus tabuliformis. Next base: position 321,709,406 of record CM062820.1, read on the forward strand.
AATAATAGACGTCTGGGACCAGGTAACATTATGGAAAGGCTGGACAGAATCTTGATTAATGTTTCTCTTCTCTCAAATTTTGCTGCAGGACATTCTAAAATTCTAAGCGCTACAGCTTCAGACCATTCCCCCATTCTCCTAACGTTGGACCCACATGCCAACCTGGGACCAATCCCTTTCAGATACAATCCTCTATGGAAGGATAGCATCGAGGCTGAATCTATTATAGCAGAAACATGGAAGAAACATGTTGAAGGATCCCCAAATTATATTTGGGAAACTAAAATTCGAAACATAAGGAAAGCCCTTAAGGATTGGGCAAAAACTAGCTACCAAGAACCAGAAAAAATCAAAGGAAAATTGCAGCAGAGCTTGGAAGAGATACAAAAAAAAATAGAAGAGCAAGGATTTACTAATCAGCTCAAAGACAAGGAATGGGAAATGCAGGAACAGCTCACTCAAATCAAGAGAGCAGAAGAAGTCAAATGGAGGCTTAAGTCGCGAGAAACATGGTTAAAAGAAGGGGACAAAAATACAGCATACTTTCACAAGCAGGCCACCGTAAAAAAGTCAAGAAACATTGTGACCTCTATCACTGACAGTCAAGGCAGCAGGCATGACGACCAGGACTCTATCAAAGAGGCAGCCTTCCATCACTTCAAGAACCTCCTCACTGAAAATGGAGACGCTCGGGACTACACGACCTTTCTCCAACACCTTCCAAGGAAAATTACGGCTGAAGAAAATGAAAGGATGAATAGAGAAATAACAGAGGAAGAGGTTAAAAAAGCCATCTGGACTCTTCAACCAGACAAATCTCCAGGTCCAGATGGCTTCTCCATTAATTTCTACAGAGACCACTGGTATTTGATAAAAAAAGACTTGGTTAAGATGATGAAAGGAATTCAAAGGAAAAAAAAAATGGGGGGGTTCACTAATTCAACATATCTCGCCCTCATCCCCAAGGAATCCAGGCCCACCTCCTTTTCCAGGTTCAGGCCTATCTCCTTGTGCAATACATCTTATAAGATCTTCGCAAAAATCATAGCTGCTAGACTTCAACCATTGCTGCCTACTATTATATCCGAAAATCAGGGCGGCTTCATGGCTAACAGGCAGATTCATGATTCCATCACCTTGGTTCAAGAAGCTATTCATTCTAGCACCTCCAGACAAGAGAAAGGTTTCGTCCTCAAGCTAGATTTAGCTAACGCATTTGACCGAGTCAGGCACTCCTTCTTGTACGCTGTCATGGGAAAAATGGGCTTCAGCCCTGAATTCATAAGCACCATAGCTGCATGCATCACTGGCCCTTGGATCTCGCCTCTCATCAATGGCCGCCCCTGTGAATCATTTCAATCCTCAAGAGGCCTAAGGCAAGGATGCCCTCTCTCTCCCTATCTCTTTATCATGATGGCGGAATCCTTCAGCAGCAACCTTGATCACAAGCGAAGAGTAGGCCTTATCTCGGGCATCAAGTATGGGAATGGAGTTAAAAATATCAATCATTCACAATTCGCTGATGATACCTTGCTAATTGGCGGGGCCTCCACAACAATAGCAAGGCGCTTCAAATCTATCCTTGATCAATTTATGGAGTGCTCTGGAGGCGAAGTCAATCTTCATAAAAGCTGCATCTACGGATGGAACATCTCCAGCCAAACAGCTCACAACATTGCTAATATATTTGGAGTTGCCCACAAAGAAACCTGGGACCACTTCACATATCTAGGAATGCCAGTCACCTTGGGCGCTCTTAAAGCATCCACCTGGAGTGAAGTAATTGACAAAGTTAAAAGAAAGGTGCAACAATGGGGAACTCAATGGCTCAACCCAGCGGGTAGATTAATCTTGCTTAAATCAGGTATTTCCTCCTTACCATTATATCGCTTCACTCTTTATCATGCTCCAGCTTCATTCCATAACAAGCTAGAAATTGCGCTCCGTAACTTTTTATGGCAAGGAGGGAGACAAGATAAAAGCAGATTCAATTTGGTCAATTGGAGAACTGTAATCCAATCACCAGACAGAGGTGGATTGGGAATCAGAATGCCTAAATTACTGAACCTTGCCTTTGGAATTAAAATGGCTTGGAGGATCATCAGTGAACCTAAAGCATGGTGGAAACAGGTTTTCGAATGCAAGTATCTTACAAACAGCAGGCAAAGATTACTTGAATCTGATATTCCAACTCGGGACTCCACCAAAATATGGCAACTTTGTAAGAAAGCAATCCCCATTCTTACCCAAAACACTTCAAAAATTCCAGGGGATGGGAGCAGCATTAATTATGCCACTGATAAAATTATGGGTCTTCAACCAACAAATTCTGTAGAAGAAGCCATTCCCATTATTCATTACCTGCACAGTAAGGGCATTCAGAGGTTGGATCAAATTTCAAAATGGGACGAAGAGAGCGGAGCTTGGCTTAGCTGGGAATTTCCGGATATTCCTCCACACTTGGGCTCTAGCTTACAAGCTCTTATAAAAAACCTCCAAAACCGAGCGCCAATTAAAAAAGGAGCTCTAGATGGACTCAGATGGGACCCCACGGGCTCAGGGTATACCATTAAATCTGGCTATCAATTCATCTGCAATAGCACCTATCAATCTCCGGTTTGGAACCAATGGCGGATAATCTGGAAATCTGAGGCCATCCCAAAGGTCAAATTTTTCATCTGGCTGCTGCTTAAAGGGAAAATTCTCACCTCGGAAAATTTAAAAAAAAGAGGGATACATGGTCCCTCCATCTGCCCCAACTGCTGCTCTGAGGAGGAGACCATCCACCATCTTTTTCTTGAATGTGCCTTTGCGAAGAGATGTTGGACTATAATGGCCAAACTCGGCGAATTAAACTGGCAGCCCCAGCAAAACATAGCTGAGACAATTCTATATTGGAGAAGGAATTGCCCTTGGAAAGATAAGCGGAGCAAGATAGTCAAAAGAACCTGGGACATCATCCCTCATAATCTTCTCTGGAAGATCTGGATCACTAGAAACAAGAAAATTTTTCAAAACCAAGAAGGCAATGCTAGAATAACTTGTAGAAGTGCTCATCTTCTAGCGCAGGAAACAATAGTTGTCAAAAGCGCGGATATCATCAAAGTCACCGATCATACTACTGAGGAAAGAATCATGATCAGTCATATTCTAGACAGTGCAGGCCAACACCACAGCATGCAGAGAAGGAGCGTGAATCCAAACCACAAGACCAAGCAATGGGAAATAAGACTCCCATCTCAGGAATTCAAGAGATGGATGACGAGCAATAACTGTCCAATTTTACTCTTTGACGGGGCCTCTAAGTCCAATCCAGGACCTGCAGGAGCAGGAGGAGTTATTCTAGATGAGAAAGGAGAAGAAATAAGTAGCTATGAATGGAGCTTAGGAGTCAAAACAAATAATATTGCGGAGGCGCTTGCTCTGTTCCAAGGTTTGCAGCAACTGCAAAAAAGGGGAATCAAAAAGGCAATCGTGCTAGGAGACTCTGCGATTGTCATAGGATATATGAATCATCACAGACCGTCATCAAATAGCAGCCTCCAACAACACCTCTGCCGCATCAATCTCCTCACTGATCACTTCAATTCAATCCGCTTCTATCATATTCTGCGCACACACAACGGGGCAGCTGACAGGCATGCCAATAAAGCCGTCGGATGTCAAGAGGGAACCCTAAGGCACAGTCAGCAATCCACCTTTCAACCTCTGCCATGAATAAGGCGATCTCTGACAAAACCCAAATGTGCAACTCCAACAAGCGTGCGGGAGGTATGGTATCTACAGATTTCGGGCGTTCGAAAGGCCTAATCAATCAACTGCAGAACTCGTCCAGCAGCCCATTTGCAATCCCAAGCAAATTTCAAAATCTCCGAGGACTGACCAAGGATCTCGACGCCTCAGACAATCGTGCCAGAAAACCACCAAAATATTTTATTGCAGCAGAGAATCGGTCCTCTGATAAGAAAGCAGGAAGCCGCAGGCGGATTCAATCTTTAAATAGGAGTGCAGGAACCCAGAATTTACATCATAAAATCCCAAATCATCTCTGTGAAGTTGAAGGAAGCAATCAGAGCCAGCAGCGACATAGAAGAGGTGCCTTGGTATCGTTCTCATTTCCCCTGCTCTTTATTTTTCTAACCTATCTTTTGGATTATTACAGGATCAGATCTGAAGTATCGATCAAGAGCTTCAGCAGCCCTCCTTCTATCTCCTCCGTTCCCCTGTCAGCGCCTCTGTCGATCGACGAAATTTGGCTCTTCAACCCGCTCCCCTCACTAGCTCTCCCCTGGCTATTTTCCCCTTTCTTCTTTTCATCTCAACTCCCTGAGAGTCATCTCCCTGCCCCCTTAACCGCGAAGTTGAGTTTCGGGCCTTTGTTCTCCCGCGGCGGTAGCTTATTTAGATCAGACTCCAATCCGCGGCCCCCTCTCCTTTGTATGCTCACAGAGCCCTTAGGCATCTCTCGTGGCTCTGTCTTTTTCATAATCAATCCCTATCCTGTGATGGCGCGTTCTGAGGAATGTTTTCACTGCCGAGACCTTCAAGCTGAATTTGATGAGGTCAGATCTCAACAGCGAATTCTGGAAGATCAAGTGCGAAATATGGAAGCTAGGCACGCAGAAAAGATCCACTGTCTGGAAGGAAAATTTGAGGAGCAGTTCAGGAACCTCCATGCTAAATACCGTACAGAAATGGGATTGTTTCTCCAAAGGGTTCACTCGCTTCAGGAACAGTTCAACGGGCTTAGCAACCGATGCATCCATGCCGAGGAATCATTGGCAATTATAAGAGACATTTTGGAAGCCAAGCAGAAAGACAAATCAACTTCTTCAAGCGTCAAACCAATGGAAGCAGATCAGCACCCAGAGGACTCTACCGCGAGGAATATCAGTCATATTTCCATCGATTAAATCATGTATTGCAAATGCAAAATTTTGTGTCTTCAGTTTGTTCGAATATACAGTAGTACTAGCTCTTTAGTAGTCCGTATTTTAAGAATCCATCTTAGGGATAGGGACCTTATTCTCTATCCTTGGTTTTGTAATGCTCCCGCAGCAATCCTTGTATGGCTTTATGCCTCAACACTTTTTTCAATCAATACATAGCATCCGAATTTGTAAAAAAAAAAAAAACTAGCATATAACCAACATAATAAAAATAATAGGACAACCACTAAAGTGACATAATAACAAGTACATTTACACATAAAACATAAGAGGAAAGAGCTCTTAGTAATATATGAAAAATCCAACCAAGCCAGGGACTTCCATGTACAACCTGACCATATATTAGGTTGAACCAAATATTTCTTTCACCCAATCATCCCCATGCCATATTCCAAGCATGAATGTGGGACTTATAAAAAAACCAATCAAGTCTTCCTCAAGCTTTAACATGTATCCCACCAAGGGATTCCTAGGTCCAAACAATAAACATACACCAAAGGATTTACCGCAATCCCACCATATACCGGTCAAGAGATCACTATGCCCAAAACAAGCATGGATGCCTCTAGATTTATCCACCTAAATTATTAGGAATTTGTCTGTCTTCACCCTCTAGGCTTTACAATGTATCCCTCCATTACCAGTCAAGGGATTCCTATGCCCAACGAGGAATTTATCCATCTCCACACTCTAGGCTTTACCATGTATCCCACCATTACTAGTCAAGGGATTCCTAGGCCCAACAAGGATATTCACAACCAAGATTTACCGTATATCCCGCCATTACCAGTCAAGGGATTCCTAGGCCTTGTGATTTTTCCTGAGACCACCCCACTCAGTTTTGAAACCATCTAGAAATCCATCTCAACCAAGTAAAAGGACCTCATCACACCATAGCTATTCGGAAATGGAAAGGCAAGGCTGAAAACCACTGTTAGTCCTGGAAAAACCTATGCCAATAACAACAAGAGAACCAAATACACACATACATCTACCATGCATGCCAAAATAGCAAGAAAATCATACATGCAACTTGATACATGCAAGTAATCTCATCGTAACTACTTGATCCTGCTCTTCCTTGTTTGATATTTTCTTCCCTTTGTTTCTTTTTACTTCCTTTTCCTTCCTTTCTCTAATGCTAGGGTGCTCCAAGAATACTCTATTTCCAAGAGTATGAGAGAGAGAGAATAGAGAGATATAACTCCAAAACTGAATTGACAAAAGGTTGTGAACTGATATTCAGAAGACTTTATTAATGAGGCCTCTATTTTCTTATATTTCCATTATTTTCCTTCATTTTCTTTCTCACATGAAACCTGTCACCTTTCACCTTCCTTTTCTCCTATTTTTCTTTATTTTCATAAATAAAATGTCAATAAATTTATTTTTTCCTTTTCAATGCATTTTCCATTTCCTTTGCCAATTTCCTTTAGCTATAATAAACCAGATGAACACCCACAATAGGATTTTTTTCCAACATTCAACTTGGAATATGTGTCCCATGACCTTGGTATTATTTTTCCTTTATTAACCTAATTACATGGATTTTTAACTTGGGGTTTTTATAGAACCCTCCCCCTTAGGGGAACACCATCCTCAGCGTTCAATGATACCTACAACTAGCAAGATCATTAAAAAGAAAAAAATACTTCCCATGGAGCTTTATAAGTTAGCTTGATGCAATATTTATAATGATCAACATGCTGAAAAGAACACCAACATGACAAACATAACCACATGACTCCCGTACCACGTATTGGAGCTTTATAACACAACTCATGGTGGTATTTACATCCATATACATATATGCGTATACGAAAACACCATTCCAAAAAATATGTCAAAAGACATGCTTTCAACCAATGAATTGTTAGGTCCCTATAATACTAGTGATTACCCCATTACTATTGTAGTTGTATCCCTTATTAGTATTGTTGTGACCCTATTATCCCCATATTGTTATTATTGTGCCCCATATAATCCCTCTATTGTTATTTTTGTGCCTTTATATTATTATTGTTAGGTCGGCTGGGTTATATTGTGACTCCTTAGACTCCTATACATAGAAAGGAGGTTTTGTCATTTGAATCATTCATCTGTGTAATGTAAAGGGGGTTTCCCCCTCGAAGAGGCTGAATTCTAAGGTGTTGATCTATCTTTTATATCTTTTTGTGAGTTGGTTTCATAACATTTGGTATCAGAGCTTTGGATTCTAGGGTTTTGCTGCTCCAAATAGGTCATCGTGGAATTTTCTCTATAACCTTTTTTCTGCGATGTTTCAAAAGTGAAAAAAAACCCATTTTAGATGAATCACACTGAACCTCGGGTCCAAATTTCAGAGCTTTTTGCACTATATTTGTGGAGATATGATCTGAGGAAGTTGGTCTTTTTGCAAACTCCTGAATTACATTCCAAACAGGTGACCTAGGGAAAATCGTCATAACTTTCTCTCTAAGCATTGGATTGAAATTTCATCAGAAGGTACAGAAAGAGGACGGACTATAGTTTCTTGTATATATTTTTCAGAGCTGAAGGTCGAAACAGGGACACGTGGCATATCATACAAGTTCACTCTACTGAACTAGTCTATAATCAAGTCACTATGGGAGATTTGGCATAACTCTTCCTTGGAGAATCCAATTTGGATCAAACTGGTGGCATTGGAAAGAGGACATATAGCGCTACTGTAGGTCGTAATTTTAGAATTGGATGATCTAAAATTATAGAGATACATCAAAGGCAATGTCGAGCTCCCACAAAGTGAAAAAAGTTGTGTAGATTTTTTTTAATTTTTGCTTAAGCTTGGTTTGAAAAATTATTTTGAAGGAATTCAAAGGGCATAGTAGAGAATCATTATCGGTAACTGATGCCCCGAGGAAAGAAAATGCGAACACCTAGTAAGAAACCTAAAATCTCTAGCATGAATCATGAAGAAGAGGAAGAAATGCTACATGATATATCAAAATTACAAGACCAAGTGCAACAAATTTTATTCTCACAAAAGCTAACAAAAGCTAAGATAAATGGCGTGGAATCTAAGATAAAGGGCGTGAAAACTAAGATGAATGGCGTGGAAGCTAAGATGGATGATTTGAAGATATATTCGAAGACAGATTTGAAGACAGGCATGGCAGATTTGAAGATAAATTCGACAAATTTTCTACAAGAAATACTTACTAATGGTGAAAGGGTAGTAAAGGAAACTCATGATGCGAAAAAAAGAAATGTTAATCATGATTTCATAGAATCTAATGTTGGATCGAAGACCCACCATATTCCAAAAATCAATATGATGAAGTTTGATGGCAAGGATCCCGCAACATGGATATTACAGATGGAGCAATTTTTCGATCTCAATAATGTGCAAAACACACAAAAGGTACGTACTGCAACTTTATATTTGGAACCAAATCAGTTTTTATGGTATCAATGGCTTTGCTCTCATAAAAAAATTATCACTGGGGCAATTTTTACGGAAGAATTGACAGCATATTATGAGGATACAAAAAGCAACACTTTTTTTAGCCAATTGATATGTCTCAAACAAAAGGGTTCAATAATGGAGCACATTGAGGACTTCCAAAAATTGAACATAAGGGTAAAAAATATTCCAGAGGAGCATAGGATTAATGTGTTCATAGAGACTTTAAAGGATAATATCCAACATGATGTTCGCCTTTGGGAACCTGATTCATAAGAGAAGGCATTCAGGTTAGCAAGAAAAATGGAAAGCAAAATTATGGCAACCAGGAAGCATACCACTCACAACTATAAAGATGGAAGTGTTTTTGCCCCTAGTCTCCCACAACCGATAAGGTTGACACCAAAACAATTGGAAGAAAAAAGAGCAAAAGGGCTTTGTTACAGTTGTCATACCAAATACACTAAAGGTCATAAGTGTGCTGAGAAGAAATTATTCTACATAGATTGTGAAGAGGAAGAAGAAAAGGAGCAAGAAAGGTCAAAAGAATAGGATATACTCTAGGAACAAAGCCTAGATAAATAAGAAATGAATCCGACCATGTCTTGTAATGCATTGGTTGGAATTACCACTCCTCAAACCATCAAGATAGAAGGACAAATCAAGAAGAAAAAGGTAATAGTGTTGATTGATTTAGGAAGTACCCACAATTTTATTCATTGTGAGGTAGCAAAAGAATTGAATTGCTTCCTATATCCAGCACTAGAGTGTCAAGTGATGGTTGCAAATGGAGGAACAATAAATTTCTCTAGAAAGTTCCATAATATCAAGCTATCCATGGGAGAATATGTATTGAGTAGCCCAATGCTTTCCATTCCAATGGGAGGTGCTGATGTTGTACTAGGAGTCCAATGGCTACAATCCTTGGGTATAATAGCTTTTAATTTTCAAGAACTTTTCATGAAATTTTCAGTGGAAGGAAAGGAAGTTGAATTAAGGGGTATTTCAGGGAAACCGGGAAAGATAATAAGCTCTAACAGTATGACAAAGCTTCTAAAAAAGGAACAAAGAGGTGTAATTGCACAATTATGTTCACTAGATGTTTCCACATCGAAATCATTTATTTCTCCATATCTTCAAAAAGTCTTGGACAATCATTCTAAGGTATTTGAGACTCCCAAAGATCTCCCACCTATTCGTGATCATGATCATGCTATTCATTTGATTCCAGAAAGTGTTCCTCCAAACATCAGGCCATACAGATATCCCTATGCCCAAAAGAGTGAAATTGAACGTATGTTTGCAGAAATCTTAGAGGCTGGTATAATTCAACCTAGTCAAAGTTATTTCTCTGCTCTAGTAGTATTGGTGCAAAAGAAGGATGGATCATGGCGCATGTGTCCAGATTATAGGGAGCTCAACAAGCTCACTATTAAAGATAAGTTTCCCATTCCTGTCATTGGTGAATTACTGGATGAATTGCATGGATCAATTTACTTCACCAAATTGGATCTTCATTCACGATATCATCAAATCAGAATGAAGACTGAAGACATTCTGAAAACAGCATTTAGAACTCATGAGGGTCATTATGAATTTTTGTTCATGCCTTTTGGCCTTACCAATGCACCTTCTACATTTCAAGGTTTGATGAATTCCATTTTCAAACTCTTCCTTAGAAAATTTGTGTTAGTATTTTTTGATGATATACTAATCTACAACAAGTCTTGGAAGGATCATGTTGAACATGTTGACAGGGTGCTACAACTATTGGAGGAGAAACAATTATATGAAAAAATATCCAAATGTTTCTTTGGAATACAAGAGGTGGAATATATGGGTCATATTGTATCTCATGAAGGAGTTAAGGTAGACCCTAGCAAAATTAAAGCCATTAAGGAATGGAAAATCCCCACATCCATAAAGCATCTGTGAGAATTTCTCAGGTTAACAGGGTATTATCGCAATTTTGTTAAGAATTATGGGAGAATAGCAGCACCTCTAACAACATTATTGAAGAAATATGCATTTTCATGGACTCTAGAAGCAACAAAGGCCTTCGAACACCTTAAAGAGGCAATGTGCCAAGCACCGGTCTTAGCTACACTGGACTTCACAAAAACCTTTATTGTGGAATGTGATGCTTCAGGAAATGGAATTGGTGTTGTTTTAATGCAAGATGAAAGACCCATTTCTTTTGAAAGTCATCCAATTAAGGGAAAGTTTTTACACAAAGCTATTTATGAGAAGGAAATGTTGGCAATACTACATGGACTTAAGAAATGGTGACCCTACCTAATGGGAAGACACTTCAAGGTAAAAACAAATCATGATAGCCTTAAATAATTTTTAGAACAAAGATTATCCTCTGAAGAGCAACAAAAGTGGGTCACAAAGATGCTGGGTTATGACTTTGAAATCATCTACAAAAAAGGGAAGAAAAATGTGGTGGCAGATGCACTCTCAAGAAAGGATGAGGATGTGGAAGCATTGTTGTGTGCCATTTCTATTATCCAACCAGATTGGATAAATGAAGCAAGGGAGGAATGGAAGAATGATGAAGAAGTGTGGGCACTTATTCGAAAGTTACAACAAGATTTCAGTACATTTGATATATTTAGCTGGCAAAATGATTCATTATGGTACAAAGATCGCTTATACCTTTGTAAGAATTCCCAACTCAAACAAAAGAATTATTATGGAATTGCACACTTCTCTCTTAGGAGGGCACTTAGGATTTTTAAAAACTTACCACAAGGATAAGAAGGAATTTTTTTGGGATGGCCTTAAATCGGATATTCAAAAGTTTGTGGCGAAATGTTTGGTTTGCCAACAAAATAAAGTTGAAACAATTAAGACCCCGGGTCTATTACAACCTTTATCCATTCCAAGCCAACATTGGGAGGAGGTTTCAATGTATTTTATCATAGGTTTACCCAGTTCTAAGGGAAAGAGTGTCATCATGGTGGTAGTTGATAGACTTACCAAGTATGCACATTTCTGTGCATTATCACATCCATTTAAAGCTAGTGTAGTTTCTACTGCATTTATGGAAACAATTCAAAAGCTACATGTAAATCCAAAGATTATTGTAAGTGACAGAGGTCCCATTTTCATAGGAAATTTTTGGACATAATTATTTTCTTGTCTCGGTACTCAGTTAGCTCATAGCTCATCTTATCATCCTCAATCTGATGGGAAAACTGAGATAGTAAACAAATGTTTGGAAGGATATCTTTGCTGCTTTGTATCTAACAAATAGACACAATGGGTCAAATGGTTGCCTCTGGCTTAATGCCGGTATAACACTTCCTTCCATACAGCAACAAAAATGACCCCATTTATGGAACTTTATGGATATCAGCCACCATCCACCACATCATATTTAAGAGAAAATTCTAAGGTTCAAGCAGTGGAACATCACATCAAGCATCAACAACAAGTCCTCCAACTCTTAAAGGATAACCTCATGTTGGCACAGAATAGAATGAAACAATAGGCAGATCAACATCATAGTGAAAGAAGTTTTGATGTAGGTGATTGTGTATTCCTACGGCTACAACCATATAAACAAATGTCCCTCAAGCAAGCTAAGAAGGATAATAAAGTATCACCAAAGTATTATGGTCCGTACAAGGTGTTGCAAAAAATTGGTACTATGGCATACAAATTGGAGCTTCCTGCAACTTCTCGAGTGCACCCAGTTTTCCATGTTTCATGTTTAAAGAAGGTTATAGGCAACACGCTCCCAGTTCAAAAAATATTGCCGGAACTTGACGAGGAAGGAAAATTTTTATTGGAACTAGAAGCAGTCATAGAAACAAGAACTCGACAGCTACGAAATCGATCAATTTCGAAGTATCTCATCAAGTGGAAGACCTTATCCGCTGAAGATTCCACATGGGAGGATGAGAATTTTATACAGAAGCATCCAGAACTACTCAAGCATTAAGGAAAACACTTTTTTGTAGGAGAGGAGCATGCTAGTTCCCTATAATACTAGTGATTGCCCCATTACTATTGTAGTTGTATCCCTTATTAATATTGTTGTGCCCCTATTGTCCCCATATTGTTATTACTGAGCCCCATTGAATCCCTCTATTGTTATTTTTGTGCCTTTATATTATTATTGTTAGGTCAGCTAGGTTATATTGTGACTCCTTAGACTCCTATATATAGAAAGTAGGTTTTTTCATTTGAATCATCAAAGAATCATTCATTTCTGTAATGTAAAGGAGGTTGCCCCCTCGAAGAGGCTAAATTCTAAGGTGTTGATCTATCTTTTCTATCTTTTTGTGAGTTGGTTTCATAACATGAATATAGAATGAAACATAGCCTGCATCTGATCATTCATCTCCCATGTGGCTTCATCAGGACCAAAGTTCTTCCACTACACTTTAACCTGCTCAATTAATTGGTTCTAGAGAATGAGAATCTTTCTCTGCAAAATACACTAAGGTTCTAGTTGGAATTCTCCTTCTGGATCCACCTGCAATATAGACCAGTCAATTACATGATCAACATCCTTTACTTATCTTTTAACCAATGAAACATGGAAAACATCATGGAATTTCACTGTTGGAAGTAATGCAAGTCTATATACCACTGATCCAATCCTCTCAAGGATATCAAAAGGCCCACAATACTAAGGTGCTAACTTTGCACATGACCTGATCCTCAAGGATATTTTCTTGGGCTTGATGCGCAAGTACACATGTTCCCCTACCTGAGTCTCCTTAAACAACTTGTGTTGATATTCATATCTTCTCTTTATTTCCTATGCTTCCTTCAGATTCTTCTTGATAACCTGCATTTCCTATTCCATCTTTGCCGACATGTCTAGTACCATCAACACCCTGTTCACTGGATCACTCCAACTGATGGGAGTATTTTAGCTCCACTTGTAAAGTGCCTCAAATGGACTCATCCTCAATGACTTCTGATACCCATTGTTGTAATCAAACTCAGCCAATGGAAGATACTCTTCCCACTTCTACTGCTAATGCATCACATACATCCTCAACATGTCCTCTAGTATTTTATTTCCCCTCTAGTCTGTCCATCTATCTGCAGATGATAAGCTGAACTGAAGTCCAACTCTATACCAAAAGTTGGAAATAACTTTTTCTAGAACCTAGAAGTGAAATTATGATCTTTGTCTCACACAATCTTCTTCGGAACACCATGCAACCTCACTACCTACTTGAAGAAGACTTGTGCTACATCACTAGTTGAATAAGTAGATTTCATTGGAATGAAGTGTGCTAACGTTTTCAACCTGTCCACCACAACCATGATGGAATCATGTTTTCTAGTTGTCTTCACAAAACCTGTAAAGAAATACATGGAAATGACCTCCCATTTCCACTATGGAATTGAAATCGGTTGTAGTAAACCACCTGGATGCTTGCACTCTTCTTTTACTTGTTGACAATCCAAGCATCTCGCCACAAACTCTACCACTTCTTTCTTCATATTCGATCAATAATAGAACTTCTTCACCACTTTCAATGTCTTATGATATCTAGGGTGATCTGTATATAGTTTATCATGAAATTCCCTCAATATAGCTTCTTGAGCTCACTTTTGTTTCGACACATAGATCTTGTCCCTAAATTTGATCAAACCATCTACTGTAAGATGATAGTCCACATCCTGTTCACCTATACCCTACTCCAACCTGTGCTTAAGCTCCATGTACCTATCATCTTGATGTCCTGCCTGTAAGATTTGATCTTGTAGATTTTTCCCATAAGAACCCATAGCTGCTATATGAAAACCCTATTTTCCTTTCCCTTATTGTACTTGATCTAAAGTCGAACCCACTGATCATGGAAAACCCTATAGCTTGGCTTACATTTAGATTGGTTGGTCAAACAAGTATCTTAATCCATTGTGACCGCTCATCAATACAAATCTTCTGCTAAGAAGATAGTGCCTCCACATCTTCAAAGCATAGATGATCGCTTCCAGCTCAAGATCATGTGTAACATAACTCTTCTCGTGCTCATTCAGTTTCCTTGATTCATAGCACACTACTTGTCCTTCCTGCATAAGGACTCCATCAAGCCCTCTCTTGTAAGCATTTGTATACACCATGAGCTCTTTATCCGGATATGCAATTTTAAGAACTGGAGAATTAGTCAACAACTACTTCAACTACACAAAACTGGATGCACATTCCTCTGTCCATTCAAAATTCTTACCTTTTATTTGCAATGATGTAATAGTATATGAAATGCATGATAATTTCCTGATGAACCTCCTAAAGTAACCTTCTAACTACATGAATGACCTTACCTCATCCACATTCCTAGGAGCTACCTATTCCATAATAGATCTTATCTTTGTCAAATCCATTTGTATGCCTCCCTTGTAAATAACATGTCCCGAGTAATGTACCTATGTCTGAAAGAAACTGCATTTGCTAAGCTTGGCATACAACCAATGCTCTCTTAGAAATATCAACACTACTCCTAAGTGTTCAAAATGATCTTCCTCATTCTTATAATATATCAATATATCATCAATGAACACAATAAAAAAATTGTCCAAATAAGGACAGAATACACCATTCGTCAAGCACACAAAAGTAGCTGGAGCATTAGTTAGACCAAAAGGAACCACAAAAAACTCATAATTCCCTTACTTGGTCCTCAAAGTAGACTTGTAGATGTCATCTTCTTTGATGCGTACCTGCCAATATCCTGATCTCATATCAATCTTTGAGAACTAATGAGCCTTATCATTGGATAATTATATGGGACTTAATTGGCATTAATTCACCTCCTAGCTTAGTCAAACCGACTATTCTCACAACTTATTGCATACTTTTCATTATATTTTGTTTATGAGATGAGTTAGAGTTGGATATTTTTCCTTGTGGTCTAATGTGTATGTAACGCAGGAATAAAGGATAAAATCAAGGAACTATGGCAAAGACCATAGTCAAAACTTGAATGGGACAAGGGAGAGGAATTATAGGAGGTAAATCCTCCTCATTTACTACCCCTCCATTCGAATGTTCCTCCATCAGCTCAGAGTGCAAATAGCCAAATCATGAGGACTAGAAGATAGTCGAGCAAGTGAAAAGGACAAAAACCAGTTTATCTTGAGTGGGGAGCCAAGCCTCCCTGATGGAAAGGAAGTCATTGGAGACTTCATATGTATAAGTAGAGAGGCTTAGGACATCAATAGGATTCAGATTCTTATTGTAAAACTCTGCTTTATTTCTGAGCTAAAAGACTTGTGACAGATTTTGATGTAATACATGGTTTTGATAATGAGAATGAGTTTCGTTTTGAGCCAGCTCTGAGTTAACTCATAGGTCTAAAGCTCTCGGGTTAGGGCCCAACTCAAGCAGCCAAAGCTCCTCTTTATTATGCATGTATGCTAGCATAGATTCTTGGTTTTCATTGTTCATTTGCTTAAGTAGCATAGATTTATGTTTTGTTGATTTTCTTAAGTAGCTTTCTGGTTCTGTTCATTTTCTTAAATAGATGCATTTTCATTACAGTAGCATAGAGTAGATCGATTGTGCTTAAGTTTACTTCCATTTGTGCCTTCTTTCAGTTCACAGGGTAGCTAGAGGAAAAACATCACCATAAGGTTATGCACAGTTGTCTTGGCCTCATCTCCTCCCTTTAGGACCATGAATTGAGGAAGAGACCCTTCAACAACCCCAAAAATACAAGTTTTTGGTTCTCGCATGAGCTATGGAGTTTGTAGTTTGATGCAGTTACTTGTCCATCCTCACTGATTTTCCTGTTGTTTTTCATTTGAAACCGCCTTCAACACATTATTCATGCATCGTTTCATTACCATCTGATCCACAACAAACCTTTCCAATCACCATCTGATTCATATGTTTATCCAACCGTCACCTCGCATGAAGTCTTCCACTTACTTTATGCACTTTAAGTCCCCACCGTCGATCTGCCTCACCTGATCCGACGGCTATCACGTCACCTCAACACTCTATGTGCTTTAAACCCCCACCGTCGATCTACCTCGCTTGATCTGATGGCTATCGCGTCACTCGATTGCCAACTAGCTTGGTCGATCTCCACCGTTGATTTGTCTAGCCTGATCCGACGAATATCACACAATCTGACATGGATTCTTGCACAACCGTTATCTGCTCGAGAGCACATGAGAAAAGTGGTTTTCTCATGCTACATGTCACGTAGTTAGGCTAATTGTGTGAAATTTAAAAATACAGCTTACAGCCTTGAGGGCTCGTGAGAAACTACTTACCACCTTCGAAACCCGCTCCATCATTTATGCACGTTTCCTTCTCCCACAATACGATTTCTGCCATCCATCCTCTGATTAATCTTGTCTGCCCATCTCTTGACTTAATCTCCGTGATAAGATCTCCGTCGTTCATCCTGTTCGTTCGTCCAGTTCGTCCATCTATCCACTTAACCTCTACAATAAGACCTCATCTATTCATCTTATGCATTCACCCTGTTCATCCATCTAGTCACTTAAGCCTTCACGATAAGATCTTTGTCATTCATCTTCTTCTCGTTGGATGATCCAATGGTTCTTATGCACTACTGCTTCCTTACATCCTCCTTTCATTGATTTTGACCTCTGATTGATCTTCCGTTTGAAAACCGATTTATCTTAAGTTTCTTTGCTTACACCTTAGTACAGTTTGATGCTCTTTACCTCTCCAACTTAGATAGCAACATTAGGTTAGTGATTGATTTAGCAATTTTTCTTAGCATCGCTGTTTAATTGGTTAATTAGGTTATGGTGTGGTTTATCATTACATGTTGTTTTTTTCATTACTGCAATAGAGTATCTCTCTCTTAGAATAGATTTTCTCTTCTTCCATCAAAGAATTAAGCTTCTTCTGACCCTATAGAAGGCTGGCTTGGAACCCTTGGGGTCTCTTGCCAAATGAGCAGTGACAACAGGTAGTACCTTCACTTTTACTTGTGCATATGGCACTATCACTTCCAAGTTTGTATGAACCCCCGGTTGATAAGTAATGCTGGTAGCCCTAGGAGTTGCATCATTCTTGTTGCAATACCTAGGCTCATCACTTTTTGGTGCTATTGTCGGGGAGGTGTCTAAGTAGAATATGATTACTGCTTTCTTCTATTTCTAGTCTCCAATTTTCTTACATTAGTTTATTTATGCAAAATTAATCTAGTTTCTTCCTTTCTTTCAGTTGTTATTATCTGCTTTCCTTTTCATTCTACAAGTAGAATTTCAATTTAGTAAGTAGTTTTTCTTATTTGTGGTTTTTCATTCAAGCAAAAATTTCCTTTATACATAATACTTTCCAGCTTAAAAAAAAATAAAATTAAAAAATCTTACAAAAACCAACCCAAAAACATTTCCTTTCATGCGTCATAGGAATAGGGACAATTCAGGGAAATTCTAATCAAATACCCCCACTACATCCAATAGTCAACCTTCTCTCTTCTTCAGTGACGATGAATTGGAAAACCTTTTAGGTGAGAAACCTTACATATTTGAGGAACCTACAAGGGAAAAAGAAGAGGAAGAACCCATTCCTACTGAACCAATGGCCGAAAACTGAAATGACAAAGGAAACAGAGAGAGAATTCAGGGTGCCTTCCCCATCAAGGAGACCAATGGGGACACTAAGATGAAGAATATAAGCCCCTCCGCTCTACCTCATTTCCATGGCCTGACCACAAAGGACCCTGAAACTTTCCTAATTGAGTTTGTTGTTATATGCCAAACCTATGACTATACAAATGAAGAGAAAAAAGTAAAAATTGTTTCCATCTATCCTCAAGGATGCAGCATTGCGCTGGTTCATCAGTTTACCTGGAGATAACATCACAAATTGGGCTCAGATGCAACAGGATTTTAACAAAAAATATAGGGACTATTGTGGGTCAAACGACACTAAAGAAGATATTTTTAGGATGACCATAGGCCAGGATGAATCCTTAGAAGACTATGAAGAAAGATTCCAACTCAGTTACAAAAGGGCCAGGTGCGCACTTGACCCTAAGTCACTAAAACTGGTCCTGCTTAGAGGAGTAAGGGAGGATCTTCTAGATACCTTACATATGATAGCAGGAAGATATATCTACCAATTACCCATGATGATATTAAGACTAGCTTTAGAAACCATTGTAGGGCAACCAGGAAAAAGGGTATGGGTAGTCAACCTATGGCTAGTACATCATCCTCCAACTCATTCATCAAGGGTGAAATTAGAAATATGCTGGAAGATTTCAAAAGTGATATGCTACAAACCATTGCCTTGCAATTGGACACCATGAACATCAAAAGGAAGCAAGAAAAAGTAGAGAGAGCCTTGGCCATATTTTGTCCTAGATGCACTAGGAGGCATCCTAGGAACAAATGTCCATTGAACTATATTAAGATTTTCTCAGTTTGTGAAGAAAACCACCACATAGACAAGTTCCCTTCTTTACCTAGACTCAAAGCTATATATCAAGGAGCTAAAGGGGTCACTGTGCAGCTGTGCTACATCAACCAAAGGAGACCTCCTAGGCCTAGACCATACCAGCAGGGTATGCAAGGGTCATCCCATGCATATTACAACCCCAACCAAACCACAACTATACCTTCTTGGGGACCCCCTACTCATTCTTCCTGGTCTACACCCCCTCCTTAGTCGTATGCATCTCAATATCATTCCCAGCTAGCCAACCAACCATTTCAACCTTATCTTCAGCCACAACCTTAGTGGAATACCCCATTCTAAGGGTGGAGGCCCCAATTCAACAATGCTCTAGCTCTATTGCCTCCACCACCTACCCTACCAAAACTCCTACACTCTGCTCCACCCAAGAAACCCTAAATGCCTGCCCAGTCAAATCTAAACCTGAATAATAGGCAGGCTCAAAAAGTCTACAATGGAGAGACATCATACCCAGCTTATGCTATAGAAGTCTAGGAGATCAACCTAAGATCTGGGAGAATTCTCCCTGATAACCAACCTCCCTCTCCACATAGGGAGGTTGAGGAAGAAAGAGAGGAAAGAAACCTTAAAGTAAATCCACCCTTTCCTGAGAGATTAGTCCAACCACTCCAGCCTATCCCAGAAGAAACTAAACTTCTGGGAGAATTGAAAAATCTATGTGTAAATATCCCCCTTCTCTAGGCAATCAAAGATGTTCCCATTTATAATAAGTTGATTAAGTAGAAGTGCTTCAAGCATCCAAGAAGAATAGAAAGGGATGCCCCTACCAATAATATCATTGGGCAGCTATCTGACTTAATGTTGGGGTAGGTAATATGTCCAAAATATTTAGACCCTGGAAGCCCTATAGTAGATGTGCACATGAATGACACTATTTTTCCACACACTCTGATTAATCTTGGGGCTGTCATTAATGTGATGACCAAGGACACCATGCTCAAGCTCAACCTCCAAGGGTCATTGAGGAAGACCACAACAGTTCTACAACTTGCAGACCATTCCACAGTCACCCCTGATGGAATTGTGGAGGATGTGATGGTCTCCATTGACTCTTGGGAGTACCCTGTAGATTTCCTAGTTCTCCATCCTAAGGCTAAGCTTACTGGTTACCCTCTCATCCTTGGGAAGCCATGGTTGGCCACATCTGACACTTACATTAGCTGTAGAGCTGGGAATATGACCATCAAGAATGGGCATATGTCCAAATAATTAGTCATATACCCTCCTGCTCAACCTTCCCTAGAGCATGATTTACCTTTATGGTTGGAGGAGGAGGAAGAAGATGAGGTTTATTCTACCCAACTTTATGCTTTGGAAGCAACCATAGGAGGAGGACAGCAAGATGAGGATGACTTAATTGAACACTTGCTCTAAAGTCCAACTCCCAAATCACTACCATTAGAAGAAGAAGTAAGGGAAACCCAAAAAAATCATCCAATTAACTTATGCTTGGCCAATTCCAACCCACTCCATGTCAAAACCATAGAATTTGTCCCAGAGAAAAATTTGAAAATTAATCCATCTCTTTCTGCTTTAGAAGAGGAAAATCTATGCAACATGTTGAGAGAAAACCTAGAAGCCTTCGCTTGAAGTTATAAGAAAATGAAGGGAGTACGCCCCTCGGTGTGTAGTCACCACATATACATCAAAGAAGGTTGCAAGCTAGTTAGGAAACCACAAAGGTGGATGAATCTAGCTCTTAAAGACATAGTCAAAGAAGAACTACAAAAACTTCTAGATGCAGGATTCATTTACCCTATCTCAGAAAGTGAGTGGGTCTCTCCTTTAGTGTTAGTTCCCAACAAAAATGGTAAGTGGAGAATTTGTGTTGATTATAGGGAGTTGAAGAAAGCGACAAACAAGGATTATTTTCCCCTACCCTTGATTGACTAAGTGTTAGATGGTCTGGCAGGGAAGAAGTTCTTTTCCTTTCTAGATGGATTTAATGGGTACAATCAAATCCAAATCTGCCCGGAAGAGCAGGATAAGACCGCATTCACCTGTCCTTGGGGTAATTTTACTTATAGGGTCCTTCCTTTTGGCCTATGCAATGCTCCTGCCACTTTCCAGAGAGCAGTCTTGAGTGTTTTTGTTGAATTAGCACATGATGTTGTGGAAATCTATATGGATGACTTTACATCTTATGGCTGTGATTTTCAAGAAGCCCTGACTAACCTAGGCAAAGTATTGCACAAATGCATTGAAATGAACCTGACTCTTAGTCCAGAAAAATATGAATTCTTAATGACTGAAGGAACTGTGCTACGTCATTCAATATCTTAGCAAGGACTATAGGTGGACCCAAACAAAATAGAAATCATCCAAAGGGTCCCACCTCCACAAAAGCAGAGAGATGTCAGGAGTTTCTTAGGGTTATCTAGATATTACCAAAGGTTCATAAAGGACTTCAGCAAGTTGGCCTCTCCTTTGTTTGGGTTGTTGGCCAAAGATTTTGAGTTTATATGGTCAAAGAGTTGTCAAGAGGCCTTAGACATTCTAAAGGGTAAGTTAACCACTGCACCAATACTCAGAGGCCCAAACTGGGCCCTCCCTTTTCATATTCAAGTTGATGCCTCACACAAAGCCATAGGAGCATCCTTAGGTCAAGAAGAGGAGAAATTTCCCTATGACATCTATCTCATCAATAAGAACCTGTCAAAGGCTGAGCTAAACTATACTATGACCGAAAAGGAACTCCTGGCTGTTGTGCATTCATTAAACAAATTTAGGCATTACATTACAGGCTCTCAAACATTTGTGCACACTGATCATGATGCAATCAAATATTTAATGAACAAACCAAATGTGAATGCTAGAATTATAAGATGGTTGCTTTTATTACAGCAGTTTGTTCTAACTATTGTTGATCAGCCTGGTAAGGAAAATGTTGTTGCAGACTTTCTATCTAGGATGAATTTTCCTGTAGGTGAAGAAGGAATGGTGGATGACCAGTTACCAGATGAGAATTTGTTTTCTATTTCAATTCTCTCCCCATGGTTTTCTGATATAACAAACTATTTGGTATTAGCACAGTTCCCACCAAACTTGCCTCCAAAGAAAAGAACAAGATAGACAGGAAAAGTGCCCCCTTCACCTGGATTGGGGGCAATCTATTCAAACTTGGCTCAGATCAAATATTGAGAAGGTGTGTAAGGGAAGAGGAATTTTTTGACATCCTTCTGACCTGCCATGATGGGCCTTGTGAGGTCACTTTGCAGCAAAGAGGACAACATTCAAAGTGTTGCAAGTAGGATATTATTGGCCTACTCTTCATGAGGATGTGAAAAAGTCCATTAGTCAGTGTGATCGGTTCCAGAGGATGGGAAAGCCTAATCCAAGAGATGAAATTCCCCTACAACCTCAAGTGACTTTCAAGCCATTTGACAAGTGGGGCATGGATTTCATTTGGCCTATCAACCCTCCTTCAAAGAAAAAGAAGTACATTATTGTGTGCACTGATTATTTGACTAAGTGGGTTGAAACCAAGGCGATTAAGGTAGCAACAAAAGAGAATGTGGTTGATTTCTTAAGGGAGAATGCATTCTACAAATTTGGGTACCCTAGAGAGCTAGTCATAGACCAAGGCAGCCAGTTTACCTCTAGCATGATTGAAGAACTGCTCAACCATCACAAAATCAAGCATAGGACCTCCACTCCTTATCATCCACAAGATAATGGGCAAGTGGAGGTGGCCAACAGGGCACTGGAGAACATCTTAACCAAGGTAGTGAGTAGCAACAGGAAGGATTAGGCAGAGAGACTGGTTGAGGCCTCCTAGGCCTATAATACAACATGGAAGACCACCACCGGATTTA
The DNA here is from genome assembly GCA_031772625.1 of Pinus tabuliformis. NCBI lineage: Eukaryota > Viridiplantae > Streptophyta > Pinopsida > Pinales > Pinaceae > Pinus > Pinus tabuliformis. The sequence goes on from CM062820.1 coordinate 321,732,038, forward strand.
CACCCTATGAGTTGGTCTATGGGAAAAAGGCTTTGTTGTCCATTGAGTTTGAATATAAAACATTAAGGATGGCAGCCAAACTAGATTTGGATCTTAGTCATCCATGGAAAGAAATATTGTTCCATTTGAATGACTTGGATGAATTTAGAATGCAGGCCCTCCTACATACAGAGATAGTTCAGCTTCAGAGGAAGATCTAGCATGAAAAACATATTAAGGAGAAACAATTTCAAGAGGGAGACTCGGCATTTTTATATGATTCTAGGTATAAAGACTTCAAGGACAAGCTAAGGAAAAGATGGCTCAGACCTTATGTGGTGGAAAGATGCCATGATAATGGTTTAGTGCAAACCAGAACTATAGATGAAGAAGCCTTTCCATTCCTTGTTAATGGACACTGATTGAAAATGTACAAGAGGCCTTTATCAAAACAAGAGTTCATTGGCAATATCAATAAGACAGTGATGATGGTATAGCAAGTTCCATCTCCTCCCTCATCAGGGCACTAAAAAAGAGAAAAAATAATAAGGATTCAGGTGAAAACCTCCATGAGGTGCTTGAATCCCATCTTTGGGTTGAAAACCCCGTGAGGCGGCCCAAGGATGAGAAAAAAATGAAAAAGAGTAAGAAGATCCCTGGGTGAAAACCTTCCTTGAGGCACCTGTTAGTGTCGGTATCTTCATCCCTCCATCAGAGATCAAATCCTCTTGTTGCATTGCATATTAGGTGTCCCGCCCAGTCAGGTATATTCCATTAGGAAACATGGATCATCTGATGGTAGTGGTTTCTCCTACAGTTTCCCTCATGTCCTGTACCTGCTGGCTCATGTTTACTCATCAAAATCATATACAGTCCCCTTTTTGTCTTTACAGTTTGCAAAAGTCTTTTCTAGGGTTTCATTGTCATTAGGTCTAGGGTTTCATTAGGGTTTCATCAAAAAGGGTTTCAAAATGTCTAATAACAGTCAGCAGGTACATGATGAGGTTCCAACACCAATAAATTTTATAACCAATTGTTCAGAAATGTATTTTTCCTCAAAACTCTGTTTTGAGGAAAAACAAAGTATTTCAGATTTTATTGTATAAATTCATGTAATTTTATTTCCTTCATATGTAAATCACTCCACCTGCAACCCTGGTCACTTTCCCTAGCCTCAGTAGCTCCAATCCCCTGCAAAGAAAATAGAAAACAATTCATTCAGTTCATCACAAGCTCAAATAAAGTGAAAAAGCTCAAAAATAGAGTTAAAAAGTCAAGTCATGTTCCAAACATTGTAAAAGTGGGTTTTTATCAAACAAAAATTTAAAAGTCTTTATATAACAATGATTTCTTCAATTTGAAAAGCCCATTTGCATTCAAACAAGAAAGTGTGAGTAAAAGCAAAGCTGTGTTTGAGTAAAAGAAGAGAAATTGGGAGAACTTTCCCGAATTCAGAGGCGCGACGCATTGGGCAAGTGGCACAGCGCACATAGCAGGCGCGGCGCATAGGGTCACGATTTCCAGCACAAAATTGGACGAGCCCGACACACATACAAGGCATAGTGCGTTGGGTTTGAGGCATGGCGCATAGAGCTGCCAAGCTCGAATTCTTCAACAAAACACTCCAAATTGCTCAAAATGCTTGGATCTTCATTTGTGCAAGTAGGTTGAGCCTTTATCACTGCTAGTAAAACAATTTTTCATACAATTTATGGTGGTTGTCTAAAAGAAAATCAAACCCTACCCTCTTGCTATTTCCCAAGAAACTGCTACCTAGGGTTTGCATTGGTTGTTGTGGCTACCAAGTACATTCTCCCATTCTTTCACCTTTCACTCCTTCACTCATTTTTCACCTGATTCCCCTATTCCCTAAACTCACATATTCCTAAAACATCATCTATTTCTATCCCAATTCCCATTTCCCAACTCCTAAATACAAATTCCCAAACCCTAGTGCTATACCCAAAACTCCCAAATTACTCCCTAATCCCCTGTTTCCCTAACTAAATCCTATCCCAAGAGTCCTAAAAATCCCTCATTATTTCCTCCCTCCACAGTCCCTCACATATTTTTCCCTTGGTGGTAGAAATCAAGAACATCATAAATCACCTACTTCTCATCAAGACAGCTCACCCACTAGCAGATATGGAATTTGATCCCTCATATGATCATGAAGAGGAGACACATAGTGACTCACCTACAGAGGTACATGCACCCAGGAGGCCTCATAGAGGTGGCAAACATATTCAAGAAGAACCAACCACTCTTGCTGAGCTACAAGTCTGCCCTCTTGCCATCACTTGTTTCCACCACTAGTCCTGCTATGAATTTTGTGAGATGGTTGCTAGAATCTAGTTTCATCATGAGTTGGCCCGTTTGTTTGTGCTTCATTTATATGATGGTCAAGCCACTCTAGCTGGTGTCACATTCACTTTAACACCAGAATCTATTTCACTAGCAACCGATATTCCTAACATTGGAGAGCAATGGAACAAGAGGCAACAAATTGACAGGTAGCATTATGAACCATACATCAAGCCCGGCTATTTGATACAACTCAGCAGATTTTTTCCTTTTCGGTACCTCAAAGATTCATATGCTCCTTTAATGAAATTGATAATGAAGTATTTCAGTTGTGAGGGTCGGTTTTCCCGTTTATATGCCTATCATATCAGGCTGCTGATGCATTTTACCAGGGTAAGGATGATGAACCTCCCCTACTTCATGTGCCAAAATATTGAGAAGATGACCACCCTAGTACAGCACAAGACTCCTCAGCAGAAGTTCAACAGTATATATCATTTTGCGATCATTAAGATTGTGGTCATCCATCAGCTCGATTTGCAGGGCATCACTTGGCAGGACGTCATTTCTCGTGAGTTTTTCACAGCTCCTCAGGGACCTTCAGAGGCTTTGCATGAGACAGATGGACCTTCTTATTAGCATGAGGGTCATGAGACACAGACCGCTAGTATGTCGGTGTTTATCACTTATCAGAAGGGCACTAGACGGTTGTTCACAGTAGCCAAGTGAGTATTATCTCCACCTAGGGTGGAAGGGGTCTCGCTTCCGTCATCAGCACAATAGGTTCAGGACAAAGGCAAGAGGCCATTACAGGATGAAGGACCATCAGGTGAGTGGGAGACTGATTTCATTCTCATTGAGGGTGATGATACTGATATGGGCCCGCAAAGCACAAATCTCAAACAAGTCATCTAAGAGCAGTAGGCAGACATCAATGCCTTGTCCCTCAACTTGGAAAGGGCTAAATGGACAATAAATTACCTAGAGCAAAGAAATAAGTGGCTTGAAGATCAGCAAGCGATTATGGAGTCGCAAAACATTCGGGAGAATCGCCAAGCTACCCAAAGGAGGAGGGTGGAGCTCACTTCACTTGAGCAAGAGGTCAATGCCAATTGGGAGTCATGGCTTGAAAGAGACAATATCCACTTGAAAAGGAGGTTAGAAAAAGCCATCAATGAGAAGAATATGTTGAGAAACATGGCATATCATTATTTGTCAAGGAATATGGTGTGCCAAGCTAGAATCAGGAGCTTGAAGGCAAAATTGAAGAGGGCATCAAGGAGGCAAAAGGAGCATGATAGACTTCAGATCTTGGCTGAGGCTTCCTTGGCCCAACACAGCACTTGATGGAGAAGACTCAGCCCAAATTCCAAAAAATTTGGGGCACTTTTTGCATTTTTGGAATTTTTTGCTCAAAAAACAAGAATTTCTGCTCTATGCGTCGCGCCACCTGGCGCTCGCTTTTGATAGGAGCCTCTAAATGACAAAAACTCAGCATTTTTGGATTTGGCATGAAAAAATATTCTTTCCTACCAATGGCCAAGAAATTTGGATAGGTTTCGAGCCCTCAAAAAGGACAAAAACACTCAAAAAATGACCTCACTGCCCCTATTTTGACACACAAGAAGTAGTGTTGGGAGAACTGAATTTTGGAGGGGAAAATGGAGGCCAAATTGAAAAATTCCACTTGGGTTGGAAAGTAGACAGGTAGAAATTTCCAACAAGAACACTTAGAGCGAATTTGGACACAGGGAAGGCCTTCAAAGGTGGCTCCAAACAGGTGGTGTTAGGCCCCTATACTACTAGTGTAACCCCTCATTGTTATTAGTACAACCCACTTATTATATTGATGTACCCATGTAGTGCCCATATTGTTACTATTATGCCACATAGAAGCCCACCATTGTTACTATTGTGCCCTACAATATTATTGTTATGTAGGCTTTGATTGTATTGGGACCACTTAGACTCCTATATATAGAAAGGAGGTATTTTCATTTGTATCATCCAAGAATTGTTCATTTATGTAATGTAAAGGAGGTTGCCCCCTCGAAGAGGCTGAATTCTAAGGCGTGGATCTCTCTTTTCTATCTTTTTGTGAGCTGGTTTCATAACATTTGGTATCAGAGCTTTGGATTCTAGGGTTTTGCTGCTCCAAACAGGTCATCGTGGCATTTTCGCTATAACTTTTTTTCTGTAACGTTTCAGAAGTCGCAAAAAAAAACCCATTTGAGAAGAATTGTCGCTGAACCTTGGGTCCAAATTTCATATCTTTTCGCACGATATTTTCGGAGATATCATCTGCGGAAGTTGGTCTTTTTGCAGACTCCTGAATTACACTCAAAACAGGTGACCTGGGGAAAATCGTCATAACTTTCATTCTGAGCATTGGATTGAAATTTCGTAAGAAGGTACAGAAAGAGGACGGACTGTAGTTTCTGTTTATATATTTTTCAGGGTCAAAGGTTGAAACAGTGACACGTGGCACTTCATACAAGTTCGCTCTACTGAACTAGTCTATAATCAGGTCACTGCGGGAGATTGTGCATAACTTTTTCTTGGAGAATCCAATTTGGATCAGACTTGTGGCATTGGAAAGAGGACATAGAGGGATAATACAAGTCACAAGTTTATAACTTAAAGATTCGAAAGTACAGAGTTACAGTCGTTTCAAGGTGGAGCTCCTAAAATCAAGAAAAAGAAAGATGAGGAAGTTTGATGGCAAGGATCCGGTAAATTGGATACTTCAGATGGAGCAATATTTTGATATACATGGTGTACAACTGTTACAAAAGGTATGTATTGCATCTTCATATTTAGAACCAGATCAATTTTTATGGTACAAAGGGCTTTGTTCTCGTAAAAAACTTGTTACGTGGTCAATTTTCACGGAGGAAATGATAGCACATTATGAGGATATAAAGAGCAACACCTTCTTTAGAGCAACACCACAACAATTGGAAAGAGTAAAAGGGCTTTGTGACATAATGGAAAGCAAAATTATGGAAACCAGGAAGCATACCCCTCACAACTATAAAGATGGAAGTGTTGTTTCTCCCAGCCTTCAACAACCTACAAGGGTTACACCACAACAATTGGAAGAAAAAAGAGAAAACGGGCTTTGTTACAATTGTGATAGCAAATTCACTAAAGGTCATAGGTGTGCTGAGAAGAAATTATTTTACATAGAATATGAAGAGGAGGAAGAAAAGGATCAAGAAACATCAAAAGAAGAGGATATACGTCAGGACACCACCCCAAAGAAAGAAGAAATGAATCAGACCATATCTTGTAAAGCATTGGCAAGAATTACCACTCCTCAAACTCTCAAGATAGAAGGACATATCAAGAAGAAAAAGGTGCAAGAAGTGAAAGATCACATCGAGAAAGAAGAAATGAATCCAACCATATCTTGTAATTCAATGGATGAAATTACCACTCCTCAAACTATCAAGATAGAAGGACACATCAAGAAGAAAAATGTTCAAGAAGTGAAAGATCACATCGAGCATCAAGAAATGAATCCGACCATATCTTGTAAAGGACTGGAAGAAATTACCACTCCTCAAAATATAGAAGGAAATATCAAGAAGAAAAAGGTTCAAGTAGAGAAAGATCATATCGAGCATCAACAACAAGTTCTCCAACTTTTAAAGGATAACGCCACTTCGGTGCAAAATCAAATGAAACAATAGGTAGATCAACATCGTAGTGAAAAATGTTTTGATGTGAGTGATTGGGTATTTTTACTGCTACATTTCAAGCAAGCTATTTATGAGAAGGAAATGTTGGTAATACTACATGCACTTAAAAAATGGCGACCTTACCGAATGGGAAGACGCTTCAAGGATGAGGATGTGGAAGCATTGTTTTGTGCTATTTATATTATCCAACCAAATTGGATAAACGAAGCAATGGATGAATGGAAGAAGAACGAAGAAGTATGGCCACTTATTCAAAAGTTGCAAAAGATTCCAATTCAAGCAATATTGCCAGAAATTGAAGAGGAAGGAAAAATCATATTGGAACCTGGAGCAGTCACAGAAACAAGAACCCGACAGCTACGAAATCGATCAATTTCAGAGTATCTCATCAAGTGGAAGAACTTACCCGCTGAATATTCCACATGGGAGGACAAGAATTTTATGTAGAAGCATCAAGAACTACTCAAGCGTTGAGGACAACGCTTTTTGAAGGAGAGGGGCATGTTAGGCCCCTATACTACTAGTGTAACCCCTCATTGTTATTAGTACAACCCACTTATTATATTGATGTACCCATGTAGTGCCCATATTGTTACTATTATGCCACATAGAAGCCCACCATTGTTACTGTTGTGCCCTACAATATTATTGTTATGTAGGCTTTGATTGTATTGGGACCACTTAGACTCCTATATATAGAAAGGAGGTATTTTCATTTGTATCATCCAAGAATTGTTCATTTATGTAATGTAAAGGAGGTTGCCCCCTCGAAGAGGCCGAATTCTAAGGCGTGGATCTCTCTTTTCTATCTTTTTGTGAGCTGGTTTCATAACAGGTGGTACGCATAGAGAATCAGGGGCGACACATAGAGGAAATTTGGCCCATTTTGACCAGGAATGCTCTATTTTTTGCCTAGCTTTTGCCAGTTTGACCTTTTCACCTTCTTAGTGTCAAATTTGTGATGTAATTTAATGTAAATTGATGGATCATGATGTAAATATGTCAAATTTTCACTTATGGAGGTAGATTCATCTATTAAAAACTTGTTTGAAACTAAATGAATCAATTCCCTTATTTCTAGAGGCGTGTTGTTCCATTGCCTAATTTCTAGTTCTCAGTTTAGAATTAGTTGGAACAGCTCCTAAACTAGTGAGCTCGACCCCTAGAGGCTAGGATGAGCTATGGTTTGTCTATATTATGTGGTTTTTCAGTCATTAGCATGGTTGGACTCTTGAGAAAGCAAGGAGATTCATTGTACACTCATATCAGCATTTTGGCTAAGGAATTGAGACCAGGATTTGCAACACTCTTTGGGATCCCTGTGTCATTTTGTTTTGGTATAGTGCTTCCTTTTGTAATTGTGAATTTACTTATGTGTTATGTATGAAATTATCTATCTTGTTTCTTCCTAACTAAATCAAACAAGGGTGAAAGTAGAATCCATTGAAATTGCAGTGCTCTACTTAAGGTTTGCTTTAGTTTCTTGATGTTTTCAGCTATTTGGAGAGGATACATGGCTTCTCTTACCCTCTTCAACTCCTCACCTGTCTAATCCCTCCACCTCATTCAATTTGAAGTGCCAAAATCAGTTTCCTACCTTGCCCCATTGATATCTCTGCAAGACTGAGCCTCATTCCCTGCACCCAAAATCTTCCTTTCCATTAGAACCAACAAAAACATCATTTTATTCAATCAAACTCTTTTGCACACTTACCTAGCCTAAGATCAGTAGTTATATCAGTCATCTCAAGCCTTTACTGATCATATTTTCTGAGATTGACCCGAAGAGAGCCCTCTCCCGACCTGGTAGGGCTAGCTACCAGGATAAGCGTGGTTTGATGTTGGCCATAGATCCTTCCTTTCTCAGCCTGAGGTAGAATTAGGCTCTAACAATGCCTAGGGTAGATATCTAGGGTGAAAACCTCTCTGAGGAAGCCTAGGTGTTTTCCAAAAAATATATAATAATAAAACAAAAAAATAAAAAATAAAAAATACATAATTGTTATTGGCAAGTGGGTGAGAAAGACAATCAAGGAGCAAAGAGAAGATCCAAATGGAACCCTGCCTCACATATATTCATCTCCTCCACTCCTTACCATGCATCCCTCCATCAATTTCATTGTTTTTCACTTCATTGCTTCAATTCAGGTAAAGATTGTGTTTTCTACAGGATCCCCTGAATGGTAGATTGTTTAGGTCCCTAAAATTCATACTAGACATGATCTAACCAATCACCTCAACCATTACCATCAACCTATCCCATAGAATATCAATCATCAGCTACAAAGTCTTCACTAGGATGATCCAGGAGCTCCACAATAGTAGCAATATCAGATCTTCAGTCACAGACACCTACAAAAGCCAATAAACCATTAGTAGGCAACAGAGGAAGAAGAATGACCATTCAGCAAATAGACAACGCAACACCTCTAATCTTTGACAATTGCAACATGGCATCAAGACCATAAGTAACTATCCCACTCATTCACTCATATGCATCGTTTGATCAAAAGTTGTAAAGGTTGAGAGGTAGTTGGTTTGTAAGTGAAAAGGTGGCCACACAACTTGGCAACCTTCATTCAGTCATCACATACAAAGCAGGGTGTCCTCTCACATGTGGCTACAGCCAACTCAAAGAACAGAGGAGGAGTAGGACAAGAAGTGGTTAACTATGTATTTAACAACTGAGGGAGCTAATTTTGAGGAGATGGAATGATGATGTGGTATAAAGGGAAAAAAAACATCGTTTGCATGCATTCATGAATTCCACCTCCTTGAAACTCCCTCACTCAAGCAGCTCTCATAAGTCTGGCCACCCGCTGGAAGCAAGGATCCATTGTTCTGCAAGAGAATTTCTATAGCAGCATGCACAGGAATTCCCACAGAAACAGTCTACGGAGGTAGTCTATAGGATAGGAAGAGAAGGGTTCAAGATGGAATATCAGCATTATAAAGAGGTATGATCTAAAAATCCATCCCCATTTACAAGCAAATGAACTAGAAGTGCTCTAAAAGCTAGTGGATTACATACACAGGAAACTTTGTTTTCTCCTGAATTTAAATTTTTTTATGTCACACCTCTCATTTCCTCCGCAAGCCCCACAAGCAAGATGATAGGAGGGTTTAATAGGTGAAGAACCCACAAAGGATAAAAATGGAGTAAAGAGGAACAATCTACCATACCCATGGAGTTACGTAGGCTACCAACTCATCAAATACATCTCATGTGAGGGTAGATACAATGTTGTTTATGGCTACCATTTTAGAATGCTTGAAGAATTAAGATTTGGGGTACAAACACGAGTTCACCAAAGACTCAACATACCCTATTTCTTGATGCAATCACTCATAGACTCCAGCAAAAAAGTAAAGGAATGGAATTCCCAATAATTAGCTCACCATGGTTTGATTAGAATCCTCATTGAGGATGCCCTCCAAAACCTTAGGATCTTGTAGAGTCCGAAGATTGTTCTACCATGATATCCTTTTGCCCAATAATCCTCTCTTTTTCATATATTTTTACCACTTAATAAAGCCATATCTACAAGGTTTTGGTGAAGGTACACATTAATATGTTTTCTTGTTCATATTCAACTATATACCCTATTGTTTTAATTAAAGTTGTAATTAGCTACCGAATCATCCTGTTTCCATAGCTAGTCAAAGATTCCATAGATGCCTTCATTGTTCATGAGGTTCCAAAGTTCCAGTTCAACAACAAAAGGTGTGGATGGATAGAAGATGACTCTCTCATGGATACCTTCCTATCCACTCGAAACTTTTTTTCTAAAATAGGCACAGGAGATCACGGTCAAACTTCGAGTCAACCGTCGAATTAACGTAGAACACAGCTCGAGATTAGCTGAAACCTTATGGTTTTTCTTTCGAAATTGAAAAATGATGGTTTCACAATATAATTTTAGATAGGGTTAAGAGATATTAGGCTTAGGATCCTCATACAGTTATGAAAGAGACATGCTATAAAGATAATGGCCGCACTATTATTTGGGTGCGCGCCGAATGATATGTTTTCTAAACAATTTGTGACTTTCGTGTGAATGAATTTGGTTTTTGTGTGCAAGAATTGTATTGATTTGAAGCTCTGAACTACTATGTGGAGGGCCCCTACAAAGAGTGGTAGGTTTTAATCAAATACAATATGATTTCCTTCAATTATTCAATTGCTCTGTTTTGTGTGATCATGTTGTATAATGATTTCAAATTGTTATCTGCATAAGAACTCTACTTTTCTTTATACCTAGATTAGACTATTGTTTACTTTGCTTTATACCTGGTACTGCACAATTATTTCCTTTGCTTATTATCCATCATAATTGAAGTGTGTTCAATTCATAGATGTTGCTTGGATTACTTTGTTTGAGCAGAAATTGAACAAGTGAGAAGACCTCTCCTAAAACAATTGAATTCAACAGTATTCCTTCATAGCTTCTAGAGTAAGGTTCCATTTTGCACTTAGAGAATTAGGAGCTGCAGCAAAGAGATTTAAATCAAATCCCAATAATCTAACATAAGTAAAATCATCCTCACATCATCCACAAACTGATTGAATAGAGATCAATTCCTAGGAAACTTAATCAACATCCTTAAGAATTACAATTGACAAACATCACCCCCATCTTAAGATTAGACCTTGACAAATACATAACGAACTACTAAAACAACTTCTAAGAACATATTGTGCACCTATACTTCATCAGTCTACGCACCCTGGTTGACAATTTATGATTACCAATTCAAGGACATTGAATTGACCAAACACATCCAAGAAGGTATCTACCTCATTTAGACCATCATAAGTAGGCAGATCCCTGACTTATGTCGACACGCAGTGTAGCGACAAGGTCATCATGTTACAATTCAACGTAGTTACTTCGTGTAACCGATTCTGCCATCGTTCTCCTTCTTAGTTGGAATCCGAAGTGCAGGAACTCTCGCGCTCCCATGTAATCCATCCATCTGCGGTGGGATTAACCCAGTCTTGGTCTCACGTTGTTATCTTGTAGATGCAGTTTAGATCATCATCACTTTCATAGTCACGGACCAACTCCATATAGCGTGATCCTTCAGTAGGGTCCAGGGGTATAATTGCACGTAGTGACTTATTTTCAAAGATAATTTTTCGCTTCTTCATATTAATTACCCCATTCATATCAGTGGCCCAGTCAATTCCCAAGAGCCGTGTAGGGATTGTTGTCATCAACAATCTCTATTACTTCAAAATCTTCCAGCGCGTTAACTCCCTCAATATCCACAGTTATTCCCTGCAATTGTCGCATAGGTATTATTTTCTGCTGATTCACCATTCTCAGCTAAATCAGAGACTATTGCAGCTCAGGTCTCCCCATTCACTCCCATGTTTGTTTCGGTAAAACATTCACATCTGATCCCAAATCTATAATGATTTGATCCATCTCGTATTCTCCAATCTATGCGGTTAGTCTCATTTCATGCCCCATCCTTGTCTTATACTTTCTGATCTTGTGGACTAGTGCAGTTCACCTGGTGCGGTCCCAACGCATCTATTGATGAGTTTCGGTAACCCCTTTACAACCTTACTATCATGCAGTAGATTCATACAAGTTTCTAATAAAGTTGTGAGCATGGAGGGATCCATTTCCGGCTCAGGCTGATCTTTGCTCCCTAACGTGGAGGCCTTAACGAAGCTCTTCTTAGCTTCCATGAAGGTTTCCCGAGCGCGCTCCAAATTAAACTCGGCTTCTTTTTCTGGGGCTTTGTGAACCCAGGTACTTTCTTCTAGCTCTTTCCCCTTGTCATCTCTCATTTTGATTCCACTTTGGAGCACAATATTTACGTTCAGATATTCCTTGTGCAACTTAGACCTCATCATCTGCAGGTTCTGAGTTGGGGGAGGGGGTAGCACTCCTTTGTCATAGATCCTAGCTATCAGTGTAGGACAATCTTCTGTCTCATGATCAAACATCAAGAAATACTTGCACGATTGGTGCATTGGATTCATGCAATCGCGGGCATAGTGTCTTGGCCCTTCGCAATTGTAGCAAATCAACTGTCCACGACCTCTACCAGGTCCTCCTCTGCCTCAGCCTCTTCCACGCCCTTGAAACCATGTCCATGCCATTCATGCATTCTGGTCAAGGGGTCATGTTTCAGCCTGAACTATATAGGCAGGCGTTCTCTCCATCATCAACTCATAGCTTCTGCAAGTACGCTCGTAATGTCCCACTAACCTACAAAAGTTACAGAACAACTGTTCCGAAGTCTGCATATACTTTTGTAACAAGTGACAATTGTCCGTGGCATGTTTTTCGACTATTTGGTAGATCACGCACCATAAATAAGGTGCCATGATAGGTCCTAATTGTGCTTTCGGCCTTAGAGGCATCAATCCTCCTCCTGCAAGGTAATTCATAAAAACTGGGTAGTGGTATTTGTCATGACCCTAACTCTTGCATTTTACACACCACACTTCTTCGTGCACTGTTGGTCGAACCATCCTATCATGTTTCAAACTTTGCATCTCAAGGCATGGATTCTTCATTTGTGCATGGATCTGCTGAAATCCTATGTTAGGATCCTGCATCAGGGTCTCATGTAGCCTCATAGTGATATCTAAGGCCTCTTCCTGAGATGTAATATTCTGTTGCAATAGCGCACTCCTTGAATGTGGTAGTAGTGAAGCTACAAACCACTCGAGATGTTGTCCATCTGCCAGATTCATATTTGCTTCACGAATCATACATTTCAACCTCTGATCTAGTTCCCAAGAAGTCTCGCCTGGTAGCATCGTGATATCTTTTAATCCCACAATCGACTGCGCTTTAGACTTAGGCCTGCTAAATTCTCTATTTAGCGTTGTTTGGATATCTGCGACTCTTGAATTTGGGTTATCATTGGAGTACTTAATATACCAGGTCGGCGCGCAATCCTGTAGGGTACTAACCAGCATCACTTTCTTTATATGGTCATTTGCAACACCTTTCACTTCCCATACAACCCTTACAACGAACAATAATTGGTCCATATCTTCATTTCCCAAACCTTTGAGCAAAGGCAACTTCACTGTGCTCTCCATACTGAATCGCAGTGGTGGTGAAGGTGGTATGGGTGAAGATGGAGGTGATGGTGTTGAAGCCAGTGGTGGTGTGGGTGGAGGTGGGATTGGCGGAATTCTTTGTCTTATCAGATGAATAGCACTTCATGGAGAGACCTTTGTGAGATCTTCCTCATCCCCTTGTGGAGGTGATATCAAGGGGCTATTCTATGGACCCTTATTTCCTTCCTTCCTGTAAACCTTTCCACTTCGCGTAACCACGAACATCAAGGTAACTGCATAACCTACCTTTCTCACAACAACATTTTAATCCAAGTATTCAAAGACTTTACGTACTTTCCACTTCGCGGTCCTTTGAGAAAGTGTCACTCTTCCTCGCTATAGCTGACTAAGGTGTCGACCACAAACTTAGTAACAAAACCACCTATAATTCAATCGAACCAATGATCGACGGTGTGCGCGATCTTATCCTCCGATGCTTCCAATCTCTGCACTAGCTCTGGGGTCCACACAATAGAACTGTCAAGTCTCCACCTTCCTTGGCTATCTACTAGCTTCACGATCCACTTGTATGGCTCAGTAGGGAAGGATGTGAAAAATATTTTGTGGATCTCCTTATATAGGTAGCTATCTAGCTACTCTTCTTTTGATAGTCGCGGGTTTCTGTTCTCCTGCACCGCAAACTTGTGAATTCTTCTATCCAACCAGCCTTCAATTTATTTCTCAATTGGATTCTAATGATACGACATCACACATCTCTATGCAGATTTCGGTCCCAACAACAGAACCATTTGTTGGCTTATGTGGGCCTGACCTAAGTTCAGAGTTAAGTAGCCAAACAAATCCCTACACTACTGGCCCTTTCGGCATCAGCCCGCAGAGCACGAGGTGAAGTCTCACCCGAAGCAGTATGGGGGGATGTTAGAACCAAGTTTCCACACCCTTAAGATGGATGTGATGTTAGTTTATTCCAACTAGACCTACCTTCACTCAGGTCACTTTGCACCTTGTTCTAACCTTGAACACATTCACGATCTGTTACAATCGACCTTCGCACAGCCCTAATCAGGGGCTGAGATGCTTTCGCGCTGCTAGTGAACTGTGATGTTTCCCAAACTACGCCAAGTATCTTACTTATCTTATTAACATCTTAATTATCTTCACGTAAATAGATATTCTAACTTGTGTTCACTTAATGAATATAGTTATACACATTCACACATCATATAAGTATTAGAAGTGAAATTCATACCCAGTATAATAGATGCATAAAACAAGAAATAAAGACTTTGAATTGATAGAAACTTCTCTTTATTAATACTTCGAGATGATTACAGACTCGACTCTCCCTAGGCACTCAATTACATGGGTTCGTGCACTCAACTGCGGACTACTAGGCCTCTATGCACTTAGTTGTAGAACCTCTTCCTACGCTACGACCCAAAACTAGACTTTACACTTCAGAGCTATCTCGCATACATCTTCCTTATTTTATCTTCGATTAGATTCGATGAGATGCCTTTGACTACTTAGAGCTTTGCTCTATTTATACAGTTCTACAGCTGACATTACATTATCAAAATAAGGGAGGACAACCCTATGACTATTTAGCAACTACGTGCTCTGTGCCCACAAAATGCGGAGTCTTTACATTGTAATTACAAAGTTGGACCAAAATCTGGGCTCTTAGCCCCAAAACTGCCCTTGGGGGATCCTGCACCCAACAACCTCCATCTTTATAGTCATGAGTGTGTTATGTAACCATCTCACAAAATATAAGAAAAGATAGATCAACAACTTCAAAATCAACCTCTTCAAGGGGGGAACTTTCTTTACATTACACAAATGAATAATTCTTAGATGATACAAATGACAAAACCTCCTTTCTATATATAGGAGTATAAGGGGCACAATAAATCAAAACCGACATAAAAATAATAATATAACGGCACAATAATAACAAGAGTGGGCTTGTATGGAGCACAATAATAATGATATGGGGAAAATAGGGGAACAACAATAACAACAAGGGCTACAATTACAATAGTAATGGGGGAATCACTAGTATTATAGGGACTTAACATGCCCCTCTCCTCCAAAAAGGTGTTGTCCTCAACACTTAAGTAGTTCTGGATGCTTCTATATAAAATTATCACCCTCCCATGTGGAACCTTCAGTGGGTAAGTTCTTCCACTTGATGAGATACTCCAAAATTGATCGATTTTGTAGCTGTTGAATTCTTGTTTCTGTGACTGCTTCAGGTTCTAATATGATTTTCCCTTCCTCGTCAAGTTCTAGCAATATTGTTTGAGCTGGGAGTTTTTCACCTATAACCTTATTTAATCATGAAACATGGAAAACTGGGTGCACTTGAGAAGCTACAGGAAGCTCTAATTTATATGCCATAGTAACAATGTTTTGCAACACCTTGTATGAACCATAATACTTTCATGATAATTTATTATCCTTCTTAACTTGCTTGAGGGAAATTTGTTTATATGGTTGTATCTGTAGGAATACCCAGTCACCTATGTCAAAATTTCTTTCGTTGCGATGTTGATATGCATGTTGTTTCATTCTATTCTGTGTCAAAGTGAGGTTATCCTTTAAGAGTTGGAGAACTTGTTGTTGATGCTCGATGTGATCTTCCAATTCTTGAACCTTAGAATTTTCTCTTAAATATGATATGATGGATGGTGGATGATACCCATAAAGTGCCATAAATGGGGTCATTTTTGCTACAGTATGGAAGGAAGTGTTATATCACCATTCAACCAAAGGCAATGATTTGACCCATTGTATTTGTTTATCATATACAAGGAAACAAAGATATCCTTCCAAACATTTTTTTACTCCCATCAGATTGAGGATGATAAGATGAGATATGAGCTAACTGGGTGCCAAGACAAAAAAATAATTCTGTCGAAAAATTTCCAATAAAAATGGGATCTCTGTTGCTTACAATAATATTTGGGTTTCCGTGTAGCTTTTGAATTGTTTCTATAAATGTAGTAGAAACTATACTGGCTTTGAATGGATGCGATAATTCACAAAAGTGTGCATACTTTGTAAGTCTTTAAACTACCACCATGATGACACTCTTACCTTCATATTTGGGTAAGCCTATGATAAAATCCATTGAAACCTCCTCCCAACGTTGCCTTGGAATGGATAAAGGTTGTAATAGACCTGGGGTCTTAATTGTTTCAACTTTATTTTGTTGGAAAACCAAACATTCCACTACAAACTTTTGAATATCCGCTATAAGGCCATCCCAAAAAAAATCCTTCTTAACCCTGTGGTAAGTTTTTAAAAATCTTGAGTGCCCTCCTAAGGGAGAGGTGTGCAATTCCATAAGAATATTTTGTTTGAGTTGGGAATTCTTACATAAGCATAAGCGATCTGTGTACCATAACGTATCATTTTTTTAGCTAAATGTATCATATGTCCTGGGACCTTGTTTTAACTTTTGAATGAGTTTCCACACTTCTTCATCATTCTTCCACTCATCCCTTACTTCATTTATCCAATCTGGTTGGATAATAAAAATGGCGCAAAGCAATGCTTCCACATCATCATCCTTTCTTGAGAGTGCATATGCCACAACATTTTGCTTCCCTTTTTTGTAGATGATTTCAAAGTCATAACCCAACATCTTTGTGACCCATTTTTGCTACTCTTATCAATATAATATTTGTTCTAAAAAGTATTTAATACTATCATGATCCTTTTTTACCTTGAAGTGTCATGATCCTTTTTTACCTTGAAGTGTCTTCCCATTAGGTAGGGTCGTCATTTCTTAAGTGCATGTAGTATTTCCAACATTTCCTTCTCATAAATAGCTTTGTGTAAATACTTTCCTTTGATTGGATGACTTTTGAAAGTAATGGGTCTTTCTTCTTGCATTAAAACAACACTAATTCCATTTCTCATGGCATCACATTCAACAATAAAGGTTTTTGTGAAGTCTGACATAGCTAAGACCAATGCTTGGCTCATTGCCTCCTTAAGATGTTCAAAGGCCTTTGTTGCTTATGGATTCCATGAAAATGCATCTTTCTTCAATAATGTTGTTAGAGGTGCTGCTATTCAGCCATAATTCTTAACAAACTTGCGATAATTCCCCATAAACCCAATAAATCCTCATAGATTCTTTATGGATGTAGGGATTTTCCATTCCTTAATGGATTTATTTTTTCTAGGGTCTACCTTCACACCTTCATGAGATACAATATTACCCAGATATTCCACCTCTTGTACTCCAAAGAAACATTTGGAGCTTTTTGCATATAATTGTTTCTCCTCCAATAGTTTAAGCACCCCATCAACATGTTGAGAATGATCCCTCCAAGACTTGTTGTAGATTAGTATATCATCAAAAAGTACTAACACAAATTTTCTAAGTAAGGGTTTGAAAATGAAATTATTCAAACCTTCAAATGTAGAAGGTGCATTGGTAAGGCCAAAAGGCATGACCAAAAATTCATAATGACCCTCATGAGTTCTAAATGTTGTTTTTGGAATGTCTTCAGTCTTCATTCTGATTTGATGATATCCTGAACGAATATCTAAATTGGTGAAGTAAATTGATCCATGCTTTTCATCCAATAATTCATCAATGATAGGAATGGGAAATTTATCTTTAATAGTGAGCTTGTTGAGCTCCCTATAATCCAGAAACATGCACCATGGACAATCCTTCTTTTGCACCAATACTACTAGAGTAGAGAAAGAACTTTGATTAAGTTTAATTATACCATCCTCTAGCATTTTTGCAACCATACGTTCAATTTCACTCTTTTGGGCATAGGGATATCTGTAAGGCCTAATGTTTGGAGGAACAGTTCATGGAATCAAATGAATATCATGATCATGACCATGAATAGGTGGGAGGCCTTTGGGAATATCAAATACATTGGATACCATACAAACTGATTTGGTTCCAAATAAAAAGTTGCAATGTGTATCTTTTGTGTGTTTTGCACATTATGGAGATCGAAATATTTCTCCATCTGTAGTATCCATGTTACGGGATCCTTGCCATCAAACTTCCTCATATCTATCTTTGGAAGATGGTGGGTCTTTAATCCACTATTAGAGTCTATGAAATCATGATTAACATTTCTTTTTTTCTCCTCATGAGTTTCATTTACTACCCTTTCACCATTAGTGAGCATTTCTTGTAGAAAATTTGTCAAATATGTCTTCATCTCTTCCATTTTGCCTTTAAGTTTTTCTTCTATACCATCCATCTTAGCTTCAATGCCTTTCTTTAAACCATCCATCTTAGCTTCCATTCTTTTCTTTAAACTATCCATATCAGCTGTAGTTACTTTTGTGAGAGTGAATTTTGTTGCACTTGGTCTCGTAATTTTGATATATCATGTTGCATTTCTTCCTCTTCTTAATGAGTCATGCTAGAGCTTTCAGGTTGCTTACTGGTTGTTTCTATTTTATTTCTTCAGGGCATCAATTAATGATAATAATTCTTCACTATACCCTTTGAATTCCTTCAAACTCATTTTTTAAACCAACCTTTTGCAAAATTAAAAAAAAAAAAAAAACCTACACACCTTTTTTCACTGTGTAGGAGCTTGATATTGAATTTGTTGTATCTCTATAGTTTCGGATCTTGAAGGTCTAAAATTATGTCCTACGGTATCCCTCTGAGTCCTATTTCCAACCCCACAAGTTTGATCAATATTGGATTCTCCAAGGAAGCATTATGCCAAACATCCCGCGATGACCTGATTATAGATTGGTTCAGTAGAGCGAACTTGTATGAAGTTCCATGTGTCACTGTTTCGACCTTAGGAACTGAAACCAATAAAAATAAAACTATAGTCCATCCTCTATCTGCAACTTTTTATGAAATTTCAATCTTATGCTCAGAGAGAAAGTTATGACGCATTCCCCTAGGTCCCCTGTTGGAGATATAATTCTTAAGATGTTTTTTATAATATAATTTCCCAAGTCTATTTAATATCTTCATTATCATAAAAACCAACCTATATCCATCTTAACTCCACTTCTAACACTCTTGGAGGGATGAAATCTATTTATCCCTCTCAGCACTTGGTAGACTGGGAATTAAGATGGATCTAAGCTGATAGAATTTCCCCTTTAAATAATCTATGCTCACATGAATACCATGATATTACCATGGGTCAATACCATGGATTATCATAAACCTAGAGCTTAAAAACTACTATTAGTAATTTATAAAAATTAATAAAATTAATAATTTATTTTTATTTTATTTTTCTATTTTAACCAAATTAAAATGTTTAAGTGACACTAAATCACAAGATCCATTTTTACCCTTGATCTACCAAGCCCAAGGATCAAATATTTTTTCACTCTATGCTAGTTTGCATATCATGATATTTGATCCCTCCCGGGGCTTAGTAGATCCATAGTAAAGATGGATCTATGCTGGTTTAATTCCCCCCTTTAAATAGCCTACATTCCATGTGAATACCATGGGTCAATACCATGTGCCATCTTTTTTTTATTAATACTAATATTAGGGTTAATAATGGGTTAATAATGTTTTTTTTGGCATGGTATTAATAATAATTTGGCCCATGGTATTTGGCCCATAGGCTTCACCTAAATATAACACATTTTTTGAGTGTTCTTAAATATAATGTGACTTCTGGAGTAAATATAAAAAATGTTTTATTTATTTACCATACCTCTCGTTTATTTATATTTTTATTAATTTACCATACCTCTTTTATAAATATGGTATTTGGCCCATAGGATTCACTTAAATAAAACCTCCTTTTTTAATATGGTATTTGGCCCATAGGATTCACTTAAATAAAACCTCCTTTTTTAGCCTTCTTAAATAGAAAGAGGGTTATGGACTAAATATAAAAAGAGGTTTTATTTATTTACCATACGTCTAGTTTATTTATATTTATATTTATTTACCATACCTTTGGAGTAAGTACAAAAAGAGGTTTTATTTATTTACCATACTCAACTTTATCTATATTTTTATTTATTTACACGTAAATATAAGGTGACTCATGGAGTAAATATAAAAAAAATATTTTCCATTATTCTTTATATGATTATGACTAAACATCTGCAAACTTGGAATATGGAAAGAACATTATTCAATCATTAAATAAACATGAAAATAAGACACTTGAATTTTTAAATAAAATGAATTATTCTTTTGTGACCATTTGTTCCAAAAATTAAGGTCATTTTCTCGAAATTAACCCCAATACCATGAAATACAGGAAAATGAAAGAAAAAAACCTTTTTTTACACCGAATGTGGAGGGTGAAATAACTATCATAAATACCTATTCTTGAAAATTAGGGAAAATGGAAGGTTGTAACTCCTAATCTCAATGGCTAAATTTACTTTTTTTACTCTCTCCCTTAAAATAAGGTGGGCTAACCTGCATACCTAATTTTTTTATAAGATAAATTTGAGGCGATTTGTAACAATGTATTGTGATACAAAATATTCGCCCAATAAAAATATAAAACCCCTTAATTTCGCCCAAGGGGGAAAATCCGCCCCTAAAATTTTCCACGTAATGCAGTTATCCTTCAGAGTTTGTCAGATTTGTAGAGACGAGGACCACTTAAGATTATTCATGGGCAGGAGGATAGGGCTAATAGGGCATATGGTAGTAGGTATCATGGGGGGAACAAGTCTGATAGGGATGATACAATCACGGATGGCAGGGTCTTGGACACACCAGATATGAGAGATGATAGACACAGATTATATTCTAGTTTTGGCTCTGATAGGTACCATGGTCATCATCGTCATCATCCTTACAGGAGGAATGTCAAGGGATATATTCCAGATGAGTTTAAGAAATCCAAGGCACCTACCTTTGATGGAGATTTAAAGAAAATGAAAGATACATAGGCATGGCTACTTGGGATGAAGAAGTTCTTTGAAATACATGATTACATAAAGAATATGAAGGCCATAATGTTATCTTCAGTGTCAAAGGGAAATCAAACATCCAATGGGAAGATGTGAAGCAGGTTAGAGACATCATGACAGAAGAGTTGAGCTGGCATGAATTCAAGAGACTTTTAAGGAAGAAATATTTGTCAAAGAGGTAATATGATGGTAAATCTAGGGAATTATATTAGCTAAAGATGGGATCGATGAAAAATTAGGAGTATATGACCAAGTTCCTAGATTTGTTGAGGTATGTACAATATCGTAAGGATGAGAAAGCCAAAGTTTAGAGATTTATAAGTGGATTACCATTAACATCTAAATATCAAACTGAGTATGATGAGCCATGGTCACTTGAAGAAGTCATTGGGAAGTTGAAGCATTGTTATGAGAAATGAAGGCATAGGACATAATCTCAGCAAGGTTGGAAAGGGAAATACAAGAATAAAGGTAAATGGCAACCAAAGCGAACAAGACCCTAGGATGCAGGGGAAAAGGAGAAGGTTGTTCCTTACAAGAAGTTTGATGTATTTGGACAGGGACATGGGTCACAACCTGGAGGGGAGTAGAATAAAGGTGATGGTAAGGGACAGTTGCAGTGTTGGGTATGCGGCAAGGAGCATCTTGAGAGATATTGTCCATAGTATCAGGGTGGTAAGCCTCATATTTATAGAACAAAGGAGGTGCATACAGTTGGGGATGTTGGGTAGATCGTTCCATGGATCTATAAAGCATTGGATAGTAGGCATTCAGATCACCACGCATTTATTATCGAGACGGACTGTAAGCTTTGTGATCAAGTTGTTTCTATTTTGACTGACCCCAAATCTAGTTATAGATATTTTAATACTAACTTGGTGGATAAGTGTCGATTGAATAAAGAAGTGAATGTGAAATTTTGGTTAGTGCAGTTGCCTACATGTACAAATAAAAGAGTTCATCATTGGGTAAGATCTTGTGCATTTGAGTTTAATGGTATGCCTACATTAGGGCATTTGAATGTGCTTCCATTGGGATCATATAATATGCTTTTGGGTATGGAATGGTTGTATTTTCATAGGACCATGGTGAATTGTTATGAGAAGGATATTGAGTGCTTGGATGACAATGGAGAACAAAAGATCTTGCAAGGTAACAAGAAGGTAACAATAGTTAGAATGGTTACAACAATGCATGAAAAGCACATTCGCAGAAAAGGGTGTGTGTTATTTATAGTTCATATTTCTAGTGATATAGGTAAGGATTTTGAGGATGCAGAGGTATTGAGCAGGTACATGGTTTTATAGCAGTTTCAGGATGTGTTTCCCATAGAGATTTCAGAGTTGACACCTCACAAGGAAGTAGAATTTTCTATTCAGTTGGTACCAAGGGAAGAACCATCATCTAAGACACTATATAGGATAAGCACACCAAATTTAGTGGATTTGAAGTTGCAGATAAAGGAAATGATTGAAAAGGGATACATTAGGCCAAGTGTATCGACTTGGGGTCCATCGGTATTTTTTGTGAAGAAGAAGGATGGTACTCTGAGTTTATGCATTGATTACAGACATTTGAACAAGGTAAGCATCAAGAATAGTTATCTATTACTGAGGATTGATGACTTGTTTGACCAGTTGTAGGGAGAATCAATGTTCTTTATGAGCCTAAGTATTGAAACAAGAATTTTGCAACTCCCAGGGATACCATATTTACTTATCAAGCCGGGGTTCGTACAAACTTGGAGGTGACAGTGTTATATGCACAAGTAAAAGTGAAGGTACTACCTATTGTCACTGCTCATCTGGAAAAAGACACCAGGGGTTCCAAGCCAGACTTCTATAGGGTCAGAAGAAACTTAATTCTTTGATGGAAGAAGAGCAAATCTATTCTAAGAGGGAGCTACTCTATTGCAGTAATGAAGAAAACAACATGTAATGTTAAACCACACCATAACCTAATTAACCAATTAAACAACTATGCTAAGTAAAATTGCTAAATCAATCACTAACCTAATGCTGCTATCTAAGTTGTAGAGGTAAAAAGCATCAAACTATACTAAGGTGTAAGCAAAGAAACTTAAGCTAAATCGGTTTTCAAGCGGAAGGGCAATCGGAGGTCTAAATCAGTGAAATGAGGACATAAGGAAGCAGTAATGCATAAGAACCATTGGATCAACCAACGAATAGAAGATGAATGAGGAAGATCTTATCGTGAAGGATTAAGTGACTAGATGGATGAACAGGGTGAATACATAGGATGAATGGCTAGTGAGCACCAGTATTGCAGCAATAATGCTGCAACTCCTGGGCTACCTACTTTACTCTTATCAACCTGGTAGTTCGTAACAAACTTGGAAGCGACAGTGCTGTATGCACAAGTACTAGTTCTTATTGTATGTTGTCACTTGGTCAGCTGGTGCAAGATCACTAGGAGCTCAAGCCAACTTCTATGGATTCCAGGAGAAGCTCTATATGTGATGAAAAAAAGGAAAGCTTACTCTATAGAGGCTACTCTAATTGCAGAAAGGAAAAAGACTGAAATGTAAAGTAAACCTAGCAAACCCTACTTAACCAATTAATCCTACTTTTGTAGAAAACATTATGAAAACCATGAAATGAATGCCATTACCTACTCAAGGAAGTAAACAACATCTACTCAAGCTATTTCGAGAAGTAAATGATCAAAAAACATCTTTTTGGATATGTATGTATTTTTATGTGAAATTGACATGCATGTATTTTATTATGTGTGAAGGTGGAAGCGAATAGATGGTGTTGAAGTGCAACTTTGGGGTTTGAGGAGATGCGGGATGGTGTGGATGGGTCCTAGGAGGTCTCGGGTGGCCTTCTGGAGGTTTTTCCCACACTCGTCCTTCAAAAGAAAGCGTACAGGAAAATCTACAAGAGGACAAAGGGGATCTACAGGAGGTCTATAGGAGGATGCTGAGAGTAGTTTTGAAGTTTTTGAGGGTGTGAGAGTCGGTGGAATGGGTAGATGAAGGTTGGGATGATGTGTTAGGGTGCTTAGTTTCCACCAAGGATCACTAGGAGAGGGAAAGATGATTGGGAGAGAGGAAGAAATCCTATAGAAAAATGCAGAAAACTAAGGCAGATTTGAGGTGAACTTTGGGCAATCTATAGGGTATGGATCAGGGAGAGAATGTGATGACTAATAGGCTGACCTACTATGAGAAGAGATCTGCTACAAAAGAACTGACAGTCAACCAATGAGATCAAGCAAGCAAGGAAATGAGTACATCAAAAAAACAGAATTTTGCATCAAGCTAGTCTAAATTATGAGCTATGGAAGTAAATGCTGAAAAATGCTACAAGGAGAGAAAGCATGGAAGAAGACTTATTGCAAAGATAGAAATGAGCATGGTGGAAGAGATCTAAAGCAAAGCATTAACCTTCTAACAAACTGCAAACACTAGAAATCCTATGGAGAAGGAAAATATGTGTTTTTGGGGCAACAAGAGGGTCTTTGCCTTAGTTCATGGTCTCAAACAGAGGAAAAGAGGCCAAGGCACTGTTGCTGGCCTTTTGAATCTTCTTTCTATCACTGCTTAACTTGCTATAGAAAACACAAATGGAAACAACCTTCTAAATCACCAAAAGCAATCTATTCTTAACCAAGAAAGAAATTCATCTAACAACAACTAATCCATAAATTGAAATGAAGCATATAAATACAAACAAAGAGGAGCTTGGCTACTTGGATTGGGCCCTAACCCAAGAGATTCAGCCCTTTGAGATAACTCAGTGCTAGCACAAAAAGGATCTCATATTTATTATCAAAACAATGATAGGATTACATGAAACTGTCCACAAAGGTAAGCTCGAAGTTGAGCAGAATTTTACAATAGAAAAAGTACAACCAAAAATCCGAAAAAAATTCAACCCTAGTGAGGCCCTAGGCCTCTCTACTTATACAAATGAAGCTCCCAATAGCTTCCTTCAAAACAAGGAGGCTTGGCTCCCAAAACTCGAGATAAACATAAGTTATCCTCCATTTGCTCAGTTGCCTCCTAGTGCATTGATTTAGCTATTTGTACTCCGAGCTGCATGAAGGGGAATTCGAAGTGGGGAGTAATAAATGAGGGGGATTCCCTCCTATAAATCCTATCCTTTGTCCATTTCGAATTATTGCTGCCAATTGTCCATTGAATCTTTGACTTTGTCTTCAAAATTCAACAAAAATCTGCATTAAACACATATTAGACCTCATGGCATCATAACTAACTCAACTCACTCCATAAAAATAAATATAATCAAAAAACATACAATAAGCTAAGAGAATGGTTGATTTAACTATGCTAGGAATCAAAATGAGCCCATATAATTACCCATTTATGGGGCTCATCAATGACTAAGCTCTTATCACAGAGGTTAAGTGGATAGATGGACGAACCAGACGAACGAACAGGATGAACAATGAAGATCTTATCACAGAGATTAAGTCAAGAGATGGAAAGATAGGATTAATCAGAGGATGGAGGATGGAGATTTTATTGTGGGAAAAAGAAACGTGTGGAAATGATGGAGTGGGTTTTGAATGCGATAAGTAGTTTCTTGTGTGCCCTTAAGGCCGTAAGCTGTATTTTGAAATTTCACGTGATTAGCCTAACTGCAAGACATGTAGCATGAGAAAACCACTTTTCTCACATGCTCTCAGGCAAATAATGGTTGTGCAAGAATCCGCGTGAGGTTGCGTGATAGCCATCGGATCAGGCTAGACAGATCAACGGTGGAGATTGACCAAGCTAGTGGGCGATTGGATGACGCGATAGCCATCAGATCAAGTGAGGCAGATTGACGGTGGGGGTTTAAAGCACATAAAGTATTGAGGTGATGTGACAGCTGTCAGATCAGGCGAGGCAGATTGATGGTGGGGACTTAAAGCGCATAAAGTAAGTGGAAGACTTCATGCGAGGTGGCAGTTGGATAAGAAAATGAATCGAACGATGATTGGGAAGGTTTGTTGTGGATCAGACAATAATGAAACAATGCATGAAGAACGTGCCAAAGGTGGTTTCAAATGAAAAACGATAGAAAAACCAGTGAGGGTGGACAAGTAACTGCATCAAACTACAAACTCCATAACTCATGCGAGAACCAAAAACTTGTGTTTTGGGGTTGTTGAAGGGTCTCTTCCTCAAGTCATGGTCCCAGAGGGAGGAGATGAGGCCAAGATACCTGCACACAACATTATGGTGATCTTTTTCCTCTAGCTACCCTGTGAACTTAAAGAAGGCACAAATGGAAGTAAACTTAAGCACAACCGATCTACTCTACACTACTGTAATGAAAATGCATCTATTTAAGCAAATGAACAGAACTAGAAAGCTACTTAAGCAAATGAACAGAACAAAAATCTATGCTACTTAAGAAAATGAACAATGAAAACCAGGAATCTATGCTAGCATACATGTACAGTAAATAGGATCTTTGGCTGCTCGGGTTGGGCCCTAACCCAAGAGCTGTAGCCCTCTGATTGAACTCAGAGCTGGCTCAAAATGAAACTCATTCTCATTATCAAAACCATGGATTACATCAAAAACTGTCACAAGTCTTGTAGCTCAGAAATAAAGTTGAGTTTTACAATAAGAATTTAAATCCTACTAAGTTCCTAAGCCTCTCCACTTATACATCTGATGTCTCCAATGACTTCCTTTCCATCAAGGAGGCTTGACTTCCCACTCAAGATAAGCTGGTTTCTGTCCTTTTCACTTTCTTAGCTCTCTTCTAGTCCTCATGATTTAGTTGTTTGCACTCCAAGCTAATGGAGGAATATTCAAATGGAGCAGTAGTAAACAAGGAGGATTTACCTCCTATAATTCCTCTCCTTTATCCCATTCAAGTTTTGACCAAAGTCTTTGCCTTAGTTCCTTGCTTTTATCCTTTATTCCTGCATTACATGCACATTTGACCACAAAGCAAAATATCCAACTCTAAATCATCTCATAAACAAAATATAATCAAAAGTATGGAATAAGTTGTGAGAATAGTTGGTTTAACTAAGCTAGGAGGTGAATTAAGGCCAATTAAGGCCCATATAATTACCCAATGATGAGGCTCATCATCACCCCCTACTGAAAGTGTTGCTCATCCTTTGAGCAACTTAGTCAATGTCCATGTCCTTCATGGCTCTGGTAGCCTCTCTGATATCCCATGCTTCTATGGTGGTCTCTTCTTCTTGTTTATAGAAGCTTGCTTTCCTTTCTACTTCTTCCCACTGTCGCTTTTCCTCTTCTTATTTTCTCTAATATTTAGGTTGTGTGGCAGTGTTTTCCATCTCCTTTAGCAGGCATGTATATTATCATCTCTTGGCAGCCTAAACATATCCTCAAAATGTGAAATTTCTTGATCTTGGGCAGCACGATATCTAGGTGTCAACTGAGGATCATTTGCAATTATATTATGGGTGTTGATTAGGGCCATGGGATTGTATTGTTCAGCTCTGATGAAAAGAGGTTCATTTTTCTCTCTAGCCAATATTCTTTTCATCTCTACAACCCTTGACTTCTCATGGTTCATCGATGATGCCAAAACCATTAATTGTAGATCTCCTAGCTCTGCATTAGGATCCCAAATATTCATGTCTGTGAGGTCCATGTTGTGCATGTAAAACTCAGCCATCTTGGCCCTGTCCTCTAGTGTACTTTGATCACAAAGATCAATAAACTGCCTGTAGTCCTGAAATGGCATGTGCCCCTTTGTGCTAATGTTTTAATATGAAATTGTAGCCATTGTTCTTTGAGGTAAAGAGAATAAGATTTAGCAAGCATCCTACACTGGATGGCCTCTTGTTGTTCTTTCTCCTCTATTTCAATGCTTCATTCCTCTTCTATTTCAACATCATCCTCCTTCTCTTCTTCCTCATCATGTTCCTCTGTATTAGTTTCTTCTTCATCCATCTCATCCCCATCTAGCTCTGTATATTCTTTTTGTTGTTTTTCCTCCTCCTCACTAACAGAAGGACTAACATCATAGGTGAGGGTTTTGGTGTCACCATCTGTTGGTAAGTCTCTAAAGACTGACCATTTTATAGGGATCTATTGGGTCAATTCAATGTCCTTGAATTGGCAATCGCAAATTGTCAACCAGGGTGCATAGACTGATGAAGTATAGGTGTAAAATATGTGCTTAGAAGTTGTTTTAGTAGGTCGTTATGTATTTGTAAAGGTCTAATCTTAAGATGGGGGCGATGTTTGTCAATTGTAATTCTTAAGGATGTTGATTAAGTTTCCTAGGAATTGATCTCTATTCAATCAGTTTGTGGATGATGTGAGGGTGATTTTACTTATGTTAGATTCTTGGGATTTGAATTTAAATCTCTTTGTTGCAGCTCCTAATTTTGTAAGTGCAAAATGGAGCCTTACTCTAGTAGCTATGAAGGAATATTGTTGAACTCAATTGTTTTAGGAGAGGTCTTCTCACTTGTTCAATTTCTGCTCAAACAAAGTAATCCAAGCAACATCTATGAATTGAACACACTTCAATTATGCTGGATAATAAGCAAAGGAAATAACTGTGCAGCACTAGGTATAAAGCAAAGTAAACAACAATCTAATCTAGGTATAAAGCAAAGTAGAGTTCTTATGCAGATAACAATTCGAAATCATTATACAGCATGATCACACAAAATAGAGCAATTGAATAATTGAAGGAAATCAGATTGTATTTGATTAAAACCTACCACTTTTTGTAGGGTCCCTCCACATAATAGTTCAAAGCTTCAAATAAATACAATGCTTGCACAAAAAAGCCAAATTCATTCACACAAAAGTCACAAATTGTTCACAAAACATATCATTCGACGCACACCCAAATAACAGTGAGGACATTAGCTTTATAGCATGTCTCTTTCATAACTGTATGAGGATCCTAAGCCTAATATCTCTTAAACCTATCTAAAATTATATCATGAAACCGTGTTTTTGCTATTTCGAAAGCAAAACGATAAGGTTTCAGCTAATCTTGGGCTCTGTTCTGCATTAATCCAGCGGTTGACTCGCAAATTGACTGCGATCTCCTGTGCCTCTTTTAGAAAATAGTTTCGAAGGGATAGGAAGGTATCCATGAGG
Organism: Pinus tabuliformis; assembly: GCA_031772625.1. Lineage (NCBI taxonomy): Eukaryota > Viridiplantae > Streptophyta > Pinopsida > Pinales > Pinaceae > Pinus > Pinus tabuliformis. The sequence goes on from CM062820.1 coordinate 321,761,088, forward strand.
GAGTCATCTTCTATCCATCCGAACCTTTTGTTGCTGAACTAGAACTCTAGAAACTCGCGAACAATGAAGGAAACTATGGAATCCTGGACTAGCTATGGAAACAGACTGATTTGGTAGGTAATTACAACTTTAATTAAAACAATAAGGTATATATCTAAATATGAACAAGAAAACATAGTAATGTGTACCTTCACCAAAACCTTGTAGATATGGCTTTATTAAGTGGTAAATATATATGAAAAAGAGAGGATTATTGGGCAAAAGGATGTCATGGTAGAACAATCTTCGGACTCTACATTCCCCCAGACTGGAGATGTTGTATGTCCTCATACACTTCTTCCTTGTATTTTGCTTGTGTCTCTTGTTTGTTATCTCCCCGTTTCACCGTTTTATTCTTTTTGGCAGAGATTGGAATTCTAGACTTCCTCATTAGAATTTTGTATTTTAAATTGATTATATCTCTCTGCATAATCCTATTCTCTTTCTTCAGCTTCTTGTTTTTCTTATACCACGAGCATAGATGTAGGATTAGATTGTTGCTCTTGGCGATCTGTATCTCACTTTGTGTCTTCAGGGCTTGATTTTCATTTTTAATATACCGATTTAGTGTTTCTAGTTCAAAGATTTCCTGCTTCAATATTTTTGAGGCCGATTGTTCATTCACCTGGTTGCTTCCTTCTCCAGGGCTCTGTATTGTCTCCTTTTTTGTTGTCACCTTCCTTTCTAGTGATTCTATGTAGTCATATATTTCTTGTTGTGTAGGGTCAATACTTGGACTATGTATCGGGCTTCCTAGAGGTGAGCTATAAGGTTGTGGTGATGATCTTGGTGACCCTTTTGGAGAATTCCTAGGGCTTCCAATTAGCTCAATCTTTGTTGGAGTGTTTTCTATTGGCTCATCTTCAGTCTGTTCATTTTCCTCCAGGTTAATGTATTCTGTAGTTTCCGAGGTTTTTTTTTGGGTCATGCTCAGCCTTGTTCTCCTTCTCAACCCTGGGATTTGTATTTTATACACTTTCCTCCTCTTATTCTCTGATTTTTCTTTTAGAGGAGAGGTTTCAATTCATGAGAGTTCTTCTTTTCCTAGGCTAACTTTCTTTCTTCTAGGGTTTCCCCTCTTCATTCTTTGCAAAATCTTTACTATAGGAAACTCTTCTTCCGTTATGTCTGTTTGAGTTTGAGGTGCCTGTTTCTTTATCATTTCTATGGTTCTTTTTGCCCCCCTGACTGCTACTTGGTTTTTCTGGGGATTTTTCCTCGAAATGGTTCGTTATTAAGAAACATTCCCAGTCATCCCCTGTACTTTGGAGGTGAAATTCGACCAATATTTTCACTAGACCATGATGGTATATGGTTTTTCCTATGCATTTAACTTTTTTCTGAACATTTGTAGCCATTTTCCTTAGGCTATTCAAGAGAAAATAAGGGAGGCTCATCTAATGATCCTCTAGGAAGTGCATCATCATTCTAACATGATAAAGGTACATTTGTCCAAACCTACCCTCACAAGTGATAAACTTCTGAAGCATAAGAAATAAGTTTCTCCATTTATTTTTAAAAGCAGAGCTTGGAATACCTTTTTTGTAGATCATTATGTCCATGTTTGGATTCTTGAGGAAAACCCTCCAGTCCTCGCTATCAATCCCTCTATTTTTAAACCATTTTTCTCCATGCCTTGGAAACTCGGTGGCCTCAACAATCATAGTCTATGTTACTGTGAGCTTTATGTCCCCAATTTCGACCTGCATTCCATCAAAGGAATGTGCAAATGTCTTGGTTACCTCTTTGTGGAAACCACTAAACTTCTCAATGAACTGAAGCCCTTGTCTTCTTTGCAGTAGCTCCCTAGTTTGTGGGTACCCCTCTAGGAATTGATTCCCTGCTGGCTTAGTTCGAACAATTACCCCCATGCTAAAGGATGCTTTGCCTCAAAGATTGGTTATCTTGATAGGAAAATGGGACTAGTTGGGTTTGCTGGCTGGCAGAAAGATGGTGTGGAGAGGAGTGTAGGAATAGGGAAGAATGGATGGGTTATCAAGAGGATTATGAAACTGGATTCTACCATTAGGTGCATTCAAACTTATGATTTGGTAATTAATTTGGCACAAGGTCATGACATGACCTTTAGAGTGGTGGCATATGATATTTCGTTAGACGGCCATTACCCTTAGGTTATAATGATTTCACTTTAGTACTATATTTCCTTACTCATACATGCTATATATCTTTCCCTATTGTTAAATTAAACCAACAAATACCTTTAATTTTCTATTGCTAACCTTATTTGCTCTCCTTTGATCTTATGCAGGTGCATCATTGTCAACTATCCTTTAATCCAGATCATCAAGCATTCTTGTAGAATTCAAAATTATTAGGATGCAAAAATTTGTTGCGAAAACTTGTCCAAGCTACAGAAAGTTGGACGAGCTGCGGAAAGTTGTTGTTTCTATAGATTAAGAGAAAGAAAACTTTAGTAGATGAGCTTTGGATATATATATATATATATATATATATATATATATATATATATATATATATATATATATATATATATATATATATATATATATATATATATATATATATATATATATATATATATATATATATATATATATATATATATATATATATATATATATATATATATATATTTGAAAAGAAAATTTGAAGTGCCAATAAATTGGTTTTCACTTTAAATTTTCTGTATAAACATGCCAACAACATGTTGGTTTTCATGTTTATACAATTTTATTATTATTGTTTTTTTTCATATTATTATATGTGTATATATAGATATATATTGAAGGAACAAACTGAATGAAAATTTCTAAGGTGGAAAATAAGAAGAATTCTTCTTGACCATCTTTAGCTCTGAATTATCCTGAAATATTTTGACAAATTCCTCTCTCGTTAATGATTTCTGGTAAAGCTTGATTCAATGTCCATTTACTAATAAAGGAGTTCTTTCTTCATCAATAGTCCTAATTCTAACTGCACCATTATCAAAGATATTCTCAACCTCATAAGGTCCAAGCCAATGGGTTTGGAATTTCCCTTGAAATTTTTTGAATTTTGAATCAAAGAGCAATGCCCAATCTCCCTTATGAAACTTCTTTTCTTTAACGTACTTATCATGCCATCTTGACCTCTGTTGTTGCACTAAGCTAGTCCTCTGAAAGGCTTCTTGTCTAATCTCATCGAGCTCATTTAATTGTGTCATCCTTTACTTCTGGGCTTCTGACAAGTCAAGATCTAACTGGACTACTGTCTTATAGGTCTTGATCTGGAACTCTATTGGAAGAGAGACTTGATTCCCATAAACAAGTTCATAGGAGTATGTGATGTAGTGTTCTTCCACGTAGTCTTATAGGTCCATAAGGCTTCTGGAAGTTTTCCACCCAGTCTTTCCCGTGTAGATGTACAGTCTTTGTAAGGATAGCTTCAATCACTTTATTTGCGGACTCAACTTGTCCATTGGCTTGTGGATGATATGGAGTTGGCTTCCAATGTTTTATCTTGTATTGATCCACAAGCTTCTGCACTAGTCTGGATGTGAACTTTGTCCCTTGATTTGTTACGATTTCTCTTAGCACACCAAAATGAGTAAAAATATCCTCAAAAGTAAATGAAACTATAGTATTTTTAGTAGCAAAAGGAAGTGCTTTAGCTTCTACCCATTTAGTGACATAATCAGTACATACCAAAATATACTTCTTTTTCTTTGAAGGTGGGCTGATTGGTCCAACAAAATCAGTGCCCATTTTTCAAATGGTGTAATAAGTACCTGTGATTGTAATGGAATCTCATTTGAGGGAGTAGGTTTTCCCATTCTCTGACAACTGTCGCATCTCTTAACATATTTCTTGGTGTCCTTAAAAATGGAAGACCAATAATATCCTAAAGGCCAGATTTTGTAAGCGGTTCTCTTGTCAGAAAAACGTCCTCCACATGGCTCATTGTGACAAGCTTTTAGTATCTCCAGTATTTTGTCCTCCCGAACACATCTTCTGATGATGAGGTCTGGTCCTGTCTTATACAATTCCTCATTTATCCATTAGTAGGATGTACAATTGTGGACTGTTCTTCTTTTTTCTCTAGGAGTTAAATGAAATGGAATTTTTTCTGTGGCCAAATAGTTAGTAATATCAGCATACCAAGTTGATTTAGTAGATACTGTAAAAAGGTATTCATCAAGAAATTTCTCTTCTACGGGTCGATCATCGTTTTCATTTTGTATTCTAGATAGAATTCGACAATTGTGTTTTGTTTTCTTGACCTATCTAGAATGGTTATGTTAAATTCTTGTAAAAGTAGGAGCCATCTGGTTATTCTTCCGTTAGTGACTGGTTTATTCATTAGGTATCTAATGGCAGAATGGTCTGTGTGGACAAAAGTTTCGTACCCAGTTATATAATGTTTGAATTTATTGATGGCATGAATCACGACTAAGAACTCCTTCTTGGTTACAGTATAATTTAACTCTACAGGGGTTAAATTTTTACTGGTATAATAAATGGCACAAGGAGTGAGGTATTTTTGTCCCAAAACAGCTCCTAAGGCTGAATCTAAAGCATCTGTTGAGATATGGAAAGGAAATTTCCAGTTAGGTCCTTTTAAGATGGGTGCTTCAGAAATTATCTTTTTCAATGTTTCAAAGGAAATTTGACATTCAGAATCCCAACTGAATTCACAGTCTTTTGTGAGTAATTTAAAGAGTGGGGATGCAATTTTTGTGAAGTTTTCTATAAATCTTCTATAGTATCCATTAAAACCGAGAAAAATTCTAACATCCTTTTGACAACTTGGCATTGATAACTTGGAAATGACTTCCACCTTAGATGATTCTACCTTAATTCCATCTCCAGAAATATGGTGACCTAAAACAATTCCTTCGTTAAACATCATGAAACATTTTTCATGGCTTAATGAGAGGTTTGTTTTTTGACATCTTATTAAGACATTCTCTAGGTTCCCTAGTGCTTCATTGAAAGAATCCCCATAGACTGTGAAATCATCCATGTATATCTCCACACAATCATGGATAAGGTTAGAGAAAATGCTAAGAACTACCCTTTGGAATGTTGCGAGAGCATTACATAACCCAAAGGGAAGTACTCGGTAAGCATAAGTTCCCCATGACAAGTGAATGTGGTTTTATCCTAATCTTCACGGGCCACCTAAATCTGGTTGTATCCACTGAACCTGTCCAAGAAGGAAAAATATTTTTCCCATGCTAAAGTATCTAATACCTGGTCTATGAAATGTAGTAGAAAGTGGTGTTTTAGTGTTTCTTTATTCAATTCCTTATAGTCGCTTAATACTCTCCATTTTCCATTCTTTTTATGGACGATTACTAGGGGTGAAACCCGCTGACTGTCAGATATTGGATAAATGAAATTTCCATTTAATAATTTATGCAATTCTTCCTTAACAACTTTTAGATTTGGGTTCATTCTTCATTGAGGTTGTCTTGCAAATTTTTCAATGTAGATATGATGTATGCAAGTTTTAGTATCAATCCCTCTCATGTCAATATATTCCCATGCAAAAGCAGAAGAATGCTTTTGTAAAATTTCTATCAATTGTTTCTTTTGAATGTCTTCCAAGTTTTCATTGATATTTAAGGTTTTTCCTGGAAAGTTTTCTATCGAGGAATTCCCAAATTTTTCCATGGACAAAAATGATACTTGTTTAGAGAAGAGATATTCATTTTGACTACACTCATAATGTGAGGAAGATTCATTATTTTCTAGCAGCTTTAAAAGTTTGTCTTCCTATTTTACTAGTTCAGTGACAAAAATAGGTTGTATGTCTTCTCCATCTTCTATCCATTCTTCACTTTCTATATCTATTTTTGTTCTTGCAGGGGGGCTATAATGTAAATTGTTTGTAGAATTTCCATCTGAGATAAACATATCATATGACCTACAGCCGATGAAATCATCTATTGTAGCCAACCAAGGTCTTCCTAGAATTAAGGGATGTCCTCCTAGATTGTTCTTGGGTGTTAAGACCATGAAATCAATAGGATATTCCCAAGAATCTAAGGATACACAAACATCCTCTAACACACCATATGGTTTAATAACATATCTATCTGCTAATTGTAACAAAGTTGGTGTGTATTGAATATTAGGAAGCCTAAGTGTGTCCATAATTTGTTTGCTCATTATGTTTATGGCTACCCCTAGGTCAATCAATGTGTTTGGTATTTCAGTTCCATTGATGTGAATTTTTACAATGGGGCTTCCTGGGTCTAGATATTTTTGGATTGTCATCTTCCCCATCATAATGTCTACAATTTTTCCAACTAACTAAATTCTTTTTATATCTTTTCTTCTTCTTCCTGATCGTTGTGTACTTAATTCCTTAATTGTTTTTACAAAAATTGGTATTTCTTTTATGGCTTGCAATAAAGGAATCTTAATACAAACATTTCTCAATTCATCCATCATATTATAATCAAGCAAGATAATTTGTTTCTCTACTCCTTCATCGATTTTCAACCTTTCTTAGAATTTCCTCTGTTTGTCTAGTTTCTTTTTGAGGGAGAGAGGTCTCTTCTTCTTCTAATTGATTCTTATGTTTTTGAAGATCTGATTTTGTTTTTTGAATGACAATAGGAGGTTTTTTTGGTAATACCCTTCCATACCTTAATTGAACATTATTTAGGTCTAGTGGGGTTATTACATAAGTTTGAGGATTCTGACCCTCCATGTTGTATACTGGTTGTTATGGTACTTTATTATTAGGATTTGGAAGTGGTTGAGCGGGTAATTGATTTTATTTTTGTGGAAATGGTAGGGAAAGTTGCGAGTTTTGACTCTATACTGGGACTTGTGGCAATTGATTGGTTTGAGGAATTTGATTGGATGGGGTTAAGAATTGTGGTGGAATGTAGGATGGCAAGTATTGTTGATATTGAGCATAGGCTCCATAGGGATTTTTCCATCCTTGATTCCAAGGTTATGATTGTGCCAAAGCCCAAGGTTGCCAAGCTGAATTCCAATTACTTTGTGAAGATTGGGAAAATTTTCGTGGTCTATATCCTTGTGGTTCATTTGGTAGGGGGTTTTTCCATGGTCTTTTAGCTAAAACGTAGAGAGGGTCTACTGGTTATGAGATTCCTTCATCATTGAATACAACCTTGAGACTTGGTAAGGATGGACATTCCTTTGTATCATGATTATCTGCACATATGACACAGATTTCTATGACTTTTGAGTCTAAGGGACATTCTCTCAGAGCATGTTTCTTCCGACATTTGGGACAGAAGATAGATAATGCAAGATTTTCATAATTTTGCTTGTTTTGTATTTTAAGGGTGTCTATTTTTTCACCTAAGCTCACTAAAATATCTGTTTTAAAGGTGTCAACTAGGTTTCCTAGTTCTGCCCTACTAACTATCCCAGTTGCAGACTTATTTATTATTGATAAGAGAGGGTCTCTAGGACTCTTTCCAACTCTTGCTTTTCCACTTTAGATATGTACACATAAATCACGAATATCTGCAAATGGTAGTTGGGAAATATCTCCTTTTCCTGTTAGGTTAAGTAGATCAATCCATTCATCTTTAACAGCTCTGAGTAAAAGAGATTTTAAGGTTTCTTCATCCAAATTATCCAATTTTTCTCTTATAACATTACAAACAAATCATTCTACCAAGTCTTCAAGATTCTCATCTTCTTTCTGTGTCATTTTGAAGACTTCATCTTTCAGGTTACTAGGCATACAATAGTCTTTGTACTTGCCCAAGAAAGCCTGCTTCATCTATACCCATTTTGTTATGGAATGCACTCCTAGACTCATGAACCATTTTAATGCTAAGTCTTTTAACATGGCAGGGAATAATTTCAACTTTTGAGCATCATGCAGATAGTCATATGATCTGCATAATACTTCAAATTCGAAGAGAAATTTCTATGGATCTTCGTTTCTTTTCCCATGGAAATTAGGAAGAATTGAGGGTGATATATTTTTCATTGTGAGAGTTGTATCTTCCATCAAGAATAGGGAATACCGAAGGATCTTGATTCCCCCTGCCTCTACCCGCTCCTTTACCTCTACCTCTTCCTCTTCCTCTGCCTCCAATCCTATCCTCTTCACCATGGACATTATGTAGTTCTCCTTCTTCTTCAACCATGATAGATTCTTCGGAGCTAAGATAGTGTTCTTCTAATCTTTTTGGTTCCTCTATCAATGGTTGTTCAGAATAAGTTTCCAATCCCTCCTCTTCACTAGGAATTTCTAATTCTTCTCCCATGATTTGTTCACTAGTGGGGGACAGAAAGATTACTCCTGTGGTTGGGGATGTAGGATTTTCTTCAATTACAGCTTTAGTAGAGGAAGTAGGTGAAGTTTTGGATTGAATCTTTGATCTAGAAACTTCAGGAAGTCTTTGTCGACCCCTAAATGGAATTTGGATTTGAGTAGGTGGTGTTGAATGTCGAAATTGTGGTGGAGTGAGTGGATTTGTGGGAATTAAACTTCTTCCTCGTCCTACAAATCTACCCCTAGAGTCTCTATCCCTACGCATGTCATGTTTTTAAATTAATGATGGTTTTGTTTGTTGTTGTTTTTTTTTACTTCTAATTATACTTCCCTAGCAATGGCACCAAAATGTTTGGTCAATTCAATGTCCTTGAATTGGCAATCATAAATTGTCAACCAGGGTGCATAGATTGATGAAGTATAGGTGCACAATATGTGCTTAGAAGTTGTTTTAGTAGGTTGTTATGTATTTGTCAACGTCTAATCTTAAGATGGGCGTGATGTTTGTCAATTGTAATTTTTAAGGATGTTGATTAAGTTTCCTAGGAATTGATCTCTATTCAATCAGTTTGTGGATGATGTGAGGGTGATTTTACTTATGTTAGATTCTTGGGATTTGATTTTAAGTCTCTTTGCTACAGCTCCTAATTCTCTAAGTGAAAAATGGAACCTTACTCTAGCAGCTATGAAGTAATACTATTGAACTCAATTGTTTTAGGAGAGGTCTTCTCACTTGTTCAATTTCTCCTCAAACAAATTAATCCAAGCAACATCTATGAATTGAACACACTTCAATTATGCTGGATAATAAGCAAAGGAAATAACTATGTAGTACCAGGTATGAAGCAAAGTAAACAATAGTCTAATCTAGCTATAAAGCAAAGTAGAGTTCTTATGTAGATAACAATTCGAAATCATTATACATCATGATCACACAAAATAGAGCAATTAAGTAATTGAAGGAAATCAGATTGTATTTGATTAAAACCTGCCATTTTTTGTAGGGGCCCTCCACATAACAGTTCAAAGCTTCAAATCAATACAATTCTTGCACAAAAAAACAAAATTCATTCACACAAAAGTCACAAATTGTTCACAAAACATGTCATTCAGTGCACACCCAAATAACAGTGCGGTCATTAGCTTTATAGCATGTCTCTTTCATAACTATATGAGGATCCTAAGCCTAATATATCTTAACCCTATCTAATATTATATAGTGAAACCATCATTTTTCTATTTCAAAAGAAAAATGATAAGGTTTCAGCTGATCTCAGGCTCTGTTCTGCGTTAATCTGGCAGTTGACTCGAAGTTTGACCACAATCTCCTGTGCCTCTTTTAGAAAATAGCTTCAAGTGGATAGGAAGGTATCCATGAGGGAGTCATCTTCTATCCATCTACACCTTTCATTGCTGAATTGGAACTCTGGAACCTCGTGAACAATGAAGGAAACTACAGAATCCTAGTCTAGCTGTGGAAACAGGCTGATTCGGTAGCTAATTACAACTTTAATTAAAACAATAGGGTATATAGCTGAATATGAACAATAAAACATACTAATGTACCTTCATTAAACCTTGTAGATGTGGCTTTATTAAGTGGTAAATATATATGAAAAAGAGAGGATTATTGGGCAAAAGGATGTCATGGTAAAACAATATTCAGACTCTACAGGCTGCATTCAAAAGGGAGGTGCTGGAAAAATAATGCTTGCAGGCCTTGGACTGGGTACTGCATGCTATGATCGCAAGATGGTGAGGTACGTACAAAGGAAGCTTTAATGATTGGCGTGAATGTAGGATAATGATGCGAGTACAATTTGGGAAGCCTAAGGTGCGACTGACAGACAAGTATGATGGGCAGGATGATCCGCGTGCGCATCTGGCCAAGTGGATGCATGCCTATGGAGAAAAGCCACAACCTGAGTGGGTGCACCTGTTCTGTCATACCCTAGATGTTATACCAATGAACTGGTATATAGAAACAGAGCTCCGCCATGGGATAGGTGAATGGGATATCTTGCGCGAAGGGTTCATGATGACCTTCAGTTTTGAGGATGGGTGGGACAGTATTGATGAAGCGCTACAAGAGGTAAAAGCAACCATCTTTAGGATACCACAAGAGCCAGTAGACTTGATTCAGCCTGAATGGGCTACTCAGTTGAGTCACACACTAGAATGTTATAATGTAACTGCTAAAGAGGAGGATGAGGATCTACGAAATATTAACATTCCAGAAATAGAAGGCCACTGCAAGGTTCATGGACAACAGATTGAGAACCTTGATATAATCGCACTAGTGAAAACTAAGTAGGTAAACATTGGTATGGAGGAAAAACCCAAATTTGCGAAGATCAGAGACTACTGGGACGATGCGACGATGGATAAGGTTGCTAAATTACTCTGCGAATATCAGGACTTATTCCCGACCAATTTTATGAATTTGAAAGGAATAATCGGAGATCTAGGATTGATGAAGATCACGTTAAAACCCGATGTGAAGCCATTTAAGCAGAAAACTTACTGCTTAAATCCAAAATACAAGGAGAAAATCTGCATAGAACTAGACAAAATGCTCACAGCAGACATCTTTGAGCCTGTGGAAGAATCCGATTGGGTAAGGCCAATGGTGGTACAAGAGAAGAAGCAGAAGGATGAGATGAGGATATGTGTGGTTCTCAGAAAATTGAATGATGCTTGTGTCCATGATCCATTCCCAACTCCATTCACGGATGAAGTGTTGGACAATGTAGGAGGTCAGGAATCATATTCTTTCACTGATGGGTTCTTAGGGTACCACCAGATCAAAATCGTGCTAGAGGACAAGAGCAAGACAACCTTCATTACTGAGTGGGGTTTCTTTCAATATACTGTCATGCCATTTGGGTTGAAGAATTCCCCTACTATCTTTTAGTGCATGGTTTTTACGGCATTCAAGGAATATATTCATAAGATATTGGAGGTCTATTTTGATGACTGGACTGTATTTGGGCTGGTTAAGTGCCATGTAGCGAGCTAGCGCTTAATGCTGGATAGCTATCAAAGATACCAAATCGTGCTCAACCTCAAGAAGCGTCCATTCCTTGTTCCTTTTGGGAACCTATTGGGGCATGTGGTTTGCAGACAAGGGATGATGGTAGACCCCGCGAAGATCACGGTGATTCTGAACTTGGAAGCGCCAAGAAGTGTGAAACAGTTGCACACCACTCTGGACATATGGGATATTATAGAAAATTTATCAAAGGCTATGCCCAGATCACCATGCCGATCAAAAACTTGTTGAAGAAGGATGTCACATTCTGTTGGAATGATGACTGTAAGAAAAGCCTAGATATATTGAAAGAAAATATGGTTACTATGCTGATTCTAGTCTTCCTAAACTGGAAGAAAGAGTTCCATGTACATGTCAACGCATCGTGTATAGCACTGGGGGTAGTACTGATGCAGGATGGTAGAGAAGGCTTGGATCACCCTATCACATTCGCAAGTCATAGATTATCCAAAGCAGAGAAGAATTATTCCACCACTTAGCACGAGGGACTAGCTATGGTATATGCACTCCAGAAGTATCGACACTACTTGCTAGGAGGCCACTTTAAGATGTATACAGATCACTCTGTGCTAAAGTACCTGGTCAATAAGCTTGTGTTGGGGGGCGCATTTGTAGATGGCTCTTATTGTTCCAAGAATACAATTTTGAAGTTGTTGTGAAGCTTGGACGATTGAACACAGGACCAGATCACCTATCACACATCGAGATAGGGGAGGAACCTACTAGTTTGGAGGAAGGATTACTTGACGCGCAACTCCTTGCTGTGCACATAGAGGATAGAAATTTTGAAGATATAATACACTTTATAACAATTGGAACTACACCGAAAGGATACTCTATCTAGCAAAAGAAGGAATTAGTGGTGCACACAACATATTTCTCTGTTATTGTTGGGCATCTATAAAAGATGGGGAATGATGAAATACTAATAAGGTATGTACTTGAATTTGAATGAAGCAGCATCTTCGCGGATGCTCATGGGGATGCCTCGGGAGGAAATTATGTGGGAAGAGCAACCACGCAGAAGATTCTACGTGCAGGGTTGTGGTGGCCAACCCTTCATCAGGATTCAAAAGAATATTGCAAGGCATGTGATGTATGCCAGCGGACAGGAAGGCCATTGTAGAGGAATGAAATGCCTTTGAATCTACAAATGATGTTACAACCTTTCAAAAAGTGGGCAATAGATTTTGTAAGACCTATTAAACCTCAAGGAAAGATTGGTGCAAGGTATATTATCACTGTGACAGAGTATCTGACTCGTTGGGTAGAAGCGCAGTCAGTGAAGGATTGTACAGGCATGACTACCACGAAGTTTCTATTTTAACATGTACTGACACAATTTGCGTGTCCGAAGATCTTGATGAGTGATTGCGGTACACACTTCTTGAATGAGACGATCAACGCACTAACAAAAGAGTTTCAGGTGTATCACCAAAAGAGCACATTGTATCACCCACAAGCTAACGGGACAGTAGAAGCATTCAACAAGGTACTGGAAATTGCGCTGACCAAGGTATGCAATGCACAACGAAGTGATTGGGACCTATGCATACCTGTAGTGTTATGGGCTTATTGAACAACATGCAAGAAACTGACGGGAAAAACACTTTTTAGGCTTGTCTATCGAGTGGAAGCTGTAATTCCTATGGAATATATCATGCCTAGTCTATGCATAGCAACACTCATAGGTATGAAAAATGACGAAGCCCTAAAGGAGAGGTTCACGTAGCTGGAAGAGCTCGAAGAAGAATTATTTTTGGCTAGATTCCACCAACAGGACCAAAAGCAGCGCAAAAAGGCATGGCACGACTGACACATCAAGCTGCACACATTCAAGGTAAATGATATAGTTTTGTTGTATGATAGTAAGTTTGATAAATTCCCAGGGAAATTCAGAATGCACTGGTTAGGGCCGTATATTATTAAGGATATTACAGATGGTGGCACAGTACAGTTGGTAAAGTTGAATGGTGATCCCTTCCCAGGAAAAGTGAATGGTAGTCATTTGAAGCCATACACAAGTGGCTCGACCACCTGACTAGCCAACCGAAGCATAGTCTTAGTGCTCCAGGTAGCTGAAAGGAGGCGCGGGACTATAAACTAATCTACCCAAGAACTGCGCGATGTCAGGACTGCGTGCAATAGTGAAGTGTCATAGGGTCCGCGACAACGCAAAGACAGTTGAACTGGCACAGTGGTCTACCAGAAAGTGACCATTACAGTCACTATTCATGATGTGATACTTGGTTTGAGGTGAAATGGAGCGGGCGATAGGCATTTGAGGTGAACTTTATGGGTTATATTCTTAAAAATTTTCCACCAATCTAGCATTAATGGACCAAATGTGGGGGGAACAGCCGAATTCAAATTCAAAAGGTGCTATAAATTACAAGTGGTTGTCCAGCAAACAACACTTTGGAATTTGAGAACCGAGGTGTTGCACGCTCAGGTATTCATGAATTGAGAATTATTTCATATTTTGAAAGTGAATTCGTTGTTTGAGCAATTACCAGAGACATTGAGAGAACTATGGAATAGCACTATGTCAGCACCCAAAGAAGCCATGGACACAAGAGTAGTGATAGCTAAGGTAGCCGCATAGAAAATTACGGAAGTAGAAGTCCCAGAGAGCATCGTAATAATCTCTAAGGTCCCTAAGTCACCACACACGTGGACACCTAAGAAGGACAAGCAGGCCATGATACCAGTGTGTGTCTCACCCTGAAATCCACTAAGGACGAAGCTCACACTAGAGGGAAAGGGGAAGGCCATTAATTTGGAGGCCGATGAGGAGGAAGAGTTTGAAGAAATCCTGGTGGAGGAGGAGGATGTAGAGATGGAAGTCGAAACCTAGGGCGTGGACCCTATCACCAGGCTGCCAGAATATGTTCCTCTGTGAAAGGGTAAAGCTAAGGTTCCAAAGGATATAGATGAGAGAAAGAGCTCTCTACAAACTCCCCTGCTCCCAGATGATATTGTGTTTGAAGGAGCACACTTGGGATAGGTTCCCGTGCTAAAATTTGAATATTGGGACCTCACGGACCATGAGAAGTTCCTGCATTTAGCGACTGAGAAGCTAATGCACCAAAAGATAGATGCACCGGCTCGAATGATAGATTTGGAGCCGTGCAAATGGCTTAGAGGTGTTGAGAAAGTAGGGTTGCTAAACCTGCTCTAGGTGCCACATTACCACCATGCCCCAGTGACCATTTTTGTTATTAGGCAGCTGCTTTGCTTGGTGCATGATGGGTGCTTATGGCTGGAGGAGCCCATCCCCATCACAAAACATCTAATTCACCAAATTACATGGCTACCTTGTACAGGGGAGCACCCAACAAATATTTCAGATGGAAGAAGTAGCGACTTGGCCCTCGTGGAGGTAATGAAAAATAAGTTTAAGTTAGAAAAGAAGAAGCGAGGGTATGCCATCTCCAACATCAACAACCTTGCAATCAAGGTTGCGACACAGATTTTAGCAGGAAAGGTGATGTGAAAGTGTCATGCGGATGAGGTGCTCACGCCAGTGGTTGCACTATCAGCACAATGCGCAGAAGGGGTCTAGTTCAACTAGGCAAACTATCTATGTGGTGAGTTCCTTACGAACTACCACAAGACACAGGAGCAGGGAAAAACATTTCATTACACATGGATCCTGTTGTCAATAGTACCGGTGGCATGGGAGTTGCCCAAAGATAGCTAGTTCCCATCGATCACGTAAGACCTTCTAGAGGCAGTGAAGTGCGCTTCAGTGTGGGTGACCACGGATGCGCAGAGGATAAAGGAGAGCAAGATATTTTGGGTGCTTATGGAGATGAGCATTTGGATGGGGATCAATCGCAAGCTATAGTTATCACCCACAGTCTAAAACAATATATAGAGCTTTGTCGAATTCAAATAAGACTTTCACCATGTCTTCATCAGGGCACAAAAGGACCCTATGAAGACGTGGCATGAGTTACCATACTTGGTGACCGATGATGTAATTTTCACGGTCCTTGAGTCTTGGCCGCTGGAGTGGTGCACTCCAGCTGACTCCTCGATGGAAGCTGAGAAGTTCACTACACAGCGATAGAAGGAAGAGACAAAACTGTGGATGGAAAAGCTAGTAGAAAAGCGTAGGATGGAAGAAGTAACGGCTAAGGCCTTGGCGGCACGCGACTCTGCGAAGTTGGTAGAGCAGCAGAAAACCTCAGAAGGAGAGTGTGAAGGATAGAAGTCACCTTCACTCGAACCAAAGACCGATACTGAAAAAGGTGGCGTTGACCCACAGACGATGTCCACCCAGCTAAAACGTCTGTGACCATGAGAGCAAGTAGGTTTGTGAAAGAAAATGAAGGCCTTGAAGACAACTTTCGACCCTATCACCCTTACTGAAGGGGACTTACACGATATCATAAAAATGGTGAGGGATGTCACCACGGAGACCCTCCAGTAGTTTGAGGATCAACACCAGTTGGTATTGGGGGCTCTCCAGACACAAATATAGGAGTTTCAAGTGTGCACTCCACAGGCTAGCACAATGTCCACCAGCTTCGCAGTCGGCACTTCAGCTGTCAAGGAAATGTTGCACGCCAAGATGACCAACACAATAGTGCTACCAGATGGAGCACTCATTACAGAGAATGAGGCTGACAGGCCTATGGTCAGTAATTTGAAAGGGGTCAGGTTAAACATGGTTGTGCTCCCTTGGGAGATGCTCTATCTTTTGCAGGATGGAGTCACCGCAGAACTTCAGGCCAGAGAGAGTCGCGCTCTACAGGTAATGAGCGAGCAATGCATCAACATTGAGCAGTTGAACCTATAGCAAAACGAGGCAGTAGAGCAGAACAAACAGATAGTGCAAGTTCTAGAGGAAGCCTACCAGATGGTCCCAGACTTGGACATCCAAGCAACGGAACCAGTGGAGGCGCACATCTGAAAGTTATCCACAGGGGTGCATGATGCAAGAGTAGAAATGGCCAGGGTTAAGCTGGAGCTGAACTTGTAGATAGAAGAACTGTAGTTGAAGGATCAACCATCAACCCCACCGAAGGTCAGAGAACAATGCACCACCCTGGTCACAATAGCAATGGAGGCAGTTGACAGTGTAGTGACAGACTGCATGAAGTTGTTCGAACAATCATTCGAGGTCCTTACCACCCTGTAGGAGGACCTGAACATAGAGTGCCTAGATACAGAGATGTGTGAGCTACAACAAAGATACAATAAGATAAAAGGGACCACACATATGGTTTCCCTTACACAGAGGCTTGCAAGGATGCAATAAGCAATGGTGCTCAAGGAGCAGGTGGATGCCGCTTGGCATAAAGAGGTAGTTTTGAAAGCGCACATACAGCCATGGATCGATGAGGCTTATAAAATTATAGCCTTCATTGAAGAAAAACTCGCACAACTGAAATCCACTCAAGAGAGGATTCAGGGCAGTAGCTCACCAACAATGGTCACCGAACAACATGTAGAGGAAGTTTAGCAAGCAGCTGCTCAGTGCACTGCTGAACTTGCAGCGATCCAGTCAAAGTTGGGAAGTCTTTGCACTAAGATGTCCACACCTGCAAAGTGACTTGATGGTGAGTCACGATGTTTGTGTTGGGGGCCTATTGGGCGTAGGATTCCCTAAGGGCAATTTTGGGGCTAAGAGCCTAGATTTTGGCCCAACTTTGTAATTACAATGTAAAGACTCTGCATTTTGTGGGCATGGAGCATGTAGTTGTTAGAGAGTCATTGGGTTGTTCACCCTTGTTTTGATAATGTAATGTTGGCTATAGAACTATATAAATGGAGTGAAGCTCTAAGTAGTCAAAGTCATCTAATCGAATCTAATCAAAGATAAAATAATGAAGATGTATGCGAGATAGCTCTGAAGTGTAAAGTCTAGTTTTGGGTCATAGCGTAGGAAGAGGCTCTGCAACTGAGTGTGCAGAGGCCTAGTAGTCTATAGCTGAGTCCACAGACCACTGCAGTTGAGTGCGCAGGGTGAGTCAAATCTAAAATCATCTGGAAGTATTAATAAAGAGAAGTTTCTATCAATTTTGCATCTTTACTTCCTGTTTTATGCATCTATTATATTGGGTATGAATTTCACTTCTAATGCTTATATGATGTGTGAATGTGTATAACTGTATTGGTTAAGTGAACATCAGTGAGAGTATCTATTTACACTAAGATAATTAAGATATGTTAATAAGATAAGTAATATACTTGGCATAGTTTGGAAAACATCACAGTTCACTAGTAGCACGAAAGCATCTCAGCCCCAGATTAGGGCTGTGTGAAGGTCCATTGTAATGGATCGCGAAGGTGCTGAAGGTTAGAACAAGGCGTGAAGCAACCTATGCAAAGGTAGGTCTAGTTGGAATAAACCGACATCACATCCATCTCAAGGGTGCGAAAACTTGGTTCCAGCATCCCCCCATACTGCTTCAGGTGAGACTTCAGTCTGCGCTCCGCGAGTTAATGCTGAAAGGGCCAGTAGTGTAGGGATTTGTTTGGCTACTTAACTTTGAACCTAGGTCAAGCCCCCATAAGACAACAGAGGTGTTGTTGCTCCTATCCTTCCACAGCCTATAAGTTTGATGCCACAACAATTAGAGGAAAAAACAGAAAAAGGGCTTTGTTATAGTTGTGATAGCAAATACACTAAAGGTCATAAGTGTGCTGATAAGAAATTATTCTACATATACTGTGAACAGGAGGAAGAAAAGGAACAAGAAACATCAAAAGAGGAGGATATAGACTAGGAACCAACCCCACAGAAAGAAAAAATGAATCTCACCATATCTTGTAATGCATTAGTAGGGATTAAGACTCCTCAAACTCTCAAGATAGAAGGATATATCAAGAAGAAAAAAGTAATAATGTTGATTGATTCAAGTAGTACCCAAAATTCTATTCATTGTAAGATAGCCAAGGAATTGAATTTCTTCCTATATCTAATGCTATAGTTTCAAGTGATGGTTGCAAATAGAGGGACTATAAATTGCTCTGGAAAGTCCCATAATATAAAGCTAACCATGGGGGAATATTATTAATAATATTATTATTGTTATTTAGGCTCTTATTATGGCCCTTACATTATTATTGTTACGTAGACTCCCTTGTTACAACTAAAACAAAGGGTTGATATATTTTCTTCAAAAATTATTCTATTTACATTTGAATTGGAGTAAAGTAGGTATAAGCTCCTCCTATAGATTACTTTCCAAATAAAGTAGTCTTGTGTGGGATCAATACTTGTAGAACTATTGTTAATGAGGCCCACCCCACTTGCATTATGCCTATGTCATGTTGGAGAGGTACTTTAAAATAAATTTGTCTAGTACCATGTTGAAGAACTTTGATGACCACACATTCAAGCCTCATGGAATCATTGCCTCCATTACTATGGATTTAGGTGTAAATACTATTTCAATTAATGTTAAGGTCATTGATGCCCCATTAGATTTTAATAATTTTTGTGGGTGAAGTTGGTTTTATGTAATGATGGGTATATTTTCCGGATTATAGGGATAACAATGGCATGAAAAATATGTTCTTTAGTGGCTCCTTGAGTACTTATGAGAGTTTTCGGGTGGGGATGTTTAAGGATTCATCACTCATGGGCACCTTTACCCTACTAGTCCCATTTACCACATAAATTATTGTTCCCATTTAATGGTTTCTTTAGGTACTTTATTTCCTGAAGGTTCTCCTCATCCTGGGTTATTCCTACTTCTTTAGAAGCTAAGACATTTGGAACATATATGCCACTTAGTTTGTCAAATATTTCCTACCATGTGATCTAGTCATCATCTGTTGACACTTATTAGGAAATCCAATAGGATTTGGAGCTTGATCAATATTCCTTTCCCATATGAGCTATCACTCCACCCAATTCACATGACTTCCTAGATACTAAGCTACCTTTAAATGAGGCCATCGTAGAGGTCATGCCTTAAGTTGATAGGCCTAGTAGGATATGCATGATTATGCATCTTTTGTTCTTGATTTTGAAAGGTTGAAGGATGACATAAAAACCCTTTTTTCTTTTAATAATGTCAAGTGGTACCAATTTCCCATTATCACACATGATTTTATTTGGGAAGGGAACTTAGAAAAAACATCAAAAACCATGCCCATCAACATTTCAGTTGAACCAAGTGTCATGGAAACATCCTAATAGGTGTATACTATTATTCTCAATATGTATAACTCTACACTTCCTTATTCAAATAATTTCCCAACTTTTTTCTTGTATTTATGAAGAGATGTTTGACATCAAAACCCATATTTTCATGCATGAAATCATAATGTATGATGGATACAAGATTATTTGGAAAATTTTATGACCAATTAATCGCAAGAGAGAATCTTCTATCTAGGTTGAGGTTGGAAAAATTATTCATGTTGAATTTATATATCTAGTTCCCTTAATTAAATGTATCCAATCTTGTTCCAGTCACCAAAAAATGGGGCACCATCATCGTTTGTGTCAATTATATGGATTTAAGCAAGAGGCTTATGAAAAGGATAATTATCCTATAACATTCACTAATTATATTATCATTGAATGTGTCAGAAGTAAGATATTCTCATTTATGATGGATTCTCTATTTATTATCACATCCAGATCAATCTAGAAGATCAACACAAGGCTACCTTCATTTGTCATTGGGGCATGTTTACTTAGAGGAAGCTTCCATTTGGTCTTAAAATTGTTTAGGTGACTTTCTAATGGGTCATGCCATTTACTTTTCATGACATCAAACATATAGTTTAGGCAAACCTAGATGACTTGGGTGTTTAATATAAATGGCATGAATATTATCCTTGGCATATGCAAGTTATTTTTATTTGATGTTGATACAATAATATCCATTTTGAACCTAAATAAGTGCATATTTTGTGTAAATTTTGGGAAATTACTAAGCTTCACTATGTATAAGTTGAGGATCATGGTTGATCCCTTAAAGGTTGAGGTGATTTTCCAATTTCCTTATTCATGTACTATAAACCAACTTCAAATTTTGAAGGGAAGTAATTTTTTTTATTAAGGTTTATTATTAAGCATGCTAAGATATCAAAAGGTTTTATGAACCTTTGAAGAAGGGTGTGCCTTCACTTGGGGAAATAACTTCATGGGATTTTTTTCCTCTTAGCGAGAAGCATTAGATCAAGTGTATGCCACCCTTGTGCCAACCAGTGAAATAAGAAGGGAAAATTATCTACCATGGATCTAGTTTCCTCACTTAACTCCTTATTCAAACATCTAATTAAAGGAAATGACATTTCATACCATTTCTTTTACAACAACCATCCCACTCACTAGCCTCCCCCTCCCCCTCCCCCTCAGCCCTATTTAGAAAAAGGAATGTTATCCCCTCCATTTCTAAATAGTCCCTTAGGTTATCCCTCTTCTCTCCATTATTGCAACATCAATTTTTCGAAACAAATGAATTTAATGATAACGTTTACCCATAAATAAACCATGGCCTTTGTAGTTCAAAAAACTATTGAAGAATCATATATTTCATGGTAGCATGAACACTCTAGCCTCGAAACTCCATTATACTGATGGAATGATCTCCCCATCATATGTAAATGGTAGAATGAATCCATGGTTTTCCCCAAGAATGAGAAAATATCACTCCCAAGGCTTGCATTTGGTCTAAGTTTACACGACTACATTTCCACCTATCTACTTGTAAAATAAAATACATGGACATTTAAAATAAAATAAAAGGAAGGCTTTCACACTAGACATTTATTAACTGAAATAATATAATGTTTATTTGACCAATCATTTTCGACCTCTTATTGGCTTATTCCCTTCATGGTTCTAATAGGGAGATATATCCCTAAATTATCCTATTTATTATTTTATCATATTATAAAATATTAATTAAAGTATAATAAAAAGGTAATTAAAATCATAGGTCTTCACTCTAAGAAAGTATGACATTGCACATATGTTCCTAGGATAATAAATACTTCCTTATTTTTATTAGATTCCTCTTTTTGTACCCCAAAACACTATAAGAACACCCTTATCCCCTCCCATATTTCACATCTCACTCAAGTACCTACAATATATTGACTTTATTTTTTCACAATTTTAAAACCCCCTTTATGAATGAATGCAATAAGATATTGATCAACAAGATGAAACCCTCATAATTAACCTACCAATCATAGCATATATGTTCACATCATGGTTCGTTCTCATGTGAGGTGTCACAAAATTAAAATTCTTTATTAATATTATTACTATAAAACTAAACTACAAAGAAAAATTTGCAACACAAAGGGATTTCAAAATGTTTGGTCCAATGTGAATAAATCCATTGGTGTAGATATACCATTAATGGTCATAACCCATTCAAACAACACGTCAATGCAACATATTCAAGTATTGAAAAGAGTTTATTTACCTTTATATGTTTGACTACAAAGATGGCATCTCATTCAATTTCTCAACAGTATTCTACTGACTTGACATGATAGTGGGATAGATGTCATAGAAGATGTATTAGATTGTGTTACATCCCCATAAGAAACTAGGTTGGGTGATGAAAGAATCCTAGATTCCATTTCTCCTCCATGTAAATGTAATGCTTAAATAAGAGTGGAATATTTGCAGATATTATGATGAAATAACCGAGAAGAATCCTCTAATTTCTTACTTGTACATAATAGGTGATGATTATCCATAAGCATCCCGACGTTGAGTTCTAGTTTATGCTTGAGAAACATGATAGAATCAATTTTGTTTTTGAGAAGTCAATCACCTTCCCCTTAATCGACCTCACTAATATCTGATAAATTTTCCCACTATAGGTATTCAAATTAGAGAAAGCAAGTTGGGACCTAGAAACTCCATATTTTCTTGAAATTTACTTCATCTTCCCAACATTTGTTATTCTTCCTCCAATATGTTGTGATATCCCTCAAATCTACCCTAATCGGTTTAAATTTTCTTGAATATACTATGAAATGCTTATATTTTCTTAAATTGACTTATACATGCATAGACTTGTTAAAATTTCTTTGAGGGAGAGCAAAGGCATGCATTTTTCCAAATTTCAACTTAAAATTATTTTGTTTGAATTTGATGAGATAATAATTATAATTGCAAGGAAACTATGAGGGATGGGATAGGTTAAAATACAATCGAGAACATTGAATTCATTTGTATCCCTTGCTTCCTTTTCCATACTCCAAGTGTGGGATTAGAATCACAAACCAAAGCATAAAATTGAAAAATACCTTTCAATAAACAATGAAAATCAATTTTGATGCTTACTATTTCTTTGTTAATTTTAAATATCAATCTCACATAATATACAATGTATATATAAATATCTTACACAATATACCATACTTGTGAGAAAACCCAACACACTTGGTTCCTTGTGTGATCTTAATCAATTGAACAATCAATTCTTGTTTTATATATATATATATATATATATATATATATATATATATATATATATAACTAACTTTTTTGGGTCATTTTAAACTTTTTTTAATGTTCTAATTTTTTTTCTAATTTATTCTTCATATTTTTTCAACAGAGTTAAGGCTTCTTTGAGTAGAGAAATTTTGGTTTGACATTTCCAGATCCATCATAGTAAAATTGTTTAGTTAATGTTTCGAGCCAATGCATGTGATTTATTTTTGTTTTGTTATTTAATTTTTATTTATATATATGTATATGTATGTATGTATATAGATATATATATATATATATATATATATATATATATATATATATAACCTTTTTTGTTGCGAGGTTTCTATCAATGTTCAAATAGAAACCTATCCCCACTATGTGTCAATTCGATAGTTGATTTTAAAGTTTTGTTACAATGGATCAAATCTGTATCCACTATGTGTCAATTTGATGGTTGATTTTTAAATTTTCATTGCAATGGGTAAAGCATTGCCCCCATTGTGTCAATTTGATGGTTGATTTTTAAGTTTTTATTGCAATGTGTTAAGTTGCCTTAGGCTAAGATTTTAAAAGAGTTATATTTTTAGCATTTGGTATAATGACTCTTTGATTTAGATATTCATTTTTAAGGGTTTTTTTTTAGTTATGATATTTGGTCTTAAAATATGTTGAAATTTAAGGTATTTTCTAGTTGTGATATTTGGATTTAATTCCATCGCTAAACAATGTCAAAAGTTTAAAGTTTTTCAGGGTTGTGATATATTATCTTTAACACATGGCTGAACAATGTTGAAATTTTAATGTTTTTCATATTCATGATATTTATCTTTAATGCCATGGTTGAAAAATGTCAAAATTTTAAGGTTTTTCAGAGTCATCATATTTATCTTTAATGTCATAGATGAAAAATATCAAAATTTTAAGGTTCTTCATAGTCATGATACTTATCGTTAACGCCATGGTTAAATTTTTTTGGAACTTTTAGGTTTTTTAAGTTGTGATATTTTATCTCTAACACTATTTTAAAAAACTATTGGAATTTTGAAAATTTTCAAAGTCACGATATTTCTTTAATGCTATGGTTAAAATAGTTAGAATTTTAGGGTTTTTTAGAGTCATGATATTTTATGTTTAACAACGTGACTAAAAATTGTTGGAATTCTAAGGATTTTTCAAAGACGTGATATTTTATCTTTAACGTCATGCCTGAAAATTGTTTGAATTTTAAGGATTTTCAAAGTCATGATATTTTATCTTTAACACCATTGCTAAAAATTGATGAACATTTACATCCCCCTCCTCCCCACAAAAAAAACGTTGTTCTAGCATCAACACTTTCCATTTTGAGAGTGTTTTTTCATGTTTTTTGTGAAACAATAAATGGTTTTTACTACCATATTTAAAAACAATTATTGAAAATTTACCCCATAATAATAATCATAGTATTAAACATTGTTTCAGCGTAAACAATTTTGTTTCGAGTTGTTTTTTTGCACAAAAGAGGGTTTTTTGGGTTGGAGTTCTCGTGTTGAGATTACAATTCTCATTAGGTCAGTAACTTTGTTAAGAACCCATGTAAATGGTATGGTGGGTCTTATTCACCATGCTTCTATTGGAAAATTGAGAGGGAAGTTAAGTTATTAGTGTTACAAATACCCCTTCCATTGTTCCAATAACACAAAATAATATGGTCCCTACTCAAAACTTTGAGGTGAATTTGGTATCACCCACACAACTAAAAATCCTCAATAACCCATAGGGAATAAGAATAAAAAGAAAAAATATTCTGCTAAGAAAAGGACTACACAAACCCAAACGATCAGTGCTAGGGGCACCAAGGACAAGAAGAAGCTCAAAAATCCTAGAAATACTTGTGGTTGATACCATTTTACTAGCTAGTGCTGAGTGATGGATGAGATTCAATGTCATTTTTCCTGGTAGGGTGCCTCCAAACAACCTATTAATTTTACCAATTCACTCCCCCCCATTAAAAAAAAAAAAAATTAAAAAAAAAAAAATGTGGACACAATTTTTCGAACTTTACAAGGGGGAATAGTGGGTCATCCTTAGTGAAGGGGCAAGTACTAGCAATTACATGTTTGACTAGGAAATAAATGTATGAATGCATGCCCATAATTAAAAGAACCTTAAGCATTGTTCATGATATAAGGACCTAATGTCTACATCCCATCTTAGTGGTTGTGTCTTACACAACTATAATTTTTTGTAAAGGGAAATCAAAGGCCAATAAGGCTATTGTTCAAAGTATCAAAGCCAAATTGAAAGCAATGGAATCAAAGTTTGAACCATCTAAACAAAAGAACCTTAATTCATTTTTTTTCTCTAATACTACATTAAAGACTCAATCTACAATGACCATGTCATGGGAGGAGATGTATGAATTCTTTGAAAATGATGGATGGAGAAATACAGAGGGAAATGGATAAGAAGAAGAGTCTACCTCTAATTCAGATAATTTTGAACTCATCCAAAAAAATTAGCTACACAAGGTTTCGATCAGACCACCTATGTTTCCTTATTATGATATAGTAATTTGGATCATATCTCATGCTCATATTCAAACATGTTCAATAGTAAATCATTCCAACAAATTTATAGCTTCATGGAAGCCATGAAGTTTTATAGTCAATGCATAAGTTAAGTCCTCCTAAAGTTTATCTTGATAAGGAATACATGCTTAATTTCAAAAAAATGGCATTAAAGGAGCATAAAATTGATGTGTTTGGTTACATAAAAGAAAAGGATAGATGATTCTATAACATTTAATAGTAGGTCAACCAAACTATACTTTATTGGACAATTTAAGAATCCCTACACATTTCTAGTTAAAATGTTAGCTAGAATTTATGGAGAATCAAATTCAAAACATTTCAACCTAGAATGGGTTTTCTTGGTCTATGGTATTATAAACCATTATAATAGGTTTAATTGGGCATATATATTGTCACAAAACCTATCATATGCCATCAATTTGTCACAATAATATCCACTACGATTTGGTCCAAGTTTTTATATGTCATATTTTATAATGGATATTGTAGTAGCTTCATTTCCCTTTCCATTGATAAATTGGAACTAGTCTTTTAGTGATCATCCCATTCATAGGTTTTTCTCTATACTCTAGGAAATCTAATATAAGAATCATTTTTTTATATAGTATTTTGTTGCACTCCTAGTCTCATATCCTAAAGTGTCGCACTTTGTGTCATCAATGTCGCAAAGTTACGAAAGTTGTTGTAAACAATGTATTCACCATGAAACATGTTTGGAACATCCCTGAAGAAAAGAAAGAAGACTTGCCTTGAAAGCATTCTGAAGAGCTTGTCAAAATTATTTATTTGCAAGCCCAACATTATTTTTATCAGGCAGATCCATGCTGGTAACATTTTTATAACTAGTGACTAGTGTTGTCAGCGCTAATTTTACCAGGAAAACATGCTCTAGTCCTTTTCAGGTAGTTTTTCCAAAATGGAGGAGAAGCTTCTCTTACTAGAAAGCTCAAGAAGGATGATGTGGATTCAGGTGAATGAATATTGGAACGTGACCTCCCATTCCTGGACCTAGATCCTCTTTCCATGGATCTCTCCCTTGAGATGTGGAACTCCTCCCTCTTTTCATGGATCCTCAACTCCCTCTCCTTCCCTGTAAATGAATTTCCCACCTTCCACTAATGGTTGGTTTCCATCCTGCAGCTAAATTATGCCCAATTGCGTCCCATTTTCAAAGGATAAAGGTGCTTGAAGGTTAAGGCTAGGACTTGGAAGACCTAAAGGATGCTTCTAGCATCAAGATTTAAGTGATTGTAATGCTCGCGTTACCATCTATTAATAGTAAATTATGTGTTTTTCTTTCCATACATGTGCCAATTATTGCTTATTTAGTGTAATACTCCTTGATCTGTTACATGGTTTATATTGGAATGAATTTTTCTATGTATGTGTTTGTTGTCTCCACATGATCTTCCTTGCAGGTATTCATCCATAACGGTGAAGAGGAGATTGAGCTTAGAAACAAAAGAATCAAGGACAACATCAACGAATGTTAGCATCAGAGTGAGGTAGGTCATCTATCCTCCTTTGTGTTTTCTGGTATAAACTATGAAATTTTACACACATTTATCTTTATTTGTTTCTAGATCGTCCCATAGGACTAGAGGGATTGTTTATGTCAGAAGAAAGGATGTCTTGCACAACAAAATGGTGAATCCGCTAGGGAGTACAAAACCCTTCAAGCCTCCTTTGTCTTTGGTCTATTGTGATAGGTTTGGCCAACCTCTTAGTGATCCATAACTTTGATTGATTGTGGATCCACATTTTGAGTGGTGTGTGGTTTAGAGTGTCAAATATAGGTCATCTATCCTCCTTTGTTTTTTCTGGTATAAACTACGAAATTTCACATATATTTGTCTTTGTTTGTTGCTAGATCCTCCCATAGGAATAGAGGTATCATTTTTGTCCGCATAAAGGATTGTCTGCAAAACACTTTTATATGATATTTGTGATGGTATCATGTTGTATTTTTTATCAAATTCTTCTTGGAAATTCCCTAGACTCAACAAAGAGATACAATAAGGATTATAGGGTATTGAAGTTTGGTTTGTCGAAAAAAAGTTTTATTCCTTCAAAATTTATGGATGAAAAGATTCTCCTCATGTGCTTCTGAAATTTATTCCTAAAATAGTTGCAAAAAGAGAAATAACTATTCAAATGACACTTAGTGGAATCACAAAAGCTATTACAAAAAAATCCAAAGAAACTTTAGTCAAATTTTCCTATTAAAATTGGACAATAGACTCTTAAAGAAAAAGGACATGTAATGGTTTAAGCACATGGAAATCATGAAGTTTGATTACATTCTATCCATTTTTATAGATATGATCCACTTATGTTGTTAATGTTCATTTGAAATCTATTATGTATTCAAAAAATTATGCTCGTCAAGAACCAATGTTTGATTTTCCCTTTAGAGAAGTTGGCTCTTTTGATCAGGCTATTTATAGTGTTCTGTCAGTTGAGCATGGAGCAAAGTAAAAGTCTACAAAATTTCATACAAAATACTTATATGTATTATCTTCAAAAGAGAAGTAAAATCTCTAGTATTCCTTTACATAGGATGGAAATGAGAAAAGGTATCGACATCTCTTTTTGTAATGATCCTTAATAGGAATACAAGTGATAACAAGAAAATAATACATGCAGCAAATTACAAAAACGAAATATTTAGTAAACACCCATATAAAAGCTGCAAATGGAGAACTTCTGAGCCATTTTATTATGTTTATGCAAGTAAAATACAATAGATGATGGAATGGTGCACATGGGCTTGTTTAAAAGGACAAGAAGGACCAAACCTAGGTAGGAAAACGGCTAAGATGAAGGCTGCCCAACTAAGGCAACAATCTGCATTGTGCTGCCTAGAAACCACTGCTTTGCTGAAGTTCAAATGGCTAGAAGGTGCACAGAAACTACCCAGAAATTTATATGCTTTTAACCCTAGACTCCTTGGCCTAAACCCACAAAAAGCCAAAAATGGTTTGGCCCAATTTGGACTTCCCAAAATCAACCCCCAAATGCACTATTCAATCCCCAGTAATTCTACACTCTCTAATGCAAAAATACGACTTAAAACCCCACCTTTGTTGCTCAGAAAATTATGAAACTTTATATTTGGGATCCTTGTCAAAAACCCAGAAAAACCTAGAAAGGATTTTGGTTGGTTTAGACTTATTATGTTCGACCCCCTTGGAGCCTCATCTGAGCTCTAGCTGCCAATTTAGACTTGTTGGAAACTAACTGTAAATCCACCTAAAAAATTCTCCCAAATGTTGATTTCACTCATGCTACCTAATCCCTAACTCCCCAAATCATCTCTTGGCCCAACTCAGTTGCTCCCAAGTACCACGAAAATCTATTCTGTGGCCCCTACTTTGTCTCCCAACCCAGCAGTTTGAATTGCTGGAATGTTGGCTCAGCTGGCTGTAGAAGGCAGCAAGAACGTTGGTCTAATTCTGCTACCTCATATCCCCAACTCCCGTACAAGAAATCAGATCTCTGATTGCCTCAATCTCCCTCTGCGTGTTTTCTTGCTACCCAGAAATACACACTCCTTGCTCTGCGCTGGTTGGTGGTGCTATGTCACTGCCCCGAAACTCTTGAAATCCTTGTAGAACTGCCTCTCTAGGGTGGGCACGGATGGTCCCCCAAAGTAGAGGTTGAATCTCCCACTTGAGAGATTCATGGCTAAACAACCAATTGACTCAGGTAAATAACAAAGTGAACAATCAAGTGATTTTGTTTGCAAGATGTATGAATGAATCGCAAAATGAGATATGATCCCTCCTTATAACTCCTTGGGCCTCCCTTGCCTCATGTGGGCCCTTCCATCCACCTATTTGAATTTCCCTCCAAGCTATTCAAATGGGCCAATTCGAATTCCCATGTGGGTGGTCCCCACATTCCACTGGCAACCAAATTAAGTTGAATTGCTTCCTAAGTCCCTAAGTCGAAAATCATGGGTTCTCTTCCTTAGCCAAAATTGTGGAAAATTGTGTAGAAGCACCGTGTTACAAATGTGTTTGAGAAGGGACATGACAATCCTTCCCTCCCAAATGTTTCTTGTCCTCAAGCAACCTCAAACCTGGGTGTTCCAATATGTGCTCACCCTCCCAGGTGGCATTCTCATTTGGCAAGTTCTTCCAACACTCCAAAAATCAATTGTCCTCAAGAAATGCCTGAATGAGCACCTGTTCTAACTATTCCTCCCCACTGTCACTATAACATGTGCCAGGGTCCCAAATGTGCCATTGAATCATCCCTGACCTCAACACTATCCTGATATGATAGAAACATTCAATACCAGGATCCCAGGCCATCCTGTCCAACATGAAACTCCCCTCACCCCACTCACTATCTTGCCCGGTGGAAGTACTAGACGTCACTTGCTCCATCAGTGACTCGCTAAAGCCCAATGGAAGATCTATATGATCTCCCCCTGCAATAATCGTCGCATCTGAAAATGTTATTGAGTTGTGAAGAGCTGTGGCACCCTAGTTCCCAGCTAGTCCCAGAGTGGTGCCACCATGCTTATGCTGCACTACTCTGACTATGTCATACTCCCCATCATGCGTAGACAATATCCTGCTCTCGTGGAACTCAATGGTGGAATACTGAAAGAGGAGAGACACGTCCTACCTAGGCATGTCCATGGCACCAAGGCCTACCCATCCAAATCTAGCTCTGAACCTGTGCAATAATAAAGAATGTCTGCCTCCCCATATGATGAAACCCTCTGTGAACCCCCATGTGTCATCCCAAGAGTGAACTATATCACTCTCTACCACGACTTCGCTCATCATGAGTGATCTATCGATCAACTGAATCCCTGCATACCATAGGCAACCCTGCTACAGCGTAGACCTAACATTCGATGGAATCCCTTTGGCCCTCATCTCTAGTCCCTGCATGCCACCCGTATATAGGATCCATACATGATGAACTAATCTAAGGCATGTTAAACTGTCCAGTGTCTACCACTTTGTAGTACATATGATCACTGGAAATCACTTGTGCTAAGTAGCTACCCCCTAAATGCAACCAATAGATGGGTATCTGATATGCGCAATCGACTCAGTGTATGTGGATCCATCCTACCAACCATCACCACTGGTTCAGCTACTCGCCCCCTGGATAATGTGTCGATAACCTGGATACACACTGGAAAACTATCTCAGCCGCACATGATATCCTCTGCTCATCCATGGTACAGACCTACCCTGTGGAAAGAGTGAAACATCTCTCCCCCTGTGACCAACTCTCTAGGCATAGAATCAGTGATGAATGATATGCCATCCCTATCGGTGATCACCTCATCCCTCGACCTATGGTTGTCAACTTGCACAATGACTCGATGCCCCTGCTGAGAAGTCTCCCCTCTATCGCACCAAGTGTCATCCAAATATCTTGGGTCAACTCCCTGTCCCCTACTTCTCATGCCTAGAGTGTCAAAGGAAAACAACCAAATCACTCGTTCCAGTAAGTGACATAGAAGAGGGTCAGGAGTGTGAATCCCCACGGATACCATCAAGTATCACTCATCTGTGTCCGCATCGATCCTGGGTGAACTACACCCAAAGGTATGCCCAATATCTCTATCCATGGGTGTCTCAGGAGGAAACACTCCAAGATCTCATTTTGTAGCACCATACGCCTCTACATACCACTGATCATCCTAGTACTCCTGGACATGCCATTGTACACTACGGCCTACTCATGTACATTGTGAGATACCCTCTGTACATTGCAATATACCCTCAGTTGCAGCTATGCCATTTGGTACCATCCTGCTTCTTACCTGTGTCACTGCACCTATCACTCCCCACATGTACTCACTGCGATGTGAGGCACTCCCACTCCGCAACGCAGTGCAACACACTACAGTGTACCACCATGCATCTCCATGCCCACTTGTAGACCACTGCTCAATGCTATATGCTCCCACATATCCTTGGATATGATGGCCTAGAGCTCTGTCTGTACATGTTAGGCCACACCCGATCAATATCATCACCTCCACCATCGCATCATTATCCCCACCGATGAATGGATCTTCCCTCCAAATCCCCCCAGAGGGATTTGAGAAGTGACTCTCCTAATGTGTCAGCAGTGATGCCACCACTGCTCTGCTCCTCTGTGTCCTTTGTGCCCCACACAAAAGTGAAGAGCCCTCAGCTTCATGCAAGGCACCATTTGGTGGCCTGCCAATGCAACCTCCTCCAACAAACTCCTATCAGGGTATGCTGATCACCCTGTGATCCTGTGTACAAATGCCATACTAAGAAAACCAAAAGAGTCTGTCCATAAACTGGTCAGCCACTGGTGCTAACCAAGACTACCCTAGTGAAAGTGCATACTCAACTGCTACGTCAACTGCACCATCCTGGTTGTAGTCAACTGAAATACATGGGAAATTATAGGTAGTCCCTCCCAAATCCCAATGCCAGTCGGGGCTTCCAGCATCCCCAGTGCCTAGAAACTCCTACTGAGCTCCACTTGGGTCCACTACCATCTCCATAGTTGTATCCATCGGGTACTAACTCAGAATCTCTCACCACTGAACCCTAAGAGAGTGATCGAATGCACGAACTCCTACACATAGAACAACGACACCATGAGGGTGTTGTACCCTATGCAACTGAGGTCGTCTCATCTCGCTATCCTAGTCAATACATACAATCTGACTAGGTAGCTCTGTCTCCCTCTGTCCAATGGGCCATGGTAACCTAACAGTACTACCAACCCCGTCTATGTATGTTCGAAGAGGGCTTCTCTCATGCTCCAACATGCACTCTAGCTGCACCAATAAGGAATCTAACTGCTCCCCAACATGAGCCAATTTGGTCGTGGACTCGACACAAACTTCTCTCATGCCCTCCAGCTCCTCGTTCTACTGTAGAATCACCTCTCGCACTAATGCGGCCTTCCTTTTTAATGCTAGAAGGTCGGCCTGGAACGGATGGAACTGTCATGGGCATATATCACCTGTAAACTCAGTCACTACTCCAAATACCTCAACAACTATTTGCATCTTGTCCAGGGATGGCACCCCCTCAACAAATGGTTTTATGTGAGTAGGCTCTATCCTCTCCACTAGGGTGTCAACTGGGGCTATCAAAGAGGTATCTAATAAAGGTGACTCCTGTGCCACACCAGGTATATCGATGTGCTCCTCACCATCATGTGGGCTCTCAGCATCATGCTCAACCTCCTCCTTAGGCTCCTGATATCTAAAGCTACGTATCCACCAGCAAAAGCGCCCCCTGGTCTCACCCTCTAATCGTCTTTGTCCTATCTGCTCCTTTTCAGGAGATCTGGTGCCCTGATCTAGTCGAATTTCCCCACATGATGTAGATGGTTGCACCCCCATGACCTGCTCACCTCTAACATCTTTGTTGTAAGGGTGAGGATGGGTTTGGTCTGTCACCCTCCTCAACTGGGCCAACCTCTCATCATCCCAATGAATTCTACCCCATAATTTTTGCATACTAGATTTCCCTTGAGCCATGGGTTTGTCTCCAGTTTCACCCATCACTGTGCACTCATACCCAAAGCTTCCATGATCTTCTGGCTAATTTCCCACAGCTAGGCCAAGATCATGCTCTGATACCATTGTAATGATCCTTAATAGGAATACAAGTGATAACAAGCAAATAATACATGCAGCAAATTACAAAAACGAAATATTCAACAAACACCCATATAAAAGTTACAAATGGAGAACTTCTTATCCATTTTATTATATTTATGCATGTCAAATACAATAGATGATGGAATGGTGCACCTGGGCTTGTCTAAAAGGACAAGCAGGACCAAACTCAGGTAGGAAAATGGTTGATCTGAAGGCTGCCCAGTTGTTGCACCAATCTGAACTGCGCTGCCTAGAAACTACTGCTTTGTTGAAGTTCGTGTTAGAAAAATATTATATACAACAGAGAAATGCAAGACATATAATATGAAGAAAAACACAAACACATAAAACCATAGAGACACAGATATATGTGGTTCACCCATTTTGGGCTACGTCCACCTCAAACAGCCAGTCCTTCCTTTCTATTATCCAACAAAATGAAGAGACACAACCTACAACAGATGCGCTGCAATATCTTCTATTTTCTCTCACAGTCTCACCTCTTTGTCTCTCACTATAAGAATATACATATATTCCACAACCTCAATGCAATACCCTCATACAAAAAGAGGGGTTGCCTTCTAGGGCAAAAAACCCTAAAATAAGAATAAATTATACCGTCAGATCATTCGCCTAATGAACGGCCCAGATTGACTAGAAATTACTATACTTTTACAAGGCAATTTTACATCTGTTTTTAGATTTGGGGGTGCTGCACCTGAAACCCCCGCCAAGGGACCACTGGCCCCTGGACCCCCCAGCATGGAGGGGTGTACAATCTTCCTGGGGTATACATCTGGCTGAAACAAAGACCTCTAAATTAGGATGATAATCATGCTCCACACCCAATAGTTCGAATGGCTAGAAGGTGCACTAAAACTACCCAAAAATTTATATGCTTTTAACCCTATACTCCTTGGCCAAAAGCCACAAAAACCCAGAAAGGTTTGGCCCACTTTCGACTTCCAAAAATCAACCCCCAAAGGCACTATTCAATCCCCACTAATTCTACAATGTCTAATGCAAAGATAAGACCTAAAATCCCACCTCCGGTCCTCATAAAATTATGAAACTTTATATTTGGGATCCCTGTCAAAAACTCAGTAGAACCCAGAAAGGATTTTGGCTGGTTTAGACTTCTGATTTTCAACCCCTTGGAGCCTCAGCGGAGCTCTAGCTGCCAATTTCTACTTGCTAGAAACTGCTTGTAAATCTACATGAAAACTTCTCCAAAATGTTGAGTTGACCTATGCTACCCAATCACTGACTCCTCGGATGATCTCTTGGCCCAACTCAGCTGCTCCCAAGTACCACGAAAATCTGTTGTGTGGCCTCTGTGTTGTCCCCCAGCCCAGCAGTTTGAATTACTGGAATGCTAGCTCAGCTAGCTGTAAAACCCAACAAGAACATTGGTCTAATGCTATTACCTCATTTCCCCAACTCCCGGACAAACAATTAGATCTCTGATTGCCTCAATCTCCCTCTGCGTGTTTCCTTGCTGCCCAAAAATACACACTCCTTGCTCTGCATTGGTTGGTGGTGTTATGTAACTTCCCTGAAACTCATGAAAATCCTTGTAGAACTGCCTCTCTAGTTTGGGCACAGATGGTCCCCCGAAGTAGAGGTTGAATCTCCCACTTGAGATAATCGTGGCTAAATAGCCAGTTGACTCAGCTAAACAACAGAGTGAACAATCAATTGATTTTGTTTGCAAGATGTATGAATGAATCCCAAAATGAGAGCTGCTTCCTCCTTATAACTCCTTGGGCCTCCCTTGCCTCATGTGGGTCCCTCCATCCATCTATTCGACTTTTCCTCCAAGCTATTCGAATGGGCCAATTCGAATTCCCATGTGGGTGGCCCCCACATTCCACTAGCAACCAAATTAAGTGGAATTGCCTCCTAAGTCCCTAAGTCGAAAATCATGGGTTCTCTTCCTTAGCCAAAATTGTGCAAAATTGTGTAGTAGCACCCTATTACAAATGTGTTTGAGAAGGGACATGACACTTATATATATATAAATAATGAACCTAAATGGATTCATGATTTTCAAGCTCAACAATTAAATAACAAAGAGGAAATTCAACAGATAGATCAAACATAATTTATCTAGTTAGAACCTAATGAAGGACAATAGGTAGAAGAAGACATATAACAACCAGGGCTTACAAAATAGTCAGAAAAATAGGTTGAATATTATTTTAAAGAAGAATAAATAGAAGCATAAGGCATTACTCTCAAAGAGAAAATAACAACAGAAATTGAAGAATAAATAAGTCAAAATTAGAATCCTAATGACTATAAAAGTATTGATAAAACACAAACAGAGCTAGAAAAAGTGGATCATCCAAATATTCATCAAATGGAGCAAGCCCAGGAAATTTATAAAAGCCTAGTTTCCTCTATACAGATGATTGAGGTAATTTCTCTAGGAGTTTTTTTTACTCCTTTCGAAAAAAATATGGTAGATTTTTCTTCTCCTTTTAGACACATTGGTGAAGTAGAAGCAATGAAAGAGACAATAGTGTATGTTGGAGATTAATTTTTTAGTTCACAACCTAAATCAATTTTGAAAATATCAAGGAAAATAAAACTTGATCCATCTATAATTGAAACATCATAAGAAATGGTTTAGCAAGAAACAAGCGACCATAAAGAAAACACCATGGAAATAACATCTTGCCTTAGGGGTCCTCACCCAAGTTCAAAGTTAGTTGCACCAACCAACAAAACACTACACTACTGGCCCTTTCAGCAACAACCCACATAGTGTACACTACAGTCTCACCCGAAGTAGTATGGGGGAATGCAAGAACCAAGTTTCTGCATCCAGAGACTAGTGTGATGTCTTTCAATGCCTTATATCTGCCTTCGTACAAATCGATAAACTCTTAGGGAATGTTGCTGCAACTCTATTACAACATCCTTCAAACCTTCGTGAAGGTCTATGATTAGTCCCTGCGGACCTTTAATAATCAATTTTCCTACTTACGCGCATCAAAGAGCAGTTCTAAATTAGTGTTCGCGCAAATTTACTTAAGTCATTAGTAAACATAAGAGAAATCACCAGAGTCTTTGCGAAAGTATTTAAACATGCATTGTGTACATTATTAAGACTTATTCAAGAGAATCATGTAACATTCAATCAACAAATCATTCATCAACAACATATAAAATTAACAAAGATAAACATAAATACTCAAGAATTCTTCGGAAAACTGTCTTTATTGATCTTTAATTCAAGATTACAGACTCAAACTACCCTATGCACACAGCTGCAGGGGTCCGTGCACTTAGCTGCGGACTCTTCCTAGGCCTCCACACACTCAATTGTGGAGCCTTTCTTTCCCTATCTAAGCGCAAGAAGCAGAGCCTTCCTGCCCTAGCTCCTATCCTAGACTCTTCAATCAACCCAATTCATTATCTTAGTCCCATCTAGTTATACTTGTCCTTTCAATAAGACTCACTATTTATAACCTTTTTCATACATTGCCATGGTCCATAGACCATGGGTGAATCTCAAAACTAACTCAAAACTTATCCAAACAAGGGGTTAGGCCCCTTTGACTCCTATTCACCTACGCGCTCCGCATCCATAAATCGCAGAGACTTTACATTATTTACAAAATTGTACCAAAATTCGGGTTACCTTAACCCCAAACTAACCCAAGGGACACCATCCCAATAGGTCCCCAACACAAAGAAAGTCACTCGCCCTCAAGTCACTCTGCTGGCATCATGATCTTACTACGAACATCCCCCAGCTCCACTTGAATTACTGCAACTTCAGCAATGCTCTGTGCCGCTACCTATTGAACGTCCTCAATTAATTTTTCAATGGCTAGTCCTTCTACTCCTAGCCTCATCATTTGCTATGTCTCCTACATTCCCTTACGCTTATCCTGAATGGAAGTTGTGACATGATAAGCCTCCTCCAACCACAACTGCAACCTGGTCTTTAGCAAGGCCTCCTTCCTCTGTGCTTCCTCTATCTGTGCTAGTAGATATTTTCCTTCTTGTAACTTGGCAAGGCGTTATGCTGGTGCTAAGTTGCATGTAATCACCCTAACCTCATCATATTGGCACTTCATCTCCCTTACCTCTGTATTCAATGTTTGCAGGTTCAAATCCTCCTACAGGTTGGTCACTAGCTCCATAGCTTGCTCGAACAGTGTCGCACAATCAGTGATTGTGGCACCCAAGGTAGCCATGCCTTCCTGTATTGCGATTCTGTGCTACTCCCATACCTTAGGTGGAGTCATGCGTTGCAAATTCAACTACAACTCTACAATATTGATGTTGAACTCAAAAGTTACTCATCCAACTTCTACTCTGGCCTCACACACACCAGCGGCTAACTTTCTTATTTTGGATTTTGGATGTGCATCCTCCGAGATATTAAGCTCAGGCACTGTCTTGCATGCCTTCGCTACTACTGACTCCAAACGTGAACTATGCACATGAAGTGCCTCATTTTCCTTCATAGATTGGGTATTTTCAATGAACATTTGTTCATTTTTGACTTTGTACTCACTTATGAGATTGAAGGCATGCTCCTCCCTAGTTCTTAATTCATCTACCACCTCCTTTTGCAGCGTGTGGAGGGTTTCGTTGGAGAGCGTCACTATATTCAATCCTATGTCCTTGAGTGTACTAAGTATAATATGATCCTCGATAGACTCTGCAAAAATGGATCCGTTGGGCAATGGTATAGTTCTGAGATACAGGGTCTTGACTAGCTCTGTTGCTTGGCTTGTCCCGAGTATCAGGCTCGCTTGCTCTGCGCTCACTTGTCCAACGCCCACCTATATTCTTCTTGTTTGGATCTGCAACTCACACAGATTCTTTTGGATGCTCCCCAATGTCTGCATGTATTTTTACTCAAACTACTGCAGCACTTTTGTTGTTGTATCCCCGACTTTATCATCAATCTCATCGAGATTGCTTTCTATCAACACCATGGGATCAACTTGTGTTTTATCATATTTATACTTTTTCATGTTCCACCCTTCTCCTCATTGCCATGTCTTTTCAAAATAAATTCTGTACTCTACCCCTCATTACCACCTCCGCCTCAGCCTGAAAGCTCTTCTTCCTCTGTCTCCAGCAAAGGTGACTTATCATCTTTCTGCAACTCACACTACTCTTTTTCCACTTTCTCCTCAGCAGCGCGTTCTTTCTCTATGCGAGCCTTTTTTGCAGCTTCCTTATTTTTCTGTTCTGCTAGGGTATGCACAACTTTCTTAGTGGCCTCCTTTCTTTTCTGCGTAGTAGAACTTTCCACACCCATGCTTGTTCCAACATCTACTTCTGACAGGGTGCACCACTCTATAGGTTATGACACTACAATCTCCTACACATCCCTTTTTGACACCAAAAGGTAACTAGTGCCATTTCTGCTCTGGATCCTTCCGCGCTTGGATATAGACTCTGCGTAAGTTAGCCTTGAATGCCGCATAGGCTGACAACTGTGTGAACAAGGTTGGGGACAACCTCAAATGCTGATTGATTGCCATACAAAGATCCATTTCCACAAGAATCCAAAATATTTTTGTCTCTGTAATCCACGTGACATCCTTTGTATACCATAAGGAGGCAAATTGCACTACCTCCGGCAATCCTTCCTTGAGCATAGGAAATTGGCTATCCTCCGAAAATTTCCATGCAATGAGCACAATTGACAACAACAACCAAGTGTAGTGGAATGACTTGGTTTTTTCCTGGGCTTCTTGAAAGTTCGCTAGGAACTCTTGATAGAGGTACCATGCCCAATTAAATTTTACGCCTTTCATGCACTGTGTAGCAAGGGAAACTACTGGCGCCAGAACTTCATCTTCATGACATTTTCTTGTAACCTTCCTTGCTAAACTTTGGGCAGCGAATTGAACTACTTGGTCTATTATGGAAACAATGGAATATCCTCGCGACTTATTGAGGACGTTGTAATCCTTCTTCATCTTCCTGCAAGATCTTTCTCCCTAGTATTCCCTCCAAACTCCTTAGTCGAGTTCATGCCTTTGTAAGGCAACCTTGTGATTCGGTGAATTAGCATGTTCGTGATGGGGATAAGCCCTCCTAGCCATAAACATCCATCGTGCACTAGTGTGAGGAGCTAAAGCACACATATCATATTAATGGGGGTGTGGTGATAATGTGGCACCCACAGTGAATTGAGCAACCTTGATTGCTCAACACTGCAGACCCATTCCCTCGTCTCCAATGTTGTAACACCTGTTTCTTCATAATAGACCTTCTGCATATATTTTTCCATTTCCAAATGTGGAAATGTAGTGTGGTCTATGAGGTCCCAATCCTCCATTTTTAACAACGGGATCCTCGTGAGCCAAGGGCCTTCAAAAGGGACCTTCTCAGGTAGCAAGGCCATGGAGACTGTAAAATTTTCGTTATCCAGGTCCTTCGTGACCTTTGCTTTTTCCTTCCGCGGAGGGATATACTTAGGTAGCCTTGTCATAGGTTCCACTCCTTCAATATCAATATCCTCTGTTCAATGGAATTCTTCCACCTCCAGGTCCACTACTCTCTCTGGTTGCTTATATTTCTTCTGCTTGGCCTATGTGTCGGTATGCTTCCTTGATGATGCGTGCACCGACACTGGCTTCTTATGATTTTCCTTCGCGGATTTTTTTGACTTGGCTAGTGGGTTTTCTCTGGTAGGGGTATGCTTCGGCCTAGGAAACCTCGGTGTCGTATGCACAATAGCCAGAGCTTCCATACTTACAACTTCTGGGGTAGCTATGTCAAAGACAACATCGCTAGTACCAACAGTTTCACCAGTGCTTGGTGCAGACATTTGCTTAAGAATAAGCTTCTAATTTATCTTAGGAAATTCGACAAACACGAGGCTCACAACTAAATCTTCCCACGTTGTTCGGCTCATAGGCAACAAGCAATGAAATTCACCAACAATTCTTAGAGCGTAAAGTGTTCTCTATTGGACTGGCATGCATACTTTATAAGGGATTTTGAATTCAAATCCAACCATTTGCCCCAATTTCTGATAATAAATGTTTTTTGGTGGCAGATCTTCAAAGTTTTTTCCTTAATTGCCACCATCCCGCTCCACTTAACTGTCTTCTGGCCTTCAAGTCATGAACAATAACTCCAACGGTCATTTTCCTACAGTGTTGCATGGTACCTTCGTGAGTGCAGCGTCCTAGGTTGCATCGTCAGCGCAATGTCCTTGGTTGCATCTTCATCATTCTCTACACAACCTGCTCATTGCGTTGTCGTCCAAGCTGGGAAGTTTAGTTTATAGTCCTGCGCTCCCTTGCAATTACCTGGAGCACTGATACTATCCTGCTGCCATATAGTCATTGTGCAGGATCCCCTATATACAACTTCAATCTGCTCCCATTCACTCTTCCTAGGAAGGGTTCCCCATTCAGCTTCGTGAGTTGAACTGTGCCTCCATCTGTAATTTCTTTGACAATATATGGCCCTAACCAATGCATTTGGAATTTACCTAGAAATTTAGTGAATTTACTATCATATAACAGGACAAGATTGTTTACCTTGAATGTGCAAAACTTGATGTGGCAATCATGCCATGCTTTTTCATGTTCCTTATGAACTTGTTGATGGAATCCTAATAAAAATCGATCTTCTTTGAGCTCCATTAGTTGCGTGAGTGGTTCCTCTAAGGCCTCACCACATGACATATATGTCAGGGCTACTATGTTCAGACTAGGCGCAATGTACTCGATAGACATTACGGCTTCGACCCCATATACTAATCTGAACGGTGTTTTCCGTGTCATCTTCTTACAAGTATTCCTATAATCCCACAGTACTACAGGTAGGTGCACATCCCAGTCATTCTTTATCAACGTGTTATCTAAAATCTTGTTAAAGGATTCAACAGTTTTGTTTTCCTGCGGGTGGTATGGTGTACTCTTCTGATGGGAAACCTGGAATTCTTCAGTCAACGTGTTCATCATTTCATTCAAAAAGTTTGTATCCCTATCACTCATCAATACTTTCAGGAAGCCAAATTTGGTTAAGACATACTCAAACAAGAATTTTACTACTGTAGCCCCTCTACAATCTTTAACCGATTTTGATTCCACACATCTGGTTAGATATTACGTCGCAGTGATAATATAGTGCTCACCCGTTTTCTTTCCACGGGACTGAATTAGCCCAACAAAATCAATCGCCCAATTCTAAAAGGGCTACAAAGATACTTGAGGGTGTAGTGGTAACTCATCTCTTCACGATGGTCTACCAGTTCTTTGACATGCATCGCACGCCTTACAATACGCCTTGGAATCCTTGTGAAATGTTGGCCACCATAGACCTGCACGTAAAATCTTCTGCGTAGTTGCCTTTCCTACATAATGGCCTCCTGCAACTCCCCCATGAGCTTCAATGAGAATGTTATCCCGCTCAAAGTCTAACACGTATCTTTGCAATATTTCATCTGCACCCATTTTATACAAATTTCCCGCAATAATGGAAAAATCAACCACGCGTACTACTAATTCATTTTTTTGCTGACTTGTATATCCTTCCGGTGCCATCCCCGTAGTCAAGAATTGAATAATGTCTACAAAATGGTCATGTGCTAACCCTTCCTCCAGATTATCAGGCTCCTCTCATGTTTTGATCTGCGACAGATGGTCAGGTTCCACATTTAACCTCCCTGGCTTCACAATGACTTCAAAGTCATACTCCTAAAATAATAGCAACCATCCGTAGATATTCCCCCCCAACACAAGCTTGTTGACCAAGTATTTCAAGGCAGAATGATCTGTGTACATATTGAAATGCTCTCCTAACAGATAATGCCTGAATTTTTGTAGCTCGTACACCATAGCCAATCCTTCATGCTCAGTCTTGAATAATTTTTCTTGGCCTTCGATAATTTCCTACTTGCAAAAGTTGTAGGATGGTCCATTTCTCCTTCACTGGCCTACGTTAGCACTGCACCCAACGCAATGAAAGAGGCCTCCACATGTACATGAAACTCCTTTTTCCAATCAGGGATATCAAGATCAGTGTAGTGACTATCTTTTCTTTCAACACATCTAATTTGCGTTGGAAATCTTCATCCCAACATAATGTTGCATCCTTTTTTAGCAGT
The DNA here is from genome assembly GCA_031772625.1 of Pinus tabuliformis. Lineage (NCBI taxonomy): Eukaryota > Viridiplantae > Streptophyta > Pinopsida > Pinales > Pinaceae > Pinus > Pinus tabuliformis. The sequence continues at coordinate 321,803,154 of CM062820.1, forward strand.
TTCTCCATGGGCGCAATAATTTGAGAATAAGATTTGATAACTTTTCTATAGTATCCCGTATGTCCCAGCATCATGCACAGCTACTTGACGTTCCTAGGGGCCTCCAAATTCACAATTACCACAATCTTTGCAAGGTCCACCATCAATTCTTTCTTGCACACAACATGACCTAGCAAGATCCCAAAAGGATCACAAAATATGCATTTTTTCAAATTCAATGTGATCTGGTATCTGAGAAATGTATCCAATATTAGGCGCAGACTTGCTACATGGCGCTTCACTAGTCCAAACATCATCCAGTCATCAAAGTATACTTCCAGGAAATTATGAATTAACTCTTTGAACGTTGTTATAACTACGCGGGAAAATATCGCAGCTACATTCTTGATTCCAAATGGCATCATAGTGTACTGAAAACAACCCCACTTTGTCACAAAGGTCATTTTTCTCCTATCCTCAGGTGCGATCTTAATCTGATGATACCCAGAAAACCCATCAATAAAGGAATAGGCCTCCTACCCTCCAACATTGTCTAACACTTCGTCTGTAAACGATGTTGGGAATGGGTCGTGAAAACACACATCATTAAGCTTCCACAGATCTACGCAAATACTTATTTCACCTTTCTGTTTCTTCTCCTAAACCACCATCGGGCTCACCCAATCAGATTCTTCAACAGGTTCTATGATGCCTGCCTCTAGCATCTTATCCAGCTCTTGGCGAACCTTTTCCTTGTATTTAGGATTAAGGCAATATGACCTTTGTTTAATAGGCTTTGCATCTAGCTTCAGAGTGATCTTCATAACACCCAAATCGCCAACTATGCCCTTCAAATCCGAAAACTTAGTGGGGAAGAGATCCTGGTATTCGCAAGTAACTCAACAACTTTATCCACTGTAGCATTGTCCCAATAATCTCCAATTTTCGTGAACTTTGGTTCTTCTTCAATGCCAATGTTTACTTCCTTTATATTCAAAGGTGCAAAGATGGTCAAGTTTTTTATTTGTGGGCCTTCAACTTCATGATGCCCTTCTTCCTCTAAAATATTATTGTTTCTCAGATCTTCATCTTCCTTTTTAGCGGTTACATCATAGCATTCCAACGCATGGCACAGCTAGGTGCTCCAGTTTGGTTGGATCCATTCCATAGGTTCCTTCGATGTTCTGAAGATAACCACCTTAATCTCTTGTAGTGCTTCATCGATGCTTGCAAATCCATCTTCAAAGTTGAAGGTAACTAAGAACCCTTCCTTCAATACATCCCATTCCATGGTGCCATAGTAGAGCTCTGTTTCCAAATACCAATTCATGGGAATTATATCCAAAGTATGGAAAAATATGTGTACTAACTCTCGATGTGGTTCTATTCCCCATGCTCTAGTCCATTTCACTAGGTGATCGCGTGGATCATCCCTTCCATTATATTTCTCAGTCATTCTGGTGTTAGCACACCCAAACTGTAACCTCATCATTCTTCGGTAATCTCACCATCCAGCAAAACTATCCTTATGTGTACCCCACCATCGTGCAGGTGTAGTGGGCAACGCCAACTCTAATGCTTGGAAGTAGTGATCCTCAAGGACTTCCCGCTCAAATTCATCCAAAAGCAAATCTACGTCGGTTAAACCATCATAATAGGGTAATTTCCTTACCTCTGATGAAACACAGCGCAACGACTTCACCGTCATATTTCATCACAATGTAGACATTTCATGGAAGTGATTTTTCCAATGCTCTAATTCCTCGTCGAATCAGAGGTGCAGGAACTCTCCCGGTCCCAGAAAATCCGTCCATATATTATTAGATTGATCCAGTCCTAATCCCATGCTATTATCTTCTAAATCTGATCTAGTTCATCATCACTTTCTTCATAATCATAGATAGGTTCAGTATAGCTCGTCCCTTCTGTAGGATCCAGTGGCATTATAACCCGCGACAACTTTCTTTCAAACAACATCATCTTTTTATGTAGAAATTCTCATTGTAGATTAAAGTGATTATGCAATGTAATAAAGAAAAATACTTAATCTACTTCTACAATCAAATTTGCAGAAACTTAATCGATTTTGAGCAAGATCAAACAGAACACATACAATAGATAAGAAGAAACAATCACACGTGAAACACAGAAGAATACTCTAGGGAAAGCCTCAGCTAAAAACCCCGCTACTTGTATTATCATACAAGGCAGAAATATGTCAGGATTACACAAAGCTTTAGCTCTCACAACTATCCAGCTCTCAGTACAATCCCTCACTGCAGCTCATAGGCAAACAAGGCTTCTCATAAACCTTCTCCTCTACCCTCCAAGCTTCCTATTTCCTTGCGCTGTTCCTCAGGGATGATTCACCTTCAACCAATTGGAAGATTGCTCTTACACACTATAAAACTGCACAATCCTCAAGGAACCTTGTTCCTTCTGCATGGATGAGTTTCCTTTATAGGAAAATTCCTCCAACTGATAGTACAATGTCCCTATCTTTATATCAACTGGGTCTTTGTCTGAACTAACATGCATGAGTTATTTATGAGAGAATCTTTATTTATCTAGAGAACACTAGTTGCATGCATGCATGCATTAACTGACTGAACTCACAATTAGTTACTCAAACTATTTGGAACTAATTTAACTGGACTTAACTCAGTTAACTGAGCTAACTAATTACAACTCAAATACAACTCATCCTTATCTCCTTAATTAAGGGATAACTTCGTCAATGAAAGGGATAACTATTGCATGACTTCACAAAGACTTCATGTTTGAATTTCTCCAAATAATTAACTCAAGATGAATTAATTAATTATTTTTCAAACAATTGGTGAGACTAAATTCGAATTTTAATTCAAGGACAAATTAAAATCGGAATATATCCTGAAATGCTATTTTTAGCATTTCTTGTTGCTATTTTCAACACTCACTCTCCACAAGAAAGGAATTCAACTCGATCCTGATCTTGAACCTTTGGAATGTTCTGCATGCAACACTTCTCTCAAGTGTTGTTGCTCCAACAATTCTAGAAGCAAAAAAACATCCAACCTGAATAAGAATGATGCCTCTATCATCAATGTCTTTGACTGCTATTGCCTCTGTCAATTGAAAACTCTGCACCTCTATGCTCTTTAATATCTGACTACTCTAGCCTCTGCCACTTTGATCTCTGACTGCATCAATCACAATGATTCCTCCTGTTGCATCCATGCTACTACAGTCCTATCTCCCAGTACTGCATCCGCACTGCACCTCCTCTCATCATGTTGCATCATTCTTCCGAATGATGCACTACAACTTAGTTAATGAGAAGTAAGTAACTGATCTCCCAACTGACCTCCCTGTTGGGCTAGAAACACCCTCTGATGCTGAAGCTCCCTCTTCTGCTCCATCTGCATCTGTCTCTACCCACTCAACCAGACCTACTACTCCTCGTCAAGGCTCTCGTAGAAAGGTCTAATCAAAGAGGTTGGGTACCTCAAGGATCCTGCACCTATTTCATCCTTCATGGGATTATCACTTTACATCACCCCACCTCATACCTAGAGGTATGGCTGCATGTGACCCCTCTGCTGACTTGGCTTGAAATTTCCCCCTACTAGAGGTCTCTGCATGAGTGCATGCCTCCACTCGGTCTCCTCTCAACATCTCCAACTATGGCTCCTCCACAACTGTCTGAGACTTCTTTTGGGGTTACATGTTGATAGGTAATGTAATCTCCCTTTTAGCCACCAAGTCTCTAATATTAGCCTTGATCCTCAAGGCTTTGCATGCATCTTGAACCTCAAGAGCATACAGGTCTGTACCCTTGGGCCGATCTGTTTCACCTATTCCATGGTGATGTGTCTAAGGAAAACCTTTCCCTTCCTAAAGATAACATCGTAGCTTTTATCCTCCAACATCACGATCGATACCAAGTTCTTCTTCAATCTAGGCACATACTTCACATCTATCAAGGTGATAGAATCTCCATGCTCCCTCTGAAAAGAAACTATGCCAACTCCTGAAACACTATACCTTTCATTGTCACCCATCTCTATGAGTATCTTGAGGTCTTTCTCCTCCAAGGTACTGAATAAACTTTTATCGCCGGTCATGTGGAATGAGCTTTCAGGAAACCAACCACAACCCATCATCGATGAAACCATGCATATGATGAGGGTGAAGTCCATCTCGAACTAAGAGGCCAATGCCTCACCTTTAGATCCTTCCTAGTATCCCTTCTTGGACTTCTTCAATGGGCAATTATTTGCATAATGACCCATCTCATGAAAATCAAAGCATCTCACTTTAGATTTGTCACCCTTCTTCCCTCCATGAGAAGAACTCGATTTGGGATGAGAATCGTTCTCCTTCCCTTTCCTTGTCTTAATCGCTAAGGCCAGATTTTCTTCATCCTCCTTAGATGAAGAACCATCTTGTGTGCTCCTCTTGATCTCCTCCTGCATGAGATCTGACCATAGTCGTTCCCAATCTGGTAGTTTCTCTCTTCCATTCACTGAGTCCTAGTAGCTATGCCAACTCTTAGGAAGACCGAGGAGAACAAGACTCACCATATCATCATCAGCTGTCATTATTCCTACACTTTCAAGCTCATCTCTATAGGTGGTGAGCTTGTTCAGATATGTAGAAATCATGTCACCCTTTTCACACTTCATTTTCCGAAGCCTATCCTTGAGCGCCAGCTTCCTCTAGTTGCTACTATTATAATATAGGTCCTTCAATGTCTTCCACATTAAAAACGAAGTCTTCTTCCCATGGAGACTCGAGACAATATGGTCTCGAATTCCCTCCAGAAGAATCTTCCTTGCTCTCACCACACACTTCTTCCATTCCACCAATTCTTGGGCATTAGCTGCTGCTGGCTTGGGGACTTCTTGATCAATGAAATCCTTCAAAACATTTTCTTCTAATACCACTTCCATGTGATCCTTCCATGCTATGTAATTCGAGCTGCCATCCAAGGCATACTCGAGTCTCAAGCCATTGAACGCCATTGGTGAACTTTGAGATGTGATAAGAAATCAATTTTGTACCTGCAATCAAGAACTTCAAACTTCAAACTTTTCCCTTCTCAATATGTTGTTCACAACTCTGATCACCTTTGCTCTAATACCATGTAGAAATTCTCACTGAAGATTAAACTGATTATGCAATGTACTAAAGCAAAATATTTAATCTACTTCTACAATCAAACTTGCGGAAGCTTAATCGACTTTGAGCAAGATAAAATAGAACACATATAATAGAGAAGAAGAAACAATCACACATGGAACACAGAAGAATACTTTGGGGAAAGCCTCAGCTAAAAACCCCGCTATCTGTATTATCATACAAGGTGGAAATATCTCAGGATTACACAAAGCTTTAGCTATCACAACTATCCAGCTCTCAGTACAATCCCTCACTGCTGCTCATAGGCAAACAAGGCTTCTCACAAACCTTCTCCTCTACCCTCCAAGCCTCCTATTTCCTTGTGTTTTTCCTCTGGGATGATTCACCTTCAACCAAGTGGAACACTACTCTTACACACTGTAAAATTGCGCAATCCTCAAGGAACCTTGTTCCTTCTGCATGGATGAGTTTCCTTTATAGGAAAATTCCTCCAACTGATAGTACAATGTCCCTATCTTTAATATCAACTCGGTCTTTGTCTGACCTGATATGCATGAGTTATTTATGAGAGAATCTTCAGTTATCTATAGAACACTAGTTGCATGCATGCATGCATTAACTGACTGAAATCATAATTAGTTCCTCAAACTGTTTGGAACTAATTTAACTGGACTTAATTCAGTTAACTAAGCTAACTAATTACAACTCAAATACAACTCATCCTTATCTCCTTAATTAAGGGATAACTTCCTCAATCAAAGGGATAACTGTTGCATGACTTCATAAAGACTTCATGTTTGAATTTCTCTAACTAATTAACTCAAGATGAATTAATTAATTATTTTTCAAACAACCAGTGAGACTAAATTCGAATTTTAATTCAAGGACAAATTAAAATTGGAATATATCCTGAAATGTTATCTATAGCAATGTTATTTTTAGAATTTCTTGTTGTTATTTTCAACATTTTCTTCAAAGTAATGACCCCATTCATGTCAATAGCCCAGTCAATTCCGAAGAGCGCAGTGTAGGGGTTACTATCATCAACGATTTCTATAACATCAAAGTCAGCCATCATGCTCGCACCTTCTAAATCAATTGTTACTCCATATAACCATCCCATGGGGATGATTTTCTATAGGTTCACCACCTTAAGCTGAATCTGAGACCACTACAATGTAGGTCTCCCCATCCTTTCCCATGTTTGTTTTGGTAATACGTTCACATCAGACCCCGGATCCAAAATGACTCGATCCATCTCATAATCAACTATCTGCGTGGTGAGCCTCATCTTGTGGCTTGTTTGTGCCTTATGTTTGCCAATTCTTCTAACCACTCGGTGTTGATCAGGGACTTTCTCTTTGTTGGTGCATTTATTTATTAATTCCTACAAGTATTCCACACCTTTGCCATCGCGGAATAGTTTTATGCAGGTCTCCAAAAACATAGTGAGTACATAGGGATCAACCTCTACATGTGCAATGATTTCTTGCATCTTTTCCTCACTCCCTAAGGTGGAGGCCTCAGTGAAGCTCTTCTTGGCTTCCATAAACATTTCCTTAGCACGATCTAGATCAAAGTCAGCTTCTTTCTCTAGCACTTTGCAACCCATCCTTCTTCTTCTAACTGTTTACCCTTATCAACGCTAGTCGTCTTTCCACTTCTTAGCACAATGTTGATGCTTTGGTCTTCTTCATGGGGCTCAGCCCTCATCATCTGTAGATTATGTGTAGGTTTTTTAGGCTTTGTTTTCTTCTCTTTCATTTTAGCTATTAGCACAGGCATTCTTCTATAGTATGGTCAAACTGTCTGCAGTATTGACATGATAGGTGTGTAGGATTCTGGCACTCTCGTACATAGTGCCCTGGCTGTCCGTAGTTGTAGCAGATAATCTAACCATGGCCTCTACCAGGTCCTCCTCCTCCTCAGCCCCATCCTCGACCCTGATAACCTCCACGCGCTCCTCCATTTCCCTGATCTGGAGGCCGCGTTTCTGCTTGCATCTAGTATGTAGGTGTCCTTTCCATCATCATCTCATAGCTTCAACAGTGCCGCTCATCATGACCCACAGATTTGCAGAAGTTACAAAACAACTACTGGGGTGTCTGGACGAACTTTTGAAGTAAATGGAAATTATTTGTCACATGTTGTCCAACAACTTGACAAATAGCACACCATAGCACAACCCCCACGCTCAGCCCTGCTAGGGCTTTTGGCTTCAGGGGAATTGGCCCCCCTCCTATAATATAATTCGTGTACACTGGACAGTGATATTTATCATGCCCATGGCCCTTGCACTTCAAACACTAGACTTCTGCATGCACTTTTGGTTTAGTCTCCTTGTCTTTCTTCAAACTCTATAACTCTAGGTGTAAGCTAGCTAATTGTGAGTGGATCTGTTGTACTCCCAGGTTCATATCCTGAATAGGTGATGCATGCAACCTCATCACGATTTCCAAGGCTTTCACCCATGTTTCTATCTTCTGTTGTGACAGAGAAATTCTCAAGTGGGGCAAGAGCAACACTATAAACCATTCGTGATGCTGGATGTCTGTGATCTGAATGCTAGCTTCTCTTATCTGACACTTCAACCTTTCATCAAATTCCTAGGGCATCTCATTGACCCTCATCATGATGTCTTTAAATCCAATTACTAACTTTGAGTCAGACTTAAGCCTACTAAACTCTTTGTTTAAAGTTGCCTTAGTATCTGCTAGCGTTGCAAGAGGATTACCAGAACAATACTTACTGTACCAGGTTAGCGCATGATCTTGTAAAGTGGTAAGCAACTGTGCCTTCTTTATATTGTCATCAGTAAGATGTTTCACCATCCATACAACATTCACAACAAACCAGAATTGCTCTGCATATTCACTTCCTATGCCTTTGAACATTGGCATCTTCATTGTGTTCACCATGTTGAATGGTGGTGGTGGAGGTGGAGGTGTGGGCGAAGGTGTATGTGGTGGAGGTGGAGGTGGAGGTGGAGTGGAAGAATGATTTTCTTGAGGAATCCCCTGAGTGATAATTTGAACAGTGCTTCGCTGCGTAGTTTGCCCGCCCCTTCATTGTCACTTAGAGGAGGTCCAATCAATGGACTATACTTTGGTTCCGATCCTTTGTGATTTCTAATGAATCATCCACTTCGCGTAGCTCCGAACATCAAGGTAATGGCATCACCATTTTTTCACATAAAATCATTTTAATCCAAGTATTCAATGATCTTAAATACTTACCTCATGGTCCTTTGAAAAATCGTTGCTCCACTTCGCTATAGCTCAGTGAGGTATCAACTGCAAATTATATAACAAATCCTCCCAGAATCCAATCGAGCCAATGATATAAATCCCACGTGATCTTGTTTTCAAAAACTTCTAATCGCCACACTAATTCTAGAGTCCACACTATAGGACTATTGAGATTCAACCTTGACTGTCTGTTAATTTAGCTAACCACTCATACAGTTCAATGGGGAAAGTGCAGAAGAAGATCTCGTGTATCTCCATATATAGATACCTGTTCAACCACTCTTCCTTTGACAGGTGCAGATTCCTGTTTTCTTGCATTGCGAACTCATGAATCTTCTGATCCAACCAATTTTCAATTTCTTTCTTAGTCAGATTCCAATGATGCAACATCACACATCTCTTTCAAGTAGATCTCAGTCCCAGCAACGGAACCATTTGTTGGCTTAGGGGGTCCTGACCCAGGTTCAGAGTTAGTTGCAACAACCAAAAAAACCCTACACTACTGGCCCTTTCGGCAACAACCCCCCATAGCGCGGGCTGCAGTCTCACCTGAAGCAGTATGGGGGGATGTAAGAACCAAGTTTCTGCATCCAGAGACTAGTGTGATGTCTTTTAGTGCCTTAGATCTGCCTTCGTGCAAATCAATAAAATCTTAGGGCACATTGTTGCAACTCTATTAAAACAACCTTCAGACCTTTGCGAAGGTCTACGATCAGTGCTTGGGGACCTTTAACAATCAATTTTCCTACTTACATGGATCATAGAGAAGTCCTAAATTAGTGTTCGCGCAGATTTTCTTAAGTCATTAGTAAACATAAGAGAAATCACTAGAGTCTTTGTGAAAGTATTTAAACATGCATTGCATAAATTATTAATACTTATTTACGAGAATTGTGTAGAATTCAATCAACAAATCATTCATCAACAACATATAACAATAATATAGATAAACATAAATACTCAAGAATTCTTCGGAAAACTGTCTTTATTGATCTTTAATTCAAGATTACATACTCAAACTACCCTATGCACACATCTGCAGGGGTCTATGCACTCAGCTGCGAAGCCTTTATTTCCCTATCTAAGCATAGGTAACAGAGCCTTCCTGCCCTAGCTCCTGTCCTAGACTCTTCAATCAACCCAATTCCTTATCTTAGTCTCATATAGTTCTACTTGTCCTTTCAATAAGACTCACTATTTATAGCCTTTTTCATACAATGCCATGGTCCGCAGACCATGGGTGAATCTCAAAACTGACTCAAAACCTATCCAAACAAGGGGCTAGGCCCCTTTGACTCCTATTCACCTACGCGCTTCGCATCCACAAATCACAGAGACTTTACATTATTTACAAAATTGACCCAGGGGATCCCATCCCAACATAACTTCATCCCTTTGGGATTTTTATTCAACTATACAATTATAAGTGTAGGAACTATCTGATGAATTTGATAATCTAAGCCAAAGTAGAATCAAAGAATTGCAGACCAAATTAGCAAACAATACAATTTCCCATGAGAAAGAATGGAAATCCCATGCCACTATGTTACAGGAAGGTTTTGTCATTGCCATGACATAGGTAGAAGATAAGCATCGAAATGAAAAATATAAAGAAGAACATTATATAGTAAAAAATTGTTGAAATTGAAAACATACATGCTTAACAAATGGAAGATATGAGATAGGTTCAAGCTAGAGAAATTGAGATATTAACAGAAGAGTTTGAGATTAATGCTCAAACAAGTTTTACAGATTTTTAAGATCGTATTACCTCTTTAGAAGAACAAATAAGCCAATTAAAGAAAGTGTTATGAAACTAGCTCACAAAAAGATAGAAAAGAGAGATCCATGCCTTAGAATTCATCCTCTTCGAGGGGGCAACCTCCTTTACATTACATAAATGAGCAATTCTTGGATGATACAAATGACAATACCTCCTTTCTATATATAGGAGTCTAAGGGGTCATAACATAATCAAAGCCAATATAACAATAATAATGTAAGGGCACAATAATAACAATAGTGGGCTTCTATGGGGCACAGTAGTAACAATATGGGCACTACATGGGTACATCAATATAATAAGTGAGTTGTACTAATAACAATAAGGGGTTACACTAGTAGTATAGGGGCCTAACATGCCCCTCTCCTTCAGAAAGCGTTGTCCTCAACGCTTGAGTAGTTCTTGATGCTTATGTATAAAATTCTTGTCCTCCCATGTGGAATATTCAGTGGATAAGTTCTTCCACTTGATGAGATACTCTGAAATTGATCGATTTCGTAGCTGTCGAGTTCTTGTTTCTGTGACTGCTCCAGGTTCCAATATGATTTTTCCTTCCTCTTCAATTTCTGGCAATATTGTTTGAATTGGAATCTTTTGCAACTTTTGAATAAGTGGCCATACTTCTTCGTCCTTCTTCCATTCATCCCTTGCTTCGTTTATCCAATTTGGTTGGATAATAGAAATAGCACAAAACAATGCTTCCACATCCTCATCCTTGAAGAGTCTTCCAATTCGGTAAGATCAACATTTTTTAAGTGCATGTAGTATTGCCAACATTCCCTTCTCATAAATAGATTGCTTGAGATGTAGCAGTAAAAATAACCAATCACCTACATCAAAACATTTTTCACTATGATGTTGATCTACCTGTTGTTTCACTTGATTTTGCACTGAAGTGGCGTTATCCTTTAAAAGTTGGAGAACTTGTTGTTGATGCTCAATGTGATCTTTCACTGCTTGAACCTTTTTCTTCTTGATATGTCCTTCTATCTCTAGAGTTTGAGGAGTGGTAACTTCTTCCAATCCTTTACAAGATATGGTCGGATTCATTTCTTGATGCTCGATGTGATCTTTCACTTCTTGAACATTTTTCTTCTTGATATGTCCTTCTATCTTGATAGTTTGAGGAGTGGTAATTTTGACCAATGAATTAAAAGATATGGTTGGATTCATTTCTTTTGTCTCGATGTGATCTTTCACTTCTTGCACCTTTTTCTTCTTGATATGTCCTTCTATCTTGAGAGTTTGAGGAGTGGTAATTCTTGCCAATGCTTTACAAGATATGGTCCAATTCATTTCTTCTTTCTCTGGGGTAGGGTCCTGGCGTATATCTTCTTCTTTTGATGTTTCTTGATCCTTTTCTTCCTCCTCTTCATATTCTATGTAAAATAATTTCTTCTCAGCACACTTATGACCTTTAGTGCATTTGCTATCACAATTGTAACAAAGCCCTTTTTCTCTTTTTTCTTCCAATTGCTGTGGTGTAACCCTTGTAGGTTGTGGAAGGCTAGGAGAGACAACACTTCCATCTTTATAGTTGTGAGGGGTATGCTTCTTGGTTTCCATAATTTTTCTTTCCACTATGTCACAAAGCCCTTTTATTCTTTCCAATTGTTGTGGTGTTGCTCTAAAGAAGGTGTTGCTCTTTGTATCCTCATAATGTGCTATCATTTCCTCTATGAAAATTGACCACATAACAAGTTCTTTACGAGAACAAATCCCTTCATACCATAAAAATTGATCCGGTTCTAAATATGAAGATGCAATACATACCTTTTGTAACAGTGGTACACCATGTAGATCAAAATATTGCTCCATCTGAAGTATCCAATTTACCGGATCCTTGCCATCAAACTTCCTCATATTGCTTTTTCTTGATTTTAGGAGCTCGATCTTGAAACAACTGTAACTTTATACTTTCGGATCTTTAAGTTCTGAAATTATGATCTGTAGTAGCCCTCTGTGTCCTCTTTCCAATGCCACCAGTCTGATCCAAATTGGATTCTCCAAGAAAAAGTTATGCACAATCTCCCAAGATGACCTGATTATAGACCTTTCCAAAAGTGCGAACTTGTATGAAGTGCTACGTGTCACTGTTTCGACTTTTAGCACTAAAAAATATATACAAGAAACTACAATCTGTCCTCTTTCTGTACCTTCTTACAAAATTTCAATCTGATGCTCAGAGAGAAAGTTATGACGATTTTCCCCAGGTCACTTGTTTGGAATTTAATTCAGGAGTCTTCAAAAAGACCAACTTTCTTAGATCATATCTCCACAAATATAGTTGAAGAATCTCTGAAATTCGGACCCAAGGTTCAGCACGATGTCCTCTCAAATGGGTTTTTGTTTTAGCATCTGAAATGTCGCAGAAAAAAATTTATAGCGAAGATGCCACGATGACCTATTTGGAGCAGCGAAACCCTAAAATCCAAAGCTCTGATACCAAATGTTATGAAACTGGCTCACAAAAAGATAGAAAAGAGAGATCCACACCTTAGAATTCAGCCTCTTCGAAGGGGCAACCTCATTTACATTACATAAATGAGCAATTCTTGGATGATACAAATGACAAGTCCTCCTTTCTATATATAGGAGTCTAAGGGGTCATAACATAATCAGAGCTAACATAACAATAATAATGTAAGAGCACAATAATAACAATAGTGGGCTTCTATGGGGCACAATAGTAACAATATGGGCACTACATGGGTACATCAATATAATAAGTGGGTTGTACTAATAACAATAATGGGTTACACTAGTAGTATAGGGGCCTAACAGAAAGAACCTATAGAATTGAAGGTATTCAAATATTAGGATATTATGTTTAATGATCAACTCAAGAAATTTGAGTTAAAACTCTTTTGCCAATTGAAAAAATTTATAGTCTTTATCATGATTTAATAATCTTGATAGATCAAGTTTATGTTTAATTGGAAGATGACAATGTACTACTAGATCAATTTGACAAAATTGTCATGTGGGAAACAAAAAAAAATGAAGTTTTGAGTGAATTCTCTAATGAAGATAAGAGAAGGATGAGACAATGATTCAAATATCCCTAGATCAAAGAAAATCAAACTTCCTCATCATGCAAGAATGGATTAAGGAATCTTTTGACTAGTGTGATTCGTTTGGGATTCCACATTAGGTATCATTAAATAATCCAATATGCCTCATCTAGGAGGAATTAGGGAATTATTACATTTAATCATTTGTACTCGTATGACTACTGATAATATAAAAACCAATAATAGTGATATCCGAAAAGTTACTAACTAGAGCAACAATGGAATTCACAAATTCTTCCAATTTCTGTATGAATGTATGAAATTAATTTCCAAATTATATTCTAAATACAAATGTAGGAAAATATATATCATGAAACATATTGGTTCGTCCCAGAACAGCCTGAAGAATATCATTCCTATCTATTTACCTCAAGTATATGATAAATACAGTTAGTGATCCAGATACATCAAAGAGAAAGAAAGGGAAACAAATCCCCCACAATTAGTAGAAGATATGGGAAACTTATCACATTATATGGAGGAAGATTGGAAACAATCAAAGATAGAAAATCATCTACATTCAAATCAATAAAAAAAATGTTTCCTTTTTATTTGCAATGAAATCCTCTCACAAGATTCAAGATTTTTTCTATTTTTAGGAAATAAAATATCATCTTTTTTTTTGTTATTTATACAACTCTCTTTGTTGGAGAAGGGGTTGGAAATTGTTGCACTATAAGAAAAAATAATGAGTAATATTCAAAAATTGTAGTTTAATTATTAAAAACATAGAAGTTGATTTATGGAGTGTTGAAAGTTTTATAATTTTCTTATATTCATTTCTAGTTTCCATTTTCACAAGAAACCATTCATTCAATTACACCCTGAAACAAAGTATTATAACGTGTGTTTATTTATTTTCTTTTGAAATGAAATACATAAATGATTCATTAAGTTATTTAAATATTTTAGATGAATTCTAAATCTTTAAATGTATCAACTCTTCACTTTCTCATATTTAAATGTTAGATATGAGACTTGCTTGCTCCAGAGTTAGCTTCATTTATACTATAAAAGTAGAATTATATATATATATATATATATATATATATATATATATATATCACAAATTTCTCATGTGGTTGATTGAGCCCACATATCAATCAGAATGGTTATTATCCCAACAATTGTAGAACTCTTATTTGGATAATATTTCGCCCTTTTCCCTACTTACTAGATAACACATGACCATCTTAAAAACCATCAGTTTGTATAAATTAGGTAATATTTTCTTGTAAACATTTTATGTCATATATTTTTTGTAGTTTAGATTAGTTTCTACCATTCGCTAGGTTAGATTAGCACATGAAGCCATACCTATATTTTGGTGAGTATTTCCACACAAAATGAAAAGGGGTATAATTCGGACACTGATAAGGAAATATATGTTGCAGGAGGAATATTTCTACTTGTCATCAGTGTGGCAGGATCTTCAAATATTATTCTAGTTACATATGAATTGGAGTGAAGTAGGTCTAAGCTCCTCCCCTAGATTACTTTCTAAATACAAGTAGTTTCGAGTGGGAGCAATACTTGTAGAACTATTACCAATGAGCCCCTCCCTCCACTTGCATTATGCCTATGTCATGTTGGAGAGCTATCAATTCTCCATAGCGTTCCGAGTCTACTACCATGTTGAAGGAATTTGATG